>BSBN01001720.1:1908630-3129761 GCA_027924645.1 Cunninghamia lanceolata | reverse complement strand
AGACATTGATGTCTTGTGCTTGATTGTGTCATTGTGTTATGTAATGGCATCCTTGGTGCATGAGTGTGCATTGTGACATGCATATGTTGCAATTGTTAGTTCATAACCAATTTGTTGGTCATGTTTTAACCTGTTAATGTCTTTGATAAAATTTGTGCATTATACCCAATGGAAAATTTCCTACCTCTAGTTGAGTTTGTCTATAATAGCAGCCATCAAAGTTCATTAAGAATGTCACCCTATGCCACTTGTATGGGAAAGCATGTTGAACACCATTAAATTGGGTAGCAGTAGAAGATTAAATCTCTATTCGGTTGGATATAATTCAAGAACTGGAATAGCAAGTAACTTAGATTTGGCAAAGGCTAAAGGAAGCAAAAGATAAATAGAAGAGTTATGCAGATTTGAATTGAACCCCTCGAACCTTTGTCGTAGGAGATAAGGTGTTTAGGGAAAATGAGATTCCAAATTGTAAGTTGTCCCCTAGGTCTATAGGTCCCTTTGAAATTCTAAATTGGGTTGGGCCAATGGCTTATAGATTTTCTTTTCTCCTACACATGAGCAAAATGCATAGTATCTTCTATATGTCCATGTTGCAAAATTATTTGTTTGATCCAACCCATGTAATTGATTGGTCTTGTTTGCAAATAGACAACTACAACATTCTTCAAGTGGAACCAATTTTAATTTTAGAGTGTTGCATACTTCAACTTTGACAATGTGACATTGATCAAGTAAAGGTGCAGTGGGATTAATACATACCTAATTTGTCAACATGGGAGGAAACACAAGAAATGCATTATTTATATACCCATATTTTTTAAATCTAACTTTGGGGACAATGTTTCTTTGGGGGAGAAGGATGCAATACCCCATAGTTTCCCAATTTGGTTGAAACCAAGATTAATATGAAACCCTAAGAACCTTATAATGAAAATTCAAAGGGTATTTAATAATTATAGTATTGACCTTGTGCTTGCCATGTATTGAATTTGAATGACATGATTATTACTCAATAAAGGTATTTGGATTAAATATTTTTAGATCAAGTTTTATTCAAGCCAATGAGAAATCATAAAAGTAATTATAATGCTTGTGTCAATCAATGCTTAGTAGCCTCATTGATATTCAAGTCACTAATTAGACTAATGTTTGATTCAAAGAATTATTTGCTTGGAATCGTGTTTTCTCAAGCTATATGAAAAAATTAATAACTTAACAAAATGTTAAGTGCACAAGTAATTTGTTGCCATGGACCTAACCAAACCAAGTGATGGGGTCATCCTAGTCATTTTAATTTCCCATCATTTAATTTTATCAATCCAGTGGTGTCTGGAGCTATCTACGGTAAGGTTCACTTTTGTTTTGAGGTGTTCAAGTGATGGTCCTATTTTAAAGAAATATAAAGACAGTGATGAAATCCAAATTATACTATTTGCTAAAGGAAACACATTTGCAGAATTGAAATTTGAAATGAAACAACTATACTATTTGCAAAAAGGAATTGCGTAATCAAAACTGAACTAATGAAAGTGATTGCAATTTACTCTATTTGTTGAATGGAAACACACAACTAAAATACTTGACTAGAATGAAACTAAAGAGTTGTTTAATCTAAATCAAAACATAACCATTTAACCTATGCTTCAACAATCATGATCAATGAAATTCAATCGAAGTTATTGTTTCTTTAAAACGGAACTATTTCTATATTTTTCTTATTCAAAAAATATCTTGCAGATGAACAACAACTAGGGATTACACAAAATTTATTCTAAACATATGATCTAAGTTCTAACACAAAGAAATAAATGCAATTAAAAATAAAAAAATACTGAGAGATCTCCTTCGTTGGGTGAGCGGGCCCTACTCCCCACCTGGAAAGATCCTCCTATGCTAATACAAATTCAGAAGAATTTCCCCTTTATTTTCATAGAATGGAAGCCCAAATGGGCAATGCTTACACGATGAAAATGGAAAAGAATTTGTTTCCTGAAGAAAACAATAATTTCTGAATCAAATGGAACCAACTTCCAACTATCTATCTAGCTCATCTTTATACATCAAGCCTTATTTCAAAATTGAACTATAACTGAGCTGCGAACTACTGCATAACTAGACTCTACCTTTTGTTTTATTTCTTTAACTAAGAGGCTCTTTATTCAAGACTTGGAGAAGACATTACCTTTACGATAACTAGTGATATGAGACTCAAAAGACAAAACCTAAAGAGAACTTGAGCTGAAATGGAGTTCCAGTGTTTTTTGTTGAAAATCCCCTGAACTACGTTAAGAGGAATAGAGAGAACTGAGGTGACAACTGGCAATTAGAGTTGACTGGCTTTATGCGGGGTATGTGATGAAACTGAGACTATCGTGTATTTGTTATCTAATCATTGAATCAAGGAGAGGATGATTCAAATATAGCGTTGGGGTAATTTGGAGTTGTCTGGAGATAATGTTCTTCAACTAGGAGGTGGCTCCGAAGAGATCCGATGGCTCTGGAGAGATCTAGGTCATCCTGTTCATGAATCCAATGACTATCTTTATAGAAATCATCATTATACATGCATATAGAACAGAAAATATAACAGATAACCAAAATATTCTACCTATAGAAAATAAATAGAAAAGCACAATATTCATCCATTCATAAAATAACTATAACCATTAATAATGTACTTATATATGCCAATTCATAGAAATAGAAGTTTTTCGGTGTCTAGTATGGAAATTAAATAGAAATTTATCATGACTCATCATTCTCTCCACTACTGGAATGGTGTCATGTCCTCATGGCAAAAGATACACCACATCATCCTCGATTAGGTTCTTCTCTTCCAAGATCCTGCTGCAGGACCGTATTCCTCTTACCATTTGTATAAAGTATAATGCCTTCCCTTGGGCTACAAATCCATCATTTTCAGTAATCTTGGCATACCACTTGTCCATTTTCCTCTGTTGCATAGGTCCTTTTGCAGTTAACAATGGGGCAGACGTGAGAAGCAAGGGAGGCTGAAATATCATTCCAATCTAGTCATGCTGGTGCTCTTGGATGAATGTGATGAGGTGACGAGCTCGGTTGAGAATCCATCAAAGATTTAGTGGAGAAATGGGTTCCCTTCACCTAAAACCATTGTGGCAGATCCTCCCATCATCCAAACAAGCCCTAGAGAATGCAGATAGGAGGTAAGCCTCATGATCCTACATGGCAGTAATATTGGACTACAGATTTTCAATGTATCGCTCCTTAACACCTTGCTTATTAGGTGCCTTAAAGGCCTTAGTGTACTAGGTAGATTTGGGGGCATTCATGATGCATGGAGATGCCAATGTTGGCGGCAACTGTATTGTATTCTTCCATTCTAGCTTTCCATTTAGTAAGGTGACATAAAAGTGACATAAAACTTCTGCAAGTTGGTGTTGGGAAAGGAGGACTTCCCCTGTTTCACATGCAAGATTGACCCGCTCCTCTACTGCTACCTTCTCACCCTGTAGGGTCTCCAAATCTCTCCAAGACCCTGGAAATTTCTTTTCAGAGTATGGCATTGTCCACATGGAGCTTAGTATTTGCCTTACATTTGAAATGTGGCAAGTGCAGGGGCAGGTGGAGCTTGCCGTTGAGCGAGGGAGGCCAGTTGAGCATTTCTAATTTATATATTGGCCCCCTCTTTCTCAAGACTCTACCGTAGTTCTGAGACCAGACTATCATTTTCCTCCTTGTCTTGTGCATCTTTTCGTTGAATCTGCTCTACCTCTGCAACCCTTGCCTCCAAACGTTGATTTAAATTGTTTATTTGTTTAGATTACATTCTTACAAATTGAATTCAACCTTGGAAAGGGCTAGGGCCTGCAACGTTTGTGCCTCGTCCTCTGCTTCTATTGTTTCCTCAATTTGGGGTTGTTTTCCCTTTCTTTAAGGGCTCCAGAGGCTTCCTCCTCACGTGCAGATGAAATAGACATACTGCCCAGAATTATGGTTGCTCCCCTTTCTGCCTCAACCTCTCCTTCATCATCAGTTTGCGCAACGAATGTCCTGGAACATTGCTTAGGTTCAGGGGCTGAGCTAATGGTTTCTTCTCCTTCCTCATCTGGAGCAAGCTGCTCCACCACTCTTCTGAGCCATCTGTGGGGATGGGCTATCGGAACTATGAAACTAAGATTGTGGAGGATTTAGCTTTCTTTGATTTCTTCTTCTTAGGCTTGAACATAAAGAACTCTTCCCATTTACCTTGGCTATCTTCCTGCTGTAAGAAATGGTACTTTATTATCAAATGTATTAAGCCACGGTGGCTTATTTGGCCATTGCTCCTTCTCACCTTATTGATCATTGTTTCCAAACAATTATACAAATAAGCTGACAAGTTTATGAGGCATTTGGACCAGTTGGCACAGTGCCTTAAATGAATTAGCATGTGCATTCTCGGGCCCAAAATAGTGCCAAATGGCCCATCACACGTTAAAATTTCATTACCCATAGGACTATAGTCCCCCAAGGTTTGGGAAGACTGGTCCTCTCAATACCTTATGTGGTCCCCTTGCTGACTATATATCTAGGTAGGGCCTCCAGAGCCACATGAAAATTATGAATAAGCTCTTCATAAGAGGGTTTATTTTGGGAAAGGTCTTCACCTACCTTTGGAATGTCTGATAGTTGGATGATGACTGCAGGGCTCACAGGAATTCGAACTCCTTTGATAGTTGATAAGGTAAGATGGAATTTTGTTACAAACTCCTCGACTAATTCTACTTCAAATCCTTCAAATTTCTTCAAGAATTCTAGCCAACATGCCTGCTTGAAGATCGCCGCACTAGCCTGTTTGAAGATCACATTTTCTGGGTCCTCTCTCCCTTTTTGTCCCATCCCTATTGTGATAATATCACTATTTTACTGGATGAGTTTGGACTAGACGACTGCAGAGATGGAAGAGAGGTGTGTTTGGAATTGTGGAAATGAAAATGGTAAGTTTTGTGTTGTTTCCCAATTGCTTTGGTATTGAAGTTTGGAATGGGGGAGTACAACAATAATGCTTTAATCATAGTTTGTTAAGTTATGGTGTGGGATTCGAAACATCTTTGCATGTACTGTTGATACATCCCTCATAAATTCCTGCATGCAAGATATTCCATCCTTAAGCAACCATTTATTACCATTATCATTTGAATGTGTTGCTGACGGAAGCTCCCTTTTCCAAGATCTTTGCAATCATGATTTCACAATATGTAGCATCAAGATGATGTGCTCTATCCATATTTACATCTTAAATTCATTTATTTCCATAAATGACACATTTAAGAGAAGCATGGTACCATGGCGAATTGATATACACATATTTTTCTTTGCAAAAAAATTGTTACAATAATCTTCTCCTTTAAAAAACTAAACTTTTAAATCACTACTCATCTGAAAAAATCAACAAAATAAAAATTCTCCTTTCAAATAATACAAATGAAGAAAAATATTTTCCAAAAAAATTTATCTGATTTAGAACAATAGACCTCTTTGTTTATATATATGTGAATGTGAATAGCTTCATTTAATATTTTAATCACTTTATTTAATATTTAGTACTCAATCTAAGGTACTTTCAAATGAAGGACCTTCATTCAAAGACTCTTCATTCAAAGGTGCTTGGATAGACCAAGTTACCTTCCTCATTTAATTTGGCCGATAGGCCATTCTATATGTGCACACATCTTGCAACTGCCAAAAAATTGGTAGTCCCACTAATTTTGTCATCCACAAATTTTTTAAAAAAATTGGTAGTCCCACTCCACAAATTTAAATTTTGGTAGTCCTTCATTTTTTGGTAGTCTTTCAATTTTTTTTTCTCCAAAATTTAAAAATAAAATAAAATACCTGTTACACATAAATCGTCATCCATTAATTTTAGTGGAGCTAATTTTAGTTTATGAGAATATGGATGATGGAAATGGAAGTGGAAGAGTCATGGTGGATGTTACAAGAAAGAGAGATAATGGAATGTTCTTTTCTATATATTTTCATGTTTAGCCTCTGGAATAGGAGGCAGATTTGGGAAGGCTTCTATTTGGGAATACGGATTGTGCAGGTTTTGTATGATTAATCTGGCATCAATTCCATAGAGGATACAAGGTAACTTGCTTTGCTTGCCTTCTTGATTACTTTCATTCGTTTCTCTGTAACTTGGCTTTGTTTCTTGGGTTTTGGTAAATTCTCTTGGTTTTTCATTTCTGTAAGAAGATTTTTTTAGGTTTTTAAATCTCTCCTTACTCTGTTATTTGCATGTAGTATATAGCAAGTAATCATGTCTTCTTCAAAGAACATAAACGCTTCAAGTGCAAAGGCTTTTGATTCCTAGGCAAAAAGTTCCATAGAAGCTCCTGCGCCAGAGAAAAGCAAGGGCAAGGGAAGGGGCCCGAAGAAAGAACCTCCTAGAGAAAGACAATAAAAAGATTCACGCCGGAAAGTTTCTAAATGCGTCAGCTATTCCTATCGATGTATATCCTTGAACCTGCTAATCGCTTTTGCTTGAAAGTACCTAAAGTTTCAACAGATCCAATTCTGTGCATATCCTGCGATCATTACATTCCATGAGATGATATTTCTCTGTGGCAATTTTGTCAAATAGTTCGCATGCCTTGTCTATGCTTTCGCATTTTTCATTCATGTGTACCAAAGCATTTCCAGTTATTATATCTGATTTTTATCTGCAGTATATATGCTTGTGTATGTGAGAGGACTAGCAATGAATTTAAAGATGCCAGCATTGGACCTTCAACGGAGTTTTAAAATATCCGGCATGTTTTCCCTTTTTGTCTAATACATGGCATTGGTGTGAGATGTTTCTTAAATTAGAATTGGAAGTTTTCTATAAATCTTGTTATGTTTTATCTGCGATTGGGCACATGTCTATTCGTTATATGCTTAGTATGTCTATTCGTTATATGCTTAGTCGATTAGAAGTTGTTTAGTACTTTAAATTGAATCTTCTATCTATATTTTATTTGTGCTAAATTATAAAGCATCAATTCTAATAAGGTTATTGCCTAAGAGGTTTTACAAAAATAGCAGTGACATTCAAAAGAATTATTAGTGGGTTGTTTGTTCTTTGTAAACCATCCATAGCAATCAATTCCCTTTTTGTAAAACCTAGAAAACCTT
This sequence comes from Cunninghamia lanceolata, assembly GCA_027924645.1. NCBI lineage: Eukaryota > Viridiplantae > Streptophyta > Pinopsida > Cupressales > Cupressaceae > Cunninghamia > Cunninghamia lanceolata. The sequence continues at coordinate 3,122,618 of BSBN01001720.1, read as the reverse complement.
GCAAAAATTCATCAAATAAACCAGAGATTAAACACCCTAGAAAGTCCCATAATTTTGAAAGAGTTGAGTGGAAGTCCCCCCAAAAAATTGATAGAACATAGCTGTCTAATAATACAAAGCATACTTCAAATAGCCCAAGATCACAAGCAGAGAGACCAAAATGTTTCCAACTGCAAGTTAAGACACTGAACAACCATCACATGAGATCCTAAAAACATTCTGCAACAGGGCAATTCCTCCAATCCTTCCTAAGGAAAATCATGAGCCTCATTGATGCTAACATCATAATTGCAAGTAATTGCATCTTACACATAGGTATTGTTTTCATTCTTTTTTCCTCCCTTTGGTTTGGGGGGTTTTGCATCGTGCCAGGATTTCATCCATTTTCTATTGTTCGGTTTTCTTGAATTGGCAAGGAATATTTAATCATTAGTGTTGAAATTGTAGTTAAAATTTTTGTTCTGGCTATGGTTGAGAAATTATTGAGATGAGTGAAGATATTAAAGGAGATTGTCAATTCATTGCAGAAAGAGCACTAGAAAAGAATCAGGGCTATTTTTTTGTGTCTAAAGAGAAAAATAGATGCATTTTACAGATTTATGATTTTTTCACTGGTTTAATTAGGTCATGGGGTTTTTTAAGTGAATCTTTGGTTATCGTTAAAAGATAGAGGCAGTGGCAGATCAAACGTGTAACATTTAATTAGTAGAGGAAACGAGTGTTTAGAAAATCAAAAAATCCTTATTTATCACATGTAGATGTCTTATTTGTTAGATTGTTATACCGTGTCAGGTAGTGTTTTGGAAGTTTATGATGGTGACAGGTTGTCATTGATGACAAAAAGGTGTTTGGTCCTCATGTCATATTTCAGGATGTCTTCAAGTGGGAGAGATTTAATGCAGAGACAATGTATTGGTTGTTTGAAATCCGATGTGTCTTGCAGATGCAGAGACTGGTTTTATACTTCACAGGTTTGATCTTGCATCATCAAGTGTACATCATCTTGTTTGTTGTTGATAGGAGCAGGAACAAGAATACATCATCTTGTTTGTTGTTGATCTTGTATCATCAGGAGTACATCTTGTTTGTTGTTGATAGGAGCAGGAACAAGAATACATCATCTTGTTTGTTGTTGATCTTGCATCATCAGGAGTACATCTTGTTTGTTGTTGATAGGAGCAGGAACAAGAGTACATCATCTTGTGTGTTCTTTCCATCACATCTTGATCAGTATGGTTTATACAGATGACATAATATGCAGTGAAACAAAGTAGTCTTCATCATGATTATAGGTGATCTCAGGAGTTATAATATTTCATTTGAGTTGGTCAGAGGATCAATGGGTGTTAGCATTGGTATAGATGTTCTTGATGATCATCTCATTGGTTTCATTTCAGGGGTTCACTTGGTTATTTTTTGTTGATGCTATTCACAATACTATTGCAGAGAGTTTTCAAGGACTTATGTGATGATAAGTCTGAAGCTTGTAGAGTATGGTCTTCAAGGTGCTTAAGGTGTTTAAAGTCTAAAATTACCTTATTTTAATGTCCTCAAAGTATATACTTTAAACCCTAGTTTAAAATGTCTATTTCAATAATGACCTGCTATTGTAGGTTCATAACTTAGAAATTACCTGTTGAAGGGTTTACTTCCCGTGCTGTCCACCGGCCTCACAAAATTCCTTTACCTTTTGCATCGGTTTATTTTCATGTGTGTGAGCGCCAAAGCATATCAAATGCTATGTTTAAATGAATGATGGGCGGGAAAATCAAGTGGTTGAAAAGGCCCGATGCCTTGGAGTTTTCTTTTGGAGCCCCCGATTCATACTTGAAATGGATTTATTTAAAAATTGCATTGACTCCTATAGGTAAGGCAAAAAGCTAGGGGAGCATAGTATGTATTTAGGATGTCGTTCCCTAAGCCTTTTAAGGCTTTAGTTTCTTTTTAGAAACTTTACTTAAACATTAAGTGATCGGCCTATACCAATTTAATGGATTCTAAATTGTGAGTTTTTAATTGGTGATTAGTGGATCTTATATTAGAAATTATTTTTTCTAATTTAAAGAAATGACATTAGAGGAGATTTTTTTACAAGGCAGATTGGATGAAAAATTTGAAGACTAATTTTTTTGTAGAAGATGTTTTGAAGAGTTTTTTTTAGTGTGAAGAATATATTTTTTGAGAAGATTTATGATGGATTTTTATGAGGAAAATTGACAAATTTTTTCTTTTGGATCTGAGGAGAAAAATAAACAGGGGCAGATGAAATTTGTGAAGAAGATATTATTTCTCTTAGGAGCAGATTGATTAAATTTTTTGAAGACAAAGGAAATTTCTTTTTTTGCAGGGAAGATGAAGGGTTTGTCTTGAAGATGATTTGTTACAGGATACGAATAAGAGAGATTTTATTTTATCTTAAAGGCAGATTGACAAAATTACATGAAGACAATGGATTTGAATATAAAATCATGAATTTTTTTTTTAAGGAATGTGAATCAAAAATTGAAGAGTTTATTTGCAGGAGAAAAGCAAATGTGTTTTTACAGAGAAGTGAAATTTCAAAAGTCTTGTTGCGAAATTTATGTGATCTAAAGGAGAAATTTATGAAGGAATGTGAAAGGTTCCAAGGCAGTGAAAAGACATTCAACTTGTATAAATTTTGTTTCCAGGTGCATTGATGAATGTATCAAGAAGGATAGAGATGAAACATATAGTGTTGTGAAGTGTTGGATTAGAATACAGATTTGATATGCAGTGTTGATTGGATCAGAATAAAGGATTGTTGAGTGTATCCGGATGTCAGATTGAATAGAATGGGTATTTGACAGACATATATTTGTATTGAATGAAACAGAGTATCCCTCTGATTTGCTTATTACATTTGTTGGTAATTTGGTTTGCCAGTGAGGCACAATATGCCAGTGTGGCTTGTGGTCAGTGAGACCTTTCTATGCTAGTGAAGCTTGTGGTCAGTAAGACCTTAATATTTGTCAATGAGACAATTTGTATTGCCAGTGAGGCATGTTTTTCAGTTAAGCCAGTGAGGCATTTCATGAGTGGTTTTTCTACCCCTGAGGGTTTTCCACTCGGTAAAAAGGTTGTGTCTTAATTTCTTATATGTGTGTGCATATTATTGGTTTGATCATGTTTTGTTTACATTTGTTATTGTAAGTCTTGTGCATATAAACTCAACAAATCATTAATGTATTCCTTTCCATCTGTTCTGTAAGAGAAAGCTTTTAAAAAGTTGTAAAATGTTTGAAAATTAATACAACACTGATTCACCCCCCCCTCTCAGTGTTGTCCGGACTCCTACAATTGGTATCAGAGCGAGTCTCCCTCTTGCAGCTTAATCAGCTTGGGTAGGTCCTGTGTGTGGAGTTCAATGGGTAAGTGCAGGAGAAATAAGAACATGAGAAATGTTAAGATTCATTCTGGTCAAAAGACATCATCCATATCAAACTTAGGTGTTAATGTTCAAGCAGTTGATAAAGATGCTTCACAAGTTGAATCAATGAAAGAATTTTCTGGAGTTCCTCTATTTAATGGTTTAGACTTTTCAGTTTGGTGTATTAGAATGCAAGTGTATTTATCCTCTTTAGGATATGATGTTTTAATGTCTGTTGAGAATGGATATTCTAACTCTGCAAATAACAAAGAAGCTCTCAAATGTAATCAGATTGCAAAGAAGGCTATTTTATCTGCTCTATCTAATGATGTTTCTTGTAAAATTATGGATTGTGTTACAGCTCAGGATATGTGGAGGAGATTGAAAAGAATTTACCAAGGTAATGATAAAGAAGAAGACACTCTGGTGTGTCAAGAAAGTGGCAATGAAAGGCAATCATATGAAGAAGTTGAGACCCAATCAAATTTAGAAGATGATGATGATTAGGATTATGATGAACAAGACTGTGAGATTGATCTAGAAGGAGAGCTCATATATGCTCTAACTGAACTCAAGAAGTATAAGAAGGAGAACCAAAAATTAATGTTGCAGCTGCAACAAGAAAGAGAATCAAAAGTCAATGCACTTTCAGAACTTGAAATTGTTTCTACAGATCTTGAAGAGGCCAGATGTCAGATTATTAGTTTAAAGTCATATATTGATAATTCAGACAAACTAATTGATAGATTAAAGACAGAAATTGAAGAAGCTAAGAGGATTGCTGATGTTTCAATTTCTAACCTTGAAGTTTCAAGGATTGAGAATCTAAAACTAGAAGGTGAAATTATCAATCTGAGAAAAGAGTATGATGGTCTTAAGAAGTATAAGGAATTTGAAGAAAGCACAAGCAAGCTACAAGAGATGCTTGGTAAACAAAAACTATATGAAGATACTTTTGGACTTGGTTATGAAAAAGGAGAGTCTTCTAAAGCTAGAGATACTCATAGAAGAAAAATTGATCAACCTGATGCTCCTGAAAGAAAAGTGAACAATCAAAGAAGAAGTGCTCCTATTAGACAAGCATACATGTACAGGTATAACTATTCATTTAATGGTTATTGTTATACTTGTAATCAATCTGGACACAAATCAGTTAATTGCAAAAGGAATACTAACATTGTATGTTACAAGTGCAATAATGCTGGTCACATTCAAAGAAACTGCAAAATGCATAGAAGGTATGATCCTTCATGGAAGTTTAATATGAGCTCTCAAAGGTACTATCAGTCATCTGATTATAATTGTAATATAGTTTGTTACAATTGCAACTCTCTTGGTCACAAAGCTTACAGTTGCAGAATGTTTGAAGAAATTGCATCATCTGATTTGAAATGGAAAGAAACAGAAAAGGTTTGGAGAAAGAAAGCACCTGTGAAAATTTGGAAGCAAAAAGAAAGTAAAAAGAAGTCAGAATCTAAACTTGTGCATCCTGCACAAGTCACTTCATCAGTTGCATAATAGATAGCATGAAGTGAGGGGGAGTTATTCATGTTCTATCAAGTATCCCCAAAGGGTTCCAGGAAGAAGATCATTTGATGTTTATCAATTTGATGATCTTGTTTTCTTTGTTAAAACCATCTTTGATAATGTTTGACAGTGAAACAGGTAATCATTGACTTATTATGCTTTCAAGATATTGAAAAAGTGTTTCAGGAGTTCAAATGCACAAATTGTTAGACAAATGATCCTGATTTCAAAGATTGAATTGTCATGGTATTGCAATCCAAAGTGTTTTGGAAAGTGTTGTTACAATAATATCTTGTTTTGAATGATAAAGTCAAGAGGCAAGAGTTCTTGTTGATTGCAAAATGTTTCATCAGATTTAACAGTGTGTTGTAAAGAGATGTGCAGGATCAGCAGGATGGTCTTCATTCTTTTCATGTCAAAAGGATGTGCAATAAATCTTGGTTGCAGAATGAATATTCATTTAGAAGTGATCATTGGTATAATAATTTGACATGTTCTTCTTCATTAATATGGTTTAGAAAGGTTTGTTCAAAGTATGTGGTGGTTTCAGGTATGAGCTTCAAGTTATGACAATCAAGTGTTTCTTTTGACATTAATGGTGAATCTTGTATCAGAGGCAAGTAAAAGTCTTATCAAAAATGGTCTTCTTGGCATCTTGTGTTGAGAACTGTGTCATAAGGAATCTTCATGATTTTTGCCTGCAAATTTGTTCCTCAAAGAGTTTGGTAATGTTGTGACTTGATCCTATTTTGTATATTGTTCATATCATACTTACATGGTTGAGTTGTCATGTTGCTTCAGTAAAAGTGTTCTCAAGGAACTTTTATCAGATGTGGTTTTGTATCAGAATTGACAAGTGTCTTGTGTAGAACAGGAGGTGGTTTGAAGATAATATCAAAAGAAGATGATAAACTAGATATATTAAGGAGTTTCTGATGTTTCATTGATGATCTTCCTCTCTAATTTGTTTTAGACAGTGTTCTTCAAGCTATGATATTGATGGTGATATCTTGTATTTCTTTAGAGGAAGTTAAAGGGGGAATTAATTAGAGGATTGAGTTGTCACTATCATGGGAGATTTGAAATGGTCTTATCAAAAGTGGTCATCATGTCATCTTGAGTTGGGAACTGTGTGATGAGGAGTCTTCATGATTTTTGTCTGCAAATATGTTTATCAAAGAGTATTGGTATGTTTATGATTTCTTTGCAAAAGTGTTCAGAAGGTTAACTGTCAGTAAATGGATGGTATACTTCAGGTTGATATGTTGCTTCAAGACTAATTCAGGAAGTGGATAAGTGTTAAGTTGAATTGAGTTATGTTGGTTAGTCTTGTCAGTGTTTACCAATGATATTTCTGAGTAGTAATTTGTTTGTGAACTTTAACACATGGGAGATCTTGGAGATTTGTTATTTCAGGTCCAAAAGGTTGTTGATTGAAGAAGAACTGTTTGTTTTGAAAGTTTGGGATGTTATCAGGAAGGAGTGTGTCAGTCTTCATCTTCACAGTGGTATTGTCATCAGATGGTGATTGTAATTATCAAGCTATAACATCTTTTCAGTGGAGTTGTTCTCAGGGGGAGATAATAGTCTTTGTCATCCGATGTCAAAAAGGGGGAGAAAGGAAAATATACATCAGTTGGTTTTGCCATCAATGACAAAGGGGGAGATTGATGGTGACAGGTTGTCATTGATGACAAAAAGGTGTTTGGTCCTCATGTCATATTTCAGGATGTCTTCAAGTGGGAGAGATTTAATGCAGAGACAATGTATTGGTTGTTTGAAATCCGATGTGTCTTGCAGATGCAGAGACTGGTTTTATACTTCACAGGTTTGATCTTGCATCATCAAGTGTACATCATCTTGTTTGTTGTTGATAGGAGCAGGAACAAGAATACATCATCTTGTTTGTTGTTGATCTTGTATCATCAGGAGTACATCTTGTTTGTTGTTGAGAGGAGCAGGAACAAGAATACATCATCTTGTTTTTTGTTGATCTTGCATCATCAGGAGTACATCTTGTTTGTTGTTGATAGGAGCAGGAACAAGAGTACATCATCTTGTGTGTTCTTTCCATCACATCTTGATCAGTATGGTTTATACAGATGACATAATATGCAGTGAAACAAAGTAGTCTTCATCATGATTATAGGTGATCTCAGGAGTTATAATATTTCATTTGAGTTGGTCAGAGGATCAATGGGTGTTAGCATTGGTGTAGATGTTCTTGATGATCATCTCATTGGTTTCATTTCAGGGGTTCACTTGGTTATTTTTTGTTGATGCTATTCACAATACTATTGCAGAGAGTTTTCAAGGACTTATGTGATGATAAGTCTGAAGCTTGTAGAGTATGGTCTTCAAGGTGCTTAAGGTGTTTAAAGTCTAAAATTACCTTATTTTAATGTCCTCAAAGTATATACTTTAAACCCTAGTTTAAAATGTCTATTTCAATAATGACCTGCTACTGTAGGTTCATAACTTAGAAATTACCTGTTGAAGGGTTTACTTCCCGTGCTGTCCACCGGCCTCACAAAATTCCTTTACCTTTTGCATCGGTTTATTTTCATGTGTGTGAGTGCCAAAGCATATCAAATGCTATGTTTAAATGAATGATGGGCGGGAAAATCAAGTGGTTGAAAAGGCCCGATGCCTTGGAGTTTTCTTTTGGAGCCCCCGATTCATACTTGAAATGGATTTATTTAAAAATTGCATTGACTCCTATAGGTAAGGCAAAAAGCTAGGGGAGCATAGTATGTATTTAGGATGTCGTTCCCTAAGCCTTTTAAGGCTTTAGTTTCTTTTTAGAAACTTTACTTAAACATTAAGTGATCGGCCTATACCAATTTAATGGATTCTAAATTGTGAGTTTTTAATTGGTGATTAGTGGATCTTATATTAGAAATTATTTTTTCTAATTTAAAGAAATGACATTAGAGGAGATTTTTTTACAAGGCAGATTGGATGAAAAATTTGAAGACTAATTTTTTTGTAGAAGATGTTTTGAAGAGTTTTTTTAGTGTGAAGAATATATTTTTTGAGAAGATTTATGATGGATTTTTATGAGGAAAATTGACAAATTTTTTCTTTTGGATCTGAGGAGAAAAATAAACAGGGGCAGATGAAATTTGTGAAGAAGATATTATTTCTCTTAGGAGCAGATTGATTAAATTTTTTGAAGACAAAGGAAATTTCTTTTTTTGCAGGGAAGATGAAGGGTTTGTCTTGAAGATGATTTGTTACAGGATACGAATAAGAGAGATTTTATTTTATCTTAAAGGCAGATTGACAAAATTACATGAAGACAATGGATTTGAATATAAAATCATGAATTTTTTTTTTAAGGAATGTGAATCAAAAATTGAAGAGTTTATTTGCAGGAGAAAAGAAAATGTGTTTTTGCAGAGAAGTGAAATTTCAAAAGTCTTGTTGCGAAATTTATGTGATCTGAAGGAGAAATTTATGAAGGAATGTGAAAGGTTCCAAGGCAGTGAAAAGACATTCAACTTGTATAAATTTTGTTTCCAGGTGCATTGATGAATGTATCAAGAAGGATAGAGATGAAACATATAGTGTTGTGAAGTGTTGGATTAGAATACAGATTTGATATGCAGTGTTGATTGGATCAGAATAAAGGATTGTTGAGTGTATCCGGATGTCAGATTGAATAGAATGGGTATTTGACAGACATATATTTGTATTGAATGAAACAGAGTATCCCTCTGATTTGCTTATTACATTTGTTGGTAATTTGGTTTGCCAGTGAGGCACAATATGCCAGTGTGGCTTGTGGTCAGTGAGACCTTTCTATGCTAGTGAAGCTTGTGGTCAGTAAGACCTTAATATTTGTCAATGAGACAATTTGTATTGCCAGTGAGGCATGTTTTTCAGTTAAGCCAGTGAGGCATTTCATGAGTGGTTTTTCTACCCCTGAGGGTTTTCCACTCGGTAAAAAGGTTGTGTCTTAATTTCTTATATGTGTGTGCATATTATTGGTTTGATCATGTTTTGTTTACATCTGTTATTGTAAGTCTTGTGCATATAAACTCAACAAATCATTAATGTATTCCTTTCCATCTGTTCTGTAAGAGAAAGCTTTTAAAAAGTTGTAAAATGTTTGAAAATTAATACAACACTGATTCACCCCCCCCTCTTAGTGTTGTCCGGACTCCTACAGTTTACATGTTGGTATGGTTCATTATAGGAATTGCATTTTTGGAGTGATTGTTTTTTATGGAAAGGAATGCTAAGGCCCTCAATGAGTTTGTTTTGTGAAGTTTAGAGTCTGGTTCATCACAGAAATTGCTACTTTCAAGGTGGTGGGTAGTTCAGGTGGATGGAAGTTCAAGGAAAGGAATAGCAAGGCCCCCTTTTTTTTTTAAGTGTATTTTGTAAAGTTCGTACTTTCTACTCTGTTTCATATGTTTTGTGAAGATTGTATTTGCTGGTCTGGTTCATTTGTTTGTGAAATTTGTTCTTACTGGTCTAGTTCACGTGTTTTGTGAAGTTGTACTTGCTGGTCTGGTTCATTACAAAACTTGCTATTTTTGAGGTGATTGGGAGTTTGAGGGAAAGGAACGGTAAGGTTTCCTTTGGTTTTTTGGCTAAACTTTCATTTAACTTATTTAGAAATTAAAAGAACTTTCGGTTCATGTTGGAAACTTCTAGCATGAAAATGGAATGAACGATGTGTATAAGGGTTGTTGAAAGGTGAGAGAAAGGTGTACCTATGTTATGAAAGGCATGATAATGAGAGGTGTCTATGGTTGTCAAGACTGCAGATACTATAACTGCAACTAATGAGGGTTTAAGGTAGTTGGATATGGAAGGATGGAAGAAAATGGAGTCAAAGTTATTCACCTGCACAGAACAAAATTTGTTATTTCTGATATTGCAAAAATTCCATTGGTTCTTGCACATAAGAAGAGTTTTAAGATGCCACAATGTTTGAAGAGTGGATGCAAGTAGAGGGAGCAAAATTTCAATTCATGGAGAATGAATTTGAGGCAGATTGATGGAAGTAAAGGGAAAATGGATTAAGAAGAACAAGGCATAATTCTTCTCCAAATTAATCCGAATGAAGTTATGAAAAATGTGTTGATAAATGAAGAGCTCAGTTTAATGTAAGTTGGATTAGCCTTTCTTTGTTTGAAATAAATTTGAATCAAGAAGCTTTGTTCTTAGGAAATTCTTTGATGATTGGATCAACTCTGTGTGGAAAAAAAATTGAGCAGTTTGAGAGATTTTGTAGAATGGTTAAAAGTAGGATTTTTAATTCTTACCAAGAAATGCTGAGATCACTAAGAGAGCGGTGAGTCAAGGATTTTAAAACATGGGCAGGTTCCCAACTTCCAATGTATGGATACTGTGCGGAACCCAAATTTGGGTTTTGATCATTTAAAATCGCAGTGGATCAAAATTTTCAGTCGAATATCAGAAGCTTGCCAAGAGTAGTGAGGCAATGGACGCCACCCTTAAACTGCAAATTGACCAAATGAACAAAGAATGCAGTGGATATAGCAAAGAGGAGGCCATGAATATTGTTGTGGCCAACATCTCCTCTTCTTTGGTCTTCCTTGTGTCAAATAATTCCCATAAATAACAATGTAATGTACTTTTATACAACTACAATGTCTTGCATAAGATTTTAAATATAAATTTATGTGCCTTCTACTCATAGCTATCATAGTGAATGTCATCACTTTTATCACTTTCTCTTCTAGCAACTAGTTGTTCAATAATGCAAGACTATAAAAATCTGATTGTACAATACAAATATTGGATACATAAAGGGTCACGAACAAGACATTGAAATAACAATAGAAACAATATAACAACAACATGGAAATATATCAATGTTTTGAATGTAACTTTTATTAAATCATATTATGATATCATATTAAATAGTAAGTTATATGAAATAAGATCACATCAAATATTTTATTTTACAGAAGTATAATTACATGGACTCAATTGAAAGAGAAATTATTATTGCAAGTTCAAAGACTAACATTATTTTAACAACATAATATTTATTTATGTAAATGAACAAATAAATTGAATATTTATTGGATATTCTCTCAGAGATTAACTTAGAGACAACAGTTGCAATAGATGCTCTTCATTTATCTAATTCTTAACATAATTTGCATTTTCTATCTTATGTACTATTCAAATGAGAATGGTGGTGGTATTCTCGAAGTTTTGAGAGACACGCCTAAAAATAGAAATATAAATATATACTCAACTACTACATGTAATGACTTTCCCATGAAAATATAAATAGACCTAAAAATATGTATGCCTATCGGCCATTTGATAGCACCTTTGGTGATTTTACTAGTTTTTAGAAAAAATGTTTGTTTGAAAGTAGGGGGTTAGACAATCAAATAGAGTCACTATGCCATGAAATTTTGTAGGATTGTAGGTCTCTGAGTAAGATTTCCAAAAAGTATAATTTGTAATATACTTTATTTAAGTATGATTTTTTTTCCTTTTTAGTGAACATAGGTTTTTTACCAAATATAATGGTTTTCTTTGTGCATATGGAAAAATAAAAAAAAAGTAGAAATTGTTTTCTAAAATATCTTGTTTCAACAAAAAAAAACTTCTTTCGATACACACACACATAAAATCATAAAAAATCACTAGTTCACATCATCTTTAAATTCTTAACAGTTTGCTTTCTATAATTGATAGAATAAAAATTTGGTAAAAAATGTTAATTTCAATGTGTGTGTGACACACACACACACCAAAAAAAAATCTAAAAAATCACTAGTTCACTTCATCTTTAAATTCTTAATGGTTTGCTTTCTATAATTGATAGAAAGTGAAAATTTGGTAAAAATGTTAATTTCAATGTCCCACTTAAAGGCAAAAAAATGTGACACACTATTGTGGAATCGCCCATGTGTTTTTGCAGTAAATCAATGTGTTCATGTGATGCCATGTTGATAATATTTTCACAATGCCTTGAAACTTTGTATACCTATAGCCTTTGTGTTGCCTCATCTTTGTGTGGGTGCAAGTTATTCTTGGCACATCATTCACTATGTGACCTACTTTGCTTCCATGTGGACAACATTTATTCAAATGTTTTCCAAAAGGTTTACCTACCCTACCAAATACTATTCATCCCACCTACCCAATCTTGTCTCACACTTCTTGAGTTATATTTGAAAATATAAACTTTATGGCTAGCTTCATAAGTGGTTGGCTTTTCCTCTTAGGATCAGTGTGTTCCTTGAAGCCATTGTGTAGATCTAAAATGTTGGTGTTTGATCTAATGCTTGCATCGAGCGTTGTGCATGGTCATGGTAGACTTTCTTTATATTCTTTATATTTTCTTGACCTGACAATGAATTTAATGGTGGATCTGACTAGTGGTTGCATACCTAGTGTTTTTCTACACCGTTTCTTGGTTTCCATGTACCATTGGTCATCCTTGTTCTTTTGCATTTATAAGGGCATGATCTAGGTATTTCATGAATTTGTTCTCATGTGATCCCGAGTGGATTTCCCCATCTCACAATGTCAATCTTCTAGTAGAGCAATGCATGTGCCCTGTGATTGACTAGATGATGATTTGACATTAATTTGAATTTTCCCCCAAAGACATGATGATTGAATGTTATATAATCACGACTAGGAGAGAGAAAAGGTTGGTTGTTGGCATGGTTGTAGAACAAAGAAGAGAAGAGAAAATGCATATATGTTTGTCTTAAGTGTCTTGTTATAGGTTGGACATTTTGATGTTAAATGTATAAGTTTGGTTTCCGTTTATGCTTCATTTCTATTGTATCCCATTGAGGATTGAATGTAATGTGTAGTTTGTAACCATCTAAATGTCTCCATGAATATTTTGTATGTTTTTGATGATCTTTTTGATTCTCTTAATCACATTTTATATTTGAATGTTGTCTTTGATTGGTTTATCAATGAGAATGCTGCAGAACTAATTGCAAACATTTTTTAATGCATCCTATCAAAACTACTTAGGAAGTGTGTGAGTTTGTTAATGGATCATTAAGTCATGTTCATCTAGTTATCTTGCAATATCATCTAATTGTTGTTTGTATGCATAAATCCTATCTTATGTGTAAGATTGATAAGTATAGTCCTCTTTGCCATCTTTTATAAGGTATTATTTCATGGTTTTCTTTGGTAATCTTCTTTGGTTGTGAAATCCTAACTCTACTTCACCCATATATGATAAAGGCACACATTTGCAATTTGCTCAACCTACTATCATCCTATTGCATTCAAATAAAATGACAAATATCAACCTTTAGGAACTTGAGTAAGAATAGTCGATCCACCACATTAGATGATTTCATTGTCATTGTGTTGCAAAGTGTTTGTGTGTCCCACAAATATCATTCACAATGAGGCATGTATTGTTGATATTGTTGCATCCATATATGATGTGACACATTACATTAAAAATCTTAAGGGGTTAAGAAGAAGACATTTTAGTCTACATACATGGTTAGTGCATCTACTTATAGAGGTGTGAGATCCTTGTCTCAAGATAAAGCAACACATTGGTGCTTAGTGATAGTCAAATATGAGTTTCATGTGCATTGGGTATGGTTTGTCTCAAGGTCATTTTATTATTTTTTGTCCTCAAGTTACCTTAGTAAAAACACCTAAGGGAACACCATCCTTGGCCTAACAAAGCCTAAAGTTAAAGGTGATCATACCCACTCACAAGCATTGGTCCATTCATGTTGACATTCGATCATAATCCCTACCTATCACATTTGTTGACACACCTTTGGCCTTAGGTGTTGGAGCATCGACATTGAGATGGGTTTTTGAAAGGGCCCAAACCATTGTACTTGAAATCCTACCTCCTCCACATCCAACACCATTGAGATGGTTTTTGAAAGGGCCCAAACCCTTGTACATGAAACAAGCACTAAGATATTCGTTCAATACTAAGGTGTCCTTGGGAGATTTGAACCTTGGTCTCTATCATGAAAACTAAGTAGTCTAACCACTTGACTACACCTCACTTGACTTTAATCAAACTACTAATATATAGTTTAATCAAATAATCTAATGCGAGGTTTGTATGAGAACAAAGACGAAAAGTCAACGTCTATGGAAACTAACCAAAAACATCACTCTTTTTTTTCTAATCCTTTGTTGTTGATTTTCTTGGGAATAGCCAATCCTCTAAACAATAATTTTGTCGAATTTAAAAGAATGTTGATTTTCTTGGGAATAGCCAATCCTTTATACAATAATTTTGTCCAATTTAAAAGAATGTCATGACGAATAAGATGGACGAAAACCAACCAAAAAAACACTTGTGGTATATTCCACGGATGTTATTCAGATCGTTTGATGTTGATTTTCTTAGGAATAGCTACACGTTTAAATATTAGTTTTCCCAGATTAAAAGGATGTCATAGACAGATAAGATGGCTGGTTTGGGTAGAACCCTCCATCATACCTATAGTCCGGCGGCGCACCTCTCCATCAAAAATTAGCTTTTTTTTTTCTTATCGATTGGAAGGTCTGGTGATGTTTTTAATGTGAGAAGCCACGCCACTAATTAACCTTATAATTTGCAGTGATTTACATTGAATTTAAGGCTCCACAAATCGGGATAAACGATCCTCATTCCTATAAGGTTTAGTATAAATACAAGGAACATTAAGATTGACAATTTCAGAATTTCAGAAAAAAAAAATTATAACATGACAATGAAAAATATATCTAGAGGTGCACTCGATTTTGTGAGGAGTTCTATTAGGGTTTTAGTTTTGGCTTTGCCTGTGGATTGTTTTTTTCGCATTTATTGTGAAGCCTCTTAACTTGCCATGCTTGTTGGTATTTTTTCACCTTTTAAATGGCCTCAAACTTTATTAACCCAACTTCTAGCATTGACAATTTGATGATGCATGAGGATGGCTCCACCACCAAAGCAACCCAGAAATTATTTTCCCAAGGTCATTGATGAGGTACATCTTTTAAAACACCTCTAGATGTGGTTTTTCCCATTCTAAAATTTGATATTGCTTTTTGGTGGCTTAAAATCTAATAGTGCTTGTTGGTGGCTTGAAATTTTACCTTAATAGGTTATTTTTTTGGGACAAATGTTTCCTTAATTGGTTTCAGCATACTTTGTTTTCCACTTGTAGTCTTGAGTGGATTTGGTGATTCTCTTACAAGAACTAGGTGAGCTTTTGAAATCTCCTTAATAATCAACTATGTGTACATGTGATTGTGAATGATTTGATAATTGTCATCTCATTTGATCATGATATGTGCTCTTATTATTAAGTGAATAAAAGACATACTTATGTGTATGTGTTTCTCTTGTAAGCTATTTGTATCTTCTTTACTTTAGTTTTACTCTTGTGCGTCTTGGGGATAGGTGGCAAGTACCCTATCATTAGTGTAGGGTGAGACCCTAACTCCTCTATCATTTTTTATGATAATGTCATATCACAATGGTTTTGAAGTCTTCCACTTATATAGTTGTGAAATTAGACATTGATGTCTTGTGCTTGATTGTGTCATTGTGTTGTGTAATGACATCCTTGGTGCATGAGTGTGCATTGTGACATGCATATGTTGCAATTGTTAGTTCATAACCAATTTGTTGGTCATGTTTTAACCTATTAATGTCTTTGAGAACATTTGTGCATTACACCCAATGAGAAAATTCCTACCTCTAGTTGAGTTTGTCTATAATAGCGCCAACTAAGTTCATTAAGAATGTCACCCTATGCTACCTTGTATGGGAAAGCATGTTGGACACCATTAAATTGGGTAGGAGTAGAAGACTAAATCTCTATTAGGTTGGATATAATTCAAGAAATGGAATAGCAAGTAACTTACATTTGGCAAAAGCTAAAGGAAGCACAAGATAAATAGAAGATTTATGCAAATTTGAATTGAACCCCTTAGACCTCTGCCATAGGAGATAAGGTGATTAGGGAAAATGAGATTTTGAAAAAAATGTAAGTTGTCCCCTAGGTTTATAGGTCCCTTTGAAATTCTAAATTGGGTTGGGTCAATGGCTTATAGATTTTATTTGCTCCTACACATGAGCAAAATGCATAATATCTTCCATCTGTCCATGTTGCAAAATTATGTGTTTGATCCAACCCATGTAATTGATTGGTCTTGTTTGCAAATGAACAACTACAACATTCTTCAAGTGGAACCGATCTTATTTTAGTGTGGTGCATACTTCAACTTTGATAATGTGACATTGATCAAGTAAAGGTGTAGTGGGGTTAATACATACCTAATTTGTCAACATGGGATGAAACACAAGAAATGCATTGTTTATATACCCACATTTTTTAAATCTAACTTTGGGGACGATGTTTCCTTGGGGGGGAAGGATGCAATACCCCATAGTTTCCCATTTTGGTTGAGACCAAGATTAAGATGAAGACTCTAAGAACCTTATATTGAAAATCCAAAGAGTATTTAATAATTATAGTCTTGACCTTGTGCTTGCCATGTAATGAATTTGAATGACATGATTATTACTCAATAAAGGTATTTGGATTAAAATGTTTTTAGATCAAGTTTTATTCAAGCCATGAGAAATCAAAAAAGTAATTATAATGCTTGTGTCAATCAATGTTTAGTAGCTTCATTGATATTCAAGTGACTATTTAGACTAATGTTTGATTCAAAGAATTATTTGCTTGGAATCGTGTGTTCTCAAGCTATATGAAAAAATTTTATGCCTTAACAATTTTTTTAAGTGTATAGGTAATTTGTTGACATGGACCAAGCCAAACCAAGTAGGAGGGTGTTCTATTTCATGGGAAATCATTAGGTCTAGTGATGATGCAAACTCTAACCCATGAAGTAGGAAACTAAGAAGTCAAGTGTCAATTACCAAGACAACAAGAGTGACTAGGAAAGACATGAGCGGCAAGATAGATCTTGAGGATAATGCATCTTGAGTGAATGAGACTAGATGACCAAGGAAATTCATGATCATATAAAAAAGTAGAATTGCCAACTTAGACACACCATTGGAAAATAATCCAATCACACGAAGCTAGGAGTTGCATGGCTTGGAAAGTACAAGGAATAAAATGATTTTAGACAAGAATGAGATTTTGAAACAATTACATTGAGCAATTAATGTATTGCCCAAATCGACCAATGAGATCTGATAAGGAAGAGCTGAAAAATTAGTATAAGTATCATGAGATGTTGATAGAAGAATTCTATTGAAATTATTAGTAATAAGCATGGATGTGGAAGTGGATGAGTTGAGAACTACATCAGAAGGGAACAAGGTTTAGAAAAGGTACCATTTTCATGTTAAGACTATGATCTAGAGTCTAAAAGATAAGTCTTTGTGTCTATCTATGTGTATACTCTATATAGTGTAGTATGCATGTAAGCCAATCACAAGGATGACTTTATAAATTAAGTTCCCTAGACCATAGGTGGCTTAGGTGAAGCTAAATAATTGTTGATTAGTTTAGAGGCCTTGGTGGAACCCGTTGTAACCTCCACTAAAATGGAGAGTGGAGTTCTTTTCCATGGTAGTAGCCATGGTGGTTGTCCATGTTGTAGACTAATTATAGATGTTGGTAAAGATCATGCACCTCACTGACACCCCTATGAATTTTAATACCCCACTATGAGGGTGGCTTGGTGGAAAATGGGGCCTATCACTTTGGTTGGCCTCTAAGTAGAGTTATCCTCACTCTAGTGATGAAAATTGGTGATACCTAATCCTTTGATTTTTTTACTGATTATGATCATGATGCTTGACTAATGTTTAAATTGTAATGAAATGTAGCCATTAGGACTAGTTTCCAAAATGAATCTTAAATTGATGTGAATAACATGTCTACAAATATCAGGGCTAGATGAAGTCAATGAGGACATGTGATTCTCCTGGATGTTGCAAAAGGAGATTGTAAGGTCTTTACAAGAAGAAGGGTGATCTTTAGATTTTTCTTCATGAATAAAGAAATTATAGTAAAAGTTGTCCCATAGAATTGAGTCCATAAATTAAGTGAATTGCCTAAGACTCCATAAATTAAGTGAATTGCCTAAAACCTATTATTATCAGAGTTTATAGTATTTTTTTATTTAACTACTTGTGCAACCATTTGCAAGTACTCTTAAGGTTGCTTGTAAGATGTAGACATGTAGCTAGTTGTTAAAGTAATTCCATTCCAATTGAGTGAATAGACAGATCAATTTTTTGTATTATTCTTCTAGAAGGTTTCCTCATTATATGTCTATAATATTGCACCTTCATTTTCATAGCATTTTAGTGTATTTTGGCAAAACCATTCCTTAAAATTTTGAGGTCTCATAATCTTCCTTTAAAGATATCCTTGTATTCGCTACTTTTGAGTACTTTGTGATATAACTGATAAGCAATTTCAAATAATTCTATAATGTTCATGTGAATGTAGCGAAATTGATTGTGTTAATGACCTAGGATGTAGGGGCCAAATAGCCTAGGGTTTATGTAATAATTTGAAGGACTTAAGTTTTGTAGCTAAGTAATTTGGAACTTTAGATATTATCAAGTCATAATAATAGGCCAAGTTTCTTAATGCCAATGGTTTTGATTCCCTCCTAATAGTCAATTAGGTTCTTTAAAGGGTTAAATCCTACTAAGAATAAATTGTGTAAGTCTATGATTAAATCTCTCAAGTGATCTAGATAGTAAATATCCAGAGATAATTCCTTGAAACCCTAGACTTGATCCATTTTCCTATGGTTCTTCATTGGCATCAATGGCCTTGCTTCTATTCATAATGCATGGTTAAATCAAGCCAAAGAGACCATTGTCTTGATTGATCCTAATAATCCTTATAAATCCCTTCATGGGAACAATTTTTTTAAATTTATGCTTCGAGAGTAGTTCTCCCTTCTAATATAGTAAAGTCTAATCCCTATTCAAATTTGAGAAGTTAACTAGTTAACCTAGGAAAACACCTAATCGTTGATCCATCAGAGGAAATGTTAAGTCATTGATCAATCAAACCAATCTCAAATTAAAACATGTCCCTAGATGACAACTCCAAACATCTGCCTTAGTTTAGTTAGAACCAATTTGTCTAGGGATAGACTTAATAAAAATATCATGTCTAAATTAGGAAGGAAAAGATTGAGAAAGATCTCCAAGATGGCCTTAGGAAGTCTCAATAGGATTGACTAATTAGAGAATGCCACATGTTTGCACCAAAGTGTTCAACACTTCTTTATAGTCTCTTTGGAATTCAAAGCTTCAAAACATGAAGTAAAGTATCACATCCTTGGGGTGGTTGTCAAGAGGCTAATACTTGATTATCCTAGAACTAAATCCATAATCTTATCAAATCTTATTAAGGCTCAAGTCCATTGGACTCCTTGGATAAAAAATCATAAGGGTCTAGGTAAATCGAATGTCATGAGGGTTCCATGTCTACAAGACTCTTCAAGCTAAATACTTGTGAAATCCAAATGTTCAACTAGGTAAACTAAAGCTCATGAAATTTTTTACATTTGTGGGGAACCTAAGGTGTATTCCTTAGGTGAAGTCCAAAATTTAAGTGGCCAAGTTAATCAAAGACTAAGAAAGCTTTAGGTTTGTGGAGGTATTAACAAGTGTTTTGTTGGCAAGAGACACTGTGTGGCTTCATAAGTGTTGTCATTGATGGAAACAAAGTCTATCCCACACATCTACAGTACATAATATGCCTATATCGGAAGTCAGATTGAAGATTGTTTTGGTCTAGTGAACAAGAACAGAGTATGTAACAAGGTCTGACAATCAGGTCCAGATCTCTCAGATGGTGTAACTCAGTAAGTTGTGGACTTGGACAAGTCAAAAGGGGTAGAGCAGATAGAGGAAGAACTGATCGGTAGAGTATCAGAATGAAGAGTTGGGCCACAGAAATCATACAGTTGAAGACAACCTTTGCGGATATACTTAAGTATATGTAAGTATAACATATGATTTGTATATACTTATGTGGCCATGTATATAATAATTTTTGCAAAATTTTGGTATGCGGATTCCACCCTTTGCCATTGATGTCAAAGGGGGAGTGAAGAGTAGTGAAAAATGAGGAATCCAGCAAAGGGGGAGATCTAGTAAAACAGTGCAAGAGACAAAGCACAAGCAAAGGGGGAGTTACTGTGACACTTAGCCATTTTTCACTAAGTGTTTCCATCAATGCCAAAGGGGGAGATTGTTGGCAAGAGACACTGTGTGGCTTCATAAGTGTTGTCATTGATGGCAACAAAGTCTAGTCCACACATCCACAGTACATAATATGCTTATACCAGAAGTCAAATTGAAGATTATTTTGATCCGGTGAACAAGAACAGAGTATGTAACAAGGTCTGGCAATTAGGTCCGGATCTCTCAGATGGTGTAACTCAGTAAGTTGTAGACTTGGACAAGTCAAGAGGGGTATCATGACTATTGTATTCCAGAGATTTAGCCTCCGGTGATAAAGCATGAAAAAGATATGAGCATCTGAGTGTTGGGTTCCAGTCAGGTAGAGCAGACAGAGGAAGAACTGACCGGTAGAGTATCAGACCTCAATCCAGATGTGCAAAAGGTGTTGATCAAGCAATTTGTGGCATTATACATTGTTGGCCGACATGATTAATGACTTCTATGCCCATTTTTTTGATATGCATCACTAATCAAGCATGGATTTAGCCGACAGATCAATAACTTGCAAATATCTCAGGTGTTCTTGTTGTCGACTAAGAAGTTGTTGGAAATCCTTGATGGGGATATATATACCCGATGGATTCAAGATTGTGAGTGTGTGGAAATCATAGTATGAATGATTAAGTGCAAATAAAATTAGAAACAAGTGTGAAGACAGTAATTCAAGCCCGGAATGTGACATGAAAGTAATACTGAGCAAAGGAAGAATGAAATGTGCCAGATCAGTATATTGTGCCTAATCAGAACTGAATTCCTGCATGTATAGATGTTGTTCACTAGTTCAAACACCTTGGTATCATCTGTAAGCATTTGTAGACTGTAAGTCTCTTGTAGGCAGTGGGCTTCTTATGAGCAGTGTGCTCAGGCAGTGAGCCCTAATTGGCAAGTGCCAAATTTGTACTCTTTATTCTTTAAACAAAGAATACAATCTTGGGTTAGTCACCCCGTGGTTTTTCCCTTAACAGGGTTTCCACGTAAAAATCCTTGTGTTATGTGTTAATTTCTTTTTCAGTTCTTATGATTTCCTTGTTTTGATATAACACTAAATGATAAGATAAGAAAAGAAAGTAAAAATAGAAAAGTTAGAAGATAACTGATTCACCCCCCTCTTAGTTATCTGCATTGTTTCCAACAATTGGTATCAAAGCTAAGTTCTTTTGAACAAGCCTAACAACTTGAGGAAGATCTGGGAATCTCAATGGATGCATATGGTATGAAAGAACAACTTTAGTCTGCCCTAGATGATCTTGAACAATCTCACTTTGAAGTCAACAATTTGAGAGAAAGACTCAAGCAAGTTGATGATTTCATAAATGAGCTGAAAGAAAAACTTAGTAATTATGTGAAAAAGAGAAAGGAACTACTCCAGAAATTAGCAAATCAGAATGAAGTCAATAATACTGATGAAGATATAAATGAGAAAAATAAGCTATGTGAGAAGCTGTCAAAAGAAGTCATTATGATAAGGCATGAAATGGAATCAGGGGTTATGAAATTCACCCAAGAAATTGAAGAAAAGAGAAAGATTGAAGATAATCTAAAACAATCCCTCAAGGAGAAAATAGAGGACTGCCACAAAATAGATAGAATAATCAGGCATCTTGAATCTGATCTTGAATAAGCTAGAGACAATGAAGAACACCTGAGAATCAGATAGACACTCTTAAACAAGATCTTCAAACATCAAATGAATACAAAGAAAAATTCAAGATAAGCTCAGCCCAACTTGAAGTTCTTCTCGAAAGTCAAAATAGGGCAGATGATAAGTGTGGCTTGGGATATGAGAAAGGTGAAAGCTCTGGATCCAGTCAGAAGAACTTTGGATTAGGAAATCAAAGAAACTAGCCTAGAAGACCTCTGGTAGGGCAACCAAATGCTCAATGATATCCATCTTTCAATGGATACTGCTTCAATTGCAACAAGTTCGGTCATAAAGCAATCCAGTGCAGAAACAGAATGAATCAAATCAATCCATCCTTCTCCGGTCAATGTTTCAGTTGCAAAAGGTATGGTCACAAATCTCATGAATACAGAAATATGCAAATGAATAATTCTTTCAGTGGTAAATGCTTTGTATGCAATAGAATTGGACATATGGCTAATGAGTGCAGATCAAGAGGATATCATTCAAATAAGCAAAGAAATATTGTGTGTTACAATTGCAATAGATCCGGTCATATTGCCAGATTCTACAAAAGCAGAAATCAGGATAGAAAAGGTCCGGTGGAACATGATCAGAAACAAGATAAAGGCAAAGGTAAAGTAAATGCGGATGAAGTTCAAAAGGAGATGAGCAAGACTTGGATAAAAAGGAGTACAGTGAATATTGGGGATGGATCTGCATCGGAATCTGATGCTGATATTCCTTCTGGAAACTAAAAAGTAAGCTCTGGCTCAGGGGGAGCTACAGAGAAGATCCTTTTTCCCCCAACCACCTAGTAAGTGCTTGAATTCGGCACATTGAGTCAAAATAAGAGGTTACAGTTTAAAGGGTTTGAGGAGATTCATTTAAAATTTGTCCAGTCAAAATTTGACAAATCTGCATGCAGATTTGAGGAAGCTATGAGGAGATCCTGCATCGACAGCTATCTGGTAAAGCAAAATTTCACAGACAGATCCGGTATGATCCATAATTGAAATGTTTTAATCTGTGGACCTATGGCATGTTTGAAAAAGGTGAAGATATGTTGTAAACCCTCATAGACAATGATTTTAAGATTCGTGTAGTGATTCAAGAAAATCTCTCTCAATACAGGGTAACCGGATGACTTAAGTTGTGCATTTATTACAAAGAGAAATTAGGTTTTTGGGCAAGGTTAAAAGGTTTCTCATCCATCATTCGCAACACTTTACACTCATGAAGAAGGGAGAAGAGCTCTGAGAAGAAATCTAGTAGAATATTCAAACTCGGTTGAAGATTGAATCGAAGTGCAATCTGTTTCGGTAGTCGCTCCAAACCCTAAGGCGTGAAGAGGTATTTCTTTTGTAAATCTCTCAAATCTTCGTTGATTAGAATGGCTACTCCTATGGTTGTAAATGTTTCTAAGAGACCAAGGCTAGTTTTCAAGAAACATTCTCACAAATCTATTGAGATTGATCCTTTGGGTGTGTTTTCCCGTACCCTGTATGGCATTCTCCATGTAGAAGACATTAGGGTTTATATACATGCAAACATTGAGGACTTTAGAGACCTAAAATTGATGAAACTATATCGCAATCAGTTAAGCAGTGAGAACTTTGATCTGAAACTGGAGTTCCAGACCCTAAAAGATAAGCATTTTGCACATTCCATACATTTTCTATCTTTTGGAGAGGACGAATGGGTCTGGTATATCTTAAGCAGGATCCATGATAACTTCATGTGGTTAATGAGGCCTTTCGAAATAACCAAAGATGTCATCAAAGTTGTAACTGGTTTGCACTCCATTGGTGGGTTGCCTGCTCTTAAGTCTGTGAAGAATCAAATAGTATCTGAAGCCACAGGTTCAAAATATGATAAGAGGGCAATGACCATTGATGACATCACTAATCCGGATGTCAAGTTTGCCTCAATTGTGATTGGATACAAGATTTACCATTCAAGTAGAGAAAACTCTGTATCTGGTACTGCCATCTACACTGCATACCAGATGCTAAGAGAGAATGCAGATTATGACCTGTGTGAACTCTTGTTGAATCAGTTGCTGGAGAACCTGCAAAAGATCACGAAAGATAAAAAGAACTCTTTCAAATATGGTGATTTGGTGTTATGCTTGTTTTTCTACTTCATGAATGAGTTACCAGGCTCAAAAGGTCTGATCTGGGAAAATGACAAACCGGTTGCTATATACATCAGGGATTACTTGTATGAACTTGGTGACACTCAAACCTGAAAGACAACTCTCTGGGGTTACTTCAAAAACTTCCAGAGCATGATGCAAGCAAGAGAAAGAATTCCCAAAACAATAGTGGAGAAGTACAAAGACACAGTCTGCTTTATGGTAGATACTGATCAGTGCCTAATAGAGGCAGTTGAGCCAAGGACAGTATTGATATTGCCCATGGGCTATGAGGTTGATGGAAACATATTGGAGACTCATATTCAACATTTACTGAGTCAACCCAGAGACCCCAAAGCAGAGAGGTTTGGCACTTTTAAAGAATTAAACATAAAACTGTATGTTGAACTAAGAAGGCCTAAGATAAAAACAAAGGTGAGAAAAGAAGTTGAAGAACTGGCTGAGAAATTTGGCATTACCAGAGAAGCTGTTATTGCAAACAGAGAAAGAACAGAGAAAATTGAGAAAGAAAAAGAGGAAGCAAAAGAAGAAAAGGTTCCGAAAGAAGCCTCCACCCGGACTAGAACTACCAGGGGTTCTGCCTCTGGGAGCTCTAAAGCTGCAAATCCGGAAGCCCATTCATCTACAAAAGAAAAGAGAAAGAAATCCAAGGCCAAAAGAGCCTATGTGAGTCTCAAGGATGATGATGAGACTGAGTCAGATGTAGAGATTAGAGAATTGAAGAAAGTAAAAGTAAAATCCCCCAAGGTTGATGTGGAGCAGAAGTTAGCAGAGTATGTTGAGAAGACTACTCTTTCTATTGATGACATCATCAAGGCAGTTACTGTGGATGGGAACCTGCAGCCGATGACAGAGTTCTATGATGAATACAATGATGCTGACAAGAGAATTCTAGAGGAAGCTACTGCAAGGTATTTGAATATCTATAACAAAGCATTCATTGAAATAATTTCATTAATTCCAAAGAGCCTAGAAGATGTATTGGAGCAAAGAAAAGAGAATGCAAAGGCAAAAGACTTGGAGATCCAGGAGGAGATAGTGATACAGCTATGTCCCTCTATCACTCCAAAACAAATGGACATGGTTTTTAAGGATTGTAAAGATGATTTCCGAAGGAAGTCCCGGATGAATAAACTCATGGTTGGAGAAACTGACCAAATAGCAAATGAAACAAAAGAAATTCTCCGGAATGCCTTGAAGAGATTTAATCTTCCCATTTTAGAGGAAACAGATGAAGAGCCTTCTAACATAGATGTTGAATGATTAAAGAAAAATGATGAAGAGTCATCTAAGGCATTAGATTCCTCTATTCCGAAAGAGGAAGGACATAAAGAAGAAACATTTTATGACAAGAATGTCAAAGGATTAAAGAAATATGATGAAGAGCCATCTAAGGCATTAGACTCCTCTATTCCAGAAGAGGAAGGACTGGTAGAAGAAACAAATATCAATAAGCAAGTAAGTTTGGATGCCCCCAAAAGGAAGGCAGTAGAGTCGGCAATAGACACTACAGAATTTCCTAGACAAAGGAATGATGGAGCTAGATGAACCTGAGTTGATTCAAGGGCCACTAAACTTCGACTCTCTTCTCCAGTTCAAATAATGAAAGTAGCATCTTGTGCTCATGCCAAAGCAAAAGAGAAACTTCTAAAATCACACATGGAGGATTGCGAGCTGTTGGAGATGTTGGATCTAGGGCATACAATTGAGAGGGGGGGTGAATCAGTTGTATAAAACTTCTTGTTCTTTCAAACTCTTGATTCTTTGTTGTTAGTTAGCAGCATATAAATTAATCATCCATGAAAGCATAATACATAAACACAAGAGCAGATAAGCATCAACACATTGAACACCAAGATTTTGACGTGGAAAACCCGGTTAAGGGAAAAACCACGGGGTGATTAACCCAAGAATTATTCTCTGTTAGAAGAATAAAGAAGAATGAATGGCACATGCCAATTAGGGCTCACTGCCCGAGCATACTGCTCACAAAGAGGCCCACTGCCTACAAGGAGACACACTGTCTACAAAGTGATAAAAATCACAGTCTTGAACTGGAGAATGACATCTCTACCATGTCCGAATCAGTTCCAATTAAGCCCAAAACCTCTGCTCTGCCTTTTGCACTTCTCTTCGCTATGCCACACTCATCCACACACACCACACTTTGAAATGAACTCACAAACCGTTATTTATACAAGACATCGACTTAGGAACAAACATCTAAGTCGGCAAACAATCATAAGAGTATCCGCAAGATGAATAACACATCCGGTCGGCCACCACAAGAACATTCGCAGGATGAACAACTCATCCGGTCGGCTAAACAGAGCAAGAACTTCATCCGGAAGAATAACTTCAATTCCGGGCTCTACTATCAATGCGGATCAACAACGCAACCTCAACACGATCTAGAAAACTTCACAAGCCTGCCTGAATGACCGGATACATCCGCACTTCCTTTACTTGCTGGAATCTCTTGTCTTCCTCATCCAGAACTTCAAGAACACAGTCTGTCGCCACTGTAGAAGGTACTTCCAGACCTTCAAATCATACATTATCAATGCGGACCAACAACACAACCTCAACATGATCCAAGAACCTTCACAAGCCTGTCTGAATGACTAGGTACGTCCGCATTTCCTTTACTTACTGAAATCTCTTATCCTCCTTATCCGGAACTTCAAGAACACAGTCTGTCACCACTGTCATAATGCAAGAGGTACTTCCGGACCTCCAAATCATACACAACTCGAGATGGCACATCACAAGGACATCCCAAACACTCTTTCCAATCCACAGATTAGGATTGTACAATTCTGGACCTCACCGGACCTTTCTGTGATCCTCTGTCACCTCTAAGCACTTGCCGGAACCGGTTCCACACAGACAGCCATAACTTCTTCAGGTCTTCATGCGGACCTCTGAAAACTTGACTGAAGCATCTCAAGACTCATATCTGTAAACCCTTTTAATCCGCATCCTCCGGTTCTCAACCTATCCAATATATTTGCCTTCTTCTCATCACTGTTCTTCACTGTTCCTGACTGAGGGTAATTTTCTCAATATCCTCAACACACAGCTCATCCAATCCTTCTTGTCAATGTAATATGAGTATGTTGACATCAATGACAACACTGGTTCACCTCATACTTGCAACAATCTCCGCCTTTGTCATTGATGGCAACATATGATGTGAAAAACCATCAAGACAAGAACTTCTCCTTTCTGTCACAGCTCCCCCTATCAGCAACAACTTTTTACATGTCTTCTCTCCCCCTTTGATCATTAACCACTTGTTTTTCACATGTCTTCTCTCCCCCTTTGACATCAATGGAAAAGGGCTCATACTTGCAATTCTAATACATCAGAATCATACCAGCTGCTCCCCCTTAGTAGCAGCTCCCCATCATCAATCCGGATCACAAGATATGACTGTGATATCCACCAGATTGATGCACATCAGTGCATCTTAGTTTATCACCGGAGGGGCCATGACCCCTAACTTCTCCCGGAGATATTCAAAAGAGTCCTTGGGAAGAGGTTTTGTAAAGATATCTGCAATTTGATCCTTGGAGGGAACATACTCCAATCTGACTTATTCCTTGTTTACTTGTTCTCTCAAAAAGTGAAATTTGATAGATATGTGCTTAGTCTTAGAATGTAATACCGGATTCTTAGAAATATTAATTGCACTTGAATTATCACAGAAAATTGTGATAGGCTCCTCATATTCAACTTTGATGTCTCTTAGCATCTGCTTCATCCATAAGATTTGAGTGCAACTACCTGCTGCTGCAATGTATTCTGCTTCAGTTGTAGACAGAGATATTGCATCTTGTTTCTTGCTTAGCCAAGAAACCAATCTCTTGCCCAAAAAGAATGCTCCACCACTGGTGCTCTTCCGGTCATCCACATCTCCTGCCCAATCTGCATCTGTGTAAGCATGAAGAGAGAAATCCGGATCTCTAGGGTACCATAGACCATACTCAACTGTTCCTTTCAAGTACCTAAAAATTCTTTTGATTGCCATAACATGAGATTCTCTAGGATCAGCCTGGAATCTTGCCACAAGACCAACAACCTGCATTATATCTGGTCTAGTTTGAGTGAGATACAACAATCCACCAATCATTGATCTATACTTTGTCTGATCTGCCTTTGGAGAATCATCATCTTTGCTTAACTTACATCCGGTTGCCATAGAAGTGTCCATAGGTTTTGAGTCTTCCATACCAAATTTCCTTAACAATTCTTTCACATATTTGGTCTGAGAAATGAAGATCCCTTCTTTTGTTTGAGTAATTTGCAGACCCAAGAAGAAATTCATTTCACCAAGCATAGACATTTCAAACTCACTTTTCATCTGATTTGCAAAAGTTTTGCACATACTATCTCTACCTCCAAAAATGATATCATCCACAAACACTTCAACAATCAAAATGTTTTCATAATCAATTTTGAAATATAAGTTGCTGTCAGCAGTACCTTTGTTGAATCCAATCTGCACAAGATGCTTATCCAACCTTTCATACCATGCTCTTGGGGCTTGCTTCAATCCATACAAAGCTTTCTTCAACTTGCAGACCATATCATCATTATCAGACAATTGAAATCCATCCGGTTGTTCAATGTAGACTTCTTCTTCCAGATCACCATTTAGGAAGGCATACTTGACATCCATCTGATATACCTTGAAGTCTTTGAAGGCAGCAAATGCAAGAAGTAATCTGACTGCTTCAATTCTTGCCACCAGAGCAAAAGTCTCTTCAAAGTCAATTCCTTCTATTTGAGAGTAGCCTTTGCAGACCAATCTAGCTTTGTTTCTGATTACTTCACCAGCTTCATTTAGTTTGTTCCGGAAGACCCACTTGGTTCCAATTACATTCCTGTCTCTAGGTCTGGGAACAAGATCCCAAGTATGATTTTTCTCAATTTGCATCAATTCATCTTCCATTGCTTTGGTCCAGTTTTCATCATTGCAGGCTTCATTTATTGTTTTAGGTTCAATCTTTGAAATCAGACAACATCCATCTTGATTTTGAGCAACATTCCTTCTAGTTTGTACACCTTTGCTTCTGTCACCTATGATTTGATCTTCAGAGTGGTTCAGTCTTATATACCTTGGAATTTTAGGAGTATCCTGCACTGCTGCTTCTTGATCAGGCTCATTCAGACCTATCTCTTCTTCCTGATTTACCGGATCAGGCTGACTCTGTCTCACCGGAGAGGATTGAGGTCCTTGAACACTGTCTTGGTCATCTTCATCAAACTCATAAAATCTTGAAGGCTTCTCAATTCCTTCATCAACTTTCACATTGGTGCTTTCTATCATCTTCCTCAATCTCTTATTGTAACACCGGTATGCTTTGCTTTGAGTGGAGTAACCCAAGAAAATTCCTTCATCACTTCTAGCATCAAACTTTCCTAGATCTTCATCTCTTTTAATATAACACTTGCTACCAAATACTCTGAAATATTTCACATTAGGAGTGATGCCAAACCAGAGTTCATAGGGGGTCTTACCGGTGTTGTTTCTGATTTGAACTCGATTGAGAGTGTAGACTGCAGTGCTGATAGCTTCCTTCCAAAACATTTGAGGAACATTTGCTTCCAACATCATTGTCCTGGCAGCTTCCTGGATGGTCCAGTTCTTTCTCTCAACTACTCCATTCTGCTGTGGAGTCCTAGGAGCAGACAACTGTCTCCTTATACCCTGCTTCTCACAAAAGTCAATGAACTCACCAGATGTAAATTCACCACCTCTGTCAGACCTTAGACACTTTAGTTTCAATCCGGTTTGATTCTCTACCATAGCTTTGAAGATTTTGAACTTCTCAAATGCTTCTGATTTTTCTTTTAGAAAGGTAACCCACATCATCCTGGAATGATCATCAATTAACAACATGAAATATCTATCACCTTGCAGACTCTTGATTCTTGTCGGACCACAGAGATCAGTATGTACTAATTCCAACAATCCGGTAGAGGACTGATCTTTGCTTTTGAAAGAGACTCTGCTTTGTTTACCTAGCTAACATTCTTTGCACAAACTATTTGTAGGTTTCATCAATTTTGGAAGATCTCTTACGGCCTGAGTATTGCTTATCTTGATGATGTTATCAAAATTTACATGACACATTCTTCTATGCCATAACCAACTCTGATCAATTTGAGCAAACAAACAACTTTTATTTGAACCAACCAGATGAAAGATATTACCTTTTGTCTGAGTACCGGATGCAATTTCAGTTCCGGAGCTTGTAAAGATTCTGCATTTTCCATTCTTGAACCGGAGATCATAACCCTTGTCCACTAACTGACCAACACTGAGAAGATTGTGCTTTAATCCTTCAACATATAGTACGTTACCTGTTTTGCTTTTTCCATCAAAGGAAATAGTTCCCCTGCCTCTGATTCTGCCAGCTGAATTGTCACCAAACTTTACCATTCCTCCTTCATACCTTTCCAAATTCAAGAACTTATTCTTGTCATCAGTCATATGGTGAGAGCATCCACTGTCAATAACCCAATCATCCTTTTCTTCCACTTGAGCAGCCAAAGCTTTTTCAACAACTTTGTGATTGACAGATTCAGAGAGTATTGAATCTTCTTCCTTGATGGCAATAAACACCCACTCATTTCTGGATTTGCTTCCTAGTTCTGATTCATCATCTATTACTCCTTCATTGTCATCTTCTTCATGAACATAATAGCAATTCTTTTGAAACCTTTGTCTGTTAGTATTAGACCTTGCAGATCTTTCCGGACATCTTGAAGCAAAATGACCAATCTTATTGCAGTTGAAACACTTAAAGGGTAGTTTTCCTTCATACTTACCGGATCCTCTTGGCAGTCTCTTTGCAATGAGGGCTTCAAGTTGAGCTGTTTCTGCTTCTTCTTCTTCCATGTCTGTTCTTGCTTGATCATACCATGACATTTTCCTTGATGAGTTTTCTCCCAGATCAAATCTCTGTTTGCCTTTCACATAGGCACTGGCTTTGAAAGCAGATTCAGTCTTGGGAGGATCATCTCCAAACTCGGTCATTTCAAATGCAGCTAGTTTGCCAGCCAGTTGTTCTCTTGTGACAGTTGTGTGGGCTCTGAATTCATCAATGGCAGCAACCTTGATTTTGTAGGCAGCAGGAAGGGATCTTAGGATTTTGCAGACAATCTCATTTTCATCTAAAGTTCCACCAGCATTTCTGATTCCACATACCAGCTCATTCACTCTTGGCATAAAGGTAGTGATGTTTTCATCATCTCTCATTTTCAATCTTTCAAATTTCCCTTTCAGACTTTGCAACCTTGCACTTTTGACAAACTCATCTCCTTCATATAGAAGTTCCAGTTTAGTCAGGATCTCATATGCAGTTGGTAGGTCAATAACATTCAAGAGATCTGAGTCATTCAATGCGCTTAGAAGAGCTTCCTTGGTCCGCAGATTGTTTTTAGCTTCTGTGATTTCATTCAGAGTTGTCGGACCACCTTGTGGAGGTACATATGGTTTTGAAACCATAGCCAAGTATGCTTTTCCCATACATTCCAGGTGACACTTCATGCGACCTTTCCAGAGAGTGAAGTTGGTTCCATCGAACTTCGGACTATCCTTCTTGTATGACGACATCCTGGATCACCTCAAGCGGTTAAGCTCCTATCAGAGGAACTTGGCTCTGATACCAATTGTTGGATCTAGGGCATACAACTGAGAGGGGGGGTGAATCAGTTGTATAAAACTTCTTGTTCTTTCAAACTCTTGATTCTTTGTTGTTAGTTAGCAGCATATAAATTAATCATCCATGAAAGCATAATACATAAACACAAGAGCAGATAAGCATCAACACATTGAACACCAAGATTTTGACGTGGAAAACCCGGTTAAGGGAAAAACCACGGGGTGATTAACCCAAGAATTATTCTCTGTTAGAAGAATAAAGAAGAATGAATGGCACATGCCAATTAGGGCTCACTGCCCGAGCACACTGCTCACAAAGAGGCCCACTGCCTACAAGGAGACACACTGTCTACAAAGTGATAAAAATCACAGTCTTGAACTGGAGAATGACATCTCTACCATGTCCGGATCAGTTCCAATTAAGCCCAAAACCTCTGCTCTGCCTTTTGCACTTCTCTTCGCTATGCCACACTCATCCACACACACCACACTTTGAAATGAACTCACAAACCGTTATTTATACAAGACATCGACTTAGGAACAAACATTTAAGTCGGAAAACAATCATAAGAGTATCCGCAAGATGAATAACACATTCGGTCGGCCACCACAAGAACATTCGCAGGATGAACAACTCATCCGGTCAGCTAAACAGAGCAAGAACTTCATCCGGAAGAATAACTTCAATTCCGGGCTCTACTATCAATGCGGATCAACAACGCAACCTCAACACGATCTAGAAAACTTCACAAGCCTGCCTGAATGACCGGATACATCCGCACTTCCTTTACTTGCTGGAATCTCTTGTCTTCCTCATCCGGAACTTCAAGAACACAGTCTGTCGCCACTGTAGAAGGTACTTCCGGACCTTCAAATCATACATTATCAATGCGGACCAACAACACAACCTCAACATAATCCAAGAACCTTCACAAGCCTGTCTGAATGACTAGGTACGTCCGCATTTCCTTTACTTACTGAAATCTCTTATCCTCCTTATCCGGAACTTCAAGAACACAGTCTGTCGCCACTGTCATAATGCAAGAGGTACTTCCGGACCTCCAAATCATACACAACTTGAGATGGCACATCACAAGGACATCCCAAACACTCTTTCCAATCCGTAGATTAGGATTGTACAATTCCGAACCTCACCGGACCTTTCTGTGATCCTCTGTCACCTCTAAGCACTTGCCGGAACCGGTTCCACACAGACAGCCATAACTTCTTCAGGTCTTCATGCGGACCTCTGAAAACTTGACTGAAGCATCTCAAGACTCATATCTGCAAACCCTTTAATCCGCATCCTCCGATTCTCAACCTATCCAATATATTTGACTTCTTCTCATCACTGTTCTTCACTGTTCCTGACTGAGGGTAATTTTCTCAATATCCTCAACACACAGCTCATCCAATCCTTCTTGTCAATGTAATATGAGTATGTTGACATCAATGACAACACTGGTTCACCTCATACTTGCAACAGGAGATTGTATCTAGGATGCTGGAGAAGATTATGCCAACCTATCAAAAGGATCCTTTTGCCTCTCCATCCGGTAATTTGAAAAACTTAGTCAATTCTGTTAACACTCATTTTGAATCTTTGGAAAAATCGGCAGAAACTAAGGTTCGGAAGGAGTTCTTGGGAAAGAGATTTAGTGAAGTACAAGGGCTAATTGCTAATGATAGAAGAACCTTAGGCATTGGCATAAAGAGCCTTGAAAATTCTCTTAAGGATGGTGGGGACATATACAAATTTTGTTTAACTTGGCCCAAAGTGATAGAGGACATTGAGAAGAAAGTGAAAGAACAAGAAGGAAAATTGTCAAGTTTATCTCAGAATTTTGATCCCCTTACTACCTCTCTAGTGAATCATGAATGTCAATCTATTGCTATAATAAATGAAATTAAAGAACTGGTTAAAGAGAAAAAGAACATAATGGATAGAATGGGTGAGCTCAGAGGGATAATTATCCCTAAGCAATGCATGATGCCTTGATAGAGGAACAAAATACAGTCCAGACTAGTGATCCAATAGACTTAAAGAGGGAAGAAGCATATGTGTTTTTGTTAGGTGGACACATCTCCATTTGGGATAGAATGAAGAGGAGTTGGGCCACAGAAAGCATACAGTTGAAGACAACCTTTGCGGATATACTTAAGTATATGTAAGTATAACATATGATTTGTATATACTTATGCGGCCATGTATATAATAATTTTTGCAAAATTTTGGTATGCAGATTCCACCCTTTGCCATTGATGTCAAAGGGGGAGTGAAGAGTAGTGAAAAATGAGGAATCCAGCAAAGGGGGAGATCCAGTAAAACAATGTAAGAGACAGAGCACAAGCAAAGGGGGAGTTACTGCGACAATTTTTCACTAAGTGTTGCCATCAATGCCAAAGGGGGAGATTGTTGGCAAGAGACACTATGTGGCTTCATAAGTGTTGTCATTGATGGCAACAAAGTCTAGTCCACACATCCACAGTACATAATATGCTTATACCAGAAGTCAAATTGAAGATTGTTTTGATCCGGTGAACAAGAACAGAGTATGTAACAAGGTCTGACAATCAGGTCTGGATCTCTTAGATGGTGTAACTCAGTAAGTTACAGACTTGGACAAGTCAAGAGGGGTATCATGACTATTGTATTCCAAAGATTTAGCCTCCGGTGATAAAGCATGAAAAAGATATGAGCATCTGAGTGTTGGGTTCCAGTCAGGTAGAGCAGACAGAGGAAGAACTGGTCGGTAGAGTATTAGACCTCAATCTGGATGTGCAAAAGGTGTTGATCAAGTAATTTGTGGCATTGTACATCATTGGCCAACATGATTAATGACTTCTATGCCCATATTTTTGATGCGCATCACTAATCAAGCATGGATTTAGCCGACAGATCAATAACTTGAAAATATCTCAAGTGTTCTTGTTGCCGACTAAGAAGTTGTTGGAAATCCTTGATGCGGATATATATACCTGATGGATTCAAGCTTGTGAGTGTGTGGAAATCATAGTATGAATGATTAAGTGCGAAGAAAAATAGAAACAAGTGCGAAGACAGTAATTTAAGCCCGGAATGTGACAGGAAAGTAATATTAAGCAGAGGAAGAATGAAATGTGCCAGATTAGTATACTGTGCCTAACCAGAACTGAATTCATGCATGTATAGATGTTGTTCACCAGTTCAAACACCTTGGTATCATCTGTAAGCATTTGTAGACTGTAAGTCTCTTGTAGGCAGTGGGCCTCTTATGAGCAGTGTGCTCGGGCAGTGAGCCCTAATTGGCAAGTGCCAAATTTGTACTCTTTATTCTTTTAACAGAGAATACAATCTTAGGTTAGTCACCCTGTGGTTTTTCCCTTAACAGGTTTCCACGTAAAAATCCTTGTGTTATGTGTTAATTCCTTTTTCAGTTCTTATGATTGCCTTGTTTTGATATAACACTAAATGATAAGATAAGAAAAGAAAGTAAAAATAGAAAAGTTATAAGATAATTGATTCACCCCCCCTCTCAGTTATCTGCATTATTTCCAACATGTTTAATAAAACCCAACAATCGCAAGATCCAAACTAAGCCAATGAAACCACATGTTAAGTGCGAGATACAATGACTAAGGATTTGCTATACCACAAGGACTTGGGTCATTTAGCCCCTAACTAATGATCTTCCATGATGAACCTAGACTATAGATTCTCATAGATAGTATATTAAGGAGGAGCTACACATAGATTGTGGAACTGAAATATCCTTGTGTAATGGAAGAAAAGAGGGTTGATGGGATTAATGGATAGTTTAGTTAGATCCTCATTTCACTCAATACATTCAAGGACATTTAACCGAGTTGAATCACAACTTCTACAAGAGGACTCAACTATCAAGTTGGCTATCACTTGGAATGATAAGGAAATTTGGAATTTGTTAATTGATTTGTTGATTCTTAGATTGATTAAGCCTAAAACCCTAATTATGCAAAATCGTAAGCAAATGGATGAAACATGACAAATCCTTCTACAAAAAGACACTAAATACAGATCAGATACATACCAGATTTCAATTTTTGAAATACGAAAAAGTCAGAGGCAAAAGAGCGGGTGCCCACGCCGAAGGTGCTTCTTTTTCAGAGGGCTTTGGGGTCTTTTCTGCTACTGACTGCAACCACTTCAGAGATTTTCTATGATGTGAAACTGAGGGTCAAAGGTGTGGGTGCCCTTGACCTTTTTGAGCTATTTCCTTCCTTTTTCTTCAGATCCTAATTGGGGGTTGTGGTGTTTAGGAGCTTGCCTCGGTCAAGCCCTAGAATGGCATTCAAGCCAACACTGTTATTAGATGAAGAGTGTGTGTCCTTGTAGGACAGAGGCAAAAGTAATGATAAAAATGATAGATTGAATCACAAATAGATATCACCTCAGAGGTGTAGCTCTCACGGAGATGAAGCTCTTTCATGCCATGAGAAGATGAAGCCAAATATGCAATAACAAACACAATAACAACACAAGTCTGCTCTGCAACACAATGAATGCCTTGAATGCTCTAAAATCATAAGTTTTGCCAAAATCTCCAAATCAGCTTCTAGTTTACAAATGAAGTCCTAAACGTGATTATATATGCATTCTCACTACAAATTTTGTAATTCAAACTCAAGATGTTCACAACAGAAACCTTTTAATGGTCTTCAACTGACATTCAAATTTGGGACCCCGACAAAATAGGGTAGGGCAAGGGCGCAGGCACCCAAGCCCTGGGACCTATTTTGAGTCAGGATTTAAGCTCAGAGATGTCCCCTAAGTCCCATTTGTCATGGGTTTTGGGGGATTTTGTCTCAGGATTCATTTCTAACATGCATGATTAAAATTAAGGGACCCGAGAGCTAAACTTAGGAGGTAAAAGTCCTAGGGCAGACATTTTATGACAACATTTAGCCCCCACTTTAATATATGTATGTCCTTATGAGCCATACATGCATTAAAGTACGGTCGAAAACATAGCAAACACGCCAGGCACTTGAAGCTAATGCATACACAAAGATTGAGGAACTATTTCTAGCCCCCAATCTCATGTAAGCATTAGGAAAACACATCACAGACACGCAAGACACAATGAAAACTGTAACAAGCATGCAAGACATGGAGAAGACAGTATTGAAGACACGTAAAACACAATGAAGACATGAGAGAAGTTACGCAAAACACAATGAATATAATGATATAATTTTTTCATTTTCATATATATAAATGCATGAAAATAAAAATTACAACACAAAACCCCAAGAATGTAGGGGAGACTCATCGCCACACCCTTTACACTACACAAGGGGAAAAACACGCCATACAAAACCTAAGCATAGGGGAGACTCATCGCCACACCCTTTACACTACACGAGGGGGAAAACACACGGAAGACATGGAAAACACGAGTGTCATATAGCATGTCATAGACATACTATATGTCTTAAACATGGCAAACAAGGCAATGGAAGGAACTTATTACTAAGTCCCACCATCTCAAACATGATGTAGATACACCTAACGGTTGGGCTTATTTCGCAACAACCACCAAAGCCACACTTAAGGGAGGATAGTCTCAAGATCCAACCCCGCCTCCGCAAAGGACTTTTGAAATAAAAGGATGTGCACTAGCTCAAGAGATACACCATCCCACCTCCACGGAGGGCTTTTGAATAAAAGGATATGCACTAGCTCAAGAGATGCGTTATCCCACCTCCGCAGAGGGCTTTTGAATAAAAGGATTTGCTATCTCGCCTCATGGAGAGGGCTTTTTTCTTGCAATGTAGATAAATATGTGCACTCGGGCTAGAGATATAACATCCCACCTCCGTAGAGGACTTACAAACACGCTTCATTAGTACCAAAATCATCACACATATTACCTTATATATGCCCCCACCTTAAGGTGGTTGATGTCGTGTACCATGATAATGAAAAATATATCTAGAGGTGCACCGGATCTTGTGAGGAGTTTTATTAGGATTTCAGTTTTGGCTTTGCTTGTGGATTGTTTTTTTTGCATTTATTGTGAAGCCTCTTAACTTGCCATGTTTGTTGGCATTTTTTCACCTTTTAAATGGCCTCAAACTTCATTAACCCAAGAGCTACTGCTAGCATTGACAATTTGATGATGCATGAGGATGGCTCCATCACCAAAGCAACCCAAAAAACAATTTCCCAAGGTCTTCGATGAGGTACATCTTCTAAAACACCTCTAGATGTGGTTCTTCCCATTCAAAAATTTGATAGTGCTTGTTGATGGCTTGAAATTTTACCTTAATAGGTTATTTTGTTGAGACAAATGTTTCCTTAATTGGTTTTAGCATGTTTTGTTTTCCACTTGTAGTCTTGAGTGGATTTTGTGATTCTCCTACAAGAACTAGGTGAGCTTTTGAAATCTCCCTAATAATCAACTACTTGTGCATGTGATTGTGAATGATTTGATAATTGTCATCTCATTTGATCATGATATGTGCTCTTATAATTGAGTGAATAAAAGATGTACTTATGCGTATGTGTTTCTCTTGTAAGCTATTTGTATCTTCTTTACTTTAGTTTTACTCTTGTGTGGCTTGGGGATAGGTGGCAAGAACCCTATCATCAGTGTAGGGTGAGACCCTATCTCCTCTATCATTTTTTATGATAATGTCATCTCACAGTGGTTTTGAAGTCTTCCACTTATATAGTTGTGAAATTAGACATTGATGTCTTGTGCTTGATTGTGTCATTGTGTTGTGTAATGACATCCTTGGTGCATGAGTGTGCATTGTGACATGCATATGTTGCAATTGTTAGTTCATAACCAATTTGTTGGTCATGTTTTAACCTATTAATGTCTTTGATAAAATTTGTGCATTACAGCCAATGGGAAATTTCCTACCTCTATTTGAGTTTGTCTGTAATAGCACCATCAAAGTTGATTAAGAATGTTACCCTATGTTGCCTTGCATGTGAAAGCATGTTGGACACCATTAAATTGGGTAGGAGTAGAAGACAATCTCTATTAGGTTGGATATAATTCAAGAAATGGAATAGCAAGTAACTTAGATTTGGCAAAGGCTAAAGGAAACACAAGATAAACAGAAGAGCCATGCATATTTCTATTGAACCCCTCAGAGCTTTGCCATAGGAGATAAGGTGTTTAGGGAAAATGAGATTCCAAAAAAATTGTAAGTTGTTCCCTAGGTTTATAGGTCATTTTGAAATTCTAAATTGGGTTGGGCCAATGGGTTATAGATTTTCTTTACTCCTACACATGAGCAAAATGCATAATATATTCCATGTGTCCATGTTGCAAATTTATGTGTTTGATCCAACCCATGTAATGATTGATCGTGTTTGCAAATGGACAACTACAACATTCTTCAAGTGGAACCGATCTTAATTTTAGAGTGGTGCATACTTCAAATTTGATAATGTGACATTGATCAAGTAAAGGTGCAGGGGGATTAATACATACCTAATTTGTCAACATGGGAGGAAACACAAGAAATGCATTATTTATATGCCCGCCTTTTTTAAATCTAACTTTGGGGACGATGTTTCCTTCTAGGGGGAAGGACGCAATACCCCATAGTTTCCCATTTTGGTTGAGACCAACATTAAGATGAAAACCCTAAGAACCTTATAATGAAAATTCAAAGAGTATTTAATAAGTATAGTCTTGACCTTGTGCTTACCATGTAATGAATTTGAATGACATGATTATTACTCAATAAAGGTATTTGGATTAAAATGTTTTTAGAACAAGTTTTATTCAAGCCAATGAGAAATCCTAAAAGTAATTATAATGCTTGTGTCAATCAATGTTTAGTAGCTTCATTGATATTCAAGTGACTATTTA
Organism: Cunninghamia lanceolata; assembly: GCA_027924645.1. NCBI lineage: Eukaryota > Viridiplantae > Streptophyta > Pinopsida > Cupressales > Cupressaceae > Cunninghamia > Cunninghamia lanceolata. The sequence goes on along the minus strand of BSBN01001720.1, from coordinate 3,083,212 downwards.
GACTAATGTTTGATTCAAAGAATTATTTGCTTGGAATCGTGTGTTCTCAAGCTATATGAAAAAGTTCAATGCCTTAACAAAATTAAGTGTACAAGTAATTTGTTGACATGAACCAAGCCAAACCAAGTAGGAGGGTGTTCTATTTCATGGGAAATCATTAGTGTCTAGTGATGATACAAAATCAAACCCGTGAAGTAGGACACTAAGAAGTCAAGTGTCAATAACCAAGACAACAAGAGTGACTAGGAAAGACATGAGCGACAAGAATGATCTTGAGGATAATGCATCTCAAGTGAATGAGACTAGATGACCAAGGAAATTCATGATCATATAAAAAAGTAGAATTGCCAACTTAGACACACCATTGGAAAATAATCCAATCGCACGAAGCTAGGAGTTGCATGGCTTGGAAAGTCCAAGGAATACAATGATTTTAGACAAGAATTAAATTTTGAAACAATTAGCAATTAATGTATTGCCCAAATCGACCCATGAGATCTAATAAGGAAGAGCTCAAAAATTAGTATAAGTATCATGAGATGTCGATAGAAGAATTCTATTGAAATTATTAGTAATAAGCATACATCAAAATGGAACAAGGTTTAGAAAAGGTACCATTTCCATGTTAAGACTATAATCTAGAGTCTAAAAGATAAGTCTTTATGTTTATCTATGTGTATACTCTATTTAGTGTAGTATGCATGTAAGCCAATCACAAGGATGACTTTATGAATTAAGTGACCTAGACCATAGGTGGCTTAGGTGAAGCTAAATAATTGTTGATTAGTTTAGAGGCCTTGGTGGAACTGGTTGTAACCTCCACTAAAATGGAGAGTGGAGCCCTATGCCATGGTGGTTGTCCATGTTGTAGACTAATTATAGAAGTTGGTAAGGATCATGCACCTTACTAACAGCCCTATGAAGTTCAATACCCCACTATGAGGGTGGCTTGGTGGAAAATAGGGCCTGATACTTTGGTTGGCTTCTAATTAGAGTTATCCTCACTCTGGTGATGAAAATTGGTGATACCTAATCCTTTATTTTTTTACTAATTATGACCATGATGCTTGGCTAATGTTTAAAGTGTAATGAAATGTATCCATTAGGAGTAGCTTTTGATAATATAAGCGACAAAAAAAGGCTGTCGATCCCATTACATATCAGCCAAAAAGATAGACCAGAGATCCATCAAAGAACCAAAAGAGAGAAACTGACTGAACCAACAAGAAATAGCTAAAAAGAGACCCAAGACCAAGACACATGGGACCGACAGCAGACCAATGGCAGAAAAAACCAAAAGCACAGAAAAAGCCACCAACGGCTAGTTGAACATTTGGTCCCAATCTTCGGCTAGGAACTGGTAGAGATCGCAGTGCTCCTTGAGATCTTTTTCCTTCATATCCTAGCTGGTAAGCTCGACATCCTAGAGGACAGCAAGAGTAATGGCCAACCAGTGCATCACTTTCGTAGAGAACTTGGCCAAAATCTTGAACTTCCTCTCCATCTCATTGATCCTAACAGAGAGGGTTTCAATCTCCTTATCTTTGACAACAACCTTGCCTCCCCTCTTCATCTTGCCAGCTTCCTTCACCACTTTCTTCGAGCTCACAGATTTAGACCCTTAACATTGAGCTCAGGAAAATTACTGGGCATGTCATCCACTTCACCCTCCACATTATCATTTTTTGTTTCCTTGTTGATAGAAAAATCCCCACCCAGTTGTTCAGTTTCAAACACAATAGTATCCACTTTGTTGTTTTTGTCGTCAGAAATACCATCACTCTCCAGATCCGAAGTATCCTCCTCCATCTCAGTAACCTCCTCCTTTTGGAGAGCAGGACTAGGCTTAGCAACAAGCCTCGTCGACCTCCTGGTTGACGGCACCCGAGGTTTACTATCAGTTATGGTGAAATCCACATTAGCAGTTATGTCACTTCCACCGAAACCTTCCTCAGAGGTAACCTCCTCCATTACCACAGACACATTTTTGGCCTTCTTCCCGCTCTTCGTACCACTTTCTTCCTCCACACTTCCCTTTTTCTTCTTTTGAGGGGTCACTTGGGTAGAATCACTGGGAAGGCTTTTTCTTTTAATAGAGGTCTTCACAAAGGTCATGGGAGTTTGGTCACAGGCCTTAGGCTTTGGACTCTTACCAGCGGTAGTTTTTTTCTTACCTGACTTGATGGATTTGGCATACTTCTCTAGAGTGACCTCCATAATAATCATCGGGCTAGTATTCATAGGAATGGAGCAGGGAGGCAGGGGAGAATCAACCCTAGAAACCATGAGGGCTTTAGGGGGGCAGAGGGCTAAATGGAATTTATATAGTCCGAGGATAAGCCTCTGATGGAGTGGGATGAGAGGTTTACTGAGGTCTATGGCATTTTGCTCGATGGCAGATGCAATCGATGCTTCCAGAGATGAAAGCAAATAAAAGGGGAAACTTATCACCTTACTATGACGAAAATGATTGAGTGGAGCAAAATGATAATGGAAGAAACGTTTGAACCTACCTTCAAGAGTGAAGTACTTTATGATCATATAACACACCTCATCCCAAGGTTTTGGTAGCATTTTGCGATCAAACCCCCCTGGAGACTGTGTAACACCTCCCCCTTCTTCAGAAAACAAGCCATTCCCTCAAGGTCAGACACTTTGCTCTTTTTCTGGTGTTTGATGCCATCAATAGGCATTCATGTCGCCATGCCTATCACTTCCTCTGAAACTTCAAATCCCACACCACCCACCTTAACCTGTCTGCCCTCCCAAGAACGCAGGAACTGCATTGAGAGGCTTTCATCATGGCCCTGCAAGCATTCAAGATAGGATGCCACCCTGCCCTCCTGGAAAATGTGCCAAAGGGTCTTGTTACATTTAATCTCTTCACATGATTCTGGCTCAGTGTGAGACCTATCATCCCCATAGCGAGATTGCATCAAACAGACAAGCTAGCAATGCAAGAAACAACAGAGGAGTTAGAAACTTTCGAATTGCAGAAAATATCCCAAACACCAATATTCATACTCAAGTTAATGAGTATAGTGTCTTTTCAACCGTCGGGGGTGGTGTACTTACCTAAATTCGCAATATGCGAACTATCACTCCCTTTCCCTCCATAATTACAAGGCATTAATTGGTCATCATTAGAGGTGTTGCATAGAGGCGTCGAGTTAATCATGTGCCTAGTCATGTGAAACCCCACCTTAGGCCTCCACGTCTGACTGAAGGGCGAGTAATCCTTCATACTGTGGCGGATCCCAACTCTAACACATCTAATCTAACAAGCAAACATCACATTCCTCAAAACATAAGTCCTCATATCCAAATGGTAGTCGAAACTGGATCCCATATGGCGCCCAAAATACTCCCTAGGCCAGGAGGTCGAAGGTTTAATTAATTCAATCATGAGAGGTCAAGAGCGAGGCTTTGCTCCTTTTCAAGAAGGTTTTGTATCTGACTAGGTAAATTATTCTTTCTTCTCCAACATCTCCGAGTGTCTAAGCTCTACCCAAGGTTTGCCATCCCATCTGCCACTTTATTACCTTCGCGGTAAACATGCCCAATTTCTATCTGCTTGAACCTAGTCAGTAAGCAGATGATGTCCTCTATAATATCCTTCAGCTTCTAGCCACTATTAGACCTGCCAAGAACCGCCTCAATGATGATTTTTGAATCTCCTTCCACTTGTACTTTATCCATTAGGACTAGTTGCCAAAATGAGTCTTAAATTGATGTGAATAACATGTATACAAATATTAGTGCTAGATGAAGTCAATGAGGACATAGGATTCTCCTGGATGTTGCAATAGGAAACTGTAAGGTCTTTACAAGAAGAAGGGTGATCTTTAGATTTTTCTTCATGAATAAAGAAATGATAGTAAAAGTTGTCCCATAGAATTGAGTCCATAAATTAAGTGAATTACCTAAGACCTATTTCTATCAGAGTTTATAGTAAGTTTCTATTTAACTACTTGTGCAACCATATGCAAGTACTCTTAAGGTTGCTTGTAAGATCTAGACATGTAGTTAGTTGTTAAAGTAACTCCATTCCAATTGAGTGAATAGACAAATCAATTTTTGTATAATTCTTCTAGAAGCTTTCCTCTTTATATGTCTATAATCTTGCACCTTCATTTTCATAGCATTTTAGTGTATTTGGCAAAGCCAATCCTTAAAAGTTTGAGGTCCCATAATCTTCCTTTAAGGATATCCATGTATTCACTACTTTTGAGTAGTTTGTGATATAATTGATAAGCAATTTCAAATAATTCTATAATATTCATGTGAATGAAGCTAAATTGATTGTGTTAATGACCTAGGATGTAGTGGCCAAATGGCCTAGGGTTTATGTAATAATTTGAAGGGCTTAAGTTTTGTAGCTAAGTAATTTGGAACTTTAGATATTAGCAAGTCATAACAATAGGCCAAGTTTATTAATGCCAATGGTTTTGCTTCCCCCCTAGTAGTCAATTAGTTTCTCTAAAGGGTTAAATCCTACTAAGAATAAATTTTGTAAGTCTATGATTAAATCTCTCAAGTGATCTAGATAGTAAATATCTAGAGATAATTTCAGAAATTTTTTTGTATAACATGATAATGAAAAATATATCTAGAGGTGCAATGGATCTTGTGAGGAGTTTTATTAGGTATTAGTTTTGGCTTTGCTTGTGGATTGTTTTTTTTGCATTTATTGTGAAGCCTCTTAACTTGCCACGTTTGTTGGCATTTTTTCACCTTTTAAACGGCCTCAAACTTCATTAACCCAACAACTACTGCTAGCATTGACAATTTGATAATGCATGAGGATGGCTCCACCACCAAAGCAACCCAGAATTTTTTTTCCCAAGGTCTTTGATGAGGTACATCTTCTAAAACACCTCTAGATGTGGTTCTTCCCATTCGAAAATTTGATAGTGCTTGTTGATGGCTTGAAATTTTACCTTAATAGGTTATTTTGTTGAGACAAATGTTTCCTTAATTGGTTGTAGCATGCTTTGTTTTCCACTTGTAGTCTTGAGTGGATTTGAGAAGGAGACCATTGCCTTGATTGATCTTGATAATCCTTAGAAATCCCTTAATGGGAACAATTATTTTAAAGTTATGATTTGAGAATAGTTCTCCCTTCTAATATAGTAAAGTCTAATCCCTGTTCAAATTTGAGAAGTTAACTAGTTAACCTAGGAAAACACCTAATCATTGATCCATCAGAGGAAATATTAAGTCATTGATCAATCAGGGCCAATCTCAAATTGACACATGCCCCTAGATGACAACTCCAAACATCTGTCTTAGTTTAGTTAGAACCAATTTGTCTAGGGATAGACTTAATAAAAATCTCAAGTCTAAATTAGGAGGGAAAAGATTGAGAACAATCTCCAAGATGGCCTTAGGAAGTCTCAATAGGATGGACTAATTAGAGAATGCCACGTGTTGGCACCAAAGTGTTCAACACTTCCTTATAGTCTCTTTGGAATTCAAAGCTTCAAAACATGAAGTAAAGTCTCTCATCCTTGGGGTTGTCAAGAGGCTAATGCTCGATTATCCTAGAACTGAAACCAAAATTTTATCAAATCTTATTAAGGCTCGAGTCCAGTTGACTCCTTGGATAAAAAATCATAAGGATCTAGGTAATCGAAGGTCATGAGGGTTCCATGTCTGCAGGACTCTTCAAGTTAAATACTTGTGAAATTCAAAATTCAACTAGGTAAACGAGAGTTCATGAAAGTTTTTTGCATATGTGGGGAACCTGAGGTGTATTCCTTAGGTGAAGTCCAGAACTGAAGTGGCCAAGTTAATCGAAGACTAAGAAAGCTTTAGGTTTGTGGAGGTATTAACAAGTGTTTAATAAAACCCGACACACTCGCAAGATCCAAACTAAGCCAATGAGGCCACATGTCAAGCGTGGGATGCAATGGTAAAGGATTTGATATACCACAAGGACTTGGGTTGTTTAGCCCCTAACTGATGATCTTCCATGATGAACCTAGACTATAGATTCTCATAGCTCGTATATTAAGGAGGAGCTACACATAGATTGCGGAACTGAAATATCCTTGAATCAAAAGTATATAGGCTTCTCGGGTCCATAGGATCTTTCAGACATGATACTATGCCATTTTTGGAACTATGGGGACCAAATAAATTAATTCCAAGAGAATTTTTGGGACCAAGTAAATTAATTCCAAGAGAATTTTTGGTACCAAGTAAATTAATTCCAAGAGAATTTTGGCTTTATAGTGGGATCTCATTTTACCTTTTTTCGAATAGTTCTGACATTATTTCTATGATAATATATATAGCACTATGTGTGTGTACGTGCATGTTTTTTTATAATGTCTTATAATATGTCTACTAAGAAATGTATTCTAATTAAAGGTTGATATTATTAAAAACCTTAATATATAAATGACTAAACTGAAATTAGACACATATTTATTTTATTCAGGGCAACACTAGCTAAATAAGGGGAATTCTGGCCTAGGTCAAAAGCAACACTTTTCTGGAGTAAGGGGAGAACCTAAATTTATAGGCTTCTTCCTTTTATCTAGTAAAAAGGCAAGAGTCAGCACCTTACAGTTTAGTATCGTATAAAATAGTTAAATAAAAAGAGCACAAGTTCAGCACGCATCCTCTTCTAGTGATTTTTTACTATAGAATTGCATGTCACACTCACAACTCACGGAGATAGAACATAGCACATTAACAAACCATGTTTAGAGGAAAAGACCCAATCGTGAGATAGTTCCAATGGCTGAGATAATATTTGTGCATCTAAGGCTTAATATTTTTAAAAGTTTAATACTAGTAGTTGTGACTTTAAGGTTGTTAGTGTTACTATAAGTACTAATAATTGAATGAAATGTGCCTTTTAGATTTAAAAAACAACCAATCATGTGATGCCACATCAGCCCACCAACAAAACATGACTTAATGCACACCTATTGCTCCACCCTTTTTCTTTTGGAACTATTTGACACCTCAACAAAAAACATGCTGATGTGGCAGCATATTTGATGATATGAACGTGAAACCTTAGTTATAAACAGAGGCCTTACCAAGTAAGCTACTGTAAAATTTTTGGAGTGATTCGAAAGTCTGAAGTTAGGGTGCTCAACTACTGGGTCCTCTCCCTAGTTGTAAGGATAATATTCCAAAGTTTACCCCCACCAAACATGCTCCCTGTATCCAAAGAACTGTGAAATTGCAGACCACATCGTGATGGGTGATTATGAATCTTCAGCTAGCAACTTATACACAAACAATTTGGTAAAAGCATTGGTGGACAAGGGCACCAAATTAAAGTGAGAATACTTGTGACTAGTGTAAAACTATAAATGTTGTTTGAAAGTGTTATGAGGTTGGCAATGAATGCAATTGTAATTGCTAAGAATTTTCAATTGTTGTTGGTTGCACAATTGGCAACCATTAGATAGAACCAACTTTATTGTACCAGTGGACACACCGTAATAGTATAGCCCGATGTACATGCGACCATTGTGAGCCATTTTGTGTTTTCGAAGACAGTTTGTATTGAACAACTTTCTGATGGCTTGAAAATAAGATAACTATGTGTTTTTGTAATCTTCATTTCATTATCAAACTTTCAGAAATGCATGGATGTCTTCAGCAAAACCTTGCAATATCTATCTGGCTCATTGCCACATAAAGAGAATGTATAGAAATTTTGAATGATAAATTCATGTTTGTGACATGGTACCTACATTGTTTACAATATTACAGAATTCAAGTTAGCTTTCTTAGAAAATGAGAATAAAGAATGAAGGCTTCAGAGACTTGGCATCCATCAGATTGATCAGGAACCAAGCTTCCTGGTTTACATGGCTCTTACTTGTAATTAGTACAAAACAACATTGAAGCTCCTCCTCTGGAATAAAAGCTTTATTGGAGAAGCTTTTCTCTTTGTCAAGACTTTGAGGAAACAATATTAAATGGATTTCCCCAGGAGAGAATGGCCTGTTTAAGGAACATGTTTCTAACATGTGTATTAGACACATTCCAATAAAAAATGATGCAGATGCAGTGTGAACTGTCTATAGAGACCCATATCTCTCACCAGACCCTCGGGCTGGCCCATATTGCATGAGAATTTCAACTGCCTCCTAATCTCATTTGATTCTGAGCCTCAGTGTGAACCTGTACAATGCAAAATAGGTATAAGTCATCAGTCACCAAATTCAACCTGCCCTCTTGCTAACTACATGCCATCATACACTTAGAATGGATTCAAAAGCCATTCTTTACGGCATATAACTCATAAAGCAAGACTGAAAAACAATTCCAAACAAATCAAAATCATACAGCTCGGTGTTTCAATTCACAACGGCTCCTGGTAGTTATTTCATCCAAAATTTCAGCATCATCAACATTCTCGTCGATGCCTTCCAATATATCTGTACTATCAACATGGCGGTCCTGTATTTTCAAAAAAGACAAACCAAAATATAAGCACTTATGAGTGATTCCTATTAAGACAAGATAATGATAATCAAGTAAAGAAGTATACTGATGCAAAATTCTGAGAGGTAAAGCACTTACACTCAAATTGAGACTCCTCTGGTGACGAATAATGGCTTCACTCTCCTCATATTCAGCTGCATCTAATTCACTTAGGTACTGAAGCTCAATTAGCTTTGGAAGAATATACTGTCTGATTGGTATAAGCAAAAAGAAAGGAAGGGGGAAAAGTATCCCTGCTATTGGTATCCATGTAATACCAAAGCATAACAGTAAGTAAAGAAACTGCAGGAATGTAAATTTAGCAATGGTCTTGAATGGTACTGTTTCAAGAAATGATGCATGCACATCCTCAAGCACTCTGCGGAAAAAAGGTTGTCATTCCAAAAAGTTTAGTTCTTCATAACCACTCATTATGTTTAATGAAAAACACATAAAATTTCAGGAAAAAAAAGATGATAAATTTCCATCTCATTTCAGGCAAGCCTTCCATGAATTAGATTGTCAAATATTAAGACAAATAGGAAGAACCCAGAGAGATGAACAAAAGCAAAGAAAAATGAATTAAAGATGTTTAAGACTCACTTATATCTCCGTGATGGTGCAATGAAGAATAGCAGGAACCTCTCCCAAAACTGATTACCAGGTAAACTCTCTATTGCCATGTAAGCAAAGTAGCCCCACAATACTGATGTAGGAATCTTTTTTATAATAGGCATGATACCGACACAGGCACCCACAAGCATGGACTGCATCAAATTGCTCATCCGTTGCTCTTTGACTCTAACTGGAAGCAATTCATCAACATGCTTTTCAGGATCAAAAGCATGCCCATTTATTTCAGTGTCCAAATGCTTTAGCTCTTTCAAGTCTTTCAAAGACTGCAGAGTCAAAGAGGCAAATAAGAGTCCTTTCAATAGACATGAAAAGGAAAACAAGCGTTCTGTAAGGATATGGCATATATCTGCCAATATAAATGGTAATAACATCAAGTTCAAGTTTGAACAACATAAAACATTTTGGAGTGTTCTTGATGATGAGATAGCAAATTACATTTGACTCAAAAGATCAACTTATGAGTTAAATTCAATTCAGTAATTAAATTTCTGTTTATTAAACAAGTTATTTACATCGTTCAAAAATAAGTTTTACATATGAGTTTCATCATTGGCTTGGGGATCTCTGCATTCAAAATAACTACAGCTATTTAAAAACAAATGCAATTATATATATGTCTTAAGCGGTTGCAAAAGGTTTAGGTACAGAATACCATATCTCTTCCTAGCAAAGGTAAGGATGCCTAAACATTAATCTTAAAAAATAATATAAAAAAGTTTAAGTTTAGTTTAACATACTGAGCTTGTCAGTGGCTGGGTATTGTTCATTTCTATTTGTGCAAACACTTGTTGCATATTGCCATAAATCTCTGTCAAACTAGCTTGTTGCTCAATGCTTTTCTTGGCACTTGCTACCAATTTTTTGCGCACTATCTGCAACCAAATATCCCAACAATTACCTCTCAAATTCAGAAGAAGCAAATCTGTTGAAGGGGGAAAACCAATAATGTAACTTATAAGTCAATATGGAGTGCTTCAGGGATCTCCAAAATGAATTTCTACAGAAATAACAATGAGGAAGCACTACAATATAAAATATAGGCTAGAGAGTGGTTGAGACCACCAACAAAATATTTTAGTTAGATTTAACAAGTAGCTCTATGAATAAACAGGCTCGCAAAAAAAGGGTGACTAAGAAGTAAATTAGATACCTGTCTTTTCAGAGTAGCAAGACTCTTTGTATGCATTGGAGATTGTGGTAATACACCATTTGATGGAGGAATTCCAAACAATCCACACATTAAGACCTGCAATTAAGAAACTCAGATCTTTCATATATTATTGAAAAAAGTTTACTTGCAATATAAGATGCAGATACAAAAAGAACAAACAGAGATTGATATTTAAGCCAGGAGAAAGGTCAGGGAAAAACCATGATGCCCAATAGAAGTAAGTCATAGTGGTAAGCTGATGGGTTTCTCAAATTGAACTCTTTCTGTTGAGCCATTTGAGCTGCTACACTGTGATCAAAGAAGTAAAGCCCTGCAATCATAATAGCAGGGATAAATGCAGCTAGAATATATTGTGGTGGCACCTTATGCATATCCTGCCAAAATAGGTTGTAAGAATAATCATCAGTCAAAAACCTTCAAAGACATCAGAACTGGTGGTAAAAATGAAGGATACCAAAGCAATTGAAAAACAAGTGGCCTGTAGATTCCCCGGAGAAAAAGGGGGTCTCCAATCACCTTAATCACCCTCCAATTGGATGAGGCTCCAGGAGCCCAGAGATTTGGGCTAGAAAGCCTCCTAGGAATACCAACAGGCACACTATCATATGCACTGTATGAGATTGCTGTCCACACAACAATCATCAGGGGTACTCCATAATCTGCTAAGAAACTTCTGAACCACCCTGTTTACAAAAGCAATGGTTACTTTAAACTTGAGCAAGAAACTTTTTGACCACCCAAATCTAATATCAAAAAATAAAAGAAAAATTACCTGTGCCATATCGAAATGATCGAGCTCTTCTGCTTTTTAATGATGTGAGCAATAAGCCAAAGGACAAAACAATCCCAAATAGACCATTTGAGAAACGCCATGGAAATTTGAATTGCTCAAGATTGGGATTAACATTTTCGGGTATACGGAATTCTTCTACCATACCCTACAAACACAGTTTTTTATCAGATTATAAAAACAATTGCAGGTTTCTTTTAACATGAATTCAGTGTCAAGTGCTCCTTTGTCTGTTGGTGAAGTTGAATAAGTTGCAAGGAGCCCACTAGGGATCAAGTATTGTTGCATGTAAAGGCCCTACAACATGAGGGATGAGGCTGGGATCATGTCCTGGGTGAATTTGGCAGTATGGATGCCCTCGGTCCTTGGGACTAAGTGAAAGGAGGTCAATAATTAGTGTGCCTGATGCCTATGGGCTACTAAAAGTGTTTTGAGGTGTTTATCCTCCCAATTAAAAAAAAAATGAAAACAGTAAAAACTGAAAGCTTCATGACAGATTACAACCAAAATTACTTCATATACCTTGATAGCTTCTTGCAGGAATAATACAGCAATTAACGTGCCAAAGAGCTCTCCGGCTACTCTTGTAAACCTATTGATGACCGTGCAGGCATTCAAAATTGCAAGAACAAATAGCAGCAAAGCCGTCCACACACAAGCCCTACACAACATGCCTTCCATCAATAAGGGTTTTACACAGTCAAATACAAAATACTTTCTCCCTCGAAATAATCCATAATATGGTCATCTTCTACATCCTATCACATGTATCGAAGTACAAAGGAAGCAATACAGAACATGTGCTATATTAATTCTCGAATATTGTGACTATTCATGTTTACCATCCTGCCCATGCAAGAAACAATCTCTGTCCCAAATCATCCCTATCTTTGGCAAAGTTATACATATATGTATACATAAGAACTGTGGGTTCTGCAACTCCAAGAATCAACAGGGGTTGTCCACCAATCAAAGAATGTATTATTCCACATAGGGCGGTAGAAATCAGTGTCTGAATAGCAGTTAAGGTGCCATCTGCAAATAAAATATATGTTACGAGGGTTTCTATATATGTTTACAGAAGAGTATTTAAAATCAAACAAATTTACATTGAGAAATCCAATGTCTATAAACAGAGCATCCATAAGAAGCGATCAAGTATAATTTTAGTACCAATGGAAGATGAAACGTATTTCCCTACCCAATTCTCACCTGTGGCTTTATCAAGTTGTTCGCCAAATGCTATAACAGGAAGAGCAGAAGCAAAGAAAATATAGGTGGTTGGAGCAAAAATTCTGCAGGAATGAGAACAAGTTATATAAGCATTTATATGGTTCAAAAGAGAATCAAAATGAAATGAACATTTTCAGAAAAAAATTCAATTCAATACATGCACACATACACATACACATACTGACACACATGTTCATTTCTGTCAATTAATATGTATGCATACATGTATGTCTGTATATGCATATAGATAGACAAACAGAGAGAAAGCTTAACAAATGATGCAATTCAGGAAATTTTGATGATTACAGATGTAACAGAGTTTTTGGGTCAGAAAAATTCAGTAAAGAGAAACCAAATTCCAGAATATTGTCTAGAAATTTTATTGAGTCTGGATACACATTCCACAACAAAAGAGAGAAAAATAACATGTGGTAAAGAATATAATAGATCCCCACTACAAAATCTGCAGTCCCATTTGACATAAGATAATAATCTAGATTCTGTAGGTGTTGAATCCATATAGGTTTATAATCCGAAAAAAAAACATTTAAAAAATATAAAACAAAAACCTTTATAAAAACCTTTATACAAATTCGATTTCTACCTGAACCCTGCATTAAGTCCATTGAGCCAATCTTGTTTGTAACAGGGCAACCTTCCTTTGATGTCTTTTATGATTCCCCGGAAAGGAGATGCAGATATCATCCCCATTATCTTTCAATCAAAAGAAAGAAACACCAAGTGGGTCTCTTAAATCAATTCGGAATGTACTATATTATAAATAGTGATCCATCCCAGATGTCCTGTTTCGATTCAGGATACGAATTGGGTGTGTTGGAAGTTGTAACTCGACAGAGACAGGTGTTTTAAAATCACGAATTATAAATTGACTGCGTTCAAAGTCATTCAAACAAGAATTGGGTATGTCAGATTCCAGCTGTTTAGGTGATTCAGAAACAGAATATCTTTTATTTATCCGGTATAAAGGAAATCTAGAAGCCTTAAAATGACAGAGGACACCCTCTCTGTAAGAGATTGTTAAACAGCGAAAATTGGAGCAGAGATTTTTACCAGACCCTCCCCAATACATTGCATTGAGGGAGTCAAGGTTTCTCCACTCCTACAAAGAAAATTGAATACTAATAATCCTTTAATTAGAAGAAGTCTTTCTAGCAATAAAAACCGATTTAGTCTCTTTGCGCCTCCTCGATTGGCGGGGCCTTCAAATTCAATTCTCCTACAAATTCTAACGATAATTATGGTTATGACCTCTCACACTAAAAACACCGCCATACTCCAAAATGCTTCTTTCCCTAATAAAGAAATGAAACTAATTTTGAATGCTGCCATCGCCTAGGAAAAGATTTTTGTTCTATATAAAGAGTCTCTGTTTGCAACAAAGACTGGGAAAAGATTTTTCTTCTAGAAGAGCTTTTGTCTTTATTTTCCTATAGATTAAATTAGCCTCATATTTCAACGCGTGCATGTAAGTCATGAGAAGAGACCAACCTAATCATACCCCAAACATGCGTACAAACTTATACCTACCTAGGACAGCAATAAAAAAACAAGGGTTATTGTAAACCATGAAAAGGTACCAGGTTTTTTTAATTATATATATACACACGTCAAACTAGTGTTTTGCTTTTGTCTTGTTTAGTACCATATTATTTGATGTATTACCTGTTTCTAAACTTATATCCCACATCACAATTACTTCTCTTTTTACACTTGAAAACTCCAATCCATTTTACTCTCTTGGTATTGTTTCTACCATTTAAATGTTTTGTTTGGCATCTTGTTCCTTAGATAGGATTGCTTCTAGTCTCTATATTGGTGCATTTTATTTTATTGCTAATTTGGTGCCCAAGTTGAATCTTAATGGTGTTTCTAAACCTATATCCCACATCACAATTACTTTTTTCATTTTACGCATGAACATTCCAATCCATTTTACTCTTGATATTGTTTCTACGTTTTAGATGTTATGTTTGGCATCTTGTTCCCTAGATAGGATTGCATCTAGTCTGTATATTGGTGCATTTTATTTTATATGCTAATTTTATCTTAGATAGAGTTGTAGGTGAGTGCAAAAGCTTTATTATTTATATGTTCAACCTACACATGTCATACTTTTGGGAAAGATTTATGCATATTATCTTCTAATATATCTATGTATGTGTCTACTTACATTTGATTATACATGTCTATCTGATGTTATATATGTACATATGTAGATTACATGTTGTGAAGGCTATTTGCTATGGAAGCTAAATCATTCCTATGGAAGTGGAATTGTTTCCATGCATATGTTGTTAAACTAGTGAAAAAAAGCTTAGAATGAAAACTTAAGTATGCAAATCTAATTTTTATTTATGCAATAATGGATTACCCATAAAAGATTACATGAGTGTTTAAAATTAGCAATAAGAAAATTAACAAACCATAAAGTTGCAATACATAACACCAAATGTACATGGAGAAACCCTTTTGAGAGAAAACTCCACCATCAAAGAGAGGCTCAAGAATGTAGTAATCTTCAAGGATAGAATACATATGAAACATTATATTCCCTTCAATCTGACAACATTTTGGCAACACCTGTGTACTTGTGAAATAACATAATGAAACTACAATCTCATGCTTCCAATTTATAGAGAAATGGGAGAAGAATACCACAAATGGTTTCCCAACACAATGTACCCTCAAGCCATGGTAAAATGCAAAAACTCTCACGTCTTAAATGAAGACCTGCTCTTTTGAGAATGGTATATGTAACTCCCAATTAGCTATGAATACCAAAAATAACTCGTGTACTAATAATAGACAACATCTTTGAATTCTAAATCCTCTATAATAGATCATATCCCAAGGTAGGCATCCAAAATCATCACCCAACTCATATGAGACCCATCAATAACATGCAAGGTGCTCTGGGGGAGAGGATCCAATAGCTAATCATGTACCAATAGCCGCCCATCTATAGTGCACCTTACCCCCTAATTAAATCTATGAAAAGAACCAATACATGTGTACAAATATTACAAAAAATTTAATAAGGAACCAATACATGTGCACATATACATGTGTAATAATACATTTCACATGTCACATCAAAGAAACAACCAATCATATGGTGACACATAAGGCAATAGTAAGGCGATCGGTAATAGGTGCCTTGGTGCACATGTTTCGGTCTAACTATTTTTTTTGGGTGTTTTTAGACAACTCGATGAAAATGTAGCTAATTAGGCTACACCATTAATACCCAAAACCCCAAACAATAGCTTTAAGCTCTTAAGTCACATATGAAGAAACCCAAAAAAAATTGTCGAAATCCTATGTACTATTTAGGAGCTTAAGATGCATGAAGTTAGGGTGAGTGACTACTAGATCCTCTCCCCTAATACTCAATTCTCATGCCCAAGTTGAGAAATATGCTCAAAATAGCTTCTTAACTACCACTACCAACTCCACCTCCTTCACAAATATCATTACAACTAATACTCCAAGTCAACAATGAGAATACTAATAAAACAATAATATCTCTCAACAACATGGGTGACCAAGTACCCATTCTGAGATTGTTGGAGATGCATAAAAATAATATATTAGGGTTGTAAATAAATATCACACTATCCTAACACTCTCCCACTTGATATTATACATTGCAATGAGACCCAAAGAAATAATAAAATATATCAAGTATAAGATCCAAGGCCCATGGCCTTCCTGCACCAAGAGAACTTCTTTATGCTCATTAGCTTTGTGAGGGAATATGTAACATTATCCTGAGTGTCAATGTTCTACAACAAGACCTTACCATTCTCTACCATCTCACGCACAAATTGATACTAAACATTAACATGCTTTCTATGAGCATGGTACATGATATTTATGGCCAAACAAATAGCACTCTAACTATCACAACCAATACTACCAACACTACAATCAAAACTAATACTTGCACAAAGTCTTTGTATCCACACCACCTCCTTAGAGGCATGTGTAGAAACCATATAGTCTACTTCAGTGGTGGTCAAAGAAATTGTGAGCTGCCTCTTACTCATCCAACTCACTGCATTGTCAGACAGATAAAACAAATAGCCACTAGTGGACCTTTAACTATCCAAGTCACCTTCCCAATTTTCATCCACAAAGTCCAAGTTTAGACATAAACCTACTCAAAACTCCCACTACTTGGATAATATATGGTCTAGTGCAAACCATTGCATACATCAAGATACCAACAACACTAGCATAAGGCACATTAGACATAACATCAAAATTATCATTTGATTTGGAACACATATCTAAATAAAGCTTAGTGCCAACAAGAAATAGAATACTCACTGGTTTACAATCATGCATACTAAATCGTTGCAAAATGGTATCAACATAGTTACACTGACTTAATTAAAGCTTTATATGTGGTCGATCTCTTCTAATCTCCATACCAAGAATGCATTTTGCAACCCGCATGTCCTTCATATCAAATGTACTAGAAAGTTGAGTTTTGAGATCCCTAATCATCACCTTGCTATTACCAATAAATAACATATCATTTACATACAAAATAATGATTAGAATATGATCATCAATATTTTAACATAAACACAATAATGCTCCTCACCCCTAACAAAACCCAAACTCAATGCAGAAGTAGCAAACTTATAATACCACATCCTAGCTAACTGTTTTAAACCGTACAATGACCATTTCAACTCACAAGTCAAATGTTCCTTCCCCTTTTCAATAAAAACCATTAAGATGTCACATATAAACCTCATCAAGATCTCCATGCAAGAAAGCAATCTTAACATCCATTTGATCAATTTTAAAATCACAAGTTGTAGTAATAGATAATAGGAATCTAATAGAAGTTAACTTAGCAACAGAAGATAATATTTCATCAAAATTCACTCCCTCTCTTTGGGAGTAGCCCTTGGCCACCAATCTGGCCTTGTAACACTCTAACCATCCATCTACTCTAAATTTCTTCTTATACACCCACTTGCAACCAATGGGCTTTCTTCCCTTGGGCAAACTCACATGATCCCAAGTGTTGTGTAACTATCCAAAGCCATCATCTCCTCCTACATAACATGTATCCAAGACTCACTGTCCTCTAAAAAGAGAGCCTTCATAAAAGATCTAAGTTCAGTATCAATACTTAATAAAGAAAATACACTATAGAAATATAGTGAGTTGTAGCTATCAACTAGATTCCATTGTCTTGTGGATCTCCTCAAGGTAGGAGTAAGGGGCTCTACCTATTTGATGAGGGTGTACTCCACCTAACACACTCACAATAGAAAATTATAAACTTCAAACCAATGAGAACATGAACTCATGGGGAAAAACATAGTGATTTGCATGGGGAAAACCCTTTCGGGAGAAAAAAACCCACACTCCAAAAGTAGCTCAATATATTATTTAGAATTCTCAACAAGATTACAATAAACTTGCAAAGAAAGATTTCACAAGAGTATCACCAACCAGAGGTCCAGAGGAAACTCAACATCTATAATACTCTCCCCATCTCCATCTCAAGCACATAATATATAGGAGATACAATACTTGAAACCGTCAAATAGTAATTACAAAACCATGAGTTAAAACCATCCAAAAGTAGTGCCCAAATTATCTCCAATCAAAGATGCCTTATGATGTTTCAAAACACACATCAACACATGTAACCCCCCCTTATAGCTCTTTTCTGTGTCTAACACGTTTTTACATTTTTCAATACAAGAGGCCCAACTTCTGGAGGCCATAACTTTTGATCTGGGAGGTTGATTGATGAACCGTTTGATGTATTGGAAATCTTGTGAAGAGATCTATGCAACCATAGATTTATTTTCTTATTATGACCATTTTGGACATTTTTCAGGGCTAAAAACAGCCTCTAGGTGCCTCTAAATTGACTTTGAAACTTTTTCAGGTATTTCAAAAATTGAAAACTTTGATATCTTGACATATAGACATGACCTTGAGATGAAACTCACCTAGAATGTTCATTTGACAATTTTGTAGCTTTGGAGAAAATTGTTGGCCTACACGTGCTCAAATGCAAACTTACTAAAAATAGAAACCATGTTATTTTTAGCCTTACTGGAAACTTTGGATATTCTCAATCATTATCCAAGACATTTTAGAGGAAATAAGTTTCATAGGTATTTGCTAAAACCAAAATTAAAAAGGAAATAAAAAAATCATTTTTTGGGTGATGCAAAATTCCTCTTACACCTCTGGATGCTCCCGGATCACTATTCTTCTATATGCTCTCACAACCCTATTGGCCTTGGGGATATATCTTCTTTGCACCGTTGTCTCTCCACCAAACACTTTCTTCATTTCATCAACTCTTCTTATGGTACATTGCCAACTATACCTTCAAGACTCAATTTTTGTTTGAGAATTTCTTCTTGTTGCACAACATGTGTACCAAGCTTAACTACAATACACACATTCCCCTTAGGTTGCACCTATTGGTTCCTCAAATTGTAATCACTTTGCACCTACATAGCTGTAGCATCCCTTAGGGCCTTGATATCTTTATGGGATAGCTTTCCATTTTTGTACTGTTGTCACATGAGTTCTCTAAGTTGTTGAAAATCATGCATTGGCAACTCATAGTAGCAATAACTATTGCCATAGTCATACTAGCTCAGACTTCTTCATAATCAACTTAAGCCATACATCCATCTTCATAATATTCTAAGCTAACCTTAAATGTATCTATATGATCAACGCCATCCTCATCATATTACTCAATACCTACATCCTTGTCAGGCACTTTATCTTCCTTTGTTGTTGCAAGTGAAACAACACACAAATTAGGGTCATGTAATAAGAAACAAGCCTCACACTATGTAGTTTATTCCTATAAATTCACATGTTCTCTTCTCAATGGATTAGTAGGATCCTTGTCAAATTGTCTAAAATCCTTTTGCCTTTGTGCCATTGGCTTGTCAACCTATGGTGGTTTCTTTAACCATTTTGTAATGTACAATCTATTATGTAACCTCTACACCTTATTGAAATGTTGTGTGAAAATATTACTAGAGTGTAGATCTTTCTCATTTCTTTCCACCCTATAGGATAGGTCCTTCATTGCTCCCATCAGTTTATCCAATTTGTCTTCAGTAGACATGGGCTTACTAGGAGTGCCTCTATCTAGTGACAACAACTTCACTTCTACCCTCTTGATATATTTTCTAGATACATGCATATTGCTTTCAATATTGATTGTGGTGGCATAAGCTTCCCACAATGTCTTTGGATTCTTATCTCTTAAGCAATACCCAATCTTAGCTTCAAATGCGTTGTAGTATAAGATCAAGCACATTGATTCATTTGGTCTCAAATTGTGTGGTACTTTCCTCATGGTCATTATAAGCCTATTATTGAAGTCAACAACCATTTTATTGACCCCCTTCTTTATTGTGGTCAATTCATGGATTGCAAATTTGGGGTAACCCTATCAATATATTAAAGTCTAAAAACTCTCATGAACTCCTCCCATGAGTCCACACTTCTATCCGCTAAATTGTGGTACCATTATTGAACACTTTCTTCAAAAGATTGAATGAACAAGTTCAACATCACATCCTCATGTTCAATTTCATACTCATATGTGATGTTAATGAAACCGTGCCACAAATGATTCTCTCATGTAATGGCATTGTTCCCTTAGAACTTTGGGGTCTTTCCCCTTATCTCATTAGGGATTGCATGAGGGTAGTCAAGGATTCCAAAGAAATCCAATTGATGATATCTTTCCATTCTAAGAGGCTTCCTAACTGGTGGGAGTCTTTGCACCTACCTCCTAAATGAAACTCTTATATTTGGAACTTGGTTTTGATGAGGTTATGCCACAAATATTAAACTTGATGACATGGTTCATAACCACCATGGTTCTATTTTTGTTGGTTTTTATTTTGTGCTAGCATTTGAGCTTTCTACCTATCAATTTATTCCTGCAATTATTAATTCCTTTGTCAGAGATGGTCCAACAAATCCAACTCTTTATCAATTTCTCTCTTGTAGTGATTACCAATCGACCACTCTGGGTCACTAACTTCATGAAATATCATATCATTCTCTACTTCATCTCTATGCAAGGAAATAGGGAATGTAGGATGAGAAACATCCTACCACAACTGCATACTAGGATCAAGCCTTCCAAACTCCTACATAGGAGAGTTATTAGATCTGACTCTATTTCTTCTGGTAACTAATATCTCATTCATTTGCACATCATACTCATTACTATGTACTCTTCTTTGATTTCTCAATACATTGTCAGTGGAATCATTAGAAGTGTATTGATATTCATCACTCAAATCTAGAAATGCATAATTTCTAATTAACATACCCACCTCATGCTCTTATAGAGAAGATTCAATAATCTTGCATTTTTCATTTTCCATGTGGCCTAATGATTTCTTGCATGAGTTGTAATACATTATTGTTTTTCAAGACCTCTAAACTACTTCCTTCTTTCCATTTTTAACTTCTTTATTGGGTCTCTAGGATGGGTTTGTTTCAATAGAGTCTCCACTCTTCACTCAGAAGAGAAATTCCTTGGGGAAGAATAACTACCAGGAAAGATATAATTTTGGGTCACCTTTTTTCTAGTAGGATCTTCAAAGTGAATCTTTGATCAATATGTCCCTAGTAGTAGTTCCATTTTGTTGGTTCTTAGACATGGGAGTCCACACTTCCTAAAGACTTGCACTATCACTTGAGGCTAGGGGAATGTCTTTAGAGGTGAAAGCAAGGCTTATGATTATATTTTGGCATCAAAGAACCAATTCATAAGGATGGATATCTATGTTTCTTCTTTTGGCTCTACTAAACTAAGAGGTATGCAACTCTTATTATTTGTCACTAAGTACCAATGTTCTAGTTTTCCTTGAATCAAGGGAAAAATACCTTTATCTAGTAAATGTGGTAGACATGTGGAGAGTAGGATGCAATCTTATTAACCTCTTAAAATTTGTGATACAATATCTCACATCACACATGAATCAATGGTGGAGCAATGTAGGTTTTACTATTACATACTTGTTGGAGGTATACAAACACTTTACGGTAATAGGGAAGTGAAAGACAAGTAATACAGTGGGTCAACTAATCAAACTAAGATTATTGATGTGGATATTTAAAGTTTTCTATTAAGTGCAATGGAGTGGGGCCATGTTTCAAATCATAGTAGATGGGTGCATTCATTAATATGGGCAATAGAGTTTGATTTTCATCAACAATGAACATTCTTAAAGTAAAGCACACATAACAAAGAAGATGGTATAGATGCCTATATTTATCCAACTAACACATAATCTAAGCTCTATATGAAAAAAAGTTAAATAGAAGATATTTGTAGACATTCACAAGAACATATCTTACACATCCACAAGTAAGCTCCTATACTTCATGTATTGCATTGAAAGGAGACCTTGTAAAAGTGTTTATAAGATGTTTTAAAGTCACTAAAAAAGAAAACCAATAAAAGTGGTTAAGACAAGTTATCAAGTTGTCAAAAGCATACTATCTGTGACCAAAACAAACATTAATATGTTTTCATTTTTTACTTCCAAAATAGTTGATGACTTGGTGAGTAAGAAATGTATTTGTACAACATTAATTACATCACCTAGGAATTGGTAGGTAGAATTTGGGATTTGAATATAAAGATCATCTCGTCTTCAATTATTTTAGCATTTTAGAAATTTGTATGCACAAGAGTAGCAAAGATATGGGTGGCACATACAAATTTTGCACTTCTAAGCCAGATGTGAGCAATACTCATGAGTGTCCCACTACATATTTTCCTCTTTCTTCCATTGATCCCATCAAGCTTAGCATTCAAAAAGTTAATCCAATTAATCAAATCAATCTTCTCATCTACTTCCTTGAATATAAGCTATAGAGAATCAAGTGTAATCTCCAACCATTCAAGTGATGCTCCTATTATATCAATATAAGTTGCTTAATGTTTAACTGATCAAATGCGTGTTCACTAATTTGTAGGCTTTCTCAAAAGCACCACTATCACCCTATTTGATAAATAATCTTGATTTTGTTCATATTTCCAAACATGTACTTGGTATAAATCCATTTGGATTTTAGTGAGCATTCCATAGAGTTGTGAGTTCGTGTACACTATCCTATTGAATATGCACCTGAAAATAAAATTAGTTTGTGAACACCAGTAAATAGAAGCAATGGTCTATTACCTTTCCGTTCAAAGTATGAATATTATTCTTGAGGTTCCAATGCCTTAGGTTATTTCTCTTTCAGATATTTCCAAAAAAAAGATGGGAAATCATTGCACTTATTTTTAGTTTCAAATACATAATGTAGCTGTAATGTCCCTTATAGGAACAATACTAAATTTACCCTAAATTATCAATTTCCAAGCAAACAAAGATTTAGAGAGTAAAAATACTTACAATAATATTTCTCACAATCAAGTTAACATGATTAACAAACTCATAATGACATTATTAATCTAGCCAAACCTAACTATCTAGGAGACTCAACCATAAGAGAGTTGAGGAGTGTGACTTCGATGGGGTGTCTTGGATCCTCTACCCTAGGCCTCATGTGGCCCATGCCATCCATATGAGGTGGTCTACCTAATGAGGTATCCGTTCCCGTTATCCCCTCATCTTGTCATTTCCATTCCCTTTCTTTATGATTGGTTCCTTTGAACTTGCATGTCTATGATAGGAGAATGAGATCACAAGAGGTGCCCTGGAAGCCATGCCTTCTAAGCCCAAGAGCAGTACCATTTGTACCCTTGTACCCTTTGTACCCCCTTGGCCCCAATGGGATTATTCAATCCCCCCTATAGGGGTGGCGTACCTAGAAGAGTTCCCCATCTCCGTTATCCCTCTTGCACCACATTTCCTCCATCATAGTAACCATAACATTCACACAAATCTTCATATTAACACATTAGTTCAAATATAATACATAAGCATAATACCTAAGCATCATGATTATTCATATTAACTACTACCAAAATATTAATACATAAGCCTCATTACAATTCCTACCATGACTATTGTTTATTCACTAAAATATATTCTTACCCGATCACTAGTTTCTTATGCTTTATTCCTGCAGATTAGAAACTTAGAACTGATGTATTATTTCTTCTATATTTCATAGTAGTTTCACAATGCTTATGATACTAATGATAATCTTTCAATTATATGCATTTGTCATTATTTACCACAAGGCATTCATCATAGTAAACATAGGGTTAGATACATCATACCAGTAGATAATTCTTGCCTTTGTATCCTTTTAGAGATCTAAGAATTGTGTTCCTTTCTTTAGTGTTGTTCTTCTTATTTATTCTTCACAATAATTTGTTCATCATACACATCTGCACATTGTCTTCATATACTGTTGCATATGTTCTTTAGTTATATCCATATCTTAAACATTATCAATTTATGAATATACTGCTACATATCTCGAGTTATTTTATTTACCTAAGAATTATTCCATTTTACTTTAAAATGATTTCTAAACAATGTAAATAAAATAACTCAAGATGATATTTGTAAATTTGAGAACATTAAAATTTAAGCAATTGTTAAGTGGTTGCAAATTCTATTGGTCTATATGAATATGAATATAGTTTAAATTTGACATGATATTTTTACTTTAATAGTGTTTATATTAAAAAAATTTAATGGCTTATTAATATTAAATTTACAAATAGTTGGTCTTTCCTCTAAGGATTTTTCCCTTTCTAGACTACATTGCTAATACAAAAAATGTTTGTTTCACAACTATGGCTTGATCACTCTAATTCAAACCTCTTATCTTGCCTTCTTAAGCTTATCCTTTCAAATAATTTGACTGTTCCCTGGGATCACTTGCACATCAAAATGTTTTGAATCTATCCGATTAGGATCTTGTGTTTAAGGACAAGTCCTAATACACTAGCCATCATGCAAAAATGCATAAATCAAACATGTTACAAAGGAGATCCATTGGGCTTGCATCAACATTGACAAACACTACATCATCATAGTCATACACATTCTACATCTTTATCTTGAATGTCTTCAATTTTATCTCATAAATAATGGAGCTTAATTACCATCACTTGAAAAATTTCAATCTATTTCTCTTTTCATAGCCTCATATTAAGTATCACACCCATGGACATATCTTAGAGAAATATAGGTGTGAAGGACAAACCATGATAAAAAGACATGACCACACCATAAAAACTAGACTACAAACCATGATAAAAAGACATGACCACACCATAAAAACTAGATTACAAATACATATTCATCCCAAGAATAAAAAAATAACAGTATTAACATGTTTTCACCATGCACGCAACGCACATACACACATCATTTTAATATCAAATATGTACTTTGTCAGCCCAATCACAACATGCTAGTCAATCCTAAAATAAAATAAATAAAATTATATTAAAATAATTAAACCACTTTTTATCATTTTTATTTTCAACAAATAATTACTATTAATTATTTTTATCATTACAACTAAACTAAACTAGTATAGATATTTTAAAAACATCTATCTAAAAGAGATAAAAAGTTATCCCTCTTAAATTATTTTAGTTACCTAAGAATTATTTTATTTTACTTTAAAATAATTTGTAAATAATGAAATAATTCAAGATGATATTTGATGAGGAAATGTATTTAAGACATTATACTAATTTTATTTCTTCAAAAGTTTTTTTAAGAGTTATTTATAATTATTTTATTTACTATTTAAAAATTATTTTATAGTTTTTATTTTTTTTTAAAATATATTAATTGTATTTTAATTTTTATGTATACAATTACACATGACAATCCATACTTTATAATAAAATATATATTGATTGTATTTTAATTTTTATGTGCATGATTACACATGGCAATCCATACTTTACTATTATAAAATGCCTCTGACATAATTAATTTGATTTGTACTTTTATGAAATAATTTATTAGAAATTATTCATCGTTGAACTTGTGCTATTTTCTCTTCCCAAGGTGTTATTCATGTGCTAGAGCGTTCCGATTTGTACTTAACATAAAAATTTATGAAGTAATTTATTAGAAATTATTCATCGTTGAACTTGTGCTATTTTCTCTTCCCAAGGTGTTATTCATGTGCTAGAGCGTTCCCACTTCTAGTCCTATAACAAAGCTAGGCGTATGATGACGTCAGTCAATTCAATTTTTATTTTCAACGAATGTCTTAAAAACATCTCGAAAGCAACTCTTGACTCAAAACCAACCCCAAATAAAAGGGTGGTTAGAAGATCCTTTGAAATTCTATAAATGGTGGGAAAATAAATGTTTTTAAAATTATTTGGTTGGTTGGTTTATTTAAATATTATTTGGGTTTATGATTAATAATTTATAGTAATTTAATATCTCATTCACACTAAAAATGGTAGTTGTCCTATTTTTAATGGTTAATTTTTACATTTGATTATTGAATGGGATGAATTCGTTTAATGGTCAACAATTTATAGAAATTTTACACCTCATTCACACTAAATAAATTGGTATATAGTTGTCCTATTTTTAATAGTCAAAATTTACATTTAATTATTGATGGATGAGTTGGGTTTAATGGTCAACAATTTATAGAAATTTAACACCTCAGTCACACTTAAAAATTGGTATATAGTTGTCTTATTTTTAATGGTCAAAATTTACATTTGATTATTGAATGAGATAATGTTTAAGAATAGAAGCCCATAATCCCTATTTTCATTGAAAATTTTTAATTTTTAATTTTTCCAATATTAGTTTATTTTATATTAAAAAATGCAAATTACAAAGAGGAAAATGCTACTGCTATATTATTTTATTTTTAATATACACATACAATATTCATCATAAAAAAATGACTCTGTCATTGTTTTGACAATATAATGTGTGAGAGATCCATTTCTATCAAAGAAAGTATGACTATTTGTTCCCATAATGCAAGGTTTATTGCGGCAAATGAACAAATATTGTGAAAAATGAATTTATGTTGCTTTAGAAAATTGTGCAACTTATTAATTCTTAATAAAGTAACTCTTGTGAGGGATAATCTTTAATTAGTTATTTTTTTTTAATTATAAAGCCTTGTTTAGGATCCTGGAAGCAAAAAAAAGGATCTAGCAAATAGCCACAAACATCCAATCCAACGAGATGTGGGATTAGTGCAATTCTTCCATTATGCTGCCAAATCTAATCGACTATAAGAAAAAATTAAAAAAGCCTTCTTTCTCGTCTTAAACTGTAGCCTTCTTAGTTTGAACCTCTAAAATTGTAACCTCTTCAAGCCTGGCCTTTATCACCAATGTGAGCTTCCTAACTATGCCACACATTTCTTCAGTAATTTCTAATTTCCCTTTCTTTGAAGACGTTAGCACCATTTGATGCTTGAGTTTTGATGGAGGTGTCTTCTTCCTCTTTACCTCTATCCATTCTTGGTCAATCTTAGGAGTGAGCACTATGTTTAAAATTTTTCCTCTTGGGCTGATTTTAGCAGATTCCTCAGAAAAATCCATAGTTTTAGAGATTGATTTCTCCAATAATAATAATAATACTGATGAAGCCCTTGAATTATCTTCTACTAAAGAGACCTTTTGCATGACCACAATAGATGGGTCCTGCATATCGAGAGAAGGGGTGAAGTCGATTATGAAACAGAGACTGGGACAACATGGGGAGAAGTCACCTCATTTTGGACACTTGGAGGAATGCCATAGTGGTGGGGCTCTGCTCCAATCCACCAAGTGGGCCTTTCACTATTGTGACTCTGCTCCTGAGCTTGAAACTTTTGACATTTAGGGGTGGAATGATCTATAGAAAAACTTTTCATACACTTGAAAACAATATTTTCTTAATCAACTAGTTGCCTCCAACATTTGTTACCCACCTTCAAAGAGATCTCAGCCAAAAGACCCTTGGATAGATCCATTTCAACACATTAACGTGCATAGGTGGAATTGGAAAGATTAATTATTTCTTCTGAAATACAAAGCTACTTACCCAAGCCATTACCAATGGCTTGCAGACTCAGTTCCCAAAATTGTAGTGGAAGATAAGGTATACACACCTAGAGGTAAGATGAAGAGAAAATCCCAGTTCGAGGATCAAAAGATGGGAACTCGGGTTTTATGCACAGGAAATCCCCTTGAAAATATCGAGGACCATATTTCAACACCTTTTTCTTATCTTCGAGAGAGTCAAATTCCAAAATAAAAACCCCCTGGCATAGGGGTATATGCAAGTTTCACCTTGTATACACTCCTTCCAATTTTTCGAGATCCAAGAGTGGAGGTTGCAAAGCTTCGGCCAAATTTTTGTAAATATACAAATCAACACATGATTTTGTAAGTATTCCTCCCTATCACCAATAAGTTTGTCCAAACTAATCTCTGGAACCAAGTTTGAGAGCCAAAAAGGGAGTGGACTGCCCTGATTAACATTTGCACCAGGGAGCGATGGAATGGATGGTGAATCTACTGAAAGGATGGGCAACCATCTATGCCTGCCCCCACATCCCAGATCCAAGATGCCATAGCCCAACACTTCCTTAAAACTGCGCGAGCCTTCTTGCATATTCCATCCAAAGTGCAAACTAAGGTTTGAAGCGCACGCAGGAGGCATAGCGAAATATTGGAGTCTTAATCTTTAACTAATTTTTATTATTGATATTTTTTAATTAATTACAATTTCTATTAAAAATCTATTTTACTATATTATAAGGTAAAACATATACATTTTTAATGAAAAATGACCAAAATATTATTTATCACAAAGATTATTAGATTAAAAATAGATAAAAAAACTAATTAGAGAAATATAATCATCATAATTATTTTTAACCTATAACAAGAACTAATATATTATTTTGTTGTTCAAAAATTTATTTGAATAAAAAATAAGAGGATAATAATTTCAATCACCCAAAATATTTACCATCACTTGTTTAACGATAAAACTTATTTAATATCATTATTTAAGAAACAAACTTTATTCTTTTTAGTGAATAATATTCTATTATATTATTATTTTATTAAAAAATATAATCTACACTATATAAGTGAAAAAAAACAAAAACTTATGACAATAATATCATAAACAAATTTTTAAATTTCGGATTTAAAAAAAAAAACAAATTGACTTTAAATATCTCCTATCAAATTGAAAATTTTATTATTAATATAGATTAATTATTTGTCAATTCAAACTTTAAATAGGTCACTTTCTTTCACGGATATTGTCTTGGTTGCTGTCTTTTTTAAATTGACTTCGTACTAATGTTACCTTGTTTCCTTGAAAAGTGTATGAGAAAGTCTTGTAAACATTCTAGGAATAGTGGTCCTCTTTTTGTGTTCCAAAAAGCAACAACCTTTACTAAAAATTCATGGATTCCATATGAAAGTGGTTATTGATAATTTGATGGCTCTTTAAAATATCTTGAAAGACAAGATTTGTTTACTTTAAAGAAAAAAGTAATTTCATGTATATGTAAATATTGTAAAAGAAATATCTAGTGTTTGTGTGAATGAATATGATTCAAAGTACCAATTAAAATGATGAGATAAAACATCGTAACTATTAGTTTAAAAAAAATAAAAAGTCAAAATAATCAAAATAAAAATTATTACTGTTGGTTTGCCATTGTGGTATGAATGATAAGTTGAATGGTTACATTGAGTAGTAATTTGTTTGGATTGTATAATTATGTTATTATTGGAGCATATGTTTCACTGTGTATGTTTTTGGTTAGTTATACATTTAAAAAAATTACAATAATTTTTGAAAAAATGGATTTAAGATTGTAGAGGAAAAAGTGTATACTTTGCATTTTCCCACTCATTTAATGTTTGTTTTAGTCTTGTTTTCATATATGTTGATTTAGTATTTAATTTAGCTTATTTATATGTATAAGTTGATAGAAATTGGAAAACTCCCCTCTACCTATTCACTTTACCTTTCTCTCATTCATACATTTCCACATCTTGGACACAACTGTCCCTAAACAGAATCATTGGTGTGACTCTTTGACCCACCTAAATTCAAATTCACTTCCCACCTATTTTAAATTGAATTCATACTAAAATTTTTCATTACCCATCAATTTGCATGCCAAAGTGTCTAAATTGACGTCTAAGTTGTCATAGTTAAAAATATGCCCCAGGGCTTTAGTTTCATAATAAAAAGCATGCACATTGTCAACATATGGAATGCGAGCATATCCAATCTAGAGAAAGAAAATATGAGTTTGTCAATCATAGGCTTGCATCAACATTTGTAAAGAATAGATAACAAATTGATTTTCATCATAGGCATACTACATCATTGTATCTTCAATCATGTGAACAATAATAACATGGCTCTAACCAACACATGAAGAAGTATCAAACTTCAAACCTCATATAAAAAACTCCTAAATATGTTCTTCAACACCACATTATACACTTGGATATCAAGTGAAGGCGAACAAGATTTTAGATTTCACAAGTATAAAGTATAGGATCATGACTAGAGGGTAACATTGTGACAATAAATTAAAATTGTATATATTATTTTATCTAGGATCATATAAAATCAAAATTTATTCAATCATAGTCGCCTACACTCACTCTAATTCTAAATTTAACATATAGCTAACTTTATTCATGAAGCATCAACCAATTCCAAGGACAACACGACCACATTGAAATAGCTAACCAACAACCTCTTCCATTCTCTCCTTCATTTAAGAATTTAGATAGATATTTATAAGGTTGTTTATTTTCCCTGGAATGATAATATAAATGATTACTTTAAGTTGTAATTTACTCCCAAGTTATTTTCAAAAAATATTTCAATTAAACTAAAAAAATATTAAATATAGGTGAATGTAACACATCAATGAGGTCACTTCACTCATAGCTTCTATAAAATTAAATTTAAAATAATACATAAAATAAAATGAAACAAATCTATTCAAGCCTTTTAAATGGGTTTTAATTTTATACTAAATTTAGATGTATATAAATAATATTTTAATAATTTATCAAAGCTTATATCTTTACCTTACAATGTCTTAATATTTTATTTTTGGAGTTGTATGAGTTATAATTTAAATGAATTAGAGAGGGGTCTATTGAGAACCTTAGCTCAAAAATTATAGTTGGATTTGAAAATACACAAGAAAAACCCTTGAATAATTTTAACTACCTATGAGAAATACTAAAAGCTCTACCAACTGAGATTCAACTAGTACTTAAAAATATATATTTACCCAAAGTTTACATAATTGACATAGAAAATATATTTGTATGAGTAGATTGAAACCAAAGAAAAGATTACAGATGAAAAAACCAAAAACCCACCTAATAGATGAATCCTCAAGTTTTAGTAGTAATTGGAGAGATTTCTCTTTGCATCTCGAAGATATCACTTTAACCACTACTAGTGTATTTGGAGAGATTTTTCTTTTTCATCTTAGATGTGGTAGTTGATAGAGTAGTGGACAAGATGGAAAACTTGTTTGTGGGCAAGTTTTTGGGACCTAGACTAAATATAGATGTGGTCAAGGCATGGTTAACTAGAAGATGGTTGCTCAAAGGTTAAATAGATGTCTCTATGATGGCCAATGGATTCTTCTTGCTTTCCTTTTCTTTTTAGGAGGAATTGGAAACCAAAATGCTTATGGAGAAGTTTAATAAAGTCTTGTTGAGAGTTTGGAAGGATAGTTCTTTCTCTGGTGTTGATGTTTCATATGCTTTGGGAGGCTTATCCATCATATGAATCCTAATATTTTCCTATCTCAATATTAGTTGCTTCTCATCATCACCTAGATATTTTATTCTCTTACCAAAAGGACAATTATTCTTGGATTATCTCTAACATCTATGCTCCCTAAGAAAGGAAAAGTCTTTGGCTTGAGCTAGAGAGCTTCATAAAATTGCACAACCTTAAATGGATAATTTTAGAAGACTTCAACACCCCTCTTTCTTCTCGAGAACTATAGGGTAGCTCCCAAGCCTAGTCTAATAGTATGGATGAACTTGCAACATTTATCTTTTCTTGTGCTTTGTTGGATGTTGAGTTAAAATTCTTAAACTTCACTTAGTCAAAATCAGAGAATTGAATCCTCCTTAATTTAAGTAATGCTTGAATTGTCCTCATCTCTTTGGATTGGCTACTTTCATTCTCTTGTTGTTATTCTACTCTTCCATATATTGGCTTAGACTTCTTTCCTTTGGTTTTGTACTTGGACAATGAGGAAAAAAGGAAAGGGTGTCCTTTTAGATTTGAGAAGATGTGGCTCCATCACATGGACCTACCTTCTCAAGTTGGGGAATGGTGGAATATTAAGGTTGATGGTTCTACTATATTTAGATTAAATATATTATGGAGTAAAAAGTAACCTCATACCTTTTAACCTCCTAGTTTAGCTCCTAGGTCCCCTCATTTACATTATGCAAACTTAATACTTGTCCTAAAGCAATTTCCCTCGAAACCCATGTCAAAAGAGACTTAGGGGCCCACTCTAAATGTTAATCAAGACCAAAAAAGGGCCTTGGGACTTGGGAACCTATGCCCAAGTCCAAGATGATTTGTCAGGATCCAAATTTTCATATGTCAGCTTGGGCCCTCTCAAAAGGTTTCCCTCTGTCGGCCTCTTCAATTTAAATTACGAATGTTAGTGGGAATGCATATATAAGTGAATTTATGAATTCATTTTACACCTAGATGGATAATGCAAACTTGTGATATTGAGCTAAGGGATTTCAAGGAATTCATTGTGTTGCAGAGCAAAATTGTGTTATTATTGTGTTTGTTTGTTATAGATTTGGCTTCATCAACTCATCTCCTCATGATTTAAAGGATCTTCATCTCCGTGAGGGCTTCACCTCTAAGGTGACATCTATTTGTGCTTCAATCATTTTATTTCATCATCGCTTTATCCTTTGCCCTCCATTGGGCACACACTTTATCTAACAATGGTGTTGGAAGACTTGAATGTCATTCTAGGGCTTGACCAAGGCAAGCTCCTAAACAACACAACCCCCAAACCCCTCTCTTTGTGATTGGAGGTTACAGGTACAAGATTTGGAGAAGTACAGGTATAGAGAAGCAATTCAAAGGATAAATATATTCAGGATCTAGATAAAAGTTGCTAGCATGAACACACCTACTAGACTAGGGCACCGACTCCGTAGTCCTCTAAATAGGATTTTCCTGAAACTCGGGATCAGGTTACAGTCTGACACTGCTCACTACTCTAGATCTGTAGAAAAAAGTACCCTATCAGACTTGGATGTCTGCCCCGTAGTCCACAAAGTTTTCCATTTCATAAATCTAACTTCTAGTATGTTTTTGATCCTTCTTGAGTGCCTTCCTGTCTGGGTATCTATAGCATTTTATCAATCTATACCCGATTTCATTATAATTAAGGTTTGAGGCTTATTGGATCTAGGGTTTGACAATTCTCATCATTCTTGAGTACACCAACCTATATTTGAGTCCTCATTCATCTGTAGTGATTTGGCTCAGTTGTTGTCCTTGAGAGTTATTGTGAAAGGAGGGTTTGATTTGATAGACTTTGAAACTATCCACCATCTTCCCACTTTTCACCTCTAATATTTTGGTGAACCTGTGTTTTACTAAACTTGCATCTTGCTGAGTGTTGTAATCAGTCCTTACATTGATTCATATCATATTAATCATCTTGCATTGAAAAGTCTTACATTTGAAAAATCTTGAAAAAACAAGCATTTTAGGCTTGAATTAAGATATAGTTTTACATATTTTGTGTTGCGTATCATAATTTTTTTAAAATTTCTAATATTTTCATTAGATTTGATCCTTATCACAGCAATTCATATTTTCTTAATATCAAATCTTGCATTTAAAAGCTTCATTTTCTAGGGTTTGTAGTCAAAATTTCATTTTTAGATTTTGCTACTCCTATTCAACATTCATTCAAATCTGATTTTGAAGTGTAGTGTTGGATCATATTGCATACTTTTGCATCCTAGCTTTGAAACTTTCACCTTTTGCAATTACACATTGTGTATTTCAACATAAACTCACCTTGTGAGGATATTTTGGCGCAAGAAGAAGAAATCATGGAAACACTCCTTAACACTACTTTGCCATCTCTTCCTACAATTGCTCTCCCTAGCCAAGATGAAGCATTGGATGATGAAGACTCTCTTTGTGAATAACTCCTTCAACCTATTGATACTGAAAATTCATCAACCGATCTTAAAACACTTCTTGACTATATCTTAAATAAAGAAATAGACTGCCTACCATTACCTAAACACTTACATACCTTCAAAACTTCTAATAATTCAAAGAACATAAATAAACATACTATTCCTATAGACCATGGTACTCTAGCAACACCTAAACTAGTTGAAATGGGCATTTTCCCAGCTCCTTCATTACCTCACTCAATTGAAATGGGAATCTGTAAGGCTGCTTCTCTACCATCCTTGCATATTGCAAGAGAAAACCTTCAGGATAATGTTGATAACATAATTCAACAAGAAAGAAGAACAAGGGACAAAGCCTTAACAATAAATGTAAAGATGAGGATCAAAGATAATATATAAGTATTTCTAACCCTTTTTAGCCACCTTTGTCGTAGCATACTTTTGCTCGCTTACGTGGCCTCTTCTTATGTGTTGTGTTCCCCCGTGTTGTGTTAGGTGTTGTATAGGTCTCCTAGGATGACCCTTGATACTCTGGTAAGGTCAAGGATACCGGGAGACTACCTCAGTTGTGACCATTCTTCTATGTGTTTCTACATTCTTCTATTCTTCTCTCCTATATTTTATTGTTGTGTGTCATGCCTTAGGGGCATAGCATTGCAAATGATGTCTTGGGGGAATCCTCCTACGTGGTGTTCCTGAGGCACTTGCTCTTCTCTCTCATTTTTATTATTTACATTCTTCAGTGATTCTACCTAGTCGGAGGATGACGAAAACAAATAAATACTGACAAGGATCGTGTGTCCCTTCAACAAGAAAAGCAAAAATGGACCCAATCCATATATGAAGATGGGGTTGATATATATATATATATTTGACACTTGACTAGTAGAATCACTTCATGTGATGTATCATATTGTGCTATCTCTTGTAACAAATATTTTTGCAATAATCTCAATATACTATGTGTACTTTGGATGGTTTTGTATCTCACCTTGTTGTTACACTTGGTTCCAAGATACCTGCAGTATAAGGCCAATGACTATACTCAGTTCCAAACCTACCAATGTAGCCTTGGTCCTTGATATATGATTTATGCATAACTTTCATTTGGTTGTTATCTTAGAGTAAGATTTTCTAACCAAAGTTTATATCTTGATCATTACCTTATCTTAGCAAGTCATATCGATGTGTCTGTGGGAACATTCAATGATTGTGGCACATGTCACCTTTGGGGGCATGGGCTATACGAAGCTCTTGTTCCCATGTGTGTTTTCACTCTACCTTAATGTGCTTGATACTGTAAAGTGGCATCAACCACCTTAAGGTGGGGGCATATATAATGGTATCTATCTGATTATATTTTATACTGGCAAAGCATGTTTGTAAGCCCTCATCGCGAGGCAGGATGGTGTATCTCTTGAGCTAGTGCACATCCTTTTATATGTAAAGTAAGAAAGCCCTCTTCGCGAGGTGGGGTGATGTATCTCTTGAGCTAGTGCATATCCTTTTATAAAAATCCCTCATCGCAAGGTGGGATGATGTATCTCTTGAGCTAGTGTACATACTTTTATACAAAGTCCTTTGTGGAGGTAGGGCTGGAACTTGAGTCATCCACCCTTAAGCATGTCTTTGGTGGTTGTGGTAGCGTAGCTCAATCATTAGTTGTGTTTGGAATGTTTTAGATGGTGGGACTTAGCAATAAGATCCTTCCCATTGTTCATGTTTGCTGTGTATAAGATGTATAGTGTGTTTATGGCATACTATACGGTGCTCGTGTATTCCATGTGTCTTCCTTGCATTTTTTCTATGTCTTCCCTCGAGTGTGGTCTAAAGGCACATAGCAATGAGCTCCCTCCACATTTAGGTTTTTTTTGGCATGTAGATTCCCCTTGGTGTGGTCTAAAGGCATGTAGTGATGAGCTCCCTCCACATTTTGGGTTTTGTTTTACGTGTTTTTGGTGGTCTAAAGGTGCATAGTGATGAGCTCCCTCCACCCCCTAGTTTAGGATTTATTTTAATTATTAAATCAATGTATTCTTTGTGTACTCTCATGTCTTCTTCATGTATCAAGTGTGCTTCCACTGTATTCTCTGTGTTTTGCATTCTTCTTATTGTCCTTGTGTCTTACGTGTTTTCCATGTGTTTTCTAGAGCTTACTTGAGATTGGGGGCTAGAAATAGTCCTCCAACCTTTGGGTATGCCTTGGCTCTATGTGCCTGGTGTGTTTGATGTGTTTTCAATCATACTTTAATGCATTTACGGAATCGTAAAATCATACATACATTAAAGTTGGGGCTAAATGTTATGGAGTAAAAAGTAATCTCATGTTGTTTTACCTCCTAGTTTATCTCCTAGGTCCCCTCATTACATTATGCAAACTTAATACTTATCCCGGAGCAATTTCCCCTGAAACCCATGTCAAATGGGACTTAGGGGCCCACTATAAATGTTAATCAAGACCAAAAAAGGGCCTTGGGACTTGGGCACCCCCCCAAGTCTAGGCTGATTTGCCAGGATCCAAATTTTAATGTGTTGGCTTCGGCCCTCTCAAAAGGTTTCCCTTTGTCGGCCTCTTCAATTTAGATTACAAATGTTAGTGGGAATGCATATATAAGTGAGTTTATGACTTCATTTTACACCTAGATGGATAATGCGAACTTGTGATATTGAGCTAAGGGATTTCAAGGCATTCATTGTGTTACAGAGTAGAATTATGTTGTTATTGTGTTTGTTTGTTACAAATTTGGCTTCATCAATCCATCTCCTCATGATTTGAATGATCTTCATCTCTATGAGGGCTTCACCTCTAAGGTGACATCTATTTCTGCTTCAATCATTTTATTTCATCATTTCTTTGGCCTCTACCCTCCATTGGGCATGTACTCTATCTAACAACAGTGTTGGAAGAATTGAATGTCATTTTGAGGCTTGACTGAGGAAAGCTCCTAAACACCACAACCCCCAAACCCCTCTCTTTGTGATTACAGGTTATAGGTGCACGAGATTTGGAGAAGTGTAGGTACAGAGAAGAAATTTAGAGGATAAAGATTCAGGATCTAGAGAAAAGTTGCTGACATTCACACCTACTAGACTAGGGCGCCTACCTTGTAGTCCTCTTGATAAGATTTTCCCAGAACTCAGGATCGCGTTACGGTCTGACACTGCTCACTGCTCCAGATCTGCAAAAAATGTGCCCTATCAGACTTGGGCACCCACCTTGTAGTCCTCAAAGTTTTCCATTCTGGAAATCCAACTTTTGGTATGTTTTTGATCCTTCTTGAGTTCCTTCCTGTCTAGTTATTTGTAGCATTTTATCCATCTATACTTGATTTCATTATAATTAGGGTTTGAGGCTTATTGGATCTACAGTTTGACAAATCTCTCAATCTTATCTATCTTTCCATATCATTCCTGAGTACACCAATGGTGCAGTCACGGTTAGGAGGGTCCTCAAAGAGAACAGTTCAGACCGTGCAGCAAGAGTAAACACAACAGAAACAACTCAAGATGTAAAGCAAACACAATTTCATTCATTCAGTATATCATCGAATTCAAATACAAATTGGGCAGCAACATGCAAGATTACAATTAGGGCTCACAGGCCTGATTACAAAATATGCACAAGATATGGCTTTGAAGCTTCTTCACACAAAATTCAAACTATCAGCTATGAACTAACTATCAACTATCAAATTCTCTATTAACTTCTTTCCTAGGTATCTATTACATCATTATATATCATCTTTGGAACATATGATTGCTCCGCGTCAGCCAAGGAAGATCACAAACTCTAATGAATAGCTGTAATGTCTGTACATAGGTAGGTCAGACCTAATTGAATAGAGGTCCTCCGTAAATGAATGGAATGATGTACAAATCACAAGGAAGGTCAGCCATGAACCAAATAACATTGAATGATGTGTCTTTGAACTTCGCAATTTGTGAAATGCTCCTCAAGTCTTCTCCTTCAGTTGATTATCTGAGACTGTCAGGATGCTATGTTATGAGAAAATAGTTGATCTTCTGATAGCAATATCTTACTGGTACCTGATCCAAATGCTATGAATTTTGGATATGATGTTCTTGAATGTGTCTAGATGCTAAGTCTAGCTCTGCAGGGTCTGAAATGCAACTGCGATAGAATGTAGACTAAAATATAGAAATTGCTATTGACTAAACTGACTATATTGAACTAGAAACCAAAATAAACATAATGCAAACAAATTGAAATGTAAATGTTTCTGGTTGATGCAAGATTGCTCTTGAACCAGGGATGCTCCTACATCAGACATCTGGAGTTATTGAAAAAGTGAGTCCCTCACTTTGCTGGGGCTAGAAGAAAACCAAGACGGTCCATCTCAGCCTGAGAAATCCAAGATGAGTCTTCTTCCGGTCTGCCTTTCCACTTCAAAAGGTGTTCTTTGTATTGTCTTCCTCTGGTGGTGCGTCCAGCTCTATTGTCCAAAATGACTTCAATTTGCTCCAGTGCTTGTTGTGGTAACGCTTCTTCAAGTCCTCTTCAATGCTATCACTAAACTCTGCTTCATGATATTGATAAAGGTCTACAATGTTGAAAATAGGTGATATACCCAATGTCTCTGGTAACTCCACTTCATATGCATTTCCTGAATCAAACTTTCTGAGTATCTTACATGGTCCAAATGTCTTCATCTTCAACTTGTTATAAGTCCCAACTAGAAATCTTTCTTTTCTCAAGTATACCATCACTTCATCTCCAACTGCAAATTCTTTAGGTCTTCTCTTCTCATCTACTTGTTCTTTATACTTACTATTCATCTCCTCCAAATGCTTCTTCACTTGATTATGCACTATCTCCATATGTCCTGGAAATTCTTCTGCTTCTGCACTTCTCTTATTTTCCATACTGATATCTCTCAACTCTGTTACTCCTCTAGGTTTTACTCCAGTAACAATCTCAAAAGGTGTTCTTCTAGTACTCCTATTCACTGAATTACTATATGCAAATTTTGCTTGTGAAAGAATCAAATCCCAACTTCCTATCTTCTCTCCAAGCAAACATCTCAACAAGTTTCCCAAACTCCTATTCACTACTTCTGTCTGTCCATCAATCTATGGATGAAATGCTGAACTGAACTTCAAATCTATCTTCATCTTCTTCCAAAGTGTCTTCCAAAAGTATCCAAGAAATCTTGTGTCTCTCTCTAAAATTATGCTCTTAGGTAATCCATGCAATCTCACAATCTCCTTAAAAAATAGGTCAGCTACATGCATTGCATCAGTTGTCTTCTTACAAGGTATGAAATGTGCCATCTTTGAAAATTTGTCGACCACTACAAATATTGAATCATGTACTCTTTGTGTCATTGGTAATCCCATTACAAAATCCATACTTATGTCTTCCCAAGGTCTTTCCAGTATTGTCAAAGGTTTATACAATCTAGTATTCTGACTATTCCCTTTTGCAACTTGACAAACTCTACAACTCTGCATAAATTTTCTAACATCCTTATGTATCTAAGGCCAAAAGTAATTTTCACTTATTAAGGCCACTGTCTTATCAATACCAAAATGTCCTTCTAATCTACCACTGTGTTTCTCCTTGATCAAATTGTCTCTCATTAAACTCCTAGGTATGCACAATTGATTTACTCTGAACAACATATCATCCTGAATGAAATAGTCCAACCACTTACTCCTATTTGTCACAACAGGTTCCTTACATGCTTTCCAAGGTTCTACAAAATCAAGATCTTCTTCATACATGTTCTTCATTTCATTAGATCCCAACACTTCAACTCTCATTTCTGTCAGCAAGTTCCTTCTCCTACTCAATGCATCTGCAACTTTGTTTGATTTCCCACTCCTATGCTTCAATACAAATGTGCAACTCTATATGAACTCTACCCATCTCATATGTCTCTAATTCAACATACCTTGACTATTCAAATATTGCAAAGCTTGATGATCTGTATACAACACAATCTCCTTAGGCAACAAATAATGTCTCTACTTCTTCAAGGCTTGTATTATGGCATAGAACTCCTGATCATAAACAAAATATCTTCTCCTTGCATCAGTCAACTTCTCATTGAAAATTGCTACTGGTCTGCCTTCTTGACTAACACTGCTCCTATTGCATTCCCACTTGCATCACAATCTACTTGAAATACCTTATTGAAATTTGATAATGCCAACACAGGTTGCTCTGTCACTTTTTACTTCAACAATTCAAAACTTTTATCTGCTCCTGATGTCCATTTAAAGTCTTTTCTGTCACCTTTCATTATCTTTGTCATTGGGTTACAAACTGAATTGAAATTTCTGATGAACTTTCGGTAGAAACTAGCTAATCCATGAAATGATCTGACTTCTCCAATGCTCTTTGGTGTAGGCCATTTGAACAATTGCTCTCACTTTCTTAGGGTCCATCTTCAATCCTTTCACAAAAATCACAAATCCCAAGTAGACCAATTCTTCCTTCATGAAGCTATACTTCTTGATGTTTATCAACAACTTCTATTCTCTCAGTCTCTGCAATACTTGTCTTAGGTGCCACAAATGTTCTTCTTTTGTCTTATTGAAAATCAGAATGTCATCCAAATATACAGTAACAAACTTACCCAAGAATTTCTTCAAAACTTCATTCATCAATCTCATGAAAGGACTCGGTGCATTTGTCAATCCAAAAGGCATGATCACTAATCACTCATACAACCCTTCATTTGTCTTGAAAGTAGTCTTCCATTCATCTCCTTCTCTGATCCTTATCTAATGGTATTCACTCTTCAAATCTTTCATTGTGAAATATTTCACTCCACTCAAATAATCCATGATATCATCCATCCTAGGTAAAGGAAATCTATACTTAACTATGATCTTGTTGATTGCTCTAGAGTCTGTACACATTTTTTATTCTCCATCCTTCTTGGGTGCTAACACTATAGGTACCGCACAAGGACTCAAACTTTCTCTGATCAAACCTTTCCTCAACAACTCTTGTATCTATCTATTCAATTTTTCATTCTCTACCGATGTCATTCTGTGTGCTTCTTTGTTAGGTAAACTAGCTCCATGTATAAGGTCCATGTGATGACTGATACTCCTGATTGGTGGTAATCCTTCATGTACATTATCTGATATGATGTCTTCATACTCTGTCAGCAATTCAGTTATCTCCTCCAATTTTGATTCTTCAGTCTCCTTCAATGTTTCAGGCTTCTTAGGGATCAAAGCATAACACATATTCTCATGTCTCAAACCATCCAGAAATTTTCTTCCATCTACCAAACAAATTCTAGCATTTCCACATACTTCACTCTTAGGGTCATCTTCCAAAGGAATCAAAGTATTTCTCTTTCCATTTGATGTTATAGTGTTTGTATTCTTTGTCCCATCATGTATAGCTTTCCTATCATACTACCAAGGTCTACCCAATAAGATATGACATACATCCATAGGCATAATATCACACACAACTTCATCATGATAAGATCCAATATGAAATTGCACTAAACATTGTTCACTCACCAGTACCTTATGATCATCTTGAATCCATGCTATTTGATAAGGCTAGGGTGTTTCAATCTTTCCAACTTTAGCTTAGTCTCCATCTCTTCTGAAACTAGGTTATCATAACTACCACTATCAATTACAACTTTAAAACATTTACCTCCTAATTTGCATATGGTTCTGAACAAGCTTTTCCTCTACGGTGGTTCCTTATTTGCCTCTTCTTGAAATAGTGCTCTCCTCATGACAAGTGATTCTCCTTTCTTGGGTTTACCAACTGAACTAGGTGACCCAACAAGTTCTTCTTCCACATAGGCTGCTCTTCCATTGTTCTATGTCCTCTTGCTTGTACTCCCTTAATTACATTCAAAGGCTCTATGTCCTACACCTCCACACTTGAAACAGGTTCCTCTGAATGTTCTCCTATTAGGTCCTCTTCCTTCTCTTATGTATCCTTCACTCCAGTATGGACTAGGGTTTCCTTTGTGGTAGAACGTTTTGTCATCTCTCTGGTATGCATTGTTATCTCTATCCTCCTTCTTGAATATGTTCTTTTGTTTGTTCTTCTCTGCATATGATCTTTCTCCTTCTCTACATATGATCTTTCTCCTCCAGGAAATGTTTTGCCTCTTTGAAATTTACCTCCTCTACCTCTCTGTCGCTGATCATGCTTCTTATTAGCTTTTCTTCAACTTTAAGGGCAAACTGATATGCTTCTTCCAATATTGTCATCCTTACCAAACTTAGTTCTTGAATGTTTAATCTCAGTCCATTGATGTATCTAGCCACTTTCTCCTTGCTTGTTTTTCTATGTCCTGTTGTTATGATCATCTTATGAAATTCTTTA
This sequence comes from Cunninghamia lanceolata, assembly GCA_027924645.1. NCBI lineage: Eukaryota > Viridiplantae > Streptophyta > Pinopsida > Cupressales > Cupressaceae > Cunninghamia > Cunninghamia lanceolata. The sequence goes on along the minus strand of BSBN01001720.1, from coordinate 3,041,355 downwards.
GTATACTCCACAGATTTCTTCTTTTGTCTCAGGTTTTGCAATCTCTTCAACAGTTCCAACTCATAGTCAACAAGTATAAACTGATTTTTCAATTTCGTCATCATCCTATCCCATTTTGTAATCTTTTCTTTTCCTCTTCTATTTCTATCCAACTAAACTTCTTTCCACAATATGGTAGCATGTCCTTTCATCTTAGTCTTTGCAAATTTCACCTTCTCTAGATCTTCAATTTCTTCATACTTAAAGTATTCTTCCATGTCATTTATCCAGTCAATCAAGTCTTCAGGATTCAAATTGCCAGTATAATTTAGTACATCAACTCTAGGTCTTTTTCCAATCTTTGAAATAGCTCACAACATCTTGACTTGGTTTGATTCTTCCTCCTCATCACCTCCTAGAGTTACTTCATTTTGATCAGTGGGTTGAAATTCTTCATCATCATCACTTTCAACATTAGGTCTGTAGGAGTCAAGGACAACACTGAGAGGGGGGGTGAATCAATGTTGTGTGAATTTTCAAATCTTTTTACAAACTTTAACTTAAGGAGAGAAAGATACCATTGATTTGTTACATACATATGCACATGACTGTGAATGTAGAAAGATAACAAAACTTCATAAGTAAATCATACACACACAGAGAAGATTATGACACAAGATTTACATGAGTGGAAAACCCTCCAAGGGTAGAAAAACCACTCCAAAACTGCCTCACTAGCTTAACTGATAAAACATGCCTCACTGGCTACAAAGAAGCCTCACTGGTTACAATATGTGTCTCACTGACAAATGTTAAGGTCTCACTAACCTATAAGCCTCACTGGCATACTGTGCCTCACTGGCATAGACAATTACCATCATAAAACTCTATGTGCAAGAATTGATTGCTATTCAATCTGATTTGCACCATTCAAATCAACTCATCTGCAACATATATTTCATCATTTCAATCCTCTGACATTTTATCCTTGAATCATCTAATTCACCTAATCAGGGAAATATGTCTTCTTCACTACAAATTAGTTTTCACATTTATCTGAATCATTATCTTCACCATTGCATGTTGATCTGCACAACATCACTCACACACAGACAATATTCATGTGAAGCCAATAAATATAAGATCCCTCTCTGCATTCTGCAAAATCAATTTCATGACCTTTCATATTCTCCAAATCACAAAACCCTTCAATCTGATTATCTTCTCTGCCTGCAAATTCCTTCAAACAAATTTTCATTATCCTCTTTTCAAAACCTTTCATCTTCTCTTCAATTTTCATCAAATTGAATGTCTTCAACAATTTATTTTTCAATCTGCCCTTGTATTCTTTCATTTGCCCTGCATAAACAAAATCATGAAAGAAGTCCAAACATCTTCAATAAAATCTGATCAATAAAATCTCTGAGAACTTTCATTTGCTCTGCAAAAGAAAATCTCAAAAAAAATTCTTTCAAAAAAGATATTCAATTTCAAAAACAAATATCCTTGATATTCTTCTGTCTCCAAATTTATCTTCATCTATAAAAACAATATCCTTTATATTCTTCAATCTTCAACAAACAAATTTTTCATATTCTTCATAGAAAATCTTTTTCAAAAAATCCATCTGCCCTTAAAAAAATCTCTCCTCAAAAAAGACTTAAAACTCTGAGATATGATGAGCTATTTGAGTTTTTTTAAAATAGAAACAAATCTTCAAAAGAAACTTCTTAAACACTTCACTGTTACACTGAAGTTAAAAGGATAAGAATAAAACCTTCCATTTTAATAGCTAAAAATTAGCTTTAAAAACAAACTTATTTGCTATAAAAAAGAATGAAGATGGTCAAATGAACTTCAAAGTTCAACACATGGTTTGATCTCTTATTTCAAATTCTATCCATTGATTTCCACAATCGTGCCCACTTTACTTTTGAATAAGACCGTTGATTAGTTTTTAGAGCTCAAAGTTTTCATGTAATAACCAATGCTATGGGTTAAAGGGTCAAGGGGCCGATTATAAATAATGTTTGAATGACCCTCTACTAGGTCACCTTAAGTGACCCGACTTGCTATAGCAGGTCAACAAAAATTAAAACATAAAGAGCATTTGATATATGACGGGATTGAAATGGAATGAAGAACTTAGTTTAGGATCAAAGATAGACAACAAAGACTTAGATCAAAGTGACCTCAAGAAAAATATGGAGGACTGAGATAAAGATATCAATTAGTCCATTGTAAGTGACCTCTACATTCTGCTCTCCAAATAAACACTCTGCATATATGTCAATGAAAGTTATAAAACCTTAACCAATATGCCTTTTCATTATGCTTTGAAGAATTCCAATGTAGATTCACTTTGAGGATAGCATATTGTGCACCATAGAAATGATTTGAAGACTTCAAGTTTGTGACTTCATCTTGTCAAGACTTATATCAACCTTTTGATATTAATGAAGAATCATCTAAATAAGCTCTTGATAAAGAACCACTATGCCAATACAAATATTGTGAACAAAAACTGATGTCACCAAACTTTACCTATAGATCTCAACCTACCAAATACACCATATTTGAAAGCACACCAACATAAATACTTGATCTGTATTGCTCTTGCATTAAGTATAGTAACAACACACATGAACCCTCTTGCATTAAGTATAGTAACAACACACGTGAACCCTCTTCAGCTTGAACCATGATGAAGAATGCAGACCATGAAGACCATAAGATCATACCAACAACCCAATAACTTTGTATACCAACAACTGATATCATCAACCTTATTGTAGAGAATTCCAAACAACAAACACCTAAAAAAATGCAATCATGCACCTAGATATCAAATCATGATGAAGACTACTGTGTTTCACTGAAATCAAATGACCAAACCATTACCACTGCATATCATGTTATCTGTACCAACCATTCTGAACAAGCTGTGATATGGCAACTCCTGTCAACAACTTCACACAACTCTTGATGAGGCAAGAACACACATATGAACCTTTTTCACTTACCTCCTGATTAGTGATCTTTAGATGTTCACTAATATCAACCTAAGATCTTACAAGACCTTTTTGACATCAATGACAATCTGACACCATCAAGGTCTAGGTGTAAGTCCTCTTTTCCTATCTTCTTCAACAGCATCCAAGTGAACTCACATGGTTTTCATCATTTCCATCACCTCATCCATTCTACCATTCATTGTTCCAACAAAAGGGATTCTCCTCGGTGACATTCTTCCTAGGATCAAGTGTAACTGCCTCAAATTCAACGATCGCGCTACAAGGCAACAACTGCCTCACAATCAGCGATCGATTGCAACACAAGTAACCTACCTCAGATTCAATGATCTATTCACAACAAGATCTTATGGAATTCCTTCGCCAACTTCACTCAATTCACTCCCAAAATTTTGAACTTTCACTCTAATACCATTTGGTGCAGTCACAGTTAGGAGGGTCCTCAAAGAAAATAGTCCAGACTGTGCAGCAAGAGTAAACACAACGGAAACAACTCAAGATGTAAATCAAACACAATTTAATTCATTTATTATATCATCGAATTAAAATAAAAATTGGTTGGCAACAACGAGCTTACAATTAGGGCTCACAGGCCTAATTACAGAATATGCACAAGATATGGCTTTGAAGCTTCTCTACAAAAAAATCAAATTATCAGCTATGAACTATCAACTATTGAATTCTCTATTAAATTCTTTCTTAGGTATCTATTACATCATTATATATCATCTCCGGAACTTATGATTCCTCTGCGTCGGCCAAGGAAGATCACAAACTCCAATCAAGAGCTATAATGTGTGTGTTGGAATACTCACTATCACTGAGAGGGGGGTGAATCAGTGATATACAAAACCTTATTCAATAAACTTAAAGACAAATCAAATCAAATAAAGAACATGAATAATATCAAGTTAAATAGGTACACATGACACCAGACTTATGTGGAAACCCAATGAGGGAAAAAACCACTGAGAGTTGCTTGAGTCTACTGCTCAAATCCAACCTCAAAAAGAAATATGATTACAATTGTTTTAGAAGAATCCACTTCCAGGTACAAAGGACACCTATGCACTGTTTACAACATCCCAATCTAATAGGTACAATGCACACCTACTCAGTATAGTATCACCTCAAAACATCAACCATAAAGAGGCACCAACCTCATATACCTAAAATCCATACACCACAAATTCCTGAAAGAAACAAAAGAATGTGCAAGAAATGATTCTTCAGTAATCTAATTTGCACTAGTTAATAACAATTAATACCCTTTGCAAGACAATCTTCAATATACCTCTATCCTTTCTAACCATCATTATGTTTTGTCCTCAATCTACAAAAGAACCTTAGCATATTCTATATCTGTCATGTACAAGTACAAATGGAATACATTAACTCATGTCACCTTTAACTCTTCAAAAACTACACATTTAATATAAATAACCTTACTGTTCAATATGATCTCTGCATCAACATATCACCATACTCATTATCTTCACTATCAATCAAAATTCCTTATATTAGTCTCTTATGCACATTGGATGTTTCAGACAGACTGACCAGTCCAACATTCTCTGACAATAGTTACATCATAACAATGACTTCACAAACACTGAATCAACTCACTCACACAACACAAGGATTTGATTTGTTTCAATACAAAAGTCAAATATCACCATATCTATCAATTGACTTCATTTAATCTGATACCCTTTCTCAACTCCTTGTCACAAAAGTCATCATACTTTAAATCCTCTGTACATCTCAGTATGTAGACTGTGTATATTTTTTAACACTCACTAGTATTTCCCTTTACAAAATGGATATATGAATCATATCAAAATACTCCTTATAAACCACAGTACAAAATAATCCTAATATGCAATATAAAAAGGACTACATAAAAACTTGCCATCTTACTACTCTTTATCACATAATTTCTTTGCAGAAGACAAAACAAAAAAAATACTTCATACACACCTCTTCAAATAACATCTAAATGCTCAGTATGAGAGTCTTTAATTGCAACAGCTGCTTAGATTCAATCACTCTCTCTGTGACACAGTCTGCTTAGGTTTTCATTTGTAGTTACAACCTATGTCTTACATTATTTCTACAACCCTAACACCATTCAAAAACATCATCCTTTATCAAGAGGTAAAATCTAATTATATCTTCTCATTCTACATCATTCAAAACCATTCTCCATCATTCGTGTATATTCCCAACACTAGGGTTTTTTCTCATCAAAACAAAGAACAAAAATGGTTTAGAAAACTACCTCAACCTGCCTTGAAACAAAGACACCCTCGAATGACCGTCAAATTTTTGCCAAGAGAGATAGTCATTAGGGTTTGAAAAATCTATGAATGCTGATTTGCAATTTGCATTTCGTGCCACTTCAAGTTTCAATCAGAGCCTTTATATTTGATTTGGCACTCGATGGCTTGGGTGTAACTCGGAGGTGCCAGTACCACTAGGAAAAGTGGCCGGTTAAACAATGATGAAGAACCCTCCGTTGATGACTTAAGTTCCATGTTACTTATGATAGCCGGTCAACAACAAGAAATGACAAAAAGTAACCTTTCAATGTGACGGGTATGAAATATTTTATCGACATAAGACTAGGTTATTTGGGCATCAAAACTACACTTAGGGTATTTAGGTTTGTTTTTGAAGACTTGAAATTTGAAATAAAATAAGAATTTAACAAATTTCAACACAGACTTATACAGTGAGAAATGAGATCTGTTCTTGAACTCCTATACTCTAATATGGATTGAATAAAAAAGATCCTCAACACCAACCTTGACAAGACTTGAGTGAATGATAAGGTTCTCAAACAAGATGAACAATAATGAACATGAAGTTCTTGAAGTATAGCAAACAAACCCAATCAAAACCCTTATCAACTCAAACATCACTTTGATCATGTATAATCATCAACTGTGATCTTGAAGCATTTGAACTTGTTATGGAAATATTTGAGACATGAATGACATGAAACATAAACATGATTGTCATGAAGGAACACCTTGATCTTAACCTCAAGTCAACATTGTGCAACTAAAACACTGAAGCATAAATAAGTTTGAAGTCTGAGATCCTGATGATGGCATGATGAACATGAATATGGATAGACATCATGAACTTTTTCAACTATGATGAAGACCACTCCATACCACACCATCAAAACAAGAAGCCACATCTTACCACAACATCAACTCAACATCATCAAGGAAAGACATCTTGATGCTTTTGCTACTTCTTGGCACTTCTTGGCATGATAAAGAATGAAGACCATCTTGATAGCATCTTGTGGCATCTCATCACTAACACATATACTAGCATAATAACTTAACACCTTTTAACATCAATGAAAAACAACTTTCATCAATCTCCCCCTTTGTCATTGATGGAAAAACATGCCACTCCATTTGCTCTCTCCCCTTTAACATCAAATGACAGATTGATGACATCATATTCCTTGTTTACATGATGCCCCCCTGTTCTATAATTCCATTGAAAGTTATCATAGCTTGATCATTACATTTACACTATTACCTACAAAGTGAGAAAAAATTCATTGTTCTTTGGCATTCTTGTGACATGATGAGTCTGAGTACAGGATAGACAAACTTAGAGATTGGTTGTAGCAGATCCAATACTAAAGATATAATCATAGAACACTAATTAAGAGACTTTCCTACAACTCTATTCCACTGTTTATGCTGTATGGCAACTATATTGTACTGACAAACATTTATTGTTATCACTATCAAGAACATATTCAAGGAATATCAAGAGTTACTCCCCATCTATATTGTACTCACATCTACACCTACACTTGATGTCTGATTGATGATCACATCATCATCTCCACAAATTGATCATCATAATTACCTACCCAAAACTATCCAGTTCTGCCTTTTGTTCTGCACATTACCCTTTGTCATGTCAAACAAAATCACAATCTCTGTAGAAAAGAATCTTCAAAATTATATCAGAAAAATAAAAAATGTCTTCAAGAACAAGACATCTATAGTCTGTAGTGACAACCTGATAAAATATGCCTTGTGTTGATATCATGATGCTGTCCTGCTGTTCTTATCATGAAAACATCATGGAAAATATCTTCAACAACTTGTCATCACTATTCTGCCACATATCAAGCAAAAAATCCATTCTTAACTATACTGTCTTGATGATCACAAATCTTTATTACTGACAACAAAAAGACTTCACAAAATGACTTAGTTTCAGACATGATAATTCATGAACTCCCCCTATTTTGTATGCAAAAATTACACCTAGTTTGTCATCATATACTCTATTTTGAGATCAGAAGGATTGTACATTGAATAAACCTATTTTGTGTGAACCTCTGTTTCAAAGAGTTTGATTTTCTTTTAAACCTGCTGGTAAAAAATGGAAAGGCTGTAACTGTATCATGATGCACACTCTATCCTCGACTATCCCAAAAGACAAACCAAACATTCCACTGCATCCCTGCCCCACTTTCATTGACTGCAACTCTTTGCATTGTACTCACATCACATTCACTTGAAATGAAAGAATCACTATCACTGTCCAAATAGACAGTTTTGATAGATTCCATACCCTATTCCAAGGCATCAAGAATAAAAGTTGTGAAGTCCAAAACACATGAACAACCTTGTCACACTTGTCTAAGATACCCATGTCACTAAACCCACATAACATTTAAAATTTGCTACTGAGAACAACTTATCATTATGCATGAATCTATAATCTTTATGTCTTCCTTAAGTTAATGACATGAAAATCCATGATAGTTCAAAGTGAAGAACTTTGTGTTTGATATTTCTAGCAATGGTTCTTCAATCACGAATCATTTACTGACTACATGATTATCTTCAAGAAACTTGTGCCAGTATACTTCACTATTGTCATAAACATACTGAAAGAGCACTGTCATAAGTCACTCACCATAACATTGAACTACTAAGAACTTTGTAAATAAGGAAGCTCACAACCAACTGATCTCAGATGATTAGACACTCTTGCACTATCAAACCAATATGAAGAGAGAATCTTTGCATCATCAAAACAATACTATACCAAACTATAGAAATAAAATCTCTTGAGCAAGAACATTAAACCAAGCATCTTATTGACATGGAGCATTATCAAGAATTAGGGCGTGAACACCATGACATCACCATGATTAAACTAATGTCATTCCTTTTGCTGAGTTTTGACATGACTATAATATCCTCAAGATGCATTCAAAGAAATGAGATACCACTGCTACACATCAGAAAACCATTGACTCCTTTTTACAAGCACAAAAATGTCAATAGATGCAATAGATTAGATCACTGTAGAGACACAACTTCATTGTTGTTGTCAATGGGGTTTGAAAGATCAAGCAATAAGCAATGTAATGCCCCTCCATGCAACCCTAAGTATTCCGAGTATTTTACCTTCTTCTTCATGCTCCTTAGCTCGACCACCTGTACATCCAAGGTGAGAATGGAGGGGCACTACATCCTCCCCCCCTAAAACTTGACTTCCTCTTGGAAGTCATAGACTAGGGTAGAAACATAACATATTAGTATTGCAACTTTCTATTGCCTACATACGCATCCATATTAAGCAATTGTTCATAAGACATGCACAATCATTCCATAACAACAAGAAGAACATCAATTATTTACCTCTAAGGCATATCATGTGATCTACTTATATCTAATCACACATATTTTGAGAATTTCATACAATTTAAAGAATTGCATTCACATATAATCAAGGAAAAATACATCTCATCTCTTATTTCCACTATTTACCAACCATGCAAGTACAATTATCCGCGGAGTCCTCCCTTGAACATACTATTAGAGGTTCAAAATGAACATGATAGAAACAACACTTAACACAAAATAGGCCAACAAAAACAAACATTCGGAATAGCCACAATAAAATTTTTAAAAATAGATGCAAACCCAAGTGGGAAGTAATCGAATCCAACTTTAAGTCACAAAGTGTTGGCAATTTCCAACAATAAATCAAGTACAAAGAAAAGAGTTTTGGTGACCACTCTTGTCGTAAGAAAGTTCAAAGAAAGAAAATTCATTGTTAACCCCCCAAAACACATGAAGCAACCATCAAAAATTCTGAAACAACCATAAAAAAATCCAAAACAACCAAGTTACAAAACAAATTCACATCACGATGTGACTAATTTTAGCCACAAAAGGGAATATTTGCTACACAACACTCAAGGACACAAGGTCTAGAATGCATTAGAGAATGTACACCATACACAGACAATTAAGTTATCTACATTCTCATATCTAAGCATCATTTATAAAGAGATTTAAGGCAACACAGTCTCTACTTATTTACAAACAACTTCTATCTTTAATATAGTATAATTTCTTTTTACTAGGCTATGAAAATATGCAATTACTTCCTTATGCAAGAAGATATTCACATAGGACATGTATGATGTCACACACAAGAATAATTGATAAGTATAATTGACTTACAGTATCACATTCATGATCTTATGGGTCCAGCGCAAGCCCCAATTTGATCTCCTGCACATGGTTCTTACATAGGCATACACAATGATAACTTTCATAAATCACAACAGATCTTCCACATGAGGTCATGACCAACTAGGAAATAGATATAGATTATCAAGCAACCACGTAAAGATACCCCACACATGACAACATCACATAACCACATGACTCGTGATGCATGATGCCACCAATTGATTAAATCATTCCAATACTTGATTACATGCACTAACATTTAGGTAACTCATATTGGCAGATATATCATCACATTTTTAGAAATGGAGAAGGAAGAATACTTTGTAGACACTTAAGTAAAACAGGACATAAAGAATTCATTTCTTAAAGAGCAAGTCCGCAAGCTTATTAACCTTCTAATGTCATACCAATGCACATAGGTGAGAGGTACCATTACCAACCCATCATAAAGAGAAAATCGTTTAACCTAGAGCAACAACAATAATGTAGAGGTCTCAGTGTTGCAACCTAGGTTCTGATACCAAGTGTAATGGCCCGCCATGCAACCCTAAGTATTCTAAGTATTTTACCTTCTTCTTCATGCTCCTTAGCTTGACCCCCTGCACATCCAAGGTGAGAATGCAGGGGCACTACAAGCAACTCCCCCTCAACTCATGCTACACTTTAAGAAACTAGAGATGTCTTTTGTGCAATATGCACAAGATCGGGGTTTGCTTTTCCTGGATCTAGTTTTCTTCTCCAAACCCTAATAGGCACTTTCTTTTTCTTGCTCAAAACATCTCCTCTTATGACTCTAGATGATTTATTCAACTTGCTTCTACAATACTGTACCTTATGTCCAAATTTATGACACTTAAAACAAGTGATATTATTAACTAGAGCAAAGAACTCATGTCTTCTTGAAAAATTAGGAGCACCATTTCTTGTTTGACTACAACAAAATTTTGCAATATGGCCTAGATGATTACATTTGAAGGATATAACTTTGCTTGACAAACTATAAGAGTCCCTATTCCATCCATCTTTCCTTACATGCATCCAACAATCAATTGCTTTATGACCAAAATTATGACAAAGAATGACAATAACTAGGAAAGTGTGAAAAGTTGTACCTTCTAGATTGACATTGTTTGGTAGGTGGAGATCTTGAGGACCTATTTGTCCTTCTTCTTTCATCAACACATTTATCTACTATCTTCTTCTTATTTTCAGGAGCAACAATATGATAACTGAGATCAATTTTTTTTCTAGGTGCATTTCTGACTTTAGAAGTTTGCCCCACTTCATACCCTAATCTTGTAGTATCATTATGACACTTTTGTTTTCCCAACATCTCATATAATTTGTTGGTATTGTTCTCAAACATCTAATTTTTCTCTAATTGCTTTCTCAAATACACGATTTCTGCCTCTAATTTTAGACATTCCATTGTTTTCATTTCAAGGTCAGATTTTGTCACATCAACTATTATTTTTGCCTCTTCAATCTTTGTCTTTAAGACGATGGCTAGTTTGTCTAACTCTTCATTTTGTGCTCTTAAATCTATAACCAAATTTCTTACCTTGTCAAGCTCTGAAAGTACTTTGTCCTTAGAGTCCTTTTCTTGTTGAAGTTGTACTTTTAATCTAGAATTTTCCTCTTTCAAGTTTTCAATCACATTGTAGGCAAAGAGTAGTTCTTTTTCAAGATCTACTCCATCTTCTTTTGTATCATATTGAACTTCACCTTCTTCAAACAATAGACGGTCCTCTACCTTAGCACCTAGTTCAACTTGAGAACAACTTCTATCAACTGATTCTTTATCATCATTTTCATTTGGTAAAGATAGTACCTTTTGATCAATCTGTGGCTTAGAACTTTTTCTTTCCTTGTTCCTTCTAATTTTTGCCATTGTATTCCACCTCAGGATCTACCCTAGTCAATTAGACTCTTGCAAGGAACCCTGCTCTAATACCAATTGTTGGAATACTCACTATCACTGAGAGGGGGGGTGAATTAGTGATATACAAAACCTTATTCAATAAACTTAAAGACACATCAAATCAAATAAAGAACATGAACAATACCAAGTTAAATAGGTACACATGACACCAGATTTACATGGAAACCCAATGAGGGGAAAACCCACTGAGAGTTGCTTGAGTCTACTGCTCAAATCCAACCTCAAAAAGAAAGATGATTACAATTGTTTTAGAAGCACCCACTTCCAAGTACAAAGGAACCTATGCACTATTTACAACATCCCAATCTAATAGGAACTGTAGAGTTAAATACTCTACATTTTGTTTCAGTTGCAGTGCATCAGCGGGTTATAGCGGGTTTCAGTTTTTCCCTCTGCAAGTGTTCCTGTGAAAGTTTTTGCATCACCGCGAGGGTTTCCTCAAGGGTTTCTTTTGCCAAAGTCTCAGAGAAGTGCGGAACTCGCCAAGTGTTGAGCCTCAATATGGACGCACTTTTGTTTCTATGTTATAACTTTAACATGGATCGTGCCATGTGGTGGAAGGTATTTCAACATTGTCTAAAGTTACTAGCCGCGGAACTTGCCAAGTGTCAGTTTCCCCTTGAGTTTCAAAGTTTCTTTAAAAGTTTCTGTGTGTGCTCGGAAGGTGCCATGTGTCCTCTGTGGTAGCACGGAACTCGACAAGTGTCAGCTCCCACGGGTTGGTTATTATGTTTCGCCATTTAGTGAAGTATGGAGGTGGGTCCCTAGTGTTAAAGTCTCAAGTGTAGCGGAAAGCGACACGTGGTGGATGCAGCATGTAAGTGAAAAGCTTTCTAACTTTTCTACAGTATTAATAAAGGTTTCTCAAATGATGTGGACGGCGACAAGTGTCGATCTTCGTGCAAGTTTCTTAAAGAGTTTCAAGAGCGCGGAAGGTGCCACGTATAGATTCATAGTGATAGCGGAAGGTGCCACCTGTCCCTGTTAACCTTTTTGAAAGCTACCGAGCGATAAGTGTTGTGGGTCCCTTTTCTCATAAGTAATAAAGTTTTAGTTGCTGCGGATCACGCCAGATGTCACAGGCAGAGCCCTCCCGAATACAAAGACACAGTAAAGTATGAAAGTTGCGGAGTGGGACACGTATTGTTTCTAAGTACTGTGGACGCTGCCATGTGTCTCAGAGCTCATTGTTTAGAGAGTGCGGAATCCGTCAAGTGTCTATTCTTTATTAGAAAGAGACGCGCCACATGTATTTTGTCACAGCCAATGGACTTACAGTTATTGTAACTGTTTGCGGATCTAAAAGATTTCAAGTGTCAGAGACTTCCAGTTAGCTCTAGTTCAGTTAAGCCATTGGGATTCGATTGTGCAGACAATCTAGAGCCGATCCTGTGCTATAAATATGTAACATTGGTAATCACCAAAAGGGGAGATCCATTGATAGACAATTTTGCTAGAGATATTTTCTATTAGAGATTCAAGAGAGTTTGAGACTTTTGCTATGACTAGTAATATCATTTTGCCTTTAGTTTGTTATTCTTGATTCAAAAAGTAAATGTAACTGTGCATGTATCTGTGCCTCTTATATTGCTGAAAAATTAATGAGAAAGACATAGTTCTGTGCCTTGATTGATATTTTTCTGTGTCATTGTAAATTGTCTATTTCTGAGCCTTTTGAGTTATTCATTATATATGTTTATGTTAATCATGCAACATTTGCTCTTTAACATAACTAAATCTCGAGGATAGCTTCACTGTGCTTAAGTTGAGAGAGATACTTATTATTCAGGTGCATCGCCATTGATAGATTTGCTTTAACTGTATCTTTATTTCTGTTAATTTCTACCCTTTTCCCAAAACCCATTTAAAATAGAGAAGAGCCAGCTTCTTTAAAATCTATGTTTCAGGTCACAAGTCCCACATTCCTGAAACTTCCTATGTTGGTGTTGGAACCTGTGCAATTTTACACGTCAACAGTTTTTGGCACGCTCGGTGGGACCATTTCTTGAAGTTTCTATCAAGATTGTATGAACCAGAAAGCCACAAGAAGTCAGAGCTGTGGACCTATAACAAGAGCTCAATTTGTTGCTAATCCAAGGAGAAGAGTCAATTAGTTTGCATCAGCACCAAGAGCAAACATGGGAGCACCTGTAGCCCCAAGGAATTATGCGAATTGGAACACTGGCAGTCCTCTAATTCTCCCAGTACCACCAGCTACTTGGGATCCTATCCCAACCAATGCTCTGAAGGCATTGCCTAAGTTCAATGGGGAAGATTTCAAGACACCTGAAGAACATCTGCAGGATGTGTCTGATGTTTGTGCAGTACATGTGATCACTCAACAAAATGTGGCCATAAGGTTGTTAGCAGCTTCTTTTAAGGGAAAGGCCCTGGACTAGTATAGATCTTTGACCCCAAACACAATATCTACATCGGATCAGCTTGGAGATGCTTTCTTTGCAAGATTTAAAGAAAAGGGTGATAAATCTTCTTTGCTGCAACAATTGATTACTATCAAAAGGGCACCACAAGAAGCAATGACTGATTTCAATTCAAGATTTCAAAAGACTTGGGAGAGAATTCCTGCTACAACAAGACCATTACCAGGTATGGCTATTGTGTTTTATCTTAAAGCTCTGAACTCAGATATATCAGTGATGATCTAGTCTCTTGGAGGTCAGACACTACCAGAAGCTTATGAGTTTGCAGTCAAAGCTGAAAATAATTTAATAGATGCTGGAAAACTACCCCTAAGGCCTCCTATGCCCATGTTCCCAGAAATTACCTTGCCATTGCCTCAAGAAGCTCCTAATCCAACAACCCCACCCGTGTCTATGTATTCTTTTCCCTAGCAACCTGCTAAAGTAGCTGCCCTTGTTCCATCATCTGAAATGGATGATGTCAAGAACATTTTAAGAACCTTTTCGAATGAGATAATCAATCTGAAGAGACAACAGAATCCTTATCCAAAACTCCAATATCGAGGATACCAAGGAAATAGACCTCCCTTTCAGCCAAATCAGTATCAAGGCTTTCAAAGGCAGGCTAACCCTCAGCCATCAAATCAGTTAGTCACAGTCCCTACACCCTTGTAGACTGTTCCTCCTAATCCCAACAGGGAGATGGTTCTAGGGCAAAATAATTTTGTAGATAGCACAATGCTTGGTGTTTTCCTTGCAACAATGCCCATATGCCCAGAGACTGCCCCAAAGGAAATTTACAGCAAAAGATAGCAGAATAGAGAGGATCAGAAGGGCAATTTGCAGCCTCTAACAATCTGTCATATCAGTCTCCTGGTGTACAAAATGCAGCCCTGGTGGCTCAGATGCAAGGAATGTCCTTACAACAGGAAGAGGAAATAGCCCCTGAACATGCTTTATTTTCATGGATTGAAGATGAAGAGTCAGTGTTCTTGAATGAAGCATCTACTTCCAAGAAACCATTGGTACAATCAAAATACTATACCAGAGCCAAGAGGAGAATGATGGAACAACCTGAAGTCACAAATAATGAAATCATGGGGGCCCCTCCATTTCAAGGTCATCAAAACACAACTGCTAGACAAGAGATGCCCCAGCTTATGCAGAATCAAGTAGCCTCTGGACAAGTTCAAGAAAAAGCAAGGTATCCTTATTACTCAAAGACCCAAGCATTAGGACCTGTGAACATGGTGGATCAGTCAAAAAGGACACCAGCACATGTATCAATCTAGGACATGCTAGCTATTCCTGAGCAGAAGACACTGTTGCAAGAAGCTTTGCAGGGTCAAGAAGTGCCTAAACATACTGGTGCCAAAGGAGGACTTGCTAATAAAGAAAAGCTGTAGCTCAAAGGTACTGTACCTCTACAGACAACAACCCTTTTGAATAATGCACTTGAGGTAGGTAAATCCAAACCAGAGCCCTTTTATTTGACTTTGATAGTTGGGAAGAAACTGTTACATAATACAATGATAGACTCTGGGGCCAGTACTACAGTAATGCCAAAACAAATAGCAGATGCTTTAAAGATAAAGTACGAGCCACTTACTAGAGGAGTTATGCAGTTGGATGGGAAATCAATGCAAACAATAGGGAAAATTAAACAACTCCCATTGCAATTGTATACTTGCCCTAATATAATTGCAAATCAGGATGTGGTAGTCATAGATATTCCTCCTGTATTTGGTCTATGTCTATCCAGAGATTTTACAGCCAAGATAGGAGGTTATATGTCACTTGATTGGTCTCACCTCATTCTAAGGACCAAATATGGGACAAAAATGAAAATACTATCTGAGTCATTATCTAAGGATCACATTACAAATGAACCAACCCCAAAATTAGAGGCAGATCATGCTATGCTGAATAAAGAAGAGAGAAATTTTTTTGAAGAATTAGGAGACTGGACTGATTATGACCAACAAGAGGAGGAAAATAACCAGTTATTGACTATGATGCAAAGTGATCCCTATGGAAATTATGACTCTACTGGTCTGGGCACTTATGTCATATTTGATGAAGACCATGAAATCCCAAACGTCTTAAAGGAGGAAACACCACAGACTAAAGAATCTGAAAAGGACTCAGAAATCTGGACTCTAAATTTTGATGGGGCTAGAAGTAAAAATGGTGCTGGAGCAGGAATTTGCCTTACTGCCCCAAATGGTGAGAAAATTTTAAGGGTCATCTATTTTCAATTTGCATGTACCAATAATGATGCTGAGTATGAATCCTTGGTTCATGGACTCATGTTAGCCAACAAAAAGGGAGTAAAGAATCTGATAGTAAAAGGAGATTTAGAACTACTGGTAAAAAAAATCAGAGAAAAGGTAGTAGCCAAAAATGTAAGGATGTGATCCTATAGACACAGGATTTGGGACTTAATAGACGACTTTGAAGCTTTCAATATTGAAGTAGTCCCTAGAGCCCAAAATTCTGAGGCAGATAGAATGGCACAAATTGGTTCACAGTTCGATCCAGCAACTGATTTACTAGTAAATAATGAGTCAGTCAAAATTATAGTGAGGCCAACTATCCCAGACAATGACCAAAATTGGCAGGTTTTTGAAAATGATTTCCATGTCCTTTCATTTTTGCAACAGTCAGGAGAATTTGCTGATCAGTTGCACCCTAAGATTGAGGAAGCATATGGAGACCAAATTATTCAATTAAAGTCCAATAAGCTTCCTAAAGGACTGATTACCTTAGAAAACTTATTTGACCCAGAGGATGTAAGCTTAGATAAAAAGAGGTTTCAAGCAAATAAAGCAGATTATTCTGAAATCCAAGTTAGTGAAGGAAGGAAGTTGAAAATTGGAAATTCCACAACCCCAGAGGAAAAGGAAAGACTAATTGACTTGTGTGAAAGATATGACAGAGTGATTGCCTGGACCTATGAAGACCATGGTTATAACAGAGACATCATTCAGCACACCATAGAGCTGACTGAAGGATCTAAACCAGTCAGACAGAAGCAAAGGCCAGTGAATCCAAGGATTGAACCTCTAATGGTGGATGAGTTACAGAAGCTTTTAGAATCAAAAATAATTTTTCCAATCAAACACTCAACCTGGGTATCCAATCTAGTGCCAGTCAAGAAAAAGAATGGTGACATAAGACTCTGTGTAGATTTCAGGGATCTAAATAGAGCATCCTTAAAAGATCCTTATCCCCTGCCCTCTATGGAACAAATTTTACAAACTGTGGCTGGATCAGAGAGATTTTCCTCAGTAGATGGTTTCTCTGGATACAATCAGATTTGGTTGGCTGATGAAGACCAACATAAGACTGCATTTACTACAAAATGGGGAACATTTGCATATGCTAAGATGCCATTTGGCCTTTCAAATGCTGGAGCCACTTTTCAAAGAGCAATGGATGTAGCATTTGGGGAGCTCATAAACAAAATCATTATGATTTATCTTGACGACCTCACTATTTTCTCTAAAAATGTTGTTGATCATTTTGATCATTTAGAGGCTATCTTTAAGAAGTGTCAAGAGTTTAGAATATCCCTCAACCCCAAGAAGTGCATCTTTGCAGTGCCTCAAGGCAAACTACTGGGGCATATAGTGTCAAAGGATGGAGTCTCTATTGATCCAGAAAGAGTCACTACCATAATGAACTTGTCTCTACCTGTAAATAAAAAGGTTGTTCAGTCCTTCCTGGGGAAGATCAATTTTGTCAGCCGGTTCATATCTAACTTTGCAGGACTGATTAGACCCATGACACTGTTGCTAAAGAAGGACCTAGTTTTCAAGTGGACTACAGAAGGGAGACCAGCTTTTGAGGAGGTCAAGAAAGCAATTTCAACAGCCCCAGTACTCAGAAACCCAGACTTCTCTAAGTCTTTTATAATGTATGTGTATGGAGATGAGTTCAATGTTGCTGCTGTCTTAACTTAGAAAGATGACCAGCAAAAAGAACACCCAATAGCTTTTTTCTCTAGGACACTCAGGGAATATGAAGCCAAATATAATTTTGTGGAGAAACAGGCATACGCTATGGTCAAGGCCCTTAAGAAAATTAGACACATGGTCACAGGGAATAAGATTATGATATTAGTGGCTCATCCTAGTGTGAGGGAATACATTATGGAAGGTGAGATCACTGAGAAAAGAGCAAACTGGATAACAAAGATTCTTGAATGTGATGTGGAGGTCAGACCCACTAAGCTAGTCAGAGGCAAAGGATTGTGCCAATATATGGCCCAAGACATGGAAAAAATGGTGGCTGCAGAAACAAAAAGTGAGAATGTGTTGAGAATCCAAGAGATTGATCAAAATTCCTGGGTTAGAAATAGGATTCAATTTATGAAACATGGGATTTTCCCAAATGGGCTCTCTCATGATAAGAGAAGATATTATAGACAACAAGGGTCCTATTTTGTATTAATTGACCATGTTCTTTTTAGAAGAAATACTGATGGCATACTTTTAAGATGCATAGAGAAAGATGAATCCCAAAGAATATTACATGAACTGCATCATGGAGTCTCAGGGGGACACTTTTTAGCAAGGACCACTGCAATAAAAATAACTCAAGTAGGATACTTGTGGCCCACTTTATTCATGGATTGTTATCAGCTGGTTAAAGAGTGTCAGTCTTGTCAGTTCTATACAGGAAAAAGATGAAATGCAGCAATGCCCCTAAGCCCCATAATTATAGATGAGCCCTTTGCCCAATGGGGTCTTGATTTCATTGGAAAGATCAATCTAGTGTCAAGTATGGGACACAAATGGATCCTTACAGCCACTGATTACTCTACCAGATGGAGTGAAGCCACTCAAGGAAGCAACAGAAAAGGTAATACTGGACTTTCTGGAAAGCATTACTGCTCGTTTTGGCCCTCCTCGTACCATCATATTAGATAATGCTAAGGCATTTTTGGGAACAAAGATATCAGAGTTTGCAGTAAGGTATGGAATTTATTTGAAAACTTCTTCAAATTATTACCCTCAGGGTAATGGTCTCGCAGAGTTTACTAACAAAAACCTAATTAGACTCATTAAGAGGATTGAAACCAATTATCAAAGAGAGGCACAAATTGCTCAATACTGTACTGTGGGCTGATAGAATTACACCTATGCAAGTGACAAAGATGTCCCCATATGAATTGGTCTATGGCAAGCCAGCTGTAATGCCACTAAGCCTAGAGATTCCTGCTCTGCAATTATTGAAACAAATTGAGATTGAGGAAAATGGCCCAATGCAAGTCAGACTTGCTAAATTGTTGGAGGTAGAAGAAAAAAGAGAAAAAGCACATGAGTCACTGATGAAACACCAGAAAATAATCAAAGACTATTTTGACAAGAAGACTTCAAATCCCCATTTTGAAGTTGGCTCAATAGTGCTTAAATGGGATGAGAGAGCTGCCAAGCCCAGTAGACACAGCAAATTTGAATCACTGTGGACCGGCCCTTATAAGATTCGTTCCTGTAAACAACAAAATTCATTTGAGCTTAAGACCATGGAAGGTGAACTTGAAGAGATTCCTATGAACGGGATCTATCTGAAGCATTTTAATTAAGTAGTGTCTCCTATGTACTATAGTTAGTTAGTTTCTTTATTGTTTTCCTGCTTTCCCGCTTCTTTTTCCCGCTTTCCTTTTAAATAAGTGTTCTGTGAACACGTGGCAACAACACAAGCCTCTTCTCTTTTTGGAAACCTCTCATTCACTAAGGTTGTCCCCAATCCCCAAAATTCTCGAAGTACGCACTTTTCACAGCCACTATCTTAATGTTTCTGACACATAATCCTATATTGATTTGAAAAGATACATTAACGGTTTCTTGGCGTTAATGTCATTTATAAGGCATAATGTGTCATTAAAGCCCCATTAATAAGAGTTCAGTCATAAGTGTGGCTTTCATTTTATTTCCATCTCTTTGCTGTGAAATCACTGCTGCCTGCAATTCTATCCTTAGCAAACCCTTCCCAAGCTGAGTGCCCTTTTCTTTAGTGCGGTTTCAATCTTTGCTGTATCAAAGTTTCTTACATTTTCTCCGTAGACACAACCATGGCTGAAGCACAGTCTTCTTCAGAGGGACTCAGAATAAATGAATCAATAGATAGACTTCTAAACAACAAATCGTACGCTTCAGCGCCTGCACAGCCTAAGAGAACCTATCCAAGGACGAGGGTTCCTGAGGTGGGTCTTTCTGTTGACCCAGAAAAGGTTAAAGATTTTGTAGATAATGTAGTAGACCCAGCCCTTCAAAAATCTACCAAGGCTCTTCGAGAAGGGGCACACCTGAGATGCATACACAAGGCAAAGAAGGGGGAGTCTGAAACTTTCAGGATGAGGATTTGGACTTCACGGTTGGCATAGTTCGTAGTCCCAAGTGTGCATTCATGTCCAGACCTAATTGATTTGTGTGCGGACCTGTTTCATGCGCCTTCATGCACCATTCAACAGGGCCCCTTCATGATACAAATTACACCTAAGGCCATAGGAGACATGTTGGCCCTGTACCATGATTGAACGACCACATTCCCCACTATTGCCAAAATGTAAAAGACGTGGTCGAATATCAACAATCAGCTTAGATTTCTCAATTCTGAGTTGCAGTTGCCAGAGGAGAACACACAGATGCCCATATTACCTACAGGAAGGGCACAATTCACTCAAGCCAGTCAAGAGGCACTGTCTATGATGGCTTTTATCTTTAGAATGAAGGAAGATATCATAGTCTACAACTGGAAAATTGCCATTTTATTCAGATTGAAGACTGTGGATAAGTCACAAGAATTTCGACTAGATTTTGCTAAACAAATTGCTTATTCCATGGCTGATCAACTCGCCAATTTCAAATCTAAAGGAGTTTTCAGGTATTTTGCTTACCTATTTCACTTAATGGTATATCAGAATTATGGTATTTTTGCACAAAACATGCAACTGAATATGTATGACCCAGATTTTGGACAAAATAGAACTATCCCTGTGTCCGCATGGACACATGTATTATCTGAGGCGTCGGATCCTTATGAGTTCTGGGAACTTTTTGTTGCCCTTGCTTTTTGCCATTTGAGCCCTGAACTTGTAGAAAATAGGTTGACACCTAGCATCAGGGGTTTCATGACCAATTCCCCCATCTCATGTGACTATTTCTTTGGGGCCCAAACTACTATCATTAGGGTCCATGACTTCAATGAGGAACCTATGCTGCTCCCCAAAATTTTGACCCCTAGGGTAGCATTTCTAGAAGTAACCTGACAAGTGTCCATGGTTGATAATGAGTATGGTTCCAAAAGGAAGAAGAAGAAAATGTATGATGTTCCATGGATTAGAAAGAATATGGCCCTAGAGGTTAAGGACGCAGAGCACCTGTTGCTAAGGAAGCTTGCTGCTTTGGGTTTCTTTATTATTGAGGACAAATGGAAATATGATCCAACCAGTTTTATAGCCTCCTGGGTTAAAACCAACAAGGTTGGAGCTAAAATAGCACATGAGGGTCATCCCTTTTGGGAGGATAGAAGAAACCCTAAAGAGGATACCCCAGACCTGTATGTGGAATTAACAGATCTACCTTATGAGGGGCCCAGGCCATGGGAGAGCTTCTATGTTAAGGAAAGGGCCTTTGACCCTAAGATCAGAATGGGCACTGGTTTAAAGAAAGCTCTCCAGAAACAGGACTGGAATCCAGAGAAAATAGAAGCCTATTGGAAATATAGGTAGGAAATATTTGAATTGACACACTCTTTTGGAAAAGTTGACACAGATGAGAAGTGGGAATCCATTTGGGACGAATGGCATCCCTCCCCAG
Organism: Cunninghamia lanceolata; assembly: GCA_027924645.1. NCBI lineage: Eukaryota > Viridiplantae > Streptophyta > Pinopsida > Cupressales > Cupressaceae > Cunninghamia > Cunninghamia lanceolata. The sequence continues at coordinate 3,019,614 of BSBN01001720.1, read as the reverse complement.
TTTCTAGCCCTGATACAAGCAAAATCCACAAGGAGGGTGCAGAGTTAGAAGGGGAAGCAGAATCAACTCATACAATGCACACAATAGGACAAGCCTCTACTGTTGTGCCTATGTCTACCTGGCCCCAATCTCTCAGTGCCTTAGAGAAATAGAAGAGTGTGGTGTCATCACCACATAGAGGAACTCAATCAGTTTCAGCCACTGGGGCCTCAAGTTTTGTATCATTACCACCATTAGTAGTGGTCAATGTGGTAGAGAAGGAATCAGAAGAGCAAGTAGAAGAAAGGCCAAGGAAGCATAGAAAACTAAATTTGCCACCAGAGTCAAATGAAGAGGCAGAGCCATCACAACAGCAACCACCAGTCACATCTACTGCTCCTCAGGTAACTGTTTCTTCTCCTTTTTCCTCTCAGTCTTTTTCTTCTACCATAGGGGTGGCAATCCCAACTGGCCAAACATTATCCCCTGCCACCTCTGCTGTGCCTTTATCTACACTTACCCCAATTGCTACTCCTCAGGCCATGTCTTCATAGGCCACCTCATTGCCATTGTTTTCCCCTTCTGTTCCAAAGAGAGCCACTCCCTAAGTTGATCCTAGCCAACATTTGGCTATTCCTTATGGTTTACCTCAGGGTTACCCCTTTGCTGGAGAGTATATTGCTTCTCCCCCCACTTTCCAAGCTCAAGTAGATACTGCTAAGAAGGTTAGAGAAGCCCGGATGGATAAGAAAAGGAAGAAAGAAAATAAGAGCTTAGCAGTTCCACATATGAGGTCACTCTTTGACCCAATCCAACAACAGTTGACTGTCACACATTTGTCCCCAAATGTGGTGAACCTGAATGAGCAGATGCAACCTCAGGACTATGCAATGAATGCAGTGGCCATGGACATGTCACTATTCAGACCACAAGATAGGGTCGAGCTACTCAATGAAACCACTTCTGCTGTAGCAACTGATTATTTGAAAGTGTCAAAAAAGCTGCAGAAGGTTGAAAAAGACTTGGTACAAGAGAAGAAAAATAGTATCAACCTTGCTACAGAGTTGAAATTGAAGAACGAAGAAATAGAGAATCTCAATAAACAGTTACAAAACACTGTTTCCTGTCAAATTCATCAGGCCACTCAGGCCCAAAATGCTTCTTTGAAAATGGAGCTAGCATAAGAGAAAGTTGCAGTAAATGTTTTAAGGCAGGAAAAGACTACATTAGAGAAGAGATATCAAGAAAATTTGCAACAGGCTACACAATTTCAACAGAAGCTGCTGAATGAGCAAAATGCTGTCGCTGCAATACAGGTACAGCTCCAAGTTGAGCAACAAATGACAAAACAATTGACACTTGAGTTGGTTAATAGGCCTAAGAATGCTGGAGTTTTAAACCTGGTTAAAGAGCTATATGTTTTAGTTTGGAAATGCAACTCTGAGAGGATTATCCAGCTCAAGCCCTCATTAACATTCCTGTTAAATGCACAACAGTTGTGCGAGAAAGTGGAAGCTTCAGTTCATGCCACTTTATCTACTATTTCCCTAAGAGTCTCTGATTCTCAATTGTTGCTAAAGAAACTATATGATACAACTGATGAAATCCTATTAGCAGTAGGGATCAGTGACAGGATGGTAGCAGCAAAGAGGGTGAATGAAGTTCTCAGTTGTAATTCAGCTGCTACAAATTGCTAGGAGCTTCTAGATGTTGTCAAAGAGGGAGTCAAAGACATGAAAAGACACATAGAAGATCTGGTGCAATTGGGTCTCCCCTCCCCATTCCCTGACAAGAATATTGTATTAATGATTGATGAGATTAAGACTCTGCTGTTAACCAGGCAAAATGATCAATCAATTTTTCAAGGTTTAACTGATTCTTCATCAGTACAGGAGGTGGAAGCTGTTTTGATTCCAATGGCCCAACATGAGTTCCAATTGAAAGATGTGGTTCAAATTTTGCAATCTTTCTCCCACAAGGACATTATAAGCCTTGATTTTGCTTTCCAAGATTTGCAGAATAAGTAGGGACTTTCTGACTCTGAATGGTCTGTTTATCAGATAGCTTTGCAGAATCTGTAATCCTTGTTGTATTTTTATACACATTCTTTTGCCATATTTTTTTTGGATTCTTTTTGAGTAGGCTCAAAAGTCCTCGGGGTCGCCAAGAACTGTAGAGTTAAATACTCTACATTTTGTTTCAGTTGCAGTGCATCAGCGGGTTATAGCTGGTTTCCGTTTTTGACTCTGCAAGTGTTCCTGTGAAAGTTTTCGTATCACCGCGAGGGTTTCTGCAAGGGTTTCTTTTGCCAAAGTCTCAGAGAAGTGTGGAACTTGCCAAGTATCAAGCCTCAGTATGGCCGCACTTTTGTTTCTATGTTATAACTTTAATGTGGATCGTGCCACGTGGCAGAAGGTATTTCAACATTGTCTAAAGTTACTAGCCGCAGAACTTGCCAAGTGTCAGTTTCCGCTTGAGTTTCAAAGTTTCTTTAAAAGTTTCTGTGTGCACGTGGAAGGCGCCATGTGTCCTTTGTGGTAGCGCAGAACTCGACAAGTGTCAGCTCCCGCGGGTTGGTTCTTATGTTTCACCGTTTAGTGAAGTATGGAGGTGGGTCCCAAGTGTTAAAGTCTCAAGTGCAGTGGAAAGCCACACGTGGTGGATGCAGCGTGTAAGTGAAAGGCTTTCTAACTTTTCTACAGTATTAATAAAGGTTTCTCAAATGATGCGGACGGCGACAAGTGTCGATCTTCACGCAAGTTTCTTAAAGAGTTTCAAGAGCGCGGAAGGTGCCACGTACAGATTCATAGTGATAGTGGAAGGTGCCACCTGTCCCTGTTAACCTTTTTGAAAGCTACCGAGTGGTAAGTGTTGTGGATCCCTTTTCTCATAAGTAATAAAGTTGTAGTTGCTACGGATCATTCCAGATGTCACAGGCGGAGCCCTCCCGAATACAAAGACACAGTAAAGTATGAAAGTTGCGGAGTGGGACACGTATTGTTTCTAAGTAGTACGGACGCTGCCATGTGTCTCAGAGCTCATTGTTTAGAGAGTGTGGAAGCCGCCAAGTGTCTGTTCTTTATTAGAAGGAGACGCGCCACATGTATTTTGTCACAACCAATGGACTTACAGTTATTGTAACTGTTTGCAGATCTAAAAGATTTCAAGTGTCAGAGACTTCCAGTTAGCTCCAGTTCAGTTAAGCCGTTGGGATTCGATTGTGCAGACAATCTAGAGCTGATCCTGTGCTATAAATATGTAACATTGGTAATCGCCAAAAGGGGAGATCCATTGATTGACAATTTTGCTAGAGATATTTTCTATCAGAGATTCAAGAGAGTTTGAGACTTTTGCTGTGACCAGTAATATCATTTTGCCTTTAGTTTGTTATTCTTGATTCAGAAAGTGCATGTAACTATGCATGTAACTGTGCCTCTTATATTGCTAAAAAATTAATGAGAAAGATAGAGTTCTGTGCCTTGGTTGATATTTTTCTGTGTCATTGTAAATTGTCTGTTTCTGAGCCTTTTGAGTTATTCATTATATCTGTTTATGTTAATCATGCAACATTTTCTCTTTAACATAACTGAATCTCAAGGATAGCTTCACTGTGCTTAAGTTGAGAGAGATACTTATTATTCAAGCGCATCGCCATAGATAGATTTGCTTTAACTGTATCTTTATTTATGTTAATTTCTACCCTTTTCCCAAAACCCATTTAAAATAGAGAAGAGCCACCTTCTTTAAAATCTGGAGGTTGTTTCAGGTCGCAAGTCCCACATTCCTGAAACTTCCCATGTTGGTGTTGGAACCTGTGCAATTTTACATGTCAACAAGTACAATGCACACCTGCTCAGTACAATATCACCTCAAAACATGATGCATCACACAACATACACTGAATACAATTTTTGCATTAATCATGTGAGAGCCAAAGATTTGAAGACTAGAACATAAAAAAAAATCTATTCATGAACTCTACTACTACAATGAGAGAAAACTCTCTTATATCCAAGAAAACAAAAAAAAAAAAAATTACCTTTTTTGGCATATTTCAACAATTGTCAGATTTTGTCATTTTAGGTAATTTTACAATCATATCTTGAGAATCTAGTTTTTTCCCAAAAACTTCCTAAAGCTAAGGTAGGACAAAAAGCCAACTAACATCCTAAATTCAAAACATGAGTTTCGAGTTATTAAAAAAAACAACTTTTAAAAAACTAGAAAAAAACACTAAATTGCCATTTTGAGGGCCAAGATGAAAGTTTCAAGCCCCAAAGAAGTACCAAGACAAGGTCCAACCAACTAGGGTCGGTTGGGAAACCACTAGCCACCTCATAACGCATCCACCTATAAAATTTCATAGAAAACCCACATCTGAGTCAAAAGTTATGACCTCCGGAAGTCCCTGCATCAAAACATCAACCATAAAGAGGCACCAACCTCATATACCTGAAATCCATACACCACAAATTCTTGAAAGAAACAAAAGAATGTGCAAGAAATGATTCTTCAGTAATCTGATTTGTACTAGTTAATAACAACTAATACCCTTTGCACGACAATGTTTAATATACCTATATCCTTTCTAACCATCATTATGTTTTGTCCTCAATCTGCAAAAGAACCCTAGCATATTATATCTCTGTCATGTACAAGTACAAATGGAATACATTAACTCATGTCACCTTTAACTCTTCAAAAATTGCACATTTAATATAACTAACCCTACTGTTCAATATGATCTCTGCATCAGCATATCACCATACTCATTATCTTCACTATTAGTCAAAATTCCCTACACTAGTCTCTTATGCACATTGGATGTTTTGGATGTTTCAGACAGATTGACCAATCCAACATTCTTTGACAATAGTTACATCATAACAATGACTTTGCAAACACTGAATCAACTCACTAACACAACACAAGGATTTGATTTGTTTCAATACAAAAGTCAAATATCACCATATCTATCAATTGACTTCATTTAATCTGACACCCTTTCTCAACTCCTTGTCACAAAAGTCATCATACTTAAAATCCTCTATACATCTCAGCATGTAGACTGTGTATATTTTCTTACACTCACTAGTATTTCACTCTACAAAATGGATATATTAAGCATATCAAAACACTCCTTATAAACCACAGTACAAAATAGTCCTAATATATAATATAAAAAAGGACTACATAAAAACTTGCCATCTTACTACTCTTCTATCACATAATTTTTTTGCAGAAGACAAAACAAAAAAATACTTCATACACACCTCTTCAAATAACATCTAAGTGCTCAGTATGAGAGTCTTCAATTGCAACACCTGCTTAGATTCAATCACTCTGTTTGTGACACAGTCTGCTTAGGTTTTCATTTGTAGTTACAACCTCTGTCTTACATTATTTCTACAACCCTAACACCATTCAAAAACATCATCCTTTATCAAGAGGTAAAATCTAATTATATCTTCTCATTCTACATCATTCAAAACCATTCTCCATCATTCCTATATATTCCCAACACTAGGGTTTTTTCTCATCAAAACATAGAACAAAAATAGTTTAGAAAACTACCTCAACCTGCTGTGAAACAAAGACACCCTCGAATGACTGTCAATTTTTTTCCAATAGAAATAGTTGTTAGGGTTTGAAAAATTTATGAATGCTGACCTTCAATTTGCATTTCACACCACATCAAGTTTCAATCAAAGCCTTTAGATTTGATCTGGCACTCGATTGCTTGGGTGTAACTCGGAGGTGCCAGTGCCACTAGGAAAAGTGGCCGTTAAACAATGATGAAGAACCCTCCATTGATGACTTAAGTTCCAGGTTACTTATGATAGCCGGTTAACAACAAGAAATAACAAAAACTAACCTTTCAATGTGATGGGTATGAAAAATTTTAAGGACTTAAGACTGGGTTATTAGGACATCAAAACTACACTTGGGGTATTTAGGCTTGTTTTTAAAGACTTGAAATTTAAAACAAATAAGAACTTAACAACTTTCAACATAGACTTATACAGTGAGAAATGAGATCTATTCTTCAACTCTTGTACTATGATATGGCTTGAATAATAAATATCCTCAACACCAACCTTGACAAGACTTGCATGAATGATAAGGTTCTCAAAAAAGATGAACAGTAATGAACATGAAGTTCTTGAAGCATAGCAAACAAACCCAATCAAAACCCCTATCAACTCAAACACCACTTTGATCAACTATAATCATCAACTGTGATCCTAACGCATTTGAACCTGTTATGGCAAGATTTGAGACATGAATGACATGAAACATAAACATGACTATGATGAAGGAACACCCTGATCTGAACCTCATGTCAACATTGTGCAATTAAAACACTGAAGCATAAATAAGTTTGAAGTCTGAGATCTTGATGATGGCATGATGAACATGAATATGGATAGACATCATGAACTTTGTCAACTATGATGAAGACTACTCCATACCACACCATCAAAACATGAAGCCACATCTTACCACAACATCAACTCAACATCATCAAGGAGAAACATCTTGATGCTTTTGCTACTTCTTAGCACTTCTTGGCATGATAAAGAATGAATACCATCTTGATAGCATCTTGTGGCATCTCATCACTAACACATATCCTAGCATAACAACTCAACACCTTTTGACATCAATGACAAACAACTTTCATCAGTGTGTACATGGGTAGGTCAGACCTAATTGAATAGAGCTCCTTTGCAAATGAATGGAATGATGTGCAGATCACAAGGAAGGTCAGACACGAACCAAACAACATTGAATGATGTGTCTTTAAACTTCGTAAGTTGTGAAATGCTCCACAAGTCTTCTCCTTCAGCTAATTTTTTAAGACTCTCAGGATGCTCTGTTATGAGAAAATAATTGATCTTCTGATAGTGATATGTTACCGGTACCTGATCCAAATGTTATGAATTTTGGATATGATGTGCCTGAATGTGTCTAGATACTAAGTCTAGCTCCATACGGTTTGAAATGAAACTACGATAGAATGCAGACCAAAATATAGAAACTGCTACTGACTAAATTGACTATACTGAACTGGAGACTAAAAAGAAATAGAATGCAAACAAATTTAAATGTAAATGTTTTTGGTTGATGCAAGATTGCTCTTGAACCAGGGATGCTTCTACATCAATGAACTTGTAGCTGAGTCCTCATTCATTTGTAGTGACTTGGCTTAGTTGTTGTCCTTGAGTGTTATTGTGAAAGAAGGGTTTAATTTGATAGACTTTGACACTATCCACCATCTTCCCACTTTTCACCTCTAACAAAATCAAAAGTTGAAAAATGTCAAGAGAAATATCAAGAAATGGAATAAATCCACCATTGGAAATATCTTCACAAACAAGAGAGAGGTCTCTATGGAGTTAGAGGCCCTATACAAGTAAATTCAATTTCAATGGATAAATCGAGAATAATTTTGGAAGGAGAAATCCTTGCTATGTGAATATTACTCTCTTGTGGCTAAGGATGAAGCTTTTTGGAGGCAAAAACCTATGTCTTTATGGCTGAAGGAAGGAAACAAGAACATTAAGTTATTTCATTGACAACCATGAAGCATAGATCTACCAATAAAATGAAGGAGATATGAGATATCAATGGAAATTTCTCTTCAGATGAAGATCACATTATAAACATTGTTGTGGTCTTTTTCAAAGATCTATTATCTAAAGATAATTTCAATAATTTGGGACAGGAAGATCAACTTCTAGAACTTATTCCTTCTATTATCTCTAATAGTGATAATGAAGCTTTGATTTCCTTGGTGATGGAGAAAGAAATCAAATTTAAATTATTAACTCTTTTTAAAATTGTAAAGATATGGGTTTAGATGGTTTCCTGCATTTGTTTTTCAAATTCTTCTAGGATATTGTAGTCAAACACATTATTAATGTTGCACAAGAGTTTATTTTCTAAGGATAAACCTTAAGGAACTCAATAATACTTTCTTGGTGATTGTACTTAAGTAAAATAGGGTTACCAACTTTAGTGATTTCATACATATAAGCCCATACACAATTCTATGTACAAGGTTTTCATGAAAATCCTCACTATAAGGTTGTAGGCTATCCAAGTCTTAACTGTATTTTCCCATAGAAAAGTGGCTTTTTCAAGGGGCAAAAAATCTTGGACTCTCTTATCACCACTCATGGGGTTATTCACTCAATGGAAAAGAACAAAAAGTTTGGTTTAATCCTCAAGCTTGCTCTCCTAGACCTTTCTTAACAAATTATTGGAGAGATTTGGGTTTTGCCAAATATTAAGAAGCATAATTAGGAACTGCGTCTCCTCCCCTTAGTTCTTTGTCCTAATTAATGATCTTCCTACTCATTTTTTTAGACTTAGTAGAGGTCTAAGACAAGGTGACCCTATATCCCAATTTTTATTCATCCTTTTTGTAGAAGCATTGAGTAGAAGACTTAACAATGTTGCTAGTTTAGGTAGACTAAAGGTTTCAATCCTTCCTCCTTAGTTCATCTTGTCACTCATCAATAGTTTGTTGATGATACCAATTTGATGGGGAGGCCTCCATTATTGAGATTAAGAAACTTAAAGTTCTTATTCAAGATTATGAGAAATCCTTAGTGTGTGTGAGGAAAAATTAGGTTAATAAGATCAAGAATTACAATCAAAACGCAATCCTACCACCTTCAAAGAATCTAATCTAAATGACACAAATGAAAGCAAATCAAAGAACAATGTCACCTAGATTGTATGATTCCTTGGTTATAATGTGGATTAATTCTCAATAGTGAACAACCATAGTTGCCAAAGCTGCCATGTGTTGGAAACAAGGCAGATAATTGAGAGGGGGGGTGAATTAGTTATCTCAAATTTCTTTAATTTTCTTTTCTTCTTAATAATTAGTGTAGCATCAAATCATATAAGCATATGTGATCATAAGAATAGAAATAAAATCAACACATATAACACAAGGATTTTTACGTGGAAAACCCTGTTAAGGGAAAAACCACGGGGTGACTAACCCAATATTGTATTCTCTGTTAAAAGAATAAATGAGTACAAGATGGCACTTGCCAATTAGGGCTCACTGACCGAGCACACTGCTCACAACAGGCACATTGCCTATAAGAGACTCACTGTCTACAGAACTTACAGAAGGTAATCAGGTGTTTGAACTGATGAGAGGCATCTACAAATGCAATAGTTCAATTCTGGTTAGGCACAATACATTGATCTGATGCACTTCATTCTTCCTTTATTTTAGTGTTGTTGCTCTGTCACATACTGGACTTGAATTACTGCTTTCACACTTATCTTGCTTTTCTTCACACTTTATTTCATCCGTTATGCACCACACACACTTACATACTAGAATCCATCTGGTATATATATCTGCATAAAGGATTCTTATCAACTTTCTAGTTGGCAACAAGAGCACTTCAAGATATTTGCAAGTTACTAATCTGTTGGTAGAATTCATGCTTGATTTGTGATGCGTATCAAAAACATGGGCATAGAAGTCTTTGATCATGTCGGCCAACAATGTATAATTCCCCAAATTGCTTGATCAACACCTTTTACTCATCCTGATTGAAGTCTAATACTCTACCGGTTAGTTCTTTCTCTGTTTGCTCTGCCTGTCTGGAACCCAACACTCAGATGCTCATATCTTTTTCATGCTTTATCATCAGAGGCTAAATCTATAGAATATAGTAGTCATGATACCCCTCTTAACTTATCCAACTCCAAAACTTGCTGAGTTACAACATCTGAGAGATCCGGACCTGATTGTCAGACCTTGTTGCATACTCTGTTCTTGTTCACCGGACTAATCAATCTTCAATCTGACTTCCAGTACAGGCATACTATGTACTGCGGATGTGTGGGATAGACTTTGTTTCCATCAATGACAACACTCATGAAGCCACATAGTGTCTCTTGCTAACACCATGATGATAGATGATATGCTCAAAGTACTCAATGGATGCTTGATGGAGGTGATATGCATAAGATGATAATCTGGACGCTATTAAGATTGTGTGGGATTGGATGAAATGATAGGAGTGAGAGGGTGTATATATAAATCTCAACTAAGATTGATCAATGGTGGAGAAAAGGTGGCTATGTGAACAGTTGAGATTAATCAAGAGGCTTGGATGAATGTGTCCAAGACATATGTCCATAGAGATAGCTTTTATTAAATGATTGTAGTTGGTTTGTTGGTAATGGTAAGATTGATTTTCTTAAAATAGGACACTTTTCTATTTTAAGAGTTGGATGATGTGGATGATTGATTTTAGAACCAATTAAATCATTTTTTGTATTTTATTTAGGATAGAACCTATCTTGCACACATAGAAGAAAGTGATAAGAGAGGGAAATGATAAGATAAAAATAAATTAAACAAATAAATTCATTTAATTTATTTTTAAATGATAGAGGAAAAGGATAAATTTAGAAAATTAGAAGAATCAATATAAATTAAATAAATAAATTCATTTAATTTATATGCATGATAAGAAGATAAATAAATAAAATACTTAATTTTATTTATTTTAGAGGAATAATAGGATAATTAAATAATTAAAAATTATTTAATTATAGATAGAAAATAGAAGAAAATAAATGAAATTAATTAAATAAATATAATTTTTTTAATCAATGATAGAAATAGTTTAGAAGAAAATCGATTAACTGATACAAACTTGTGCTAGACAAAATGGACATATGCAATGGTGAAATTGTGACAAATTGACATATAGTGTGAAGAGTCAATTTTGGGCGTCTACATTTTGCCCCTCTTTGAGACAATGTTTGTTGGGACATTGTTTCAAAGAAGATAAGACTAATACGTGAAATAACAAGCTATGCCCTAGTGAAACTGGTGGGTGATGCCCCCTCAAGAGGAAAACCAGGCTATTGGGAAAAGACTGGGTTGACTCATGATTAGATGAACAACAAAGATAGGCTAGGTTCAGGTGACACGAAGAATTAGGGTGGGGTGGGATAAATTAGGGATGGAAAAGAAGAAATAGGTTTTGTTGGCTTAGAAGAAAATTAGGGCTTGGCTTAGAAGAAATTAAGGTACAATGATCTATGTTATGGAAATATATTGATATAGTGATATATGATAAAGATATAGGGTGATGTATGTCTAACACACTTGTTTTATAGGATGAAGATAACAAAGACAAAGATCATGATGAATAGAAGAAAGCAGGTGAAAATTGATTGATCAATCCTTGTGAGAGCTATAAATTTTATTGCAGGATAAATGAATAATGGATAATAGATGAAGGAAGTAGCTTCAACAGTTGCACACAAATTTAGAGATTTGAAATCCTTATATTTGATATAGCATATAGATATTATTCACCAGAGTATAGAAGACCAAGGTGTCGATGTATCCAATGCATTCAGCATAATACAATCTTGTCTATCCTATGAGGTTAAGATGTTGATCCAACATACACAAGATATGAATATTAGCTGATCTGAGATGGACTTTGACTCTGCAAGCAACGGTTTGAACTTATTTCCACTAAACATAAAGAAACCTTGTTGGTTATATGTATGGAAAATAGTCTTAGCATAGAATTTTTCTTCGTGGATAAGAGACTGTTTAGCTCCTTAGATGCAAAAGATATTGATATGCAAGATGCTAATCCCAACATGTACAAGATACCATATGCATAGTAGGAGAATAAGATCATTCCACAAACACAACATATGAAATAAAATGACCATGCCCTAGTCCATACTTCATCGCAACATACCAAGATATGATAGATCAAGGCAGTCTAGACTAGGTATTAGAAAGGGACAAAAGATAAATCAAAAGAAAAATAAAAGACACAACCATCATGTTCTCTTACCAAAGAGGATGCTCTTGGATAGATTGGATAGCGCCTTGATGTGAGGAAAGATATATCCCGTTGAAGGCTAAGATGCTAGATTGATATAGCAAATGTTGGCTATAGACATGCGGACAAATGTCTTTGTTTACCCCTGATTTGATGAGTGCTTGAGCTATCGAAATATGCGTAATTTGCTTCTTCTTGAGTTAGTCAAAGTGAAGAAGATGGAAGATAAAAGAGATGAAATGGGAATGGAAGAATGAATTGTCTATGCTTGAGTACTAGATACTTCCTTTGTATTCCAGATTGCCAACATACCCTGTATCCATGGGATCAAAGCACAGTATGATGATGATGAGACATGATGATATGTAGTTCTAGGCATTTATTAATGATGTGGGAGATAGATGATAGAAGAATATGAGATTGATGAAGAGGATGATTGGTAAAGATTGGATGAAGGATGAAAGATGAAAGAGATGTATCACCTATGCCTGAGTCTGGGTACTTCCTTCGTATTCCAGACTACCTACATACCTTGTATCCACGGGATCAAGGCACTTAATGGTAGAGATGTGATGCAGAGCTGACTAACCAAAGACCACAAAGGGATCAAACTAACAACACAGGAGGAAGAGGATATAGGGGATGGTAGGGTAAACAACTCATCTAGTCCTCAGTGGACCAAACAACAACACTTGACTTCAATTTGGACTTGACTGTCTACTCACACTCCATGGCTTCAACACAACAAAATATCACTATTTATAGGTTCATACATATGGGGACCTTCCCAAAATTTATAGGGACCATAGACCTTCTAGGTTTGACTTTTCCAAGCTTAAAAAACCATCAAAATGCTCACGGATACCTCCTTGTACCACCTCCTTCACATATTGACCTATCTCCTTGTAGCCCTGTCAGAGAGGTTTTTGAAGCATAACTTTCACAAGACATGACAAACCCACTAAAAAATCACCTTTTTGAGTACCCATTATGGAGTTATACAACATATTAAACATGAAAGGTAGGTTGTTTTGTAACATACACCTCAAATTTGGACTGTCCCTGTTGTCCAAGAGGCCTAATTAGCCCACTTTTACAAAGGAAGTACTCTAAATCTCAAAGCCACAACCAAAATTCAACTTTGGTGAGTTTGGACACATCCTAAATAGACCACTTTCATGGGTTTTAGGGTTTGCAAGTATGGGTTTCTCATCAAACCACTCACTACCTATGTCATTCAACTAACACATGAAGAAATAAGGCCTTCTAGGCTTCAAACATCGACTTTTTCCACTCCCCTACTCCTGTGGACAAAACCCAATTGAAAACATGTCAAACCAAGCTTATTGAATCCATTTCATGTTCATGGTGTTTTGGGATTAGGCTGCCAAACCAATGATTTCATAAAAATCTCTTAAATCCTCTAAAATCCTAACTACAGACCTGATTTCACAAAAACAACCACAAAATGCTTATTCTCCATTCTTAAATCCTCCAATCAAGTTCAGATTAAATGTTATTCAACCCTTTACACATCCATGTCCATTTTTGTCCTTGGCAGCCTTGTACAGGCAGGTACCATGAAGGGGAACAACACTAAAACAGTCACAAAACTGGAAACAGAGCAATCATAACAAAATGTTTGAAAAAGTGTTTTAATCTCCATCAAATTTCCTCCAACTAGATTCAAAATAGAGGTAAGACCAACTAATTTAACATTCCATACAAAAGAAGTCAAAACAGTACTGTACGGCCTAAGAAAAATGAAGAGGAACAACAAAAATACAGAAAATTGTGTTAGGGACAGCAAAACAGTCTTTTTCCTTCATTTTCTTTCATTCAAACTTCTTCCCAATCTCCAAATTTGACCATACTCTACCTTAAAATTCTTTTCCAATTGTTTTTGTATCCTCCTACAAGATTCCCATCATGGGAATAAGGCTCAAAATAGCCTAAACTTCTGATTTTTCATAAAAAACTATTTTTACTAATAATAGACTGTCACTATTTTTTTATGACTGTAGACCCACTAGAAGAAACTAACTATTTTCAAACTCCACTAACATAAAAATGACTAAAATCATCCTCCTATGCCTTTTTAAGGCTCTATTACATTTATTTATTTATTTTTTTGAAACTCATTTTGCCTTTTGACACTAAATTTTAAAAAATTGATTAAATGCTTAAACTAGGTGCACTACACCATACAACCTAACTTGAAACTTTTCCAAGTCCCTTGGAAATATTCTTGCAAATTGTCCTTCATTGCTCCATGCTTGTCTTCATCAGGTCCATCTTCACTATCCATGGCATGCTTGCCAACATTTGTTGTTGTTTGACCATATGCACTCTTTGTGGACGGTCCCACTCTTGGTCCTCTAACCTTGTCATCTTCATCAGCAACTATGCTTCTCTCTACTGTCCTTTCACTTAACTCCTTACCTTCTTGTTTACACCATGGTTTCATACTCTCCTTTCCACTATTCACTGTCATCTTACCTTTACCAACCTCTGTCAGGTCTTTATCCAACTTGCTTACTTTGCAAACTGCTACACCAACTTCTCTTGGCTGTCTACTCATCACGACAGGGCACATGATTGTCCCTACCAAGACTCCTTCACTCACTTCTTGTCTTACCACAGGCTCTACACTCTTACATTTCTCATTTTCACTAACCTCCTTCTTCCAAATGAAGATATTTCTCCTCACAACTGGCTGCAACTCTTCTTCACACTTACTTTTTGTTGTTTCAACAACTTTATGCCTTGAAAAGGCTGCATACTCCTTGTTTGCACTCTCCTCAAACATCACTGGCTCCTTCTTGCCAAACATGATCATATTTGCTGTTCTTGATTGCTCCTCTAATGGTAGTAGCACAAAAGTCTTATCATCCTTCTTGATAGTGAAGGTATTGGCTCTTCCATCATAGACTACAAACCTATCAAATTGCCAGGGTCTTCCCAGTATCACATGACAACAATCCATAGGTAGGATGTCACAAAGAACCCTATCCTCATATGCTCCAATTTTAAACTCAACTAATGCTTGTTCAGTCACTAAAATGGATTGATGATCACTCACCCAAGAAATTTTGTAGGGAACTTCCCTAGGAACTCTCTTTAACTTCAGTTTATCTACCATCTCACTTGACACCATATTATCAGTACAACCAGAATCCACTATCACTTTACATACCTTGTCCTTGATCTTGCAAGTTGTCTTAAACAATGCTGTCCTTTGAATCAGCTCCTTCTCCCTAGAGGTCTTCAACAATGCTCTCTCTTAGCATCAATGCTTCTCCTACCTCAGCATCACGCCTTGTGTAACTAGAACTACCACATTCTTCTTCTTGGACTAATTGAGTCCTTCTTTCACTCTTCCTTTCACCATCAGTTGAAAAATTTTGTTTCTCAGGACACTTATATGCTGGGTGCCCCAACTCTTGACAATTATAACACTTACCTACAAAGGTATTTGCACTCCTTCCACCACCAAATCTTCCTCTACCTCTACCTCTGAAATCTGCACTCTGTCCTTGTTTGAAATCAGCACCTTGTCCTTGTGCCTTGTTCATGTCTTTTTGACTTTCACTCACTTGCTTTGTGTTGAAAGATCCTCTACCTCTAGAGGTATTGCCTCTACATCTGGCTAACTTATCTTGTCTTCTTTTCAGCTTCTCTTCCACTCTAACTGCCATCTGATAACATTCTTCAACACTCCTTGTATTTGCCAACACTAGTTCATCCTTCATGTTAAATCTCAAACCACCAATATACCTAGCAACCTTTTGTACTTCAGTTTCATTTTGACTAGACCTTATGCTTAGCTTATAAAACTCTTCAGTATATGACTTAACATCCATTTCTTTTTGCCTTAAACCTTGAAGCTTCTTAAACATTTGAACTTCATAATCGTTAGGCAAGAATTTACCTTTGATCTTAGCTACCATCTTGTCCCATAAAACAATCTTTGCCTTTCCTTGCTTTCTTCTCTATGTCTACTGATAATCCCACCGTAACAAAGCATGACCTATTAGTCTTTGCAATCTTCACTTTCTGATCCTCAGAAACTTCTTCACACTCAAAGTGGTTGTCCAATGTTGCAACCCAATCTAGCAACTCTTCATCATTCAGGCTTCCTCCATACTTTGGCACATCTATCTTTATCTTGTGTTTGTATTCTTTTACTTTCCTCAGCAAATTTACTATCCTCTGATCCTTAGGGTCCAACTCTTCTTCCACATCTTCATACTCAGCTTCTTCTTCTTCCTCAGATTTAATCTCTTCACCTAGAGCCACTCCTCTTCTCTGATTTTGTTCTAGGGTAGCCATTCTTTATTTTAGATCCCTCAACTCTCTATCATGCTTCTCCTTTAGCTCATTCATCTCTTGAGCCATGTTTCTCATTCTTGGAGGCATCTTGACAAATTGCCTCTTAACACTTCCCAGACCTACTGATTGTGCTCTGATACCAATTTGATGCAGAGCTGACTAACCAAAGGCCACAAAGGGATCAAAATAACAACACAAGAGGAAGAGGATATAGGGGATGGTAGGGTAAACAACTCATCTAGGCCTTAGTGCACCAAACAGCAACACTTGACTTCAATTTGGACTTGACTGTCCACTCACACTCCATGGCTTCAACACAACAAAATATCACTATTTATAGGTTCATACATATGAGGACCTTCCCAAACTTTCTAGGGACCCTAGACCTTCTAGGTTTGACTATCCAAAGATTAAAAAAACATCAAAATGCTCAGGGGATACCTCCTTGTACCACCTCCTTCACAGATTGACCTATCTCCTTGTAGCCCTGTCAGAGAGGTTTTTGAAGCATAACTTTCACAAGACATGACAAAACCACTAAAAAATAACCTTTTTGAGTACCCATTATGGAGTTATACAACATATTAAACATACAAGGTAGGTTGTTTTGTAACATACACCTCAAATATGGACTGTCCCTGTTGTCCAAGAGGCCTAATTAGCCCACTTTTACAAAGGAAGTAGTCTAAATCTCAAGGCCACAAGCAAAATTAAACTTTGGTGAGTTTGGAAACATCCAAAATAGACCACTTTCAAGGGTTTTAGGGTTTGAAAGTATGGGTTTCTCATCAAACCACTCACTACCTATGTCATTCAACTAACACATGAAGAAATAAGGCCTTCTAGGCTTCAAACATCAACTTTTTCCACTCCCCTACTCCTGTGGACAAAACCCAATTGAAAACATGCCAAACCAAGATTATTGAATCCATTTCATGTTCATGGTGTTTGGGGATTAGGCTGTCAAACCAACGATTTCATAAAAATCTCTTAAATCCTCTAAAATCCTAACTACAGACCTGATTTCACAAAAATAGCCACAAAATGCTTATTCTCCACTCTTAAATCCTCCAATCAGGTTCAGATTAAAGGTTATTCAATCCTTTACACATCCATGTCCATTTGTGGCCTTGAAAGCCTTGTACGGGTAGGTACCATGAAGGGGAACAACACTAAAATAGTCATAAAACTGGAAACATAGCAGTCATAACAAAATGTTTGAAAAAGTGTTTTAATGTCCATCAAATTTCCTCCAACCAGATTCAAAATAGAGGTAAGACCAACTACTTTAACATTCCATACAAAATAAGTCAAAACAGTGCTGTACGGCCTAGGAAAAATGAAGAGGAACAACAAAAATACAGAAAATTGTGTTAGGGACAGCAAAACAGTCTTTTTCCTTCATTTTCTTTCATTCAAACTTCTTACCAATCTCCAAATTCGACCATACTCTGCCTTGAAATGCTTTTCCAATTGTTTTTGTATCCTCCTATAAGATTCCCATCATGGGAATAAGGCTCAAAATAGCCTAAACTTTTGATTTTTCATAAAAAATTGTTTTTACTAATAATAGACTCACTATTTTTTTATGACCACAGACCCACTAGAAGAAACTAACTATTTTCAAACTCCACTAACATAAAAATGGCTAAAATCATCCTCCTATTCCTTTTTAAGGCTCTATTACATTTATTTATTTATTTTTTTGAAACTCATTTTGCCTTTTGACACTAAATTTTAAAAATTTGATTAAATGCTTAAACTAGGTGCACTGCACCAAGATGATATGTAGTTCTTATAATGTTTTGATGATAATGATGAAGATAGATGGATTGATGGAATTATGGATGGATGAGATTGGTTGGATGTTTGATGATATATGTTGTTGATGGGATGTTAGGTGATGATGCTTTAAGTATCCACTCCAAAGACTAAGCGCAAGCGAGTGCCCCTAGTATGGGAATGACTTATTATGGAAGGTGATGGATTAGGTGACCTATTGCAAGATAAAAATGATAACACACATAAGCAAGCAAGAAAGCATGCACAAATGATTCAAAAACAAATAAGGTATTTCCCCTGTCAAGCTATAAACCAATGATTAATTGATTGATTGATGATAATAGTGTTGTCATTGCGGGGAACTATATATCCCTAGATCAACACAAGGATGTGGGAATGATATATCCCATTGATGATGATAATGATTGATTGATTGATTTAGTTTATGATAAGATTAGGATCAAGACCAAGGATGTGATTGGATAATATGACAAGATTGATTGACTTGATTGGTATGGATAAAGGATGACTTGCATTTAGATCATTGCTTGGAATTGATTTAATGGTTTGATGGATTGATTTGATTTGAATTGAGTTGGATGAATTGGTTTGAAGAATTGATTAGTTTAATTGATTAATGGATTAGAAGAATTTATTTGATTGGAGTGAAATGATTGGAGGAAGTTGTTTGATGATGATTGAATTTGTGATTGATTGATCTTATTGCTTGGATTTTTGTTGGATATTTGATTTTGTTTTTTGGATTTTTGAATGTTTTGGGATAGCATTGGATTGCAATTTTGGGTAGCCTTTCTGTTAGATACCAATGACAAGGGAAAACCAAGTCTAGATGCAAGGATCAAGGTAAGATGGATGGATACAAGGATGGGTGATAGTAAATGGGATGGAAGGCTCATGATAGAGGGATGGGATGGAAGACTCATGATAGATGGGTAGATAAGAGGATAGGCCATGGAACAGAAAGCTCATGATAAATCGATAGATAAAAGTATAGGTTGTAGTGGATGGATGTATGCCTCATAATGGAGCTAGGACGTGATCTCCAAAGACTATGTTGCATAGGAATAATATGCCCCATTCTAGGTATAATGCTTAGAATTTTACATGACAAAGCTCTTGACGATAGGGTAATGATAGGATTGGTTTGAAAGGATGAGGTATATCAAGAAATATTCAAAGTATTATTCAACAATTTTCCCCCATATCTTTATCAAGATCAAGAGGAGGGAGGAAGGATGAATGAACTCAATAGGATAGGCATATGGGCGTAATGGATAAGGATGGTAGAACGGTATGGAAATGGTATGATGGGATAGATAGTTTGGAAATGATAGTTTGGATGAGACAACGTGCCCCCAAGTGTAAGTGACATAGAAGATCAACCTAGACACGACACCTGTTTGCTAGGTTTTCATCATGGTACTTATCCAAGGTGCCACCAAGGTGGTTTTCACCATTGGACGAATGGCTTTCTCTTTACTATTTTGATTTTTTTCTCTTTTTTTCATGGGGTATTTGGATGGGATAAGTGGATATGGATAAGAGGGACTCAAGTGTCTAGTTCCATGAAGGTGATATTGTCCCATTAGAGAGGAGTGTCATCACATGGACCATGTAAAATGTCATTATGCTCATAGATGTTGGTAGGGGATTTCATGAGAGGGGGAAGAACTAGGTAGATAGTGGATTATGAAAGGTTCATGCAAGGATGGATGGATGGGGGATAGTGGACTATGATGTGGGTTATGTATGGAAGGATAGTGGATTATGAGGTTTATGGTAGGGTAGGATAGTGGATTATGGAAGATTTATACAAAAGGATGGGTGAAAGGTTTATCCAAAAGCATGGACCATAGGAATGTGACGGGGGAGATATGTAGGATAGTGGATAAAGGATGGAGAGATGGAGGTATGTGAGAATGGAATCATGACCAATAGTCACACACACTAAGATAAACATGGAATCTTTTGATGGGAAGGTGGTGTAGGAAGTAATGGCAATGTTGCTTAGCAGATGGGTTATGAAGTAACTTAGATACCCACATAGAATTAGTATTTTTATGATTTTTGCTTGACTTGTGGGATGAAGGAATTTGAGATTTTTGAATGGAATGGGAATTTTGGATGGAAGGGGAGGGTTGGGATTTTTGAGATGTGGATAACTTATTTGAATTGCTTGATTTTTTCTGAGGGACCCAAACCATTTCATTTTTGGACTTTTCTTGTGAAGCTGTGGGTTTAGATAGCTTTTTGGATAGATTTTGCTTCGATTCTTTGCATTGATGCCCTAAAGCATGAGGACCTTTAGGATTTTTGGCTTTATAGGTAGAGGCATCCAATTTTTTGCTTTTGAATCTCATGGGTTTGATGGAATGAGTGGAAGCTTTATGTTTAGACAATGTATGCATGTGTTGGTCATGATTAGGAATGCAAGCAGTTTTAATGATAAGTGGATAATCAGACATTGGTAGAAGTGGAGGCAAAGTGGATTGAGGGATAATAGGAGTTGGAAGGAGTGGAGGTAAAGTTGATGGTGGCAGGTGTATGGTCATATGCTTTTGACATTTGTAGGATGATGGAGGAGGGATGGAAATCTATGTTTTGGTTATATGATAGGATTCGTAATGGAAAGTGGACTTAGGATGCATGGAGGAATTACCAACATCTTTAGATTGTTTACCTTGGGGTGTGTATCCAAGGCCATATGAGTGTGGAGGGACCTTGACATGGATTGGCTCCAAAATACCTTGTTCATGAAGGCCTAAGCCTTTACCTTGGTAGTTCATGTTTTGGAGTATGCGATGGACTATGGGACTTGGTGTGCTTTGGGAACTAGACTTATACTCATTATTGGATGAAGAAGGTGAAGTGGAAGACAATGGTTGTTTTTCCCCTAAGGAAGAACATTCATGAATAAAGGTGGTAAGACCAATAGGATATGGTGGATTTGAAGTGGAGTTGATGGTGGATGAGGAAGGATCAATAAGATCTTGCTTATGTTCATTATAATCCAAGTTATTGGTTTGATCTTCTATGTTCGCTTGGGAGGCAAGTGTCTCATCATTACAAGTGGATGTTTTTAGATTATGGATAAGGATGGATTGGAGCAATTTGGATATCTTGCTCATGGATAGTTATGGGATTATGGATAGGATCAAGGTTCTCATAGATAGCTTCTTCATCATGGATATTATCTTGATCATAGAAAAGAAATAGGTTATGGATGTGTTTGATTTGGATTGCTTGCTCATGTATATGCATTAGATCAAGTTGATCATAGAAAATGTATAGGTTGTGGATGGGCGGAATGGAAGGGATTTGATCTTGATTAGAACTAGGGCTTGATGTTTTCCCATGATTAGGATTATGTTCTTGACATACCTCTTGGGTTGCTTGAATGGAAGTGGAAGGCTCTTGGATAGGCTTGACATGTTCTCGAGGTTTATCGACATGAGGGTATGATGGATCTTGACTTGGACTCATAGTTGGAGACTCTTTAATAGGCTCGATGGGTTGTGGACCACATGAAGGGGTTGTAGGAATAGCCAAGGTGTTGGGAGATTCTTTGATAAACTCAAGGATAGGTGTTTGACATGGAGATAGTTTATTCCTTGATAATAGCCATTGGATCACATCCTTTGCAAGTGTATGGATGAATGGAAAATATAATGGGTGGATAATGATGGTGGATGGTGTAAGCTTAGGATTAGGATTTTGATTGGATGGGAGTTGTTGGGTTAGGTCTAGACAACTAGGAGGGGGGGTGAATCAGTTGTCACTCAATTCAGACTTTTCTTCTGTTATTCCTCCTTCACAACTTATAATAAAATCAATGATATAAACATTTCAGCATTAAACAACACATGAGCAGAAACATAAATAACACACTTGACACCAAGATTTTTGATGTGGAAACCAGTTAAGGGAAAACCATGGTGGGGGTTAACCCACAATTAATACCTTGTTAAAAGTATTTTACAAATGGGAATGCACCTGTATTTGGGCTCATTGCCTAGAGCTCACTATTCAAATGGAGGCTCACTGCCTACATAAAAGATTACAAGAGATTTACAAAGAATTTGAATTGACAAAATGCATCTACCAATGCTAGAGACTAGTTCCGATTAAGTACAAATATTGATTTTACACACTTCATCTTTACTCTGCTCTTCTTACTATTCTGCCATCATTTAGATCTTAGATTTCTGCTCCTTTTGCATTTACTCCATGATCACAAAATACACACCTTTAAAACATCCACAACAATAGGCTATATATATCCTTATCTTGAATTGTAATCACTTGCTAGTTGGCAACAACAACACTTAGAACTTTTATGGATGCTCTGCTCTGTCAGCTAGATCTATGCATAACTTGAGGTGCGGACCAAAACTTGCTCTTGAAAATCATCACTCATGTTAGCCACTATCACTGATCATCACCATTTGTCCAACAAACAACTTCCATTCATCCGGAATCAAGATCTTCTACAAGGTTGACCTGTTCTTCTTCTGTCTGCTCTGTCAAACTGGAACTCGGTACTCAGAGGCTGATATCTTTTGAATCCTTCATCACTAGAGGACAAAAATCTAGATTTAGATTGTCTTGACAATGCATCTAACTCCCCTAGATCCATAGCTAATCATAACTTTCCACCGGAGAGATTCGGACCAAAATACCGGACCCTGTTACTGCTTTATTCTTAACTGCCCAGACTTAGACAAATTCTGAATCTGACTTCTGGTATGAACAACTTGTGTTATGTGGATAATTGGGATGATCTTAGTTGCCATCAATGACAACACCTATCAATTCTAAGAAGTGTCTCTTGCCAACAATCTCCCCCTTTGGCATTGATGGCAACACTTAGTGAAAAATGACTAAGTGTCAGTATAACTCCCCCTTTGCTTATACCCCATATTGTTGTTCATACTTCTTTCCAAAGCTCCTCCTTTGCTGGATTCCCCATTTTTCACTGCTCTTCAATCCCCCTTTAATATCAATGGCAAAGGGTGGGGTCCACAAGCCAAAACCCCCCAAAAAATTCTATATATACTGCCCCATATGTACAATTTATCATTAAGTTCTATTTACATAAACTTGAGAATGTCTGCAAAGCTGGTTTTTATTTGCAGAAATTTGGAGGCCCAAGCACTCTTCATTCCATCCAAAATTGAAATGTTCCCACTCAACACAAATGAATATGCTTCTGCCTTTGACAGATCTGATGGATCACTGGTCTGAACTGCAGTCTGAGCTTCATATAGGGCATTATACATTGTCTTTAACTTAGGGGCAATTAATCCCTGGAGCTCACACATTCTTTTCATGATTTTGTCTTTCTCTTTGACAAGTTTCTTTATTTCCTCAGTCAAGTTAATTACTTGACATTCTTGACTTATAGGTGACACTGTTAGAGGATCAAAATTTTGAGAGAGATTTGACAATTTTTGTTCTTGCTCCTTTATCTTTTTCTCAATATCCTTATTAACTTTGGGCCATGATAGACATAATTTGTACATATCACTTCCATCATTTAGAGCATTTTGAATACTCTTTATGCTAATACCAAGTATTCTTCTATCATTTCCTATCAGGTTTTTTATTTCATAAAATTTCTTATCCAAGAATTCTTTCTAAACTTTTGCCTCTGCAGACTTCTTGAAGGACTCAAAATGTGAATTTACTAAACTTACAAGATTTTTTAGATGTCTGGAGGGGGAATCATTTTGATTCTTCTGATAGGTTGGCATTAATTTCTCCAAAATTTTAGTTGCAAGCCCTAGTAGCTCATTGTCCTCCATGTGGAACTTTAACATCTTCTCTCTAGCCTTTACTTGGGTGAATGATGCTATTTTCATCAGTTGAATTAGAGAGAGAGCATCAGGATTGGCTAGACGTTGGAGTAGCTCAGGTTCATCAAGTTCAATCATTTCTTTTTCAAGAAGACCTTTTACTGCATCTATAGTGTCTCTTGCAATCATTTCAGAACCATCCTTTTGTTCATCTGGTTTCTCAACATTTGCACCATCTTCTTCTACCTTATCTTTCTTTTCTTTTTCTTCCTCTTTCTTTGTTTTACTCTTCTCTGTGTTTTCAGTAGAGGGACTCTTTCCTGTTTGCTCACTACTTGCTATCTGATCTGAAGAGCTCTGTGTGGTAGAAGTTTCCTCTTCTTTTTCAGACGTATTAGGTGGATTAGGAGTATCTCTTGCATCCAATATTCCTGTATCCTTCTGATTTGCTTGCTCTACTTCTGGAATAGAGGCTTCACCCAATTCATATTGTTTCTCAATGATGTTCTCTTCTTCACCATCCATAACTTCTTTTGTGACTATGGGAAAATTGTGCTTTTTCAATGCTTTCAAAAGAATTTCTTGAGTTTCTTCAACAATTTCACTTATTTCTCCAAGCATGAGTTTGTTCATTCTTCTTTTGCTTCTAAAGTCACCTTTGACTTCTTTGAATACCATATCTATTTGATTAGGAGAAATCTAAGGACATAAATTTATTAGCTCATGTTCCCTGATCTCCATGTCCTTGCTCTTGGCATTTTCTTTTCTCAACTCCAAGATATTTGCCAGACTTTGTGGCAACTCAGAAGTTATCTCAATCTTTGCCTTGTTGTAGATGTTGAGATATATGACAATTGCTTCCTCCGACACCCTTTTATCCACATCACTATATTCATCATAGAATTCAATCATGGGTTTTAGATTACCATCTACAGTGACTGACTTTATCACATCTTCCAGGGAAAGTGTGGGCTTCTCAATATATTCCTCATATGCTTCTGTCTTTTGCTTTTTGCTAACCGTTTTGCTTCCAGATGACTTTTTTTGGTTACTTTTACAGCTTTTGTTCTAGTGGATTTTAGTTCCTTGATTTCAATGTCAGAATCTGTATCTTCATCTTCTTCTCTTATACTTTCATAGGTCCGGGATGGTTTTGTTTTCTTCCTTCTCTCCCCTTTTTTGGATGGTTTTGCTTTCGATTTTGCAGGGGCAGCAGTAGAGATCCTAGTAGTTCTTGAAGTGGAAGTGGGTTCTACCGGAGCACTTGTTTGTTTCTTATCTTGTTTCTCTTTCTTAGCTTTTTTAGTTCTTTCTCTAAATTTCCTCATAGCCTCCTTAGTTAGGCCCAGATTTTTAGCCAACTGCTCAACTTCTTTTCTTACTTTCCTATTGGTTTCAGGTTCTCTAAGCTCAGTATGCAATTTTAAACTCAGTTCCTCATATGTCCCAAATCTTTCAACCGTTGTATCTTTAGGCTTGCTTAGAAGATGTTGAGAATACATGTCCAGAACTATCTCATCCACCTCATAACGCATTGGTATTATCCATACTATTCTTGGTTCTATAGTTTCCATCAAACATTGATCAGTGTCAACCATGAAGCATATTTCATTTTTGTATTTCTTAAAAATTGAATTAGGGATTCTTTCCCTTAAGTGCATTATACTATAAAAATTCTTGAAGTAACCCCATATTGCATTTTTTTGAGCTTTGAAATCACCAATGCTGCGAAGATGATCTCTGATCGGAATGGCAACTGGCTCATCCTTAGTCTAGTGTACACCAGTTACTCCAGGTACCTCATTCATAAAGTAGAAGAATAGACAGATCCAATGTACCATACTTGAAAGTGTTTTTCTTATCCTTCTTAATTTTGTTCAAATTCTTAATCAACTGATTTTGTAGTAATTCACACAAGTCATAATCAGTATTTTCCTTTAGCATCTTGTATGCAGCATATATGGCTGTTCCAGAGAGAGAATTTTCTCTGCTCGAGTGATAAATATTATACCCAATCACCATGGAGGTGAATTTAACATCCGGTTCTATAATATCATTGATGGTCATTGCCCTTCTGTCAAACTTGGCACCGATAGCATCAGTCACTGTCTGGATTTTCATGGCCTTCAGCATGGGTAATCCACTAGTTGAGTTTAATCCGGTTACAATTTTGATAGCATCCTTGGTAATTTTGAATGGTTTGAACAACCAAATAAATTCATCATGCATCCGACTTAAAACATATTAGACCCATTCATCCTCATCAAATGTTGGAAATCCCATGATCTAAATAAAGTGTTTATCCTGTAGTGCCTTATATTCAGGTTTAAGTTTGTGATTTTCATCCCTGTGTTGTTTCTCAAACAGGTTTACATACCTTGAATCTCCAAATTCATCTATGTTTGCATGAATATAAACCCTAACATCTTCAACATGCAGCACACCATACGGAATACTTGAAAAAGCACATAACAGGTCAACTTCTATTGATTTGTGAGGATGCTTCTTAAACTTGGGTCAAGGTCTTTCAGTAATGTCAACAACATGAGGAGTAGCCATCTCAACAAATTTTAGATTTAAAGCTTCACAGAGAAGTACCTTTTTCTTCTGCGGGGTTGGAGATGATCAATTGCTGGTTGAATTCGCTCTTTATGCTTCAGTCTCTGGATTTTTAGCTCGAATGCTCTTCTTCTTATTTCCTCCAAATGCAAAGTGATTCAAATGTGTGAACAAGTGACCTTTTATCTTTTGCAAACCCTGATTTGGCATTGTAATAAATGCGTTGCCCTAACTTTATCCAGTTATTCTATTTTTGACAGTTCTTTATGAATCACTCCGCAAGATCTCATATCAACATCCTTTCTTTTGGAAATCCTTCCAAATGTTCTAAACAAATTAAATATTTCCTCTTTTATTGTGTCAGATTTAGGCACCTACTTACTAACCAGGGGAATTTGTTGTTCAATGCAGCTCCCCCTGAGCTAGAGCTCTTGAATTAATTCCCGGAGGAATTGTCAGCACCCGATTCTGGTGCGGACCCATCATCATTGTTTATTGTATCTTTCTTTACCCAAGTCTTGTTCATTTCACTCCATATCTCATTCACATCAATTTTTCTTTTGCCTCTGTCTTGTTTTTGCTCATCCGGTCTTCTGTTTACTGGATCTTTTCTTCCATTGTTCCTATTTCTGTAGAATCTTGCAATATGACCAGATTTATTGCAGTTAAAACACACAAAATTTATTTTCTTATAAACTTGATTTCCTCTTGATCTGCACTAATTAGCCATGTGTCCAAACCCATTGCAAACAAAATAGTAACCATTGAAAGAATTGCTAATTCCTCTATTGTTAGCATTATTCATTATCATATTTCTGCATTCATTTAATCTATGACTATACCTTTTACACTTGAAGCATTGATCGAAAAAGGATGGACCATTTTGATTTACTCTGTTTTTGTACTGAGTAGCTCTATGACAAAATTTATTGCAATTGAGACAATTTCCATTGAATGATGGATATCTCTGAGCATTAGGCTATCTCACCGAAGGTTTTCTGAAACTGTTTCTCCTATTCCCTGATTGAATTTTTCTTTGATCGGATCTAGAGCTTTCACCTTTCTCATATCCAAGATCATGTTTGCCATCACCCCTTTTTTGACCTTCAATTAGTGCTTCAAGTTTAGCTGAGCTTATCATGAACTTCTCCTTATACTCATTTGCAATTTCTAGGTCATGTCTGAGAGTGATAATCTATCTCTCAAGTTTTCTTTCATTGTCTCTACTTTCTTGTAGATTAGATTCTAGGAGGCAATCTATTGCATCCAATCTGTAGCATTCTTCATATCTTTCTTTCAGATTTTGATTCATTTCTTCTTCAACTTTCTTCCTATCTTCAATTTCCTTAGTTAGTCTCATCACCCCAGTTTCCATCTCATGTTTTAGGAGAGTAACTTCTTTAGCTAACTTTTCACATTCCTTTGTCTTCTCATTCAAGGCCTTGTCTTCATAATGCTTTCTCAGTTGAAGAGGTTGCTCCTTTCCTTTAGCATTGGATTTGCTTAATTTTTCTTTTAAAATCTCAATGAAATCTTTAGCCTTTTTGAGGTTATCTTGCAGCTCTTGAACTTCTGCCCTGGATTGCTCAAGATCATCTAGCATGAGATTGAGTTTCCCTTGAAGGTTATATTCATCCATATTACTGCCTTCCTAGATCTTCCTTAAGTTGTTAACTATTTCAAAGGAACTTATCTCTGATACTAATTGTTGGATTAGGTCCGGTCAACTGAAAGGGGGAATGAATCAGTTGTCACTCAATTCAGACTTTTCTTCTGTTATTCTTCCTTCACAACTTATAATCAAATCAATGATATAAACATTTCAGCATTAAACAACAACACATGAGCAGAAACATAAATAACACACTTGACACCACGATTTTTGACGTGGAAACCTGGTTAAGGGAAAAACCACGGTGGGGGTTAGCCCACAATTAATACCCTATTAAAAGTATTTTACAAATGGGAATGTACATGCATTCGGGCTCACTGCTCAAATGGAGGCTCACTACCTACAGAAAAAATTACAAGAGATTTACAGAGAATTTGAACTGACAAAATTCATCTACCAATGCTAGAGATCAGTTCTGGTTAAGTACAAATACTGATTTTACACACTTCATCTTTACTCTGCTCTTCTTACTATTCTACCTTCATTCGGATCTTAGATTTCTTCTCCTTTTGCATTTACTCCATGATCACAACACACACACCTTTAAAACATCCACAACAATTAGCTATATATATCCTTATCTTGAATTGCAATCACTTGCTAGTCAGCAACAACAACACCTAGAACTTTTATGAATGCCCTGCTTTGTTGGCTATATTGGCAAGAGACACTATATGGATTCATGGTTGTTGTCATTGATGGCAACAAAGGTCATCCCACATATCCGCAAGTCATAATGTGTCTCTACCGGAAGTCAGAATAAAGACTGTTGTGGTCCGGTGAACAAGAACAGAGCATGTGGCAAGGTCCGACAGATTGATCCGGATCTCTCAGAGGAAGTGTCTTGGTGTAGTGCGGATTTGGGGAAGTCAAGAGGACTACCTTGAGTGGTATATTCCAAGGATTTAGCCTCCGGTGATGGACAAGGAAAAAGATATGAATAGTTGAGTACCGGATTCCTGAGAGACAGTGAAAACAGAGGAAGAACTGACTGACAGAGTATCAAACTACTTTCCAGATGTGTTACTGTTGATGATAAAGGTTGTGAAGGCATGGATCATGTTTGGCCAACATGATTAATGATATCTACTAGTATATGCTTAATCCGCATTGCTTGGTGAGCAAGGATTCAGCCGACAGAACAAAGTTTGTAAGAAACTAGACTGTTCCGGATGCCGACTAGAAAGGTGATGAAATTACTTGTGCGGATATATATAGAGGATGGATTTAGTTGTGAAGTGTGTGTGTGTGAATGAATACATATGCGAATAAGTCCAAAACAGAGCAGAAATAGCAAGAAAGATCCGGTATGTGAAAGGATAGCAGAATAAAGAACAGAGGAAAGATGAAGTGCAGTAGATCAGTGTACTGAGCCTAACCGGAACTGAACTCCAGCATATGCAGATGCTTCCAATCAGTTCAAGATTGTGATTCTTATCACTTTGTAGACAGTGTGTCTTCTTGTAGGTAGTGGGCCTCTTGTGAGCAGTGTGCTCGGGCAGTGAGCCCTAATTGGCAAGTGCCATTTTGTAATTTCCTATTCTTCTAACAGAGAATAATTTTTGGGTTAATCACCCCGTGGTTTTCTCCCTTAACAGGGTTTCCACGTCAAAAATACTGTGTCATGTGTTTCTTATTTCATGGTAATGTTTTTGTGTTTAATTCAATGCTGTATTAATTAATAAGAAAGTTCAAAAAGGGAAATAATTAGGATAACTGATTCACCCCCCCTCTCAGTTATCAACAATTGGTATCAGAGCTAAGTTCCTCCTAATAGAGCCTAACAGCTTGAGGAAGATCTGGGAACTCAAATGGATGCATATGGTTTAAGGGAGCAACTCAAGACTGCCCTTGAGGATCTTGAACAGTCAAATTCTGAAGTCAATGAATTAAAAGAAAGACTCAAACAGGCTGATGAATTCATGAGAGAATTAAAAGACAAATTAAGTCTCTCTATGAAAAAGAGAAAGGAGCTGCTCCAACAGTTGGCAAGACAAAGTGAAGAAAGCAATACAAATGAAGAATTGACTGAGCAAACCAAGTTATGTGAAAAGTTATCAAAAGAAGTCATTATGTTAAGACATGAAATGGAATCAGGAACTATAAAGTTTACTCAAGAGATTGAAGAAAAAAGAAAGGCTGAAGACAATCTAAGACAATCTCTTAAAGAAAAATTAGAAGAATGCCACCAGATGGACAGGATCATCAGACATCTTGAATCTGATCTTGAAGATGCCAAAGATAATGAAGAAAAACTTGAGGATCAAATTGCCTCTCTCAAAAGAGACCTTCAAACAGCAAATGAATATAAAGAGAAATTCAAGATAAGTTCTGCTCAACTTGAAGTTCTTCTTGGAAGTCAAAAGAGGACAGATGACAAGTATGGTTTGGGATATGAGAAAGGAGAAAGCTCCGGATCCGGTCAGAAGAATCTTGGATCAGAAAATCCAAGGAGCAGGCCTAGAAGACCTCCAGTAAGACAGCCAAATGCTCAAAGATATCCACCCTTCAATGGATACTGCCACAGCTGCAACCACTTTGGTCACAAAGCTAATCAGTGCAGAATGAGAATGAATCAGATTAATTCATCCTTCTCCGGACAATGCTTCAATTGCAAAAGGTATGGACACAAATCCCATGAATGCAGAATTATGCAAGTAAACAAATCATTCAAAGGTAGATGCTTTACATGCAATAGAGTAGGTCATATGGCTAATCAATGCAGATCAAGAGGATATCAGTCAAATATGCAAAGAAATGCTATTTGCCAAATCT
Source organism: Cunninghamia lanceolata (assembly GCA_027924645.1). Classification (NCBI taxonomy): domain Eukaryota; kingdom Viridiplantae; phylum Streptophyta; class Pinopsida; order Cupressales; family Cupressaceae; genus Cunninghamia; species Cunninghamia lanceolata. Next base: position 2,988,838 of record BSBN01001720.1, on the reverse strand, counting down.
GCAATAGGTCCGGTCATAATGCTAAAGTCTGCAGAAACAAGAATCAGGACAAAAGAGGTCCGGTGTATAATCAGAATCAAGACAAGGGTAAACAAAAGATGAATGCGGATGAAGTTAGGAATCAGATGAGCAAGATTTGGGTGAAGAAAAGTTCAGAGAATGTAGAGGTTGGATCCGCACCAGACTCTGGTGCTGATATTTCTTCCGGAAATTAAAAAGTGAGCTCAGGCTCAGGGGGAGACTCAAAGAAAATCCTGTTCCCCCAGCCAAACAAGTGGTGCCGGATGTGGCACAGGATGCGGATTAAAGGGTTTGCAGATATGAGTCTTGAGATGCTTCAGTCAAGTTTTCAGAGGTCCGCATGGAGTTATGAAGAAGCTGTGATCGATCAAGTAAGACCTGTTCAGGGAGATGCTCCGGTATGACAAAGGATTACAAAAAGGTCCGGAGAGATCCGGAAGTGCACTATCTTGTTCTGCGGATTGGACAGAGTGTTTGGGATGTTCTTGTAATATGTTACCTCGATTTATTCATGATTGAAAGATCCGGATGATATTCACAGATCAGGACTAATCCGGGATACTCCAAGCTATCCAGACAAGGCAAACCGGAATGATGTAGGTGAAGCATTTATTGCAGACAGATATTAGGGTTCGCGGAGCAATTTAAGGGATTTCTCAAAAGTCATTTGCTCATTCTGCACTCAAGAAGAAGCGAAAAGTGGAGCTCTGCAACAAGATTCATCAAGCACACCAAGGATCTCCTGCCAAAGTCATTGCATAAAGAAATCAATCCAACCACTCCGTGCAAACCGAAGGCGCATAAGGTATTCTCCGTTTTTCATTATCTCACTGCAAATCTTTGAAGAATGGCTACTCCAAATATAGTTAAGATCTCTTATAGACCTCGCCCCACATTCAAGAAACATCCTTACAAATCATTGGAGGTAGATCCACTAGGAGCCTTCTCTAGTGTTCCTCATGGTGTATTGCATACGGAAGATATTAGGGTTTACATCCATGCGAATCTTGAAGACTTTGGAGAATCAAAACTGATGGATATCTATCACAAACAATTGATAGATGACTCCTTTGAGATCAAACCTCAGTATAAAGCCATCCAGGACAAACACTTTGCACAGTGCATTCATTTCCCCTGTTTTGAAGAAGATGAATGGGTCCGGTATGTACTAAGTAGAGTACATGACAACTTCCTATGGTTGAACAAGCCCTTCAAAATCACCAAGGATGCAATTAGGGCTGTAACCGGTCTGCACTCATCCGGTGGACTACCTGTTCTCAAATCTGTCAAAAATCAGATAGTCAGTGATGCAACCGGATCCAAGTTTGACAAGAGAGCTATGACAGTTGATGACATCACTGAACCGGATGTCAAATTTGCAGCTATGATAATTGGTTACAAAATCTATCACTCCAGTAGGGAAAATTCAGTACCAGGAACTACAATCTACACAGCTTATCAGATGTTAAAGGAGAATGCAGACTATGACTTGTGTGAGCTTCTAGTAAACCAACTCTTTGAAAATCTACAGAAGATTAAGAAGGACAAGAAAAACTCCTTCAAGTATGGCAATCTGATCCTTTGTCTCTTCTTTTACTACATGAATGAGCTTCCCGGATCCAGTGGATGGATATGGCAGAATGACAAACCGGTTGCCATCCAAATCAGAGACTATTTGCATGGACTTGGGGATGCAAAAGCAAGAAATACAGCTCTATGGGGTTACTTCAAGAACTTCCAAAGCATGATGCATGCAAGAGAAAGAATACCCCAATCCCTTGTTGAAAAGTACAAAGACACAGTATGCTTCATGGTAGAAACAGATCAGTGTCTGATGGAGGCAGTGGAGCCAAGGACTGTTTGGATCATGCCCATGGGGTATGAAGTGGATGAACAGATAGTAGAGCTGCATGTTCAACACATGCTAAGCTAGCCCAAAGATCCTAAGGCAGAAAGGTTTGGAACCTTTGAGGAACTGAGTGTAAAGTTACATGTAGAACTCAGGGAACCGGAGATAAAGAGGAAGGTAAGAAAAGAAGTTGAGCATATTGCTCAAGGCCTAGGCATCTCAAAAGAGGCACTTGATGCCAGCCGGGAAAAGAGGAGGAAGGCTGAGGAAGAAGAGAAAAGTAAAGAAAGTGTTCCGGTTGAAACTCCCACCTGGACCAGATCATCAAAAAGATCTGCACCTCCCACAACCATAAGTTCAAAACCGGAAGTCCAGGCATCCGGTAAAAGATCCAAGACAAAAGCCACAAGGGCTTATGAAAGCCAAAAGGATGAAGAGGAAACAGAGTCAGATGAGGGAGTAAAAGAAGTAAAGAAGCAGAAGAAGAAAGGATCCGATAAACCCTCCACAGGCCAAGACAAGGATGAAATGGCAGAGGTATCTATTGAAAAGCCCACTCTGTCTCTAGAGAGTGTAATCAAGTCAGTCACGGTAGATGGAAACCTTCAACCAATGACTGAATTTTATGATGACTACAATGAGGCTGACCAAAAGGTTCTGCAGGAAGCCACAGTCAAATATCTGAACATATACAATAAGGCCTTCATTGAGATCATATCTCTTATTCCTAAAAGCCTAGAAAAGGAATTAGAAATAAGAAAGAATAATGCTCATGCTAAAGATCTTGAGATCCGGGAGCAGATAGCTATTCAGCTATATCCTCAAATTGATCCCAAGACAATGAACATTATCTTCAAAGACTGCAAAGATGAGTTCAGAAGTAAAGCCAGGATGAATCAACTCATGCTTGGTGAGACTGACAAAGTGGCCCAAGAGACAGAAGAGATCCTCCGGAAGGCCTTCAAAAGGTTCAATCTTCCTGTTGTAGAGGACTTAGGTGCAGAAACAGCTGCGGATTTGGAACCATCTGTTCCGGAAGAAGTGGGCCCTGAACAGACAAACATCTCTCCTCCAGTTTCCCCTACAGTCTCCGGATCCAAAGAAGAAGAGAAATTACAGGAGAAGGAAGCAGGGGTGAAAGATAAAGAGGTTGACAGTTCCCAGACTGCAGAAGAAAAGAAACATCTGTCTCCGGCAAGAGACACTGCACAAACTGTTCAACAATTTTTGAGCAAAGCCACTATAGAAATTGATGAACCGGACCTACTCAAAGGACCATTAGATTTTGACTCTTTGTCACCGGTGCAAACAATGAAAATAGCCTCATTTGCAAATGAGAAAGTCAAAGAGAAGCTGCTGAAATCTCACATGGAAGACTGTGAGCTTATGGAGGTAGCATCTGGAGTGCTAGAAAAGATCATGCCATCCTTTCAAAAGGATCCCACAGCCTCCTCTTCCGGTAATCTCAAAACCTTAGTCAGCAGTGTTAGTACACATTTTGAATCTCTAGAAAAATCTGCTGAAGAAAAGGTCCGGAAGGAATTTTTGGATAAGAGATTTTCAGAAATATTAGAATTAATCTCTAAAGATAGGAAGATTGTGAGTATTGGAATAAAGAGCTTAGAGAATGCTCTTAAGGATGGCGGTGACATTTACAAATTTTGTATATCCTGGCCAAAGGCAACAGCAGCAATTGATAAGAAAATAAAAGAAGAACAGGACAAGCTACAAAGCTTATCTCAAAGTTTTGATCCTCTCTCTTCCTCCATAATAAATCAAGAATGTCAGACTATTGCATTCTTGAATGAAATAAAGAATCTTGAGAAGGAAAGGAAGAATATCACCAACCGGATGGGAGAACTTAGAAGGATTATAATCCCTAAGTTGGAAACTATGCATGAGGCCATCAGTGATGCTCAGACCACCGCCCAAACAAAAGATCCGACAGATCTCAAGCGGGCAGAAGCTTTTGCATTTTTGTTGAGTGGTCACATTTCAATTTTGGATAGAATGAAGCAAAGTTGGGCTACTGAAATGATCCAATTGCAGACATCCTTTGCAGACATTCTTCAGTATATGTGAGTATGTAAATATGCGGCTATGTATAGAAAATTTTTGAAAATTTTGGTGTGCGGACCCTACCCTTTGCCATTGATGTCAAAGGGGGAGTAAGGAGCAGTGAAAAATGAGGAATCCAACAAAGGGGGAGTTCCAGAAATTGTATATAAAGACAGAGCATCAGCAAAGGGGGAGCATAGTGTAAACACTTAGTCATTTTTCACTAAGTGTTGCCATCAATGCCAAAGGGGGAGATTATTGGCAAGAGACACTATATGGATTCATGGTTGTTGTCATTGATGGCAACAAAGGTCATCCCACATATCCGCAAGTCATAATGTGTCTCTACCGGAAGTCAGAATAAAGACTGTTGTGGTCCGGTGAACAAGAACAGAGCATGTGGCAAGGTCCGACAGATTGATCCGGATCTCTCAGAGGAAGTGTCTTGGTGCAGTGCGGATTTGGGGAAGTCAAGAGGACTACCTTGAGTGGTATATTCCAAGGATTTAGCCTCCGGTGATGGACAAGGAAAAAGATATGAATAGTTGAGTACCGGATTCCTGAGAGACAGTGAAAACAGAGGAAGAACTGACTGACAGAGTATCAGACTACTTTCCGGATGTGTTACTGTTGATGATAAAGGTTGTGAAGGCATGGATCATGTTTGGCCGACATGATTAATGATATCTACTAGTATATGCTTGATCCACATTGCTTGGTGAGCAAGGATTCAGCCGACAGAACAAAGTTTGTGAGAAACTAGACTGTTCCGGATGCCGACTAGAAAGGTGATGAAATTACTTGTGCGGATATATATAGAGGATGGATTTAGTTGTGAAGTGTGTGTGTGAATGAATACATATGCGAATAAGTCCAAAACAGAGCAGAAATAGCAAGAAAGATCCGGTATGTGAAAGGATAGCAGAATAAAGAACAGAGGAAAGATGAAGTGCAGCAGATCAGTGTACTGAGCCTAACCGGAACTGAACTCCAGCATATGCAGATGCTTCCAATCAGTTCAAGATTGTGATTCTTATCACTTTGTAGACAGTGTGTCTTCTTGTAGGCAGTGGGCCTCCTGTGAGCAGTGTGCTCGGGCAGTGAGCCCTAATTGGCAAGTGCCATTTTGTAATTTCCTATTCTTCTAACAGAGAATAATTTTTGGGTTAATCACCCCGTGGTTTTCTCCCTTAACAGGGTTTCCACGTCAAAAATACTGTGTCATGTGTTTCTTATTTCATGGTAATGTTTTTGTGTTTAATTCAATGCTGCATTAATTAATAAGAAAGTTCAAAAAGGGAAATAATTAGGATAACTAATTCACCCCCCCCTCTCAGTTATCAACAAGCTAGATCTATACATAACTTGAGGTGCGGACCAAAACTTGCTCTTGAAAATCATCACTCATGTCAGCCACTATTGCTAATCATCACCATTTGTCCAACAAACAACTTCTATTCATCCAAAATCAAGATCTTCTACAAGGTTAGCCTATTCTTCTTCTATCTTCTCTGTCAAACTGGAACCCGATACTTAGAGGCTGATATCTTTTGAATCCTTCATCACCAGAGGAAAAAAATATGGATTTAGATTGTCTTGACAATGCATCTGACTCCCCTAGATCTGTAGCTAATCATAACTTTCCACTGGAGAGAACTGGACCAAAATACTGGACCCTATTACTGCTTTGTTCTTAACTACCCAGACTTAGACAAATTCTAAATCTGACTTCCGGTATGAACAACTTGTGTTATGTGGATGATTGGGATGATCTTAGTTTCCATCAATGACAACACCTATCAATGCTAAGTAGTGTCTCTTGCCAACAGGAGTGACATATGAGATTGGGATGATTTAGCATTCTCAAGGATGCTATGTTTGTACATCTTTTAGAGGAGTGGGATAAATATGGGGCATTCATTTGTATTATGACCTTTGATCCTATGATATGATCAATAGTCATATTCATTGTACGCGCGGGAACTAGATGTACTTTCCTCACATGGTTTGATTTCAGGACGTTCAATGAGTTTTGCTTCAAGCATCCATCATAAAATCATCTCAACATTATCTCTTGGTGGAGCATTAGAGTAACATGGTGATGAAGGTAATGAAGGGATTGATGGATTAGAAGGTTGGTGGATCAATGGACTAGGATTGGGATCACATGGTGGTGTCGAGATAGGACTAATAGGCTCATGGATTTGCATTTGGGTGGACGGTGATGGAGAGTACTCATAGGATACATAATCTAAATTGGTATCTCCCTTGTCAAAAGGATATTAGGTCTTGCTGTATAGAGTAACTTAGGCTCACCTATTCTTGTTGTGAAGGCACTTGATAGTTTTGGTGGTTAGGTGAAATGGTGGGATATGTAGATAAAAGATCTTGGGGTATGGATTGATATGGATGTTGGTTAATATTAGAAGAAGTGGGGTAAGGTGATGTATAATCGATATGATAGGTGGATTGATTAGATTGGTATGAAGTGGGATAAGTTGATGTGGAATTAGTTTGACATGTGGATGGATTAGATTGGTATGAAATGAAGGGGCATGACACATAGGAATGAGGTGGAAGTGGTTGATGTTGAATGGATAAGGGATGTGTTTTTTGGGCTTGTGATTGACAAGTGGCTATGAAGTGTTGGGCTTGGGGTGGGAGGTGTTGTATTTGAGGTGATTGGTTTGTTTGAAATTGTTGGATGAGTGCATGTAGTTGTTGAATGATTTGTTGGTCTAGGGGTTGTGGTTCTTGGTAAAGTGCTTAGAGGAGGTCTTGGAATTTAGGTACTAGGTCTTCTAATGTTGGCATGGTGTCACACATGTGTTTAAGAATTAAGACCCTTTTGATGAGTGCTTGACTAGGTCTAAGATGATGTGCAATGATTTGGAATGATTAGGATGAAATTGTTTGAATTAGAAAGAGGATGATGATGATTAGGATGACTTGGCTTGAAATGATTGGAATGGAATTTTGGATTGGATAAACAAAGATAGGCTGTAGATTGCCATAGGCAAGACTGTGCAAATTAGAGGCGAGTAATGATAGCTCAAAGGTGATTCTGGATAATCCAAAGGCAATTTTCTGAGTTCAAATGTGACTATATATAATGCAAAGGCTATGCAAGATAGCACAAAGGTGCTTTGTATGACTATCAAAAGTAATTTAGGATGACTAGAGGTGAGATTCTATGATCAAAGGTGACGGTCTATGATTCAAAGGCATGGATAGGCTATGCAAAGGTGAGTTTCTATAATAGTGTCTTGTTTTTGATGAGTTTTTTGGCAAGAGAACACACAACAAAGATATAATGGCTGATTTTTTGGGATGACTCTAATACAAAATCAGAGGAATATCTGAATGAGGGATTAGCTTAGTCCAAAATTTTGCACGGGTCTCGACAAATTTGAAAACACTTGTAAGCATGTACAACCTAGGCTGGAAAGTGGATACTACTTGTTGAGTCCCTACTTGGATTTCTCCATATACCGAGACAAAGTAGATAGTTAGAGATATTAGTGACACTGGCTCCCCCACCATGGCATGAGAACACCAAATATTCTACCCTGAAGATCTGGAGATCTTATGAACCAAGGAATTTTCTACTCTATAATGAATAGTATGTATAGGGTGGCTTCAGAGGTCTGACCTCTTGTACTAGCAAGCAAAAAGGATTTTTTCCTCTACAACAAGTGGTTTCTAGTGATGATTCAGGGGACTGGCACATTATGTGCATCTAGCAAGCCACTTAAAGCTCTAATTAGCTCTACTAGGAGTCTCATATACACAAGGTATGCCTCCTTTCAAACTAGCACTATATGGTAAGTGTTGATACTGGTTTGGAATTGGCTTTTGTCTTATCCTATTTTATATAGAAGACCAAACAAAAGTACTGCTTAAGGTCATTCCCTTGGGGTGAGTACCTCTTTTCCCACCAAGGCAAGCCTCTCTAACGATAATAACAAGTTCTCTTACACCCAAGATCCATTTGATAGGCAAGGGGAGAGGATACTTTTGTTATTATCTTAGGGTTACAATCATGCACCACAAGAAAACAAAAAAGATAAAACAAACACAAAACAAACATGGTTTTGAACAACACCAAAACAAAATGTTCCTAGATTAGTGAAAAATATGATGAGTCTTTGACTGATCGATCCTACACCAGATTTGTTAGTAGTTTTAGATCCACCTTTCTTAGACAAATGGTAAGATGCTGCAACAACAAGTGTTAGCTACCAAAGAAATCAATTTGCAATAGTATAAACCAAAGGCGAATGAGTAGTGATCAAATGCGACTATTTGTAAATCAAATGCAATTTTAATTTTGCCAAATGCAATCACCTGCTGTGCAAATGCAAGTCTGTATGTTTCAAAGGCAATCGAGGAATATGCAAATGTGATTTACTGTTAGTTAAAGGCGCTCAAATATGTGAAATCTACAAAAAACTCAAGATCTAGGGTTAGATAAATGATCAAAAGGCAAATATGAAGGCTCTGATAACCCTAGAGGATGGATTGCTTGAACTTGATCCTATATTCTGCAACAAAACACAAAAGGATTCCACTATATGATGTGATTAGGTTAAAGACAATTCAAAATCCCAAACAAACCAGCTTGAGGATGAGAAAAGATCATTAGGGTTAGAAAATAAACTAGCTTGCAACCCAAATCAAACACAGAAAGATTGGAGAAAACACTAGAAAACCCTGGAAAAGAGAAATATATCAAGAAAACCCTAGGTAACTAGAGGTGATTCTCTGTTGATCAAAGGTGGCGATCTGTGAACCAGAGTCAATTGAAGACTGTGCAAGTGTGATTTTCTATGATTTAGATCTGTGCAAAGGTGATGATCTGCCGATCAATTATGATTCTCTACGGATCAAATGCACTTTGCGTACCTAGACTTCAAAAACAACTTTCAAATGAAAAGATTAATCAAGGACGTGAGTCCTAATGAACCTAATTATTAGCATGTTTTCTTCTAGTTTTATGCAAGTTGAAAGACATTCCCAGACACTGTTTTAAGTATATCTCTATGTTGTGTTATCCTTTATGATCATTATGCATATTTGAACTTGGTTAATTAAGTATATGGAGATATGATTATGATATGATGAAATTGTATGTTATATGTGGGAATGTATGGATTATTGAGAATGTTTGTGTTGATTTTGGTTGTTAGTATTTTGTACATGTTCATGGACTAACCTTGCAACTAAAAGAGAGAGAGGTTTGTCACCAATAGCAAGTAGAGGGTGCAGCTCGTAGCCACAACAATTCTAGGCATAGAGCAGGGAAGACTCTAGTATTGACTAAGTACAGTAACCACGACCAAGGACACTCAATGGAGAGAATCATGCATCATGATAGATGATCAATAAAGATGATTGGAAGCTTGGAGGACTCTGTTACAACTACAAGACTAATGGGACTGATTGAATCGAGCCATGTTCCCCTATTTCATTAGAGAGTTTTAGTTTTGTTAGAACACTTCCTTCTTTTCCTGTCATTGTTGTTAACATTCATTACACTCTAGTTCATGCAGAGTGGTGTTTTTATGTTTACAGTTAAGAGACCTATTTGAATAACTCCCCTGTACCTATATTATAGTTTGGTGGTTGAGGTAGAAAAAAGGTTAAGTTCAATTTTGAATAGTTTTTTTCTCTACCATAGATCTAGCTATTTGAATCTTTTTGGGATTATGCTTACAATGTTATTTGATCATGAATTATGAATATTATAGTTGAGCTAGATTTTGTGTGATTTTGAAAAGATTGTGCAAATGTATGTTAGAATCAATATGATTGTGTTTATTTGAAAAAGTTAGATTTTAGTTTAAACAGTAAGGCAGTCACCTGAGCAAGGGCCACTCAAGATAGCTAACCTTCACTTTATTTCTTGTATGTTTTAATTGTTGTAGCAGTTAATTTATGAATACAAGATCCATTAGATTCTTAGAGTTGCTTAGTTCAATTAATTTGTGATACTCTTGAGGATAGGAATAGTTGTCATTAGAAAATAAGAATTTCATTCCTTAATTTGTTGTTACAGTTTTACATTACAAAGTATTTGTAGCAGTTTTAGCACCATTACTTTCCCTTGTTAATAAGTAACTTGATTTAGTGGATAAGTTAGATAGTCTGATCCTTAAAAACACATATAGTGCAAGTGTCATCACAAGTCTACAAGCCTTGGTTGATAATTTGATGGGGTCTTTTCAAGAAGTTATAATGGACTATTCTGTAGAAGATTCCTTTGAATTGAGTGATTAGCACCAAGTTTACCTAGCATTGTAAAACACTACATTTTTGGTGCCATTACTGGGGATGGTGCTACTTTCAAAGATTAGTCCCTGTTAGTTTTCAACTTTCTTAGTTACATTCTGCTTTCCAAAGGATAGGGTACTTAGGTTCTACTTCACCAACTACCAGAAAGGTTACTAACATTGTACATGATCCATACAAAGTTATATACATTGTATGCAGAGGCAGAGAAACACTTTGGAAAGGTTCCTTCCATCAACCCAACAAGCTACAATAGATATTGGTGACTCTAGTGATTAGAGTGAGGGTATTACTAAAGAAGAATCTTCCCTCTCATCAACATCTACTGATAATATAGAAAGAACTTTCCCCACCATGGCTGATGCAATGGATGATCCACCAGGATAGGTGATGTTTGAATTTCCTATCACCATCTAGGAAAGGGCTGCTACTCTGAAGAATATACCTCCTTCAACATTGCCTGTCTTCTATGGCTTGGTGACTGACGATCCAGACACATTCCTGTTTGAGTTTGTTATCCTGTGTAGGAGTTATGACTACACCATTGATCCTCATAGGCTCAAGCTCTTCCCTGCCACATTGAAGGATGCTACTTTAAGATGGTTTATGGGATTAGGTAAGGATGCTATTCTAGATTGGGATATAATGAAGACAAAGTTCTTAGAGAAATACCAAGACTATTGTAGAGGGGTTGATAGAAGAAGAGATGATATCTTCAGGATGACTTAGAAGGAAGATGAGCCATTGGAGGACTATGTGGAGAGGTTCCAGTTTTGCCTCAAGAAAAATCCACATAATAGATTATTAGTAGAATCTTTAAATCTTGTCTTCTTGAGAGGAGTCAATGATGACTGCATGGATGCCCTTAATCTTATTGGGGCAGGGATATATCTCAATTACCCTTTGAGGAGGTCTGCAAAGTTTGTAGAAACTACTCAAGGACTTTTTCTAGGGGAACAAGGGGTGAGAGCATCCATAAGGCATCCAATTTAGTTTCAAGAGTGGAACTGAGTAACCTGTTGACAAACATGAAAGAAGATATCATCAGTCATCTATCCACTCAACTAGATACTCTACACTTGAAGAAGTAGTAGGAGGAGGTTGATTAAATACTCCTTGAATACTATCCAAATTGTCGACAAAGAAAAGCTAATTGCAAATGTAGAAGAGCGGCTAGTATTGCAGAAGATAAGCTACAGAAACCTCACTTTTAACCTATTGAAGGTGAAGATGACCGGCTATACTATGTTGCACAAAGGAAACCATGGAAACAAACACAAGGTATGTGACAAGATCCTTTAACTTTTATTACATCATTTCTAGTAGGTCATCAAAATTTCTCTAGTTGGAACCCTCATCCTTGGCCAACTAATCAAAACCAATGGCAAAACCCTTAGCAATGGCAAAATCCTTAGCCAAATTGGAATCGGCAGCAACCCATTGTATGGCCCCAACAAAACTTCCAAGGATCTAGCTACAACCCCTAATGGCCAATACAACAAAACCAATGGCAACCACAATGGCAAAAAGGACAGCAGTGGCAAAACCAAAACATGAATTACTCACAACCCTTACTGCCTCCGCAGCCTCAACAACAAGCCATTATGCCAAATTCATCTAGTCCTACAACACAACCACCAAGAGAACCATAAATACCTGCCCAACCTGCACCTAACCCCAATAACAAGCCTATTCAATAGGCATACACTAACGGGGCTATTCAGTACCCCACTTATGGGGTAGAGGTGAGTGATGTCCACCTCAGGTCAGGGAAAACATTAGCTGGATCTTCATCTCCCCAAATCACTGAGGTAGTGGATGAACAACCCATGGAGGAGGCATTAGACAATTCACCTCTGGAACCTGAATCAAATCACGTAAATCAAACTATCTCAAATCTAGAGCCTCCTTTCCCTAACTGACTAGCCATTTCAAAACATCCAACCCAAGTAGAGACAGACTTATTGAGTTAACTTAAGAATGTTAGTATTAAGATACCCCTCATCCAAGCTATCAAGGACATCCCAATCTACACCAAGACCCTAAGAGACCTTTGTATTAAGAAACCAAGGAGAAAGAAGAAGGATCCTTAGATAGTTCATGTCTTAGGAAACCTTGCTGATATCATGCAGGGAACATAACTATCCCTAAATGCACAGACCCTGGCAGTCCAGTAGAGGATGTTAAGATTAATGGAACTCTCATCAAAAACACCTTGATTGACTTAGGGGCAACTATCAATGTCATGACTAAAGAAACAATGAAACTCCAACTACCAAACTTGAGGCCTACACCAACTGTTTTATAGTTGGTAGATAGGTCAATAGTGAAACCTAAGGGGATCATTAAAGACATAGTCATAGCATTAGACTAATGGGAGTACACTGTAGACTTCATACTGTTGCAGCCAAAAGTCAATCTTGCAGTTTAGCTACTTATCTTAGGCAGACCATGGTTAGCTACAATAGATGCATTTATAGGTTGTCGGTCTGGGAACATGATAATCTCAAATGGGACTATTACAAAGAAATTGGTCCTTTATCCCCTAGCTCAACCTCATGACAACATGGAGCAAACCATATGGCCAACCTTAGAAGAAGAAGACCACTATTCCTTACAAACTCTCATGATGATAGAACACAACCCTTTGTTAGAAACCCAAGATGAGGATGACTTGATTGACCACATTATACAGAACCATTGAGGTAGGGACCCGTACCAACAGGACTGTCTATCATGTCTACAAGATCCATTACATAATATCATACCTGCACATTCCTCAAAGGAATTATCCCAACTTTTCCATTCTCTTCTACCTTAGGAATGTGTTCCCAACATCAGTGGATGTGACCTTTCATCTGTCCATCCAGCTTCTAAAACATTGGAAATCATGCCAGACAAAATGTTGAATATTAATAATGCCTTGACTGAAGAACAACAAACTTCCTTGCACACTGTATTACATGCACATGTATCCGCTTTTGTGTGGGATTATTATGACATGAAAGGAATAGATCCAGATTTGTGCATGCATAGGATCTACATAAATGAAGGTTTTAAGCCCATAAGACAACAACAAAGGAGAATGAATCCTGCCTTATGAGACATAGTTAAAATCGAGCTCCATAACTCCTTGATGCTAGTTTTATTTACCCTATTTCTGACAGTGAATGGGTGTCACCTTTAGTTATTGTCCCTAATAAAGGAGGTAAGTGGAGGGTGTGTATAGATTATAGGGAACTTAACACAACCACTAGAAAGGCCAATTTTCCACTACCCTTCATTGACCAAGTATTTGACTCCCTAGCAGGCAAAAAGTACTTCTCCTTAGATGGCTTTAGTGGCTATAATCAGATCAAAATAGCTCCAGAACACCATGATAAGACCACATTTACCTGCCCTTGGGGTACATATGCTTATTTTGTCCTTCCTTTTGGGTTATGCAATGCCCTAGCCACTTTCCAAAGGGTAGTACTAATTATCTTTTCTGACTATGCTCATGATTCTATGTAAATCTATATGGATGATTTCACCACTTATGGGGACACATTTGAGATAGCACTCAGTAATCTAGAGAAGATCCTAAAAATATGTTAAGAGCATAGTTTGTCATTGAGTCATGAAAAATTCTTTATGATGATGACTCAAGAAGTTATTCTAGGACACTTCATATCCAGTGATGGTATTCAGGTGGATTCTAATAAGATTGAGATAATTTCTACACTTCCTATACCACAGAAGCCAAAAGATGTCAGATGCTTTCTTGGCCATGTAGGCTATTATAGGAGGTTTATGATAGACTTCAACAAACTAGAAACACCTTTATTTTCTCTACTCACAAAGGACATGGAATTTGACTAGACCACAAAATATCAGGACTCCTTTAACACACTAAAGGTAGCTCTGTCAAAAACCCCTGTCTTGAGAGGACCCAATTGGACATTGCCCTTCCACATACACACTGATGCTTCTGATTTTTCTATAGGGGTAGTATTGGGATAGAAAGAAGGTAATAAAGAGTATGCTATTTATTACATCAGTAAAAACCTATAAGGAGTCGATCTCAATTACATTGTCACAGAAAAAGAGATGTTGGTTGTTGTCTATGCTATCAACAAGATTAGACATTATATAACTGGTTACTAGGTATTTATCCACATAGATCATACTGCAATTAGATATTTAATGAATAAGCCTATGCTTGGGGGTAGACTAGTCAGATGGTTGCTCTTGCTTTAGGAGTTTGATATCACAATAATGGATAAACCAGGAAAAGATAATGTGGTGGCAGATTTTTTGTCTAGACTACCTACACAAATAGAAGATGATGTTGTAGATGACTCTTTCCCAGATGAACACTTGTTTGCTCTTACTTTACATACACCATGGTTTGCTAATATTGCTAACTATCTGGTAGCAGGCAGATTCCATCACACTTATCCCCAAGAGAAAGAAGACAATTAGTGCATAAAAGCTTTCCATATTCTTGGATTATTGGTTATTTGTTTTCCACTGGTCTAGACCATATTATGAGGAGGTGCATAAGAGAAGACGAGGTCTTTGACATCCTAAAAGCTTGTCATGATGAGCCATGTGGGGGTCACTTTGTAGCTAAGAGGACATCATTCAAGATACTAACCATAGGCTATTATTGTCCAACTCTCCATAAGGATGCAATCAAGTATACAAGGAGTTGTGACCGATGTCAAAGAATGGATAGACCAACAAGATCAGATGAGATGCCTATGCAACCCCAGATAGCACTAGCACCATTTGACAAGTGGGGGCTAGATTTTATTGGGCCAATCTCACCAGCTTCTAATAATAAGGAGTGCATTTTAGTTTGCACTGATTATCTAGAAAAGTGGGTTGAAGTCAAAGCTTTCCAATTTTTCAGAGATGGGAATGTAGCCAAATTCTTGTATGATGAAATTTTCACCAGGTATGGGGCACCAAGAGAAATTGTCACTGAACAAGGTCCACAGTTCACTTCTGAACTCATTTCCACACTAGTCAAAGAATATGAAGTTAGGCATAGGAAGTCCACACCCTATCACCCTTAGGCCAATGGGCAAGTGGAGGTCACAAACAACGAAATTGAGAATATTTTGACAAAGATAGTGAACATTCATAGGAAGGATTGGGCAGCTAAACTACCAGAGGTAGTATGGGCATACAGAACTACATGGAAAACAACAATTGGTTTCACACCTTATGAGTTAGTGTATGGTAAAACAACAGTTTTACCAATTGAATTTGAGCATAAGACACTAAGGACTGCCCTAGAACTTGACATGGATCTGATAGCTAGCACAATGAGAAAGAATTCATATTCTCAATGGATTAGATGAGATATGAATGGTGGCTACGCACCACATAGAGATTGTTCAAAAGCAAAGAGCCAAATGGCATGATCAATATATTCAAACGAAAGAATTTCATGTAGGTGAATGGGCTCTATTATATAATTCAAAGTATAGAGATCATAAAGGCAAAATGTAATCTATATGGTTAGGACCTTATGAAGTTCACCAAGTGTTTTCTAATGGAGCTGTCAAACTTCAGACAATAGATGAGGTCAGATTTTCACTAATGGTTAATTGACATTGATTAAAGTTCTATACTAGGCCAACAAACATAGATGATTTTCTAAATCACTGTTCTATTCCTAACCATGAGCTGGATGCTGCTATATTATCAACTAGTAGTAACATAGAAGAACACCCTACCGATAATCACAGTGACTCAGCAGGTAAGCTACATAGCCCACCTCCTGAGGTCACTCAGGTATAATTTCTTTCCTTTCCTACAATGCACACACAACACCGATGTTGATATCTTCATGAAGACCAAGTCAATAACTATAGGGAACTATTGAAGACCACAACTCCATGTTGCCATCATATTATATTGGGACATGTTGGAGGTGAACATGCAGCAACTATTCATCCATCAATTCAAATTTCTCGCCATGCACTCCACTTTTTGAGCACATGCAGCCGCCGTTCGTCATCACACTGCATGCAAATTACATTAGCTTGTTCACATGTACCAGAGTGTCATTCCACCATTCTTCATAATAATAAGTTTTGCCTTATCAAACTTAAGATGCAAACACATTTTCCAATGCCCAGCTCGAGTGAAGTCTAGTCATCTCATTCCAACAGATACAATATTAACTTGCCATTATTTGACACAAATATTTCAATCTTTCCTTATATGCTCACATTTAATAATTTGAAATTATCATGTGTAATCTTTTATCCATACACTTTCATCCTTCTCCTTGCCATACACAGACTTGAATTCTGGTCACTTCAAGAATTTAGTTGGGGGCAGGAATAGTGTTTTTGTTCCAAATAATGATTCTTCACAATTGTTAGTTATACACAAAACATACAAAATCTTTTTCATTTTTGTTTCATTTTTATGACTACTCTACCAATTTGTCTGCACTAAATTATCTACTATGCTTCCTATGCTAAAATTCCCAAATTCCTATAGTAGTCGATTTAAGTTGGTTTGATAGTTCAGTCTGGTATTATACAACAAGGGAACATATAGGGGTAATTGAAACTAAAGAGTAAGCAGATATACATAAGGTGATGAGGGTCACTATAGTCCTCATCATTTAATTAAAAATGTCAAACTAGAGCGGTGTCCATGGCAATATGCAAGAGGGAGAAGAAATCATTTGCATGGCATTCTTTTTCTACAAATAGAATTGAAAGGAAATGCATGAAACAAATTGTTGCTGTATACCAGGGAAAATTTCATCATTTAACAAATCAAGATAAAAACCCAAATACCTTCAAGAAATTTGATCAAAGTGATTAAAAACCACATGCAATGAAAACAAAACCACTCAAATACTTTAATTCCTTGGTGCAATTGTGGATTGTTGATTGCTCATTTTTTTGCAGCACAATGACGAGATGAGATTGATAAGAAGATAGATAGGTAGAGGTTGATGGATGAGAGATTGAGGAGAAAGTTCGGCAGAGTGACGGTGCTTCAAAAGATTCATCCATACCAAATGGCTTGGAAATTGGTCAATTTATAGATTTTTTTGAGAAAATGGAAGGATAAACTTTCCATTTCATGAGTTACAATTAAATTGGAAAGTTGCTATGCAACTTGGAAAAGAAAAGTGGAAGGTGGATGAGTGATTAGAGAGATAAATTAGAAAGTGGTTGAGTCATCTCAAGAGAGAAATAGAAGGTGAGAGAAATGAGTGGAGAAGAAATTGGAAGGTGGGCCAAGTTAACTCGAGAGGATTTGGGAGATGAAAATGGTAAGTGGAAGCGATGAGTTGAGTCATCTCAAAAGATAGATATGGAAGGTAGGTAAATAATTTAAATAATTTAATATTATTTAAATTATGAGGAATATAAGGATAAAATGATAAATAAAAATAAAATAAAAGATTTATTTTATTTTATTTAAGAGGAAAGGGATTAAATAAATCAATTAAATTTATTTATTTAATAATGGTAAAAGAGATGAGATTAAATTAAATAAATGTTATATTTATTTAATTTAATAGAGGAAAATGGTAGATTAGGTGATGATATGGGGTGATTAGTGCAAAACTGCTACAAGATGCCTAAGTAATGCAACGTTATGACAAGTGGACATTTTTGGGTGTCTACATTTTGCCCCTCTTTGAGATGATGTTTGAGATGATGAGATCTATGTCGAGTAACATCATTTCAAAGAAGCTAAGACATGGATATAGGAAAAAAGATGGGATGATGATGGAATGATAGAATGATGATGGGATGATGATGGAATGATAGGATGATGATGCCCCCTCAAGAGGATAGGTGAGTTGGATAAATAGGGGTAGGCTCTCGAAATGAAATGGATTGGTCGAAAAGATTAGGGAAGGGATAGAAGAAAAGGAAGGATGCATTATGCTAGAATGAAAGTGAGCAACCATATGTTTAATTTAGCATGAGATGTTATGCACCAGGGTATCAGGACCAAGGTGACGATGTGTCTCATGCCCTAGTGTAATACAACCTTGTCTAGATACAAGATATGAATATTAGCTAGGTTGGACTTGATGCAAATGCAAGATAAAAATGATAACACACACACAAGCAAGCAAGCAAGCATTCACAAATGATTCAAAAACAAACAAGGTATTGCCCCTGTCAAGCTGTAAACCAATGATTGATTGCTAATTGATTGATTGATGATGATGATAGTGTTGTCATGGCGGGGAACAATGTATCCCTAGATCAACACAAGGATGATTGATGATTGATTGATAATTGATTGATTGGATTTACAACAAGGCTAGGATCAAGACCATTGATTGCGATTGGATAATTTGGCAAAATTGATTGACTTGATTGGTATGGTTTTTAAGGATTGAATTGCATTTGAGTTTATTGCTTAGTTGAGAAGAAGCAACATATTGAAGATTTGAGTGATTGATTGGAAGAATTGTTTTGAAAGATAAATGGATTGATGAAGATAGATGATAGAAGAAGATGATGAGAAAAGAAAGAGGAATATCGTCTGTGCCTAAATCTGGGCACTTCCTTCATACTCCAGACTGCCTACATACCCTGTATCCATGGGATCAAGGCACTTAATGATAGAGATGAGATGTAGTTCTAATTTATGTTTTATTGACGGTGATGATGATATTGATGATTGATTGGTTACTGATTGATTGGGATTGAATAGATGTTTGATAAGATGGGATTGATATGATTTTGATAGATTTGATGATTGAATTGATTAATTTGGTGATTGACTGATTTGATTGATTTGGTGATGGAATGATTTGATGATTGTTTGGAATTTTGTTGGATAATTTCATCATTTAACAAATCAAGATAAAAACCCAGATACCTTCTAGAAATTTGATCAAAGTGATTAAAAACCACATGCAATGAAGACAAAATCACTCAGATACTTTAATTCCTTGGTGCAATTGTGGATTGTTGATTGCTCATGTTTTTGCAGCACAATGACGAGATGAGATTGATAAGAAGATAGATAGGTAGAGGTTGATGGATGAGAGATTGAGGAGAAAGTTCGGTAGAGTGATGGTGCTTCAAAGATTCATCCATGCCAAATGGCATGAAAATGGGCTTATTTATAGACAAATGAGAGAAAATGGAAAGATAAAGTTTCCATTTCATGAGTGACAATTGAATTGGAAAGTTGCATTGTGCAACTTGGGAAAAGAAATGGAAAGTGGAAGAGTTCACTTGAGAGGTAAATAGTAGGTGAGAGAAAAGAGTTGAGTGGTGGGTGGAGATGAAAATAGAAGGTAGGTGATATGAGTTGAGTGATCAAAATGGTAAGTAGGTGAGTCATAATTAAATAATTTAATTATTTAATTATGAGGTATGTGAGAACTAAAATAAATAAATGAAATTATTTATTTATTTTAAGAGGAAAGGGGATAAAGTGATAAATTAAATTAAAAATTTATTTTATTTAATTTAAGAGGAAAGTGGACTAAATAAATAAATAAAATTTATTTATTTAATAATGTTAAAGGGATGGGGACAAATTAAATAAATGTTATATTTATTTAATTTATTAGAGGAAAATGCTAGATTAGGCGACGACATGGGGATCTAGGGCAAAGATGATAGGAGATGTCTAAATGGTGTAACGTTGCAACAAGTGGACATTTTTGGGTGTCTACATTTTTCCCCTCTTTGAGATGATGGTTGAGATGATGAGATTTGCATCGAGTAACATCATTTCAAAGAAGCTAAGGTATTGATAGAGGAAAAATAAAAGATAGGATGAGGATGGAATGATAAGGTGATGATGGGATGATAGGATGATGATGCCCCCTCAAGAGGATAGGCGGGTTAGAAGAACACAAGTAGGCTCTCGAAATGAACTGGATTGGTTGAGGAAGAAAGAGGAGGAAATGGAGGAAAGAGATAAAGGATACGTTATGCTACAATGAACGTGAGCAACCATATGTTTGCTATAGCACGAGATGTTATGCACCAGGGTATGAGGACCAAGGTGACTATGTGTCTCATGCCCCAACGTAATACAACCTTGTCTAGATACAAGATATGAATATTAGCTGGGAGAATACAGATGCAAATGCAAGATAAAAATGATAACACACACAAGCAAGCAAGCAAGCATGCACAAATGATACAAAAACAAACAAGGTATTGCCCTTGTCAAGCTGTAAACCAAAGATTAATTGCTAATTGATGAAGACGAGAGTGTGATCATGGCAGGGAATGATATATCCCTAGATCAACATAAGGATGAATGATTATTGATTGATGATTGATTGATTGGGTTTACGACAAGGCTAGGATCAAGACCATTGATTTCGATTGGATAATTTGACAAGCTTGATTGACTTGATTGGTATGGATAAATGATGACTTGCATTTGAGATTTATTGGATTGAATGATTGGAAGAAGAAGTGATTGAAGAATTGTTTTGAAAGATTGATGAATTGATGAAGATTGAAGATAGAAGAAGATGATAGAAGAAAGAGGAATATCACCTGTGCCTAAATCTAGGCACTTCATACTCCAGACTGCCTACATACCCGTGTCCACGAGATCAAGGTACGTAATGATAGAGATGGGATGTAGTTCTGATTTTGTTTTATTGGTGATGGTGGAGATGGGATGTAGTTTTGATTTTTGTTTATTTGGTGATGATGATGGGATGAAATTTGATAGATTGATTGGATTGATTGAATTTGAGATTGATTATAGAAGAAATGATAGATAAATGAAGATTAGAAGAATGGTGAAAGATGGAAGAGGGGTATTGTCTTATACCTGAATCTGAGTACTTCCTTCCTACTGTAGACTGCCTACATACCTATGTCCATAATATCAAGGCACTTAACGATGGACATGATATGTAGTTCTGATTGTGTTTTATTGATGATGATGATGATAGATTTGATTTTCATTGATTGATTGGATTGATTGATATGTGATGTTGATGTGATTTTAATTGTTTGAGAGATTGGCTTGATTTGATGATTTGATTTGAGCTGATGATTGGATTAATGATTTGACATTGATTTGATGGATTGATCTTTGATGATCAGATTTGATGATTGGATTTGATTGGAAGTTTGGCTTGATTGATTTGGATTGTATGATTGGAAGAATTAATTTGACATGATTGATTTGGTGAATTGATTTGGCATGATTGATTGATTATATTGGATTTGATTTGATTTGATTTGGATGATTTGATTGACTTGATTTGGTAGGTTTAATTGGATTTGTTTGTGATGGATTTGATGTGATTTGTTTGATTTGATTGATTTTGATGATTGATTGTTGATTGAATGATTAGAAGAATTGACTTGATGAATTGATTTGGCATGATTTGTTTTGATTTTTGTTGGATATTTTATTTTTTTGTATTTTTGGCATATTTAAATTTTTTTGTATTTTTTCAGGACATTTTATATTTTTTTTTTTGGAATTTTTTCAGGGCTTTTTGCAATTTTTTGGATTTCTTTTCAAGACATTTTATAATTTTTAGGGATTTTTTTCTTCAGGAAATTTTATAATTTTTAGGAGTTTTTTCAGGGCTTTTTATGATTTTTTGGGATTTTTTCAAGTCATTTTATGATTTTTTTGGATTTTTTTATGTCATTTTATGAATTTTTTGGATTTTTTGATATTTTGAATGTCAATGGATTTACAACTTTGGTAGCCTTTGTGCAAGATGCCAGTGACGAGGGAGGAAACCAAGTCTAGGTGCAAGAAAGGATATAGGATGGATTAGGATGAATGGATAAAAGGATGGGCGGTAAGGGATGGAAAGGAAGACTCATGAACAATGATTGGATAAGAGGATAGGTGAGCGGATGTGTGGATAAGAGAGCTAGGATGTGATCTCAAAGACTATGTCGCATAGGAAATAACATGCCCCATTCTAGATAGTATGCGTAGGATTTTTCATGACAAGGCTCAGGATGATATGATAGTGATAGGATTGGGCTGATGACAATGGGATTATGATAGGATGATAGGATGGGTTGGAAGGGATAAGGTACATCAAGAGTTTTTTCCAAGGATGTTTCAACATTTTTCCCCCAATCTTTATCAAGATCAAAAAGAGGAAGGGAGGATGAATGGACTCAATACGATAGGTATGTATAAATGTAATGGATAAGGATTTAATAGGATGGTGGTATGATAAGATATGATAGGATGGAAAATGATAGTGTGGGTGAGACAAGGTGCCCCCAAGTGTAGGTGACATAGAAGATCAACTTACACATGATGCCTGTTTGCCAGGTTTTCATCATGGTACTTATCCAGGGCGCCTGCTTGCCAGGTTTTCACCGTTGGACGAAGGGATTTGTCTTTACTTTTTTAATTTTTTTTTCATTTTTTTCATTTTTTGACTAGGATAGGAGAAGGTGGATTATGGATAGGAGAACTCAAGTGTATAGTTCCATGAAAGGTGATAGTCCCTCTAGATGGATGTCATCTCATGTGTTAGTGTCTGAATCAATAGAGGGTTTGCTAGTTCCAATGCCCAGGTAGATTTGGCCAACAGATACGAGAGATTGCATGAGCTGCCTCCCCTTCACTTCTAGTTCTGCTGCACCAAGGGGGGTATCCCTATAGCTAAAGATTTAACCTTGACTCGCCCAATGACAAAAGATTTAGCTTTACAACAACAGGCAAAATACTCTCACGTATGGACCAAGATTTGCATGATAGATCACAAGGATGGCAATGTTCTTAGACATATCTAACTACTTGAGGTATGAGTGTATGCAGGGGTCCTATTTCTACTCCTACAACTAATAGGTGGGAATAATGAAATGATTTGTATTAATGTTTTGGATGCAAGACAAGGGGTTTTGGATCATAACTACTACACAAGAAGCAGACCGATGCCTACCTCTGGGCAAGGAGTCAACTAGACATATACAAGAGAATGGTTTGCAACTGGCATTCAAGTTTCAAGGGGTTAGGACTGGTATTTGCCTTACAAACACCACCCAAGGATAAGTATTTAACTGTCTCTACTTACATACATCCCAGCTGACATACAATCTTCTCCATACTCAACCTAAAACAATTTAATCCACTCCTTGAATGGAAGTTAGAGATTAAGCATGTGATACATAAATCTATACCCTAGAATCTGAGAAACCCTTAGCAACTAGATTCAAAAGAAGAGAATGCATACAACACATGGAGACAGACAGATAAACAAATGCAAGAATGCATTTTTCATATAAAATGATAGGAAACTGAACATATGTGCAAGGTGCACTCAAATGCAACTCATAAACTCCAAAAGAGATAAAGCAACCAGGAAAATGCTCTATCTTTCGTTATTTTTCCCCCAAAAATGCCCAAGTCTTCAACTCCCACAATGAGTAACATAGTTTCCCTTTTATAACAAGACTGTGTACTCAGCAATAATTACAAGGCAATTCAAAATTCCTGCCAAATATAATGCACCATAGAATGGCGCTCAAATCATTAAAAGTTCCAGGCAGAGAGAAAGAAAGGAGCAGGTGAGATTGGGAACTGAGCCACTGACTGGAGATTTTCCTCATCGATTGGGTAGGTGTCCAGTCAATCATCGACCCATGCCTCTGCATTTCACCATTAATGGCCCAGCTACCCGTAGCTCCCTTTGAAATGCAGCAGTGAATGCATAAGAAGTTTTCCCGCCTAAAATGCGGCCACAGATATAGAGAAATTCTTCGCTCCTGAGAGTTTAAAAGATGGCCGTCGATTTTCCCTCCTTCTGCTGAGATCTGCGGCTCAAAATCATGTTGACTAGTCGTCAACCAATGGAAATATGCCACGCAGATGCCTTTTGCTTCACTGACTTTTCCCATCGCTGACCCTCATTTTGCTTTGTCTGTCACTTTTGCCCCTTTTCACCTTGTAAATGCATATACAACTGCCTTCTTTCCTGCCTTTCAAATCCTTTGTATATGCTAATACATATACATACAACTGTTTAACATACAAGGTAGACCCCAAATCTGTATAGAACAAATCAAATTTCTACTCGGGTTCGGCTTGTATCACCTTTTGCATCTTTCCATTTTGTATATTGCATACATACAATGCAATATACATGCTGCAGATTTCAAATTTTATGAAACAGATTGGGACAGTTTTCAAATCCGGGCCTTGTATCTCATCCCTTTGTATATCAGCATATACAAATGCCATATACATACAAGCAGCGGACCCCAAATTTTATTCACTGCATTTGATTTTCAATCGGGTCTGGATTGTATGTTTTCTTTTGTATATCAGCTTGTATGTCGCATATACAATGCAAACATACAACTGGTGGGCCCCATGCTTTAGTACCTGCCTTGTATGTATCACCTTGTACATTGCCACTGGTGCATCTACCCAATATGCATTCTGCTTTGTACGCTCACATTGTATGTCGAACACATACAATCCCCTTTGTATATCTACGGGCCCCACCTCTTGTATATCGGCCCTTTGCACATTTCCTTTGCATATGGCGAATGCATATCGCATATACAAATGCAATTTATGTACGAGATACAAAGCCATTGTATGTGAGGCAGACCCCACCAAATGTATCTCCTGCTTTGTATATTGCCGAATGTACAAGACCCCTTGTAACTTTTCATTGCATGTAGCCGTTGTATGTCTAAACATACAAACCCGATATACAAGCAAACTCAACATACAATTGCAAAATATTCTCAGAATCTACGAAAGATTCCTCAATGTATATGCACTTATTCCAAACTTGATATGCATACAAGGAGGCATATAACTATTTTTTTCCATTTTTTGAAGGCCGATTGAGCATTTTGCAAGCCCGCCAATGTACATTTGCATTTGCACATACAAACCACTTTGTATGTATAAAGATACATGCATTTAAAACTATTTTTTGCACTTTTCAACTGCAAAGGCCAAAAGATTTAGAATTTTTTGGATTTTTTGTGAAGGGGCCTGCAGACTTAAATGCCTGAAACCTAAATGTTATGCAGGCACCAACAACATGGACCATGTCAAGTCACTCATAGATGTTGGTAGGGGAGATTGTATGAAGATGGATGAAGTAGGTAGATAGTAGATTATGGAAGGTGTGATAGTGGATTATGATATGGATTATGTAGGACTTATGGATGAGGATAGTGGATTATGATGGATAAGAGGCTTATGCAAAAGCATGGACCATAGGGATTTGATAAGGGAGATATGTAAGATAATGGATGAAGGATGGGGAGATGGAGGTATGCAGAATTGTGGGATGGAAGGGAACCATGACCAATGGCTGTACACACTGTGATAAATGTTGAAGCTTTTGATGGGATGGTGGGGTGGGAAATAATGGTGTTGTTTGTTTAGGAGATGGATGGTGAAGTGCTTTGGGGACCCGCATAGACTTAGTATTTTTCTAATTTTTTCTTTTCATGTGGGATGGAGGATTTTGCTACTTTTGAATGGAATGGACAGAAGAAGATGGTTGGGATTCACAAGAGGTGGATGCCTCATTTGACTTGATGGATTTTTGGTTAGGTACCCATACCATTTTAGTTTTTGACTTTGCTTGTGGAGGTATGGGTTGGGATATATGCATCTTTTGTGCAGCTTTTGAGGTAATTGCTTGTTGCTTGGGGACCCACACCTTTTTCATTTTTGCTTTGAGGTGTGTGGGTGTATGTAACTTTCAAGATGGATTTTTCTTTGGTTCTTTGCTTTTGTGCCCTAAAGCATTAGGATTTGTAGAATTTTTTGCTTTATAAGTGTAAGCATCCAAATTTTTGCTTTAGAATCCCATGGGGTGGATCAAAGGAGAAGAAGCTTCATGTTTAGACAATATGTGCATTTGCTAGTCATGATTGGGATTTTTAGAGGATTTATGGATGGATGGATTAGGTGTTGGAAGTAGTGGAGGTAGATTCGATGGAGGGGTGTTAGTAGTTGGAAGAAGTGGAGGCAAAGTGGATGGTGGGAGGTGAACGGTCACATGCTTTTGCGTTTTGTAGGATGATGGAGGTGGAATGTCGACATATTATTTAGGGGTATGATGGGATTTGCGATGGAAAGTGGTGGACTTAGGAGGGATGGAGGGATTACCAACATCGTTAGATGTTGAACTTGAGGTGTGTATCCAAGGCCAAATGAGCGCGAAGGGATCTTGACATGGATTGGCTCCAAAATACCTTGGTCAAGAAGGCCAAGGCCTTTACCTTGATAGTTCATGTTTTGGAGGATGCGATTGACAATGGGACTAGGCGTAGGTGGAACACTAGACACGAGCTCCTTTGTGGATGGAGAGGGTGAAATAGAGGATAATGGTTGGTGGTTTTCTAAGGAGGAACACTCGTGGATAAAGGTGGATAGACTAATAGGACATGATGCTGGAGTTGCGACAGGGTTGATAGTGGACGTGGAAGGATCATTAAGATCTTGCTTTTGCTCATTATGATCCAAGGTATTTGTTTGATCTTCTACATTTTGTTGGGAGGCACATGTCTCATCATGGGAAGTGGTAACTTGTGCATTAGGGCTAGATGGAGGATGGATAGGAGCAATTTGGATTTTTTGCTCATGGATGGGTAAAGGATTATGGATAAGATCAAGGTGCTCATGGATAGCTTCTTCATAGAGAATTTCATCTTGATCATGGAAGAGGTAAATGTTATGGATGGGTAGCATAGATGGAATGTGAGGGATTTGATCTTGACTCGGATTAGGGACTAATGTTTTCACATACTTAGGATCATGCTCTTGATAGACCTCTTGGGTGGCTTGGATGACAATAGAAGGCTCTTGGATGATTTCTTGGTCAACAACATGAAGGTTTGATAGGTCTTGATGTGGATTCATGGGAGAAGTCTGTTCAATAAGCTCAATCATTTGTGGACCACATGGTGGAGGTGGAGGAATAAGCAAGGTATTGGGAGATTCTTTGATAAGCTCATGAATGGAACTTTGATGACATGGCAATGATTTATTCCTCGCTAATAGCCAATGGATCACATCCTTTGCAAGGGTATGGGTGGATGGATAATAGAAGGGATGGATGATGATAGTGGATGGTGTTATAGGCTTAGAATTAAGACTTGTGGGATGGATAATGGGATTAGATAGACTAGGACTTGGGCTAGATGGAAAGATAAGGGGATTAGATGGATTGGTTTTATCTAACCAAATCTTACCACAATCTTCTAGGTTCTTGATCAATTTTTTAAATTGTTTACAAGCAGATATGAGATGGCCCTTACACCTATGGTATGCACAATATTCATTGTCTTTATACCAATGGGGTTTAAAGTAGATTTCTTCAAAGGGTATTATCAGTGGTAGCTCAATCAAATTTTCTTGGACCAATTGTTGTAGGGTCATCTCTGAGGGATCCTTTAGTGGAGGGGTTGATGGATTAGAAGGTTGACATAAAGGTGCTGGGAGAGTACTAGTTGACTCATGTGTTGGCATGTTCTCGGATGATGATGGAGGGTGTTTATAGGATGCTTGCTCTAGGTTGGTGTTTCCCTCGTTAAAGACTATTAAGCCTTGCTGTAAAGGCGAGCTTAGGGATACTTGATTTATGTGCAAAGGATCATTTAGACTTGAGTCAAAGGTTGTTAGGTCTTGTTTCTCAGGTGGACTTAAGTCTATTAGGTCATGTTGCAAAAGTAGACTTGGGTTGACTTGGTTTATGTACATAGGGCCATTTGGACTCACACGTGCTTCTTGGTTGCCTTGTGGATAGGTTTGGTGATGAGGTGGCATGGTAGGATATGTAGGTGGAAGAGTTTGTGATATAGATTGTTGTGGATAATGGTAGATGTTGGAAGAAATGGGGTACAATGATGTGGCATTAGTTTGACATGTGAGTGGATAAGATTGGTATGAATGGGGATAAGCTGATGTGGCATTGTTATGGAATGGCGTGGGATAAGGTGATGTGGAAGTGATTTTAAATGAGGATGGATTTGATTGATAGGGAAGAGGATAAGGTGATGTGGAATCATTATGATATGTGGATAGGTTAGATTGGTGTAAAATGGAAGGGGATGCCACATAGGAATAAGGTGGAACTGTTTGGTGTTGAATGGATAAGGGATGATGACATATTTTCTATGTTTGACATGTGTCTAGGAGGTGTTGGGCCTATGCTATAAGATGTTGCATATGAGGTGATTGGCCTGCTTGAAGTTGAAGTTGTTGAATCAAGTTATGGACATGTTGAATCATTTGTTGGCTTAGGGGTGATCAGCTTGTTTGCACTTGGTGAAGTAGGTCAATGAGGTCATGTGCTAGGTCCTCTAGGGTTGACATGGTGGAAATTGCTATGGATTAGACTTATGCGACAAAGTTGAGACTCTTGGATTGGCTTGGTCAATTAATTGGATTGATTTGATCAGTTGATTGATTGGATAATATTATCTCCCAAGATATAGACTCATGAACTCAAGGGTAGACAAGGTTGGTTGATAATGCTAATATGATCAAATGCTAGATAAGGACCAAAGCCAAAGGACAAGGTTGGTTGATTGGATCAATGTTGGATAGTTGATGTAGAGTCTCAAAAAGGATGTAAGGTTCAAGAAGTCCAATGATATGATATGGTCAAACTAGATGGGATGGGGTAGAATGGTGTGGTTAGATTAGAAAGAGGATGATATGGAATGATTAGGTTAGATGACCTAGATTGATTAGGATGGGGTTGATTGGATGACCAGGATGATCAGATGACAAGGATGATCTAGTTTGGAAGGATTAGATGAAATGTAGTGATTGGGAGATGTGTTAAGACAAGTAGATTGAGGATGATGTGGCAATATCAAACATAATATCTCACATACGCATGCATGCAAACCAAACACAATGATCAATGTGTACACCCTAGGCTAGGCAAGGACAATATTTGTAGGATCCCCTAGCTGTGCCTATTCAAAGCGGATAGCTTCAGGATCTTGGTAGCACCAGTTCCCCTCCATGGTACTCACTTCTCATGCATACCAAGATCTGGGTTTCCCAAGGCTCATGTCCCCATCAAACCTTAGGATTGTCCCTACTATCTCTACTAAGAACCGTGTGAATCAGGACGGCTTCAAAGGTTCAACCTTCTGCGCCAACAAATAGAGGGTTTTTGGCCACTAAGACATGGTTTTTAGTCAGGGTTTCTATTCAGGTGGCTATACATGCGACAACGCTACTCTCCGTTATGGAGTCTCCCAGCCTAAAGAGGTTACGCTCTATGGGGTTTTGGGGGAGGTTGGCTATCATTATAGGAGATCAACACCCGTCATTTGTGACTTTTGTCACAAACGCATTATTTATATAGCAGATTGGAATGGTTTGGTTTTGACCTGTTTCTGCTTGGGTCATACCCCTTATCACAATGGGAAGGCAAACCCTCTAGTGTTGGCAATGATTTCTTGTGCACCCCAGATCCATTGGTTAGGCAGGGGAGAGGATACTTTCATTGCCAAATCAGGTAACAATCAAACTCAGCTAGCAAACGAAGAAATGAAAAGCAGACACAAAGAAGACAGATTGTTAATTTTAAGCACCAAATTGAAGTGTGCCTACTCTAGTGATAAATGATTGATCTTTGACTACTCAAACCTATAGAAGATATGTCAGAATCTTGTTTTCTCCATTCTTTGACAAGCGACTTTTGACAGGCTGTGCAGATAAATCATTAGTTTCCAAGAAAAAAATGATAGATTTAAGCTTGGAAAGATAGATGAACTTGGATTGAAAAAAAAGATAATAAAATGATAAAATTACCTAATCAAACCTACTCCATTGTGAAGTTCATGGAATTACCTTTCTGACGAGTCCTCCCGCGTGTGATTTCAACCCCGTATGCAGAAGTTATGGCTAAGGGAAAAAATTCACCTCCTTCGGCATGTTTGAAGAAGATGGGTTGACTTGATTGAAAAATGTTGACTTTTGTTTGAAGTGGTTAACTAGCTAATTGGTTTGGCAAGATTCCTTTGATAACGTATGTTGTTTGTGTTATGATTATAGTTTTGGCTGAATTGGTGGTTACGGTGTTAGATTGTCACTTTGAAATGATCACCATCTCCCCTTTAAAAATTAAAGATTCCCTAAACATTTAAAACTCTAAACTTAGCCACAATATTAAATATTAAAGCCCTAAATGATAAAGGTCTATATCCAAAGGCCTACGTTAAGAGGCTAAGCTGACATGCTAGGTTTTTGAAGGTTAGCTGGTGGGGTCGAATGATGGGTTTTACGAGGTCGAAAGGTATAAGTGCTAACCCTAAATGAAAAGTTGACACCAAAAGACAAACAAAAGCTGACTTAAGACTATTGACGGTGACCTAAAAGTTTAGATGCCGACCTGAACCTAAATTGCGCCCACTATTGAAGTCGCCGACTACTAAGGGTTTTAAATCACCAACTGTGGGTTTACAATGGCACCAACTAAGGAATTCTCCATGCTGACTTTTTTAAGAGACCGTGACTATTCTAGAAGACTGCGATTACAAATGTGACTATGCTGTGGAAGAAAATGGGAGGTCAAGGGTTTTGGAAAAGTGACTAAGACCGTTAGTGTATGGATCTCGACTGGAGGCTTAAACTATTGACCAGCAGTTTTAAGGCATTCGATGGGTGATTTAGGAAATCGACCAGTGATTTTGGAACTTCAACCGATGACTTTTAAGGCAGATAAAGGTTTTGACAGGCAACGACTTAGACTTCTTGTGGTGGTGACTAATGGTTCTAGCAAGTTTTTAAATGGTGACACAGCAATAAGGTCACAAGGAAGTGAGAGTCAAGTCGACAAAGGCTGTCGAAAGGTAATCTAAGGTTCAATTGGCTTAGCAATTGGAAGTGGTCGACCGGGGATATTTAAACTAAAACTAACAAACCTTCACCTAGAAAACCTTATCAAGATCTCACAACACAAGTTCAACATCCTGCCATAACCAAATCAGACTCACATTGTAGACTGTGCTGTATGGGCCCGTACGGATTTGTACCATACGACTGTAAAATAAAAAATTTTCAAATTTTTACCAAAAAAACTTTTCAATGAGCACACTATGTCAAATTTATAGTCTAGGACCCTGGAAGCGGCCTCCCAGCATGATGGCATAGTTAGTTTTTGTCCCAGAGACTCCCTGTATTAGATTCTTGAAAAAACTCACGAATGAGGGTCAGGTAAAAGCAAAATTTTAAAGCAAAAACCTGCAAAAAACTTAGTGATTTAGTCCCACTGGGCGTGCCAGAATGTATACCATCGAAAATTTCATCATTTAACAAATCAAGATAAAAACCCAAATACATTCAAGAAATTTGATCAAAGTGATTAAAAACCACATGTAATGAAAAAAAAATCACTCAGATGCTTTTATTCCTTGGTGCAATTGTGGATTGTTGATTGCTCACGTTTTTGCACCACAATGACGAGATGAGATTGATAAGAAGATAGATAGGTAGAGGTTGATGGATGAGAGATTGAGGAGAAAATTCAGCAGAGTGATGGTGCTTTAGAAGATTCATCCATACCAAATGACTTGGAAATTGGTCAATTTATAGATTTTTTTGAGAAAATGGAAGGATAAACTTTCCATTTCATGAGTTACAATCAAATTGGAAAGTTACTATGCAACTTGGGAGAGAAAAGTGGAAGGTGGATGAGTGATTAGAGAGATGAATTAGAAAGTGGTTGAGTCATCTCAAGAGAGAAATATAAGGTGAGAGAAATGAGTGGAGAAGAAATTGGAAGGTGGGCCAAGTTAACTCGAGAGGATTTGGGAGATAAAAATGGTAAGTGGAAGAAATGATTTGAGTCATTCCAAAAGATAGATATGGAAGGTAGGTAAATAATTTAAATAATTTAATATTATTTAAATTATGAGGAATATAAGGATAAAATGATAAATAAAAATAAAATAAAAGATTTATTTTATTTTATTTAAGAGGAAAGGGATTAAATAAATAAATTAAATTTATTTATTTAATAATGGTAAAACAGATGATATTAAATTAAATAAATGTTATATTTATTTAATTTAATAGAGGAAAATGGTAGATTAGGTGATGATATGGGGTGATTAGGGCAAAACTGCTACAAGATGCCTAAGTAATGCAACGTTATGACAAGTGGACATTTTTGGGTGTCTACAACTGCAATCAAATCTAATCTAAGAGCTTGTAAATGAAATTGCTGGAATCAAATCTATCCTAGGAAGCATTCAAAGGGAAATTCTAGAAATGTAAATAAATAGGGAATAGAAAGACTGCTGGAAAATAAACTATGAAATGAAAACTACAAACAACTCTACTACTGTTGTTGAAAACTAAACTTTATTATTTCATAAAACTCTTCCCATATGATTCCTTAATTACAATGAATTTATAAAATTTTTAATATTCTCAATCAATCTGCCAAGAATGTGGATTTGAGATCCTATTTTTGGGGAGAAAAACTAAATCTTCTTCCTCTGATTTCACTGCCTTCTTTCATGCCACTTTTATTTGAGTCAAATTCAGTCACAAACGTCACATTTATTTTGGTGAATCTCTTCAAACGGTTTCTGGGTTTTGTTATCCTCATTCCCATCTTTCCAGATGATTTTGAAATTCTAAATTTCATTGAGAAATGAGGGAGATATCACCATTTTACTGAGACTACATTTTAACTTCCTCTTTTCATGCTTCTTTTTAGGAAGTTTTCTGGTGTTTCAACTTGACATAATTTATTCTTCAGTCTATTGATTGTTGATTACAATGTAAAATATGTAATAGGATTAATACATATAATGGCACTAATTGCATAAAAGACATGCTTTTATTTATCTAATAGATGAGACATTTTTTTGTCTCATCAGAAGGGTTGTAGAAAGGGGTTGTGGTGATTTTGAATTTAGAATTGGCAATATGGGAGGAGACATCATCAGACAAGAACCTACAGTACATGATGTAGTACTAGAAGATCAATTAACTCCACCAATCTTGACACAGGCATGATGGATTTGTTGCAAATATGTGCCTAAGCGGTGTTGTCATTGATGTCAACATATCATTGTTGCCATTGGTGTTAACTATTTTCTATTTTGCTGCTTGCTTAGAAGACTGGAATGTTGAAAATATTGAGAAAATTAATGAAGATCAATGTATATGAACCATATGGCTATGTAGCTCAGTTTGTCTGAAGAAGCTCTAGTTAATATTTCAGAGGTTTGCATTAAGATCTGAAGAAGTTACGGCCATCTAAGTAGAACTAGTTCTTGTAGTTTCAGAAGAGACAGAGTGACAGGAAAGAGGTCTGGATTGCTCCAATAATGTATAATGATGATCTGGGGATCTAGAGGCAAGTCTGGAAAGTTAGTGTGTATCATCCATTCAAGTGGTTCATGGTTTGAGGTCTGCAAGCAATCTTTCTAGGGTGACAATTATGGCAGATAGTGTTCTTGAGGTTCCAGATGAAGATGCAAGTGATTCTGATGATTTCGAGGAGTGCGGATGTTTTTGTTGAATTCAATGTGCTTGTGGAGATCTCTAGATCGTGTGGCTATTGTGTTGGAGATCCGCATTGAAGTTTGATCTTGTTATTGAAGATTTCCCTTTCAGTGTTGATGTTCTTCCCAATCTTGGCTGACCGGATTATTTAAGCATGTTGCGGATGATCTAAGAGTAATTCTATGGAGCGTGGCATGTTGATAGAGGAAGATTCAAGTCTTAGTTATGTTTGGCCAAAAGCTTAGTGATCTACATTAAGTTAGATGTTTGTAATTCCGACCTTGGTGTTCATTCCAAGGTTGATGAAGCTTATAAATACTTGTTGGTGAAGTTGTGGAAAGTGTGCTTGTGCAAAAATGATCAAATCCTAAGAAAGCTACAGAGGTAGAGTAGAGGAGAAGAGGAGCAGAGGAACAAGAGTAGTGAAGGATGAAGATATAGCAAGAAGTGTTTTGGGGGATAGATTAGAAGTCTTGTGAGCCTTCATTGGGACTGAACTAGGCATGAAAAAGATGCTATTTCTCAATTCATTTTCTTTGTGTTAAACATAAATTCTATAGGCAGTGAGCCTCTATTGAGCAGTGAGCTCCAGGCAGCGAGCCCAAATGTATGTGCATTCCCATTTGTAAAATACTTTTAACAGAGTATTAATCTTTGTGGGTTAACCCCCACCATGGTTTTTCCCTTAACCGGGTTTCCACGTTAAAAATCTTGGTGTTAAGTGTGTTATTGTGTTGCTGCTCATATGCTTATGATTCTTGATTTTTCATGGTTAAATTATTGATCTATTGTTAAGTGGTAAAAGGAAGAGTTAACTGCAAAAAGTATTAAAATTTTGAGACAACTGATTCACCCCCCCTATTAGTTATCTGCCCTAATTCCAATAGGATTGATTATTTCCTAAAACTCATAGAATTTGCTAAAGGTATAACGAGGCAGTTTGCAACCTCACTTTACCATGATGAAGCCTCTATAAGGGGACTAATAGTGGATGCTTTAGAAGTACTAGTTGCTGAGGTATCAGGTTTACTTAGAAATGAAGAGTTCCCCATCAAAGCAGATGCAATAGCTGCAAGAGATGAATTTAGTGAAGAAGGGTAGCAGTTGGAATCTACATCTCAAGGAACTAAAAGGCTCTCACTTCCAAAATTGTGGGCTGCTTGTGCCATGAACATTATCAAATACCTCACCTGTGCTAGTAGGAAATCTATGTTATACACTGTCCATTTCAAATTGTTAAGCCATCTTCGTCATAATAGGGTAGTTAATGTGCCTAATTTCCTATATAATTTCTTAAAAAGAATGAGATATGAATATCAAAGGAAATAAAAAAGATCATTATTATGCCATGATTGCGTGGTTACTTTGTTAGTTAAGAGAAGTCTTAGGATGTAGTATCCAAATGTGCCTTGGAAACAATTCTTGAAATGCAAAAATATCAATGATATCCTTAAGGACCCAACATCACCAAAAAATTCACCTGCTGCATCCTTGAGAGAAAACCCTATTTCACCTACTGCATCATCTACCCACAACATAAAGGAGATAGGAAAACATGATGTACCAATTATGCCAAATGTAGTATCTGATCAACCCATATTGGAAGAAGAGAATCAAACCCTAGAAGAAGAGACCAATCAGGCTCCATCCTTTAGTAAGACACCTAGCACCAAAACACCAAGAACTAGGAAAGAGAAGATTCGCTCCTCTTCTAAGCCTGTAAAGAGGTCAAAAGAGAAATCCACACTAGTAAGGTGTTCACACCACCTTAGAGAGAAAGGTGTTATGGGAAGTGTTTTTAAGAAACCTAGAAAAGAGAAGGAGGGTAGCAGTTGAGAGTGATCATGAGCTAGAAGATAATGTGACCAAAAATATACAAACCCCCATGAAAAGAAAATGGTATGTGTCAAGTACCTCTGAGTCTGAATCAGAGGACATCTTTATTTCTAAGAAAACTAGGATGAAAACCCCAAACAACCCTAATAATGAGGAATGTGAGTGTACCAGAGGTGGTGATGAACAATCTTCAAAGGATGAGGAATTATTGCTTGAGGACAAGAATATAAGAAGAGAACTATAGGAAGCTATTGATAGAATAAAACAACTGGAAGAATTGATCAAAGCCTATGAGTAGAAGGACAAAGAGAGAGGTAAGAATACATGACTTGGAAGAAAGGTTTAACACCTATGGTGAGGAATCAAAATTGGATGCCCTCATAGAGCTGGCCATAGTAGCTATAGGGAATAAGGAATTAGTGACTGAAGAAAAGAGGATCCTTGTTGTCAAACCTCCAACTTGCTATACAATTATATCCTTAGGATATCAATTATGGAAGGTTACTTAGGAATTCAGTGAATAGAAAGAAGAATGGAAAAGAGAAAAGGAAACCATGATTGAAGACCACAATAAGGCATTGCAAAGGAAGGATATAGAGTGGCAGAAGCTAGCAGTAAGAATAGAGGAATTAATAGATAAAGTTGCTTAGATTGTCAAATGTAGACCACCAGCTAGGACCTATGCCATTTCTTCAAGAAAAATTTGACTTTCTAGTTTAGCAGATTGATCAGCAATAAACTAGTTCACATGAGTGAGAAAATGGCTTTCCTCAAAATTTTTGTTACTTCCACACTTGATGAACAAGATCAGTTATGTGAATTTTATTTACATAATTATGTTGTGTTAGGAGATACTAAATGGAATCCATTAATCTGTGTAGGGGATTTGTAGCTAAGGGCATTGGCCTCTTACTTCAAAAATGAGAAATTGAGAGGGGACATTATGCAAGCCCACATAGAAAGAGAGAAGTCCATTACCCTTCCAATCAGAAAGGAATCTGAAATCCCTAAGTTTATCATTGTAGAATGGAAGCAACTAATGGAGCACAAGGGTGTGGGGAGAAAAATTATGAATTTGAGGTTACAAGAGTATGACAGGATTCAGTACTTGACAGTAGGGCTCATCCATCACTCTCACTAGCATGTACAAGACCGGTGTAATAGCTTGACTCCAGAGTTACAAAAGAAGGAACCCCATTCTATCCACAACGTCATGGCCATGTTTGAAAGGGTCAAGAAATGTATGGACATTGCTAAGGGACAAGCACTGAGCTAGATACCATTTACTTTTCAGCCCCCTATGCTTCTATAACCAGTGCCACATTGGACTGGGAGGAGGAGTGTAGAGAGTGAGAAAGTAGAGGTCTCCAGGATGAACATGTTGGCACACAGTAATGACTTCTATTTGGAGCAGGCTCAAGGAGTAGACACTATTGCAGATCTTAGGGGGATCACCTTGTTTTACAACCTAAAGCCTTAATGGTTTGGTTGAGGTCAAACAAAAGGATAGTTGGGGGGTGTGATGAGGCTAATTATTAGCCTATTTTCTTCTAGTTTTATGCAAGTTGAAAGACATTCCCAGACACTGTTTTAAGTATATCTCTATGTTGTGTTATCCTTTATGATCATTATGTAGACTTGAACTTCGTTAATTAAGTATATGGAGATATGATTATGATATGATGAAATTGTATGTTATATGTGAGAATGTATGGATTATTGAGAATGTTTGTGTTGATTTTGGTTGTTAGTATTTTGTACATGTTCATGGACTAACCTTGTTGCTAAAAGAGAGAGGTCTGTCACCCGCAACAACTATAGGGTGCAGCCTACAACCACAACATTTCCAGGTATAGTGCAGGGAAGACTCGAGTATTGACTAAGTGTAGTAACCATGGCCAAGGACATTCAATGGAGAGAATCATGCATCATGATAGGTGATCAATAAAGATGATTGGAAGCTTGAAGGACTTTGTTACAACTAGAATACTAATGGGACCGATTCAATCGACCCATGTTCCCTTATTTCAGCAGAGAGTTCTAGTTTTGTTAGAACACTTCCTTCCTTCTTTTCTTGTCATTGTTGTTAGTATTCATTACACTCTAGTTCATGTAGAGTGGTGTTTTTATGTTTACAGTTAAGAGACCTATTTGAATAACTCCCTCGTACCTATATTATGGTTCAGTAGTTGAGGTAGAAAAAAGGTTAAGTTTAGTTTTGAATAGTTTTTTCTCTACCATAGATCTATCTATCTGAATCTTTTCTGGATTATGCATACAATGTCATTTGATCATGAGTTATGAATATGACAGTTGAGCCATATTTTGTGTGATTTTGAAAAGATTGTGCAAATGTATGTTAGAATCAATATGATTGTGTTTTATCTAAAAAGTCAGATTTGAGTTTAAACAGTGAGGTAGTCACCTGAGCAAGGCCACTTAGGATAGCTGCCTTCACTTTATTTCTTCTATGTTTTAATTGTTTTAGTAGTTAATTTATGAATACAAGATCCATTAGATTCTTAGAGTTGTTTAGTTCAATTAATTTATGATACTTCGAAGGATAGGAACAATTGTCATTAGCAAATAAGAATTTGATTCCTTAATATGTTGTTATAGTTTTACATTACAAAGTATCAGTAGTAGTTGTAGTAGCATTACTTTCTCTTGTTAATAAGTAACTTGATTTAGTGGATAAGTTAGATAGTCTGATCTCTGAAAGCACATATAGTACAACTGCCATCACAAGTCTACAACCCCTGGTTGATAATTTGATGAGGTCTTTTCAAGAAGTTATAGTGGACTGTTCAGTAGGAGATTCCTTTGAGTTGAGTGATTACCACCAAGTTTACCTAACATTGTAAAGACAGTACAAGTCCCATTGGGTGTACTAGAATGCGTGTGAGGAAAAATTGGGATAATAAGATCAAGCATTACAATCAAAACCCAATCCTACCACCTTCAAAGAATCTAATCCAAATGACACAAATGAAAGCAAATCAAAGAACAATGTCACCTAGATTGTACGATTCCTTGGTTATAATGTGGATTTCTTCTCAATTGTGAACAACCATAGTTGCCAAAGCTGGCATGATGATAGATGATATGCTCAAAATACTCAATGGATGCATGATGGAGGTGATATGCATAAGATGATAATCTGGACGCTATCAAGATTATGTGGGATTAGATGAAATGAGAGGAGTGAGAGGGTGTATATATAGCTCTCAACTAAGATTGATCGATGGTGGAGAAAATGTGGCTATGCGGATGGTTGAGATTAATCAAGAGGCTTGGATGAATGTGTACAAGACATGTGTCCATAGAGATCAGTTTTATTAAATGATTGTAGTTGATTTTTTGGTAATGGTAAGATTGATTTTCTTAAAATAGGTCACTTTTCTATTTTAAGAGTTGGATGATGTGGATGATTGATTTTAGAACCATTTAAATCATTTTTTGTATTTTATTGAGGATAGAACCTATCTTGTACACATAGAAGAAAGTGATAAGAGAGGGAAATGATAAGATAAAAATAAATTAAACAAATAAATTCATTTAATTTATTTTTAAATGATAGAGGAAAAGGCTAAATTTAGAAAATTAGAAAATATAAATTAAATAAATAAATTCATTTAATTTATATGCATGATAAGAAGATAAATAAATAAAATACTTAATTTTACTTATTTTAGAGGAATAATAGGATAATTAAATAATTAAAAATTATTTAATTATAGATAGAAAATAGATGAAATTAATTAAATAAATATAATTTATTTAATTAATGATAGAAATAGATAGTTTAGAAGAAAATTGATTAACTGATACAAGTGTGCTAGACAAAATCAACATATGCAATGGTGAAAATGCGACAAATTGACAAATAGTGTGAAGAGTCAATTTTGGGTGCCTATACTTAGACCAAAAAGTGAACTTGGATAAAAGTGTTTATTCTTTGTTAACACTCCTCTGGCTAGAAAAAATAAGATGGTCAACATAATGGGATATCAAAAATAGGAAATACTATCTATTTATCTTGGTCTACCTATGTTCAGGGAAAGCATACCCGAGGGTTATTGGTCTTTGCTTTTAGAAAGATTCTAGAGGAAAATTTCTAGTTGGAAAGGTACATTAGAGTCAAGAAGGTAAACTACAAATTGTCAAATCTACTCTTCAGAATCTCCCTGTCTATTTCATGTCTCCTTTCTAGATTCCATTTAGAATAAATGGCAAATTGGAACAAATCAAAAAAAGATTTTTGTGGACTAGGTCTAAGGAGAAAAGAAGGATACTGTCATGTCTCAAACTCTAATACATTATGAACTTACTATATTTAGAGCTATTTATGGATAATTATGTGTGGATTAAATAAATTTTATTTTAATTTGACTTGAATTAAAAAGATAGACAAGTACTTTAATTTGATTTGAATTAAATAGATGGAATTTTATTTTGAAAGATGGAATAAGTGAATGTTATTTGAAATGATAAAGTGAATATTAGTTTATTTAATAAATTGTAATGCTTCAGCTATTGGACACTAACCTATTAATGAAAAATTCAAGTTTCATGAGTTGCAGGTTGTCGAAGACAAGGGTGTGGTCAAGGTTGAGGTGGTTAGCTTCCTGGTAGGGTTAGGATGGAGGGGATTCTCTTGAACACACACACACACACACACACACACACACACACACACACACACACACATGTAGATGGCATATAGATGCATTGGTATTACATTATTAAATATTGTTTTTTTATTTATTTTTTTGAAAAGAAAAATCCTTTATATTTTCTAGTTATTATTTTATTTATATTAAAATATTCTAATTGAAACATAAAATAGATTAAATTATATATTTATATATTTTATTTTAAATTGTATGTGAGGGATATAATTATATTATTATTTTAGAAATAAGTTATGTGACAAATTTATTATTATAATCAATTTTAGTTATTAAAATTATGCCTTATTGAAACTTAAATTTTTATTTTCATTTAATCCAAGATTTAGTAACAAAATTAAAATCAATCCTTATTGTGAGTTCGGAAATAGAAAAATCTATTTTAATTGAAAAGTAGAAATAAAGAACTTAGAGAAAATGAGAACAAAAATTAGAAAATCTAAAAAGACACAAAATTAGAAAAAGAGAAAATCTTTACACAAATTAGAAAGTGGAAAGATAGAAAGAAATAGGAAAGAGGAAATAAAGTATTTTAAATAGAGATTGGAACACAGAAGAGAATACGCAGCATTCATTCAAAGAGAAAATTATTTGCAGAGTACTCATTCATAATTGCAAATTGGAAAAACAAAAAGGGAGAAAGAAAGAGCAGAAATCCAGAGGAAAGAGGAACAAGAAAAAGATCAACAATAGGAAAGCGTTACTAGGTTTCTATGCACATCTATTTTTACCAATGTTTGATCATTTTGAAATATTGAACCATTGTAATTATTATTGGTATTAAAACTATATATATATATAGCATCGAAATCATGTACTAAAATCACCTGTGAGAAATACAAAAAATTGATATTGTAATTGCCGTTGATTGCAATGTTAGATTTTTTTTTAATTTTTATTGAATATTTTTAAAGAAAACATAAAAAGAAGTAATAAACGACACACACAGCCATAAGAAAAGGGCCATATGGGGCCGCTGTCTATGCAACGACCCCCATATGGAGGCCACTATATACACAACGACTCCATATGGGCCGTCGCCAATACTCTAAGACTTCTTCCTCTTATTATAAATAAAGTTGATTTGCATATGGTTTGCTCATACTTCAATAGTAATATTTGCTGATCTTTTTATGATGTTCATTGGGTATTTCAAATTATAACCGTTCGCTTGACATTTCAATTTTTTATGATATTCACTGATATATATATATCACATTATATAAATAGAGTAAAACAAATAGGAATATATTTGTTTTACTCTATTTATATATAATGTGATATATATATATATATATATATATATATATATATATATATATATATATATATATATATATATATATAGTCATATTGTCATATAAACAAGTTTGTAGCATGTAATTTTTAACTGAATAGAAACAAATTTATTATTCTTTCAAATTAGACAAATAAATGAATATAATTGGTTAAGAACTTTCTATATTGGTTTCTGTAGAAAAGCATGCTTTATTGAGATCATAATTGTCTAACTTTTTATCTGTAAAATTTGCCAAAACCAATGGGATGAAAATGGACCAGCACCAAAGTAAACTAATAGATTCAACTTTTGTTTCAAATGGTAATTTATTACCAAATTAGAAAACCTCTCTTTTTGAAAGATCATTATAAGCCATCAGATTTTGAAAACTAAGACAACATGCAAACTATAATCTTAAATCAGTTGATGTAAACTCTAATTTTCTGCAATGATGTTAGCTTATGATCATCCTATCTTAAAGGAGTTCAAAGATGTCTTTCCTGATGAACTGACTGAGTTACCTCCAAAGCGGGAATTTGATTTCTCGATTGAATTGTTACCTGGTACTGAACCTTTGTCAAAAGCACCATACAGAATGAATACAACTGAATTATATGAACTAAAGGCACAGTTACAAGAATTGCTTAACCAGAGTTTCATTTGACCAAGTGTGTCTCCATGGGGAGCACCTATTATATTTGTAAAGAAGAAGGATGGCACCTTGAGATCATGCATTGATTATAGAATGTTGAATAAGGCCACCATCAAAAATAAGTATCCACTCCCTAGGATTGACAAATTGTTTGATCAGATGAAAGGGGCAAAGGTATTCTCAAAAATTGACTTGAGATTGGGATACCACCAACTTAGGATAAAAGAAGAAGATATTTCAAAGACTACCTTTAGGACTAGATACGGACACTACGAATTCACAGTGTTACCATTTTGGCTAACTAATGCCCCGATAGCTTTCATGAATTTGATGAACAATGTTTTTCGGGATTGCTTAGATGACTTTGTACTTGTTTTTCTTAATGATCTACTAATATACTCCAAGTCGGTGGAAGAACATGACAAACATCTGAGGATAGTATTGCAACGATTACCCTAAGCAGAATAAGACATCTTGCAGCCATGATCACAGTAAGGTCAACTTTCAGACAACAGGTGATGTAGGAGTTGTCTAATGATGAGTTCTATGCTAGGGTAAAACAAGCCTTATAGTAGGATCCTTCGGATCACAAATATGATGGATATGTATTCGAGACTAATGGACTCTTGAGATTTCAGGGATGAATGTATGTTCCAGATGCAACAGGATTGAGGGAACTCGTGCTAGAGGAGTTTCATAATTCACCATATTCTGGGCACCCCAGTGTGACAAAGATGATAGAGGGACTCAAGCCTTTGTATTTCTGGCCTGGACTTAGGAGAGATGTTATTTCTTTTGTAGCCTGATGCTTATAATGCCAGCGAGTCAAGGCTGAGCATATACAGCCGGTGGGACTTCTTTACCCACATAGGGTGCCATAATACAAATGACAGGTGATTATTAAGGATTGTATTCAAGGGTTGCCTATGACCAAGACTTGGCATGGTGTCATCTTGGTAGTGGTTGATAAATTGATGAAGGTTATCCCTGGGAACCTTAAGGATGGTTCTTTAGTGTTGGCGAAAAAGTTTGTGCAAGAGATTTTTTGTTTGCATGGTGTACTTGAAATGATCATCTTTGGTCAAGATACATGGATGACCTCTAGATTTTGGACTACCTTATATCCTTTGTTGGGAACAAAACTAAACTTTAGTTCAACAATATCACCCTCAGACCGATGGTCAGATGGAGAGGGTAAACTGGGTAGTAGAGGATCTCCTCAAAATGTACTATATGGATGAGTAACATAAGTGGGAGGAGTACCTACCTTTAGTTGAATTTGCTTATAATAACTCTTTTCACGCCTCCTTGGGTATGGTACCTTTTAAGGCTTTGTATGGTTGCAAGTGTCAGACACCTATCAGCTGGGATAGAGTGGAAGATAGGATTGTTGTAGGACCAGAGATGTTGAGGGAAATGGAAGATTAGATGAAGCTCATTAAGGAAAAGTTCAAACAAGCTTCAGATCAACAAAAGAGCTTTGTGGATAGAAACATGACTTTTAGGCAGTTTTTAGTGGGTGATAAAGTTTTCTTAAGGGTGCGACTGCACAAGAGTTCTATCTCTTTTGGGAAGGGGTCTAAACTTGCCCCTAGATATGTGGGACCGTTTGAGGTCTTGGAGGTTATTAATCTGGTTGCTTACATGCTTGCTCTACCACAAGCTCTTTCCTGAATACATAATGTTTTCCATGTTTCTGTACTTAAGCCATACCATCCAGATGCATCTCATATTCTTGACTGGCGTGCATTGTAGGTGTAGGATCCAAGGATGGTGCTAGTGGAGCCCACCAAGATTCTGGAGATGCGCAGGGTTATGCTGTGGAACCGCAATGTTGTGCAGTATAGGGTCTAGTGGGACTAGTATTCAGTGGATAGTGCCACCTGGGAAAATGCTGAGGGCATTGATAGAGCATTTCCACATTGAGAATCTAGCATATTTTTATTTTCTGCATATTATGACTTTGTTATATTATAGATATTGGATATGTAAGATTCTTTATGTGGATCTTTGATATAATAGGACATTAGGATGATGTCTCTTCCTAGTGGGTTAGGATGTCACATCTCAAACTCTAATACATTATGAACTTACTATATTTAGAGCTATTTATGGATAA
This sequence comes from Cunninghamia lanceolata, assembly GCA_027924645.1. Classification (NCBI taxonomy): domain Eukaryota; kingdom Viridiplantae; phylum Streptophyta; class Pinopsida; order Cupressales; family Cupressaceae; genus Cunninghamia; species Cunninghamia lanceolata. The sequence continues at coordinate 2,944,567 of BSBN01001720.1, read as the reverse complement.
TTATGTGTGGATTAAATAAATGTTATTTTAATTTGACTTGAATTAAATCGATAGACAATTACTTTACTTTGATTTGAATTAAATAGATGGAATTTTATTTTGAAAGATGGAATAAGTGATTGTTATTTGAAATGATAAAGTGAATATTATTTTATTTAATAAATTGTAATGCTTCGGCTATGCTTTGGCTATTGGACAGTAACCTATGAACGGAAAATTCAAGTTTCATGAGTTGCAGGTTGTCGAAGACAAGGGTGTGGTCAAGGTTTAGGTGGTTAGCTTCCTGGTAGGGTTAGGATGGAGGGGATTCTCTCAAACACACACACACACACATGTAGATGGCATATAGATGCATTAGTATTGCATTATTAAAATATTGTTTTCTTATTTTTTTTTTTGAAAAGAAAAATACTTTATATTTTCTAGTTATTATTTTATTTATATTAAAATATTCTAATTGAAATATAAAGTAGATTAAATTATATATTTATATAGTTATATATTTATATATTTTATTTTAAATTGTATGTGAGGGAAATAATTATATTATTATTTTATAAATAAGTTATGTGACAAATTTATTATTAGAATCATTTTTAGTTATTAAAATTATGCCTTTTTGAAATTTAAATTTTTATTTTCATTTAATCTAAGATTTAGTAACAAAATTAAAATCAATCCTTATTGTGAGTTCAAAAATAGAAAAATCTATTTTAATTGATAATTAGAAATAAAGAACTTAGAGAAAATGAAAACAAAAATTAGAAAATCTAAAAAGACACAAAATTAGAAAAAGAGAAAATCTTTAAAAAAATTAGAAAGTGGAAAGATAGAAAGAAATTGGAAAGAGGAAATAAAGTATTTTAAATAGAGATTGGAACACAGAAGAGAATACACAACATTCATTCAAAGAGAAAATTATTTGCAGAGTACTCATTCATAATTGCAAATCGGAAAAACAAAAACGGAGAAAGAAAGAGTAGGAATCCAGAGGAAAGAGGAACAAGAAAAAGATCAACAATAGGAAAGCGTTACCAGGTTTCTATGCACATCTATTTTTGCCAATGTTTAATCATTCTCTATGAAATATTGAACCATTGTAATTATTAATTATATATATAAATATATATTGTGAGAAATACAAAAATTGCATATTGTAATTGCCGTTGATTGCAGTGTTAGAATTTCTTTTACATACGGTTTGCTCATAGAATTTCTTTTACATACGGTTTGCTCATACTTCAATAGTAATATTTGCTGATTGTTTTATGATGTTCACTGGGTATTTCAAATTATAACTGTTCGCTGGACATTTTGCTTTTATGATATTCGCTGATATATATATACACACACACACACATACATACATACATATATATGTATATATATATACATATATATGTATACATACATATATATATATATATGTATACATATATATATACATATATATATATATATATAGATATATATTATTTTTGTATACATATATATATATATATATTTATACATATATATGTATACATATATATATATATATTTGTATATATGTATATGTATATATATATATGTGTGTGTATAAATATACACACACAGACAGATATATATATATACATATATAGTTAATTATTTATATATCTGGAATTATATTTAGCTTATTTGATTTCTATTAGAAATATATTTATTTTACTTTGTTTATATAATGTGATATATATATATATATATATATATATATATTGATAGGCAAGTGCCATCTTGGGGATGGCTCTCTTTTTGTATAAAATAAAGCTAAAAAATAAATTTATTTACTGGCTATCACCCTAATAGGTCTACCATGCTTACAAAAATACAGAACTATATATTGAGGCTATAAGTGCCTCGGGCCTATAGATAGAGGCTAACAGTACCTCAAGCCTATATTCTAAGATTGTGAACAATCTTTCTTACATTATTTCATGCATTATTGTCATAATTCCCTCTGCAGCTTCCAGCAGCCTCCCCACTTGACCATTCATGAATTCTCCTTTGTTTTCTTGCAGAAGCTTGTGGAAATTCTCCAAGTTTCTATTCTTAATTCCTTCCTTGTAGATGGAAAAGGACTAGCCTTTTTTAACCCAATCCTTGCAAAAGCCACCTTCAAAGTCTCCTCTACTTGATCAGCTCCAACTCAATCAATTTCCCCCATCACTACTGAATGGTTTGCCTGAGCGACTAGCCAAGCTCCCCAGGAAACCCCATAGAAAGATCCCCCCATGATCAGAGAGATATTGTCAAAGAACAATTGATAAACATGACTGTCGTGTACATGACCCCAACTCCACGAGCCTTTGCCAATCACTTGCAGTATCGCCTCTCACGCTGCTTCCTCCTTCAACTAAAACAAACACCCACTTACTGCTCCTTCCCTTCTTCCAAGCATTGGCACTTAACTCCCATGAGCTTCACCATTTCTTTGAGATGAATAATACCTTCCCTACTCTTCAATAAATACAGAGAACTTGTGTAGGCACAATGGCAATTGCGTACTTTTTCCAAGATTCCATTCTGACAAGAAAATCTTGAAAAATATTGCCAAATCTAACACATCTCATACCATGACCATCCCCCTTGAGCTATTGCTGGTCCTATCCCGCCACGACGACCGTTGGATGGACTCCTCGAAACTCTCCTTCCATCTGAACGCCTTCCATGTCTGCCTAAAGTACTTTCTCTAACCCGTCCCAACTTGCAGCATCCGAACTGCCAAAGTCCCACTTTCCTCTCGTGACTTCATGATTTGCCAAGCAGTCAACTATTATATTAGCTTCTCTAAAAATGTGAACAATAGAATAATCAAAATCCTGTAGCATCTCCCTGACTCTCCTTACGCCCTTATTTAAAAGCCAATTTTCCATGTTTTTCCTTAAAATCACATTTATGATTATTTGGGAATCCCCTTCAATGTTAATTTTGGTCCATCCTCTTTTTTTGCATTCTGCTACTCCTTGTACTAGGGCTTCTAACTCTGCATAGTTGTTAGTAGCTACCCCCAAACATCCTGAAGCTGCCCACAATAGTATACCTTTCTCATTTCTAACAATGTAGCCATATCTTGCCTGCCCTGGATTTCCCTTAGAAGCCCCATCGAAATTAATCTTGAGTCTTCTACTAGGAGGAGTCACCCATTTGGTTTGATCCCTTCTCTTCTTCCCTTTTCCCATCCTGCAAGGAATCTTCAGGCCAGGCCAAATCTTCATAATATGATCATCCCATGAAGTGAATTTACTTCCGCCTCTAAATCCAACTTTTACATTTAGGATCTCTATTAATCCAATCTTTGTTTTCCTTATCAGCTTATCGATAGTAATTTCTTTCTCTTCAAATATTCTCTAATTTCTTTCCCTCCAAATATGCCAAACTACCATGGAAGGAAGAGATGTCCATAAACCACCCAGAATCCTTTCTTTTGGAGCATTGGCCAGCTTTTCAAAAATTCCACAATCGAGTTGTTCTTTGCTCCTTTCCACCCTAATAGATTCAGAAAATGGTTCCAACATGCTTCTGCTACTTGACAACTCAAGAGCAAGTGATCCATAGTCTCCTCATTTTGTTTACACATTGCACATCTATTTGGACCATTTATGCCCAGCCTCTGTAGCTTCTCCCCGGTTAATAGACTCTTATATAGCACCGTCCATAGGAAGGCCCCAGGCTTGGGAAGGACTTGATTATCCCAACAAAGTCTTTTTGGCCATCACTTAATGGAACTACTATTTCTTTCCAATTTCAATAGATGATATCCTATCTTAACTGTATACTGTCCTGATTTTGCTCCACACCATTGAATTTCATCAGATTCGTTACTAATGCAGACTTTTCTCTCATTGAGCACTTCCCTAAAGTTTCTTTTAACTTATTCTTCTAGATTAAACTCTTCCACTTCGACCCATTTGACTCTTCCTCACTCATCCTTTCCTTTGAAATAGTCCACCACCTTTTCCCCTTTAACTTGAATCATTTGGATTTTTAGGTCCTGAAGCTCTTGTATGCTATCTAACGATACCCAGCCTTCCCATGAGTTAGTCCAAAAATTTGCTTTTTTCCCATCATTTATACTCCATGTCAAGTGGTCCAGAATTAGAGGTCTACATCATTTCACAAAATTCCAAACCGCCGATCAACCCCCAAGATTGGTAATGGTTAGGATTCTAATCGGGTCCAAGTCATCCAAATATTTGTTCTGCATTATTTTGCACCACAATTTTTGGGGCTGCTTGACCAATTTCCAGACCAATTTAGCTCCTAAAGCTTCATTTTGAATCTTTAGTTCCATCATTCTCATTCCTTCTTTTTCCTGTGGGAAAGTAACTTTATTCCATCCGATTAAAGGGATTCTTCTGACGTCCTTGGATCCTTCCCACAAAAACCTTTTCCAATCACCTTCCAATTTAGCCTTAGCTTTGTTTGGTATAGGAAGGCACGACATCAGATGAATTGGTACTGCCCCTAAAACTACTTTTAGCATAGTGATCCTACCTGCTAGAGTCAGCTACCTACCCTTCCAAGCTTCCACTTTATTTTTAGAGTGGGATATCACTTCTTCCTAGAGGTGAGACTTGACTACCCCACAAAATAGATGAATCCCTAGATATTTAGTCAGTATTGAATCAACTTGACAACCCAGTATGGTAGCAATTTGTTGTTTCCATCTTTTCGAAGTGTTAAAAAGATACATTCTTGATTTCTCCCTGTTTATTAATTGCCCTGATAGATTAGTGTAGCTGTCCAGTACTCCCTTATTGCCTCTACTTCCGAGAGACTGGATTCACCAAATAGCATAGTGTCATTTGTGAACTGAGCATGAGTGATTGGTTCAATATTCCTAGCCATCCAGACCCCTTTCCATCCCCCACTCTCCTGACGATGTCTGATCATTCCTCCCAAAGATTCTGCCATTAAAACAAAAAGACACGAGGACAGTGGGTCCCCTTGTCTCAGACCTTGTGATATTTTTAAAAAACCGCATAGCGAACCATTTACTTCTATTGACATTCTTGCTGTTGATATGCAATGAAAAATTCTTTCAAGCCATTTCTGTCTGAATCCCATTTTCTCAAGTAAACTTAGTAAGAAGTTCCATCTAACTCTGTCGTAAGCCTTGCTCACGTCTAGCTTGATTAGCATACTTTTTTGTTTTGACTGATTGATAGAATAGATTACTTCATTGACCAAAATAATGCTATTGAGAATTTCCCTACCTGGTGTGAAGCCATTCTTATTTTCAAATATAATTCTTCCTAGAATTGGCTTGAGCTTGTTTGCTATAGACTTGGAAATTATTTTATATACCCTGTTGCATAGTGAAATGGGCTTGAAGTCAGTTACCGTCTTGCACTCTAGTTTTTTTGGTATTAAAGTGATGACTATGTTGTTGATTTCTCTTACAAACTTGTTCTTCTTTCTGAAATCTTCCACAATCCTCCAAACCTCCTTGCCCACGATAGACCAACACTTCTAATAGAACAAGGACGAGAAACCGTTCAGGCCTGGTGCCTTATCTGGATGCAGCTAGAAGGCTGTCTTCCTAACTTCCGCTTCCATGAATGGTTCCTCTAATTTGTCCTTTTCTTCATCCCTGAGAATTTGGTTTATACAGCTTGTGGTTGGTTCAATATTCCTCCAATCGAACCCTTCTTCTGGTGCCAAGAAATTCTGGAAATGATTTACAATCTCCTTCTCAATTTCTTCTGGTTCCCTTAAAATGACCCCATTCTTGTTGGAGAGCTTTGATATTTTGTTCATCATTCTTCTTTCTTTTACTGAATTATGGAAATTTTTTGTGTTTCTATCCCCTGCTTCCATCCAAACCTCTCTGGCCTTATTCCTCTAGTACTCTTCTTCTCTTGCGAGGAGTTCATCCCACTCTACCAATAATTCTTTTTCTTTTAAAAAATCTGTTTGAAACATTCCATCCTTTATGACTTTTTCATTTAGGGCTTCTAGTTCTCCCTCCACTCTTTCCTTCTCCTGAAAGATATCTTTGAATGTTCTTTATTCCATTCCCTTATTCTTCACTTTACATGTGCCAATCTTTTACAAAAGATATAGCTAACTGAACCTCCATTTCCTGGGATCTCTGACCACCACTACCCAATCAACTCTACCAATTCTTCTCTTCTCCACCACATTTTTTCAAATTTAAAATAAGAATTTCCAGGTTTAACCAAGGCACTAATATCCAATTTGATAGGATAATGATCGGACAAAAAACAAGGTAAAATACTTGATTCCATCCCCCAATCAGTTTCCAGCCATTCCATGCTGCACAGAAATCTATCCAATCATTCTGCGTTATTAGTGAAACCTTGTCTTCTATTGGTCCAAGTGAATCTTCCTTCCTTAGGTGGAATGTCTATTAATCTTCCCTCCTCCACAAATTTCCTGAAATCTTTTGCAAAGCTATTTTCTATTCTCATGCCTCCTCTTTTTTCTTCTAATCCCAACACCGCATTGAAATCTCCTCCCAAAATTAGCCTTTCTTCTCCTATCCTCTAGACTTTATTTAGAATGCTCCTCCAAGCCTCTCTTTTATCCTTTGATTTGACTAGACCATAAACACTAAAAATCCAAAAGGTAACATTCATATGAGTCAAGAAGACTTTACCTGAGATCCAATTTTGGCAAATCTCGATCTCCCTGATGTCTACTTTGGATGGATTCCACATCAATCCAACACCTCCTGCTGTCCCTCTTGGTTCACAAAATACTCATGTCAAAGGTCTGTAATGCCTCAGAAACTTCATCGCTTCTTCCTGAACTAGCCTAGTTTCTTGCAAAAGTATTATATACATCATTTTCTTAGATAAATGGTACTTGATTGAGTGCCTTTTGTTAGGGGGATTTAAGCCCCTAACATTCCATGATAAGATTTTCATGGCTTCCCAAGGGAGGCACTTCCTCCCTTGGATCTCAACATATACTTCTTGATACTTGTCAGCCCCTTTTTTACTGCATAATCCTCTCTTTTGCTTATCAGTTTTCCTTTGTAACTTCTTCCCTGTACCAGATTTGTCTTCGGTACCTCTTGCCACAGTCTGGCTAATGTGTTTATGATCAATTATTCTAATCTCCTCCCTATCCTCAGCAACCTCCTCATCTTATAACCAGGCTTCACTTAAATTGTCTCCTGCTTCTAGGGTTTCCATCACCACCTCCGGAGTGGATTCCTCCCTGTCTTCCTGATTCTCTTTACTTACCAATGCCTCCGACTCTTCAGGGGGATTGATTTTCTCATTCATCTCCTTCCTATCTTCAGACTTCTTATTATTTTCCCCAAGAAGACCTTATGTATTTGCCCCAGTCTCACTTTTTGACTCCAACACAGCCTCCTTGTCCAGTTTCGTTTGTTCCCTAACTGCCGATTCAACCGAGGTTCCCGGCCTTCTTTCCGTATACTGAGGCATCTTGTTATCCCTCTTAGAATCTCGATTCTCGAAATCCTTCCTTTCTTCTCCTGGACTTTCTTTGTTTACAGAAGGTGTGTAATCCTATTCCTTCTTTTGATATCTAGGGCATCTTAATTCCATGTGCCTTCTACTTTTGCAACGAAGACAAAAAAACTTTCTTTCTTCAAACTCAATTTCTTGTTCCCAAGCTCCTACCGAAGTGATCAACTTTATTTTCTTAGGGATTTTCTTTATTGCTATCAAATTAATTCTTGCATAATAGATCAAATCACTATTTCCCATATCCAAATCCATTGCATTACCCAAAGTATCTCCTATTTGATATAGGCAACTTCCTGACCAGTACTTGAAGGGTAGATTATACAACCTAATCTAGATTGGTTCTTTATATAGATCAAAGTTTTTTGGACTAAAATTTGGTCTCCATTTTTGAACATAAATATAATCTGGCCCCATCTTCCATAGAATTTTTTCCAGAATTTCATCCCTTTCTGCCTCCCCCTGGAAATCAACCACAAAGAATTCCTTTGGGATGAAGTGAACAATTTCTACTGATTCCCAATTTTTGCTGATCCATTTCTTAATCTGCATCTTTGATCTGTTCCTTCCAATTACCTTGCCTATTAACACCGATCGTTCTAGGGCTTTGATATCTTTGTTGACTTTCTCTACCACATTTATTTCTAACTCTTACTCCTGTGGCTGATCCAACTCTCCTCTAAGGATGTCCACAAAAGTTCTCCTTTTGCTTCTGACTAGTATTGAATTAACTCCTATCACAGCATAAGGCACTTCGCAGCCTGGGTTAAAAATATCTCCACCTTCTCCTTCAAAAGACTTGTTCGCCTACTTTTTTGCTACCTTCACCTACTCCATTTCACCCTATATTCAATATGCGCATATATATATATATATATATATATATATATATATATATATATATATATATATATATATATATATATACATACAAGTTTGTAGCATGTAATTTTTCATTGAATATAAACGAATTTATTATTCTTTCAAATTGGACAAATAAATGAATATTGGGAGAAATTCTCTTATTTGCTAAAATATGTGCCACAGTATCAACAAGATGAAAGGTTTTGAATCTGTTATTTCATCATGGGGCTTAGGCCTCAAATTGGATCTGATGTGGATATACATAATCCTTCCATGATGGATGAAGTTTTTGAGAAAGCCATTAAGCAAGAATAAAAATTGCAGTAGGTGGCTAATTATAGGAAAAGTAGAGATGCTAAATATGGCAATAAGAAGCCTTAGGGAAATAACCAGAACAACCAGAACCAAAACAATCAAGGAAATAACAACAATAGATAGATAAGGAACCTTAATAGAGAGAATAATTCTCAGGACCGAAATGAGGGCAATCAGAATAGTAATAAGAGGACAAATTATAATAACAATAACAATAATAACAACAGGAGGGATGGATTTGATAGACCTAGAGTACATCATGGTGGTTGGTACACTTGTGGCGGGGAGCATTATGCTAATGTATGTCCTCAAAGGGGAAATAATTAGAAGAATAGAAATCAGTACCACATTCATGTAGCAGTAGATAACCGACAGGTAGATTTCTAGGCAACTCCTATTCAGTTCTCAAGTAAGAATTTTGGATGCCCTATTTCAATTTTGATAGATACCGGTGCCACTAAATGCTTTGTAGATCCTAGTGTTTTATCTAAGTTGTTAGTTAGACCTAGATTTATGGCTAATTCATGGAAAGTACAATATGGAAACTGGGTAGATAAAATGGTTGAGCAATGTCTTGCATGTAGTGAACTTGAACTTCCAAGTTTTGAGACATAGGTCAATTTATATGTTGCACCCATAGGATCGTATGATGTAATTCTAGGTATAAACTGGCTCTTAGAGCATAAGTACATGGTTGATTGTGAAGAAAAAGTAGTAAAATGTCTAGATGATTATGGTAATCAGGTTGAGATTCATGGATTCAAAAGACCCTAAGAGCTTAGGCAGATTTCAGCTATGCAGCCAAAGAAGTGTTGATAACTGAGAGGGGGGGGTGAATCAGTTATCCTAATTATTTCCCTTAATGAACTTTCCTCTTGACTTGAAGCAGCATAAAATCAAACACAAAACATTAACCATGAAATAAGAAACACATGACACAGTATTTTTGACGTGGAAACCCTGTTAAGGGAGAAAACCACGGGGTGATTAACCCAAGAATTATTCTCTGTTAGAAGAATAGGAAATTACAAAAATGGCACTTGCCAATTAGGGCTCACTGCCCGAGCACACTGCTCACAAGAGGCTCACTGCCTACAAGAAGACACACTGTCTTACAAAGTGATAAGAATCACAGTCTTGAACTGATTGGAAGCATCTGCATATGCTGGAGTTCAGTTCCGGTTAGGTTCAGTATACTGATCTGCTGCACTTCATCTTTCCTCTGTTCTTTAGTCTGCTATCCTTTCACATACCGGATCCTTCTTGCTACTTCTGCTCTACTCTGGACTTGTTCGCATATCCTTTTCACACATTCACACCCTTTACAACTAAATCCATCCTCTATATATATCCGCACAAGTAATTTCATCATCTTTCTAGTCGGCATCCGGAACAGTCTAGTTTCTTACAAACTTAGTTCTGTCGGCTGAATCCTTGCTCACCAAGCAATGCGGATCAAGCATATACTTGTAGATATCATCAATTATGTCGGCCAAACATGATTCATGCCTCCGCAACCTTTATCATCATCTGTAACACATCCGGAAAGTAGTTTGATACTCAGTCAGTCAGTTCTTCCTCTGTTTTCACTGTCTCTCAGGAATCCGGTACTCAACTATTCATATCTTTTTCCTTGTCCTTCTCCGGAGGCTAAATCCTTGGAATATACTACTCAAGATAGTCCTCTTGACTTTCCCAGATCCGCACTGTGCCAAGACACTTCCTCTGAGAGATCCGGACCAATCTGTCGGACCTTGCCACATGCTCTGTTCTTGTTCACCGGACCACAACAATCTTCAATCTGACTTCCGGTAGAGATATATCATGACTTGCGGATATGTGGAATGACCTTTGTTGCCATCAATGACAACAACCATGAATCCATATAGTGTCTCTTGCCAACAATCTCCCCCTTTGGCATTGATGGCAACACTTAGTGAAAAATGACTAAGTGTTTACACTATGCTCCCCCTTTGCTGATGCTCTGTCTTTATATACAATTTCCGGAACTCCCCCTGAGTTGGATTCCTCATTTTTCACTGCTCCTCACTCCCCCTTTGACATCAATGGCAAAGGGTAGGGTCCGCACACCAAAATTTTCAAAAATTTTCTATATATGGCCGCATATTTACATACTCACATATACTGCAGAATGTCTGCAAAGGATGTCTGCAGTTGAACCATTTCAGTAGCCCAACTAAGCTTCATTCTATCCAGGATTGAAATGTGACCACTCAACAAAAATGCAAAAGCTTCTGCCCGCCTGAGATCTGTCGGATCTTTTGTATGGGCGGTGGTCTGGGCATCACTGATGGCCTCATGCATCGTTTCCAACTTAGGGACTATAATCCTTCTAAGTTCTCCCATCCGGTTGGTAATGTTCTTCCTCTCCTTCTCAAGATTCTTTATTTCATTCAAGACTGCAATAGTCTGACATTCTTGATTTATTATAGAGGAAGAGAGAGGATCAAAACTTTGAGATAAGCTTTGAAGCTTGTCCTGTTCCTCTTTTATTTTCTTGTCAATTGCTGCTGTTGCCTTTGACCAAGATATACAAAATTTGTAGATGTCACCGCCATCCTTAAGAGCATTTTCTAAGCTCTTTATTCCAATGCTTACAATCTTCCTATCCTTAGAGATTAAATCTAATATTTCAGAAAATCTCTTATCCAAAAATTCCTTCCGGACCTTGTCTTCAGCTGATTTTTCTAGAGAATTAAAATGTGTATCAATACTGCTGACTAAGGTTTTTAGATTACCGGAAGTGGAGGCTGTCGGATCTATTTGGATTGATGGCATGATCTTTACAAGTACTCCGGAAGCAGCCTCTATCAACTCACAGTCTTCCATATGAGACTTCAGGAGCTTTTCATTTGCCTTGGCATTTGCAAATGAAGCTATCTTCATTGTTTGTACCGGAGAGAGAGAGTCAAAATCAAATGGACCTTTTAGAAGCTCCGGTTCATCAATCTCTAGAGTTTCTTTGCTCAAAAATTGTTGAACAGTTTGTGCAGTGTCTCTTGCCGGAGACAGATGTTTCTTTTCTTCTGCAGTCTTAGAACTGTCAACCTCTTTGTTTGTCACCACTGCTTCCTTCTCCTGCAATTGCTCTTCTTCTTTGGATCCGGAGACTGTAGGGGAAACCGGAGGAGAGATGCTTGCTTGTTCATGGGCCACTTCTTCTGGAGCAGAGGGTCCCAAGTCCTCACTTGTCTGTTCAGGGCTCACTTCTTCCGGAACAGAAGATTCCAAATCAGCAGCTGTTTCTGCACCTAAGTCCTCTACAACAGGAAGATTGAACCTTTTGAAGGCCTTCCGGAGGATCTCTTCTGTCTCTTGTGCCACTTTGTCAGTCTCACCAAGCATGAGCTGATTCATCCTGGCTTTACTTCTGAACTCATCCCTGCAGTCCTTGAAGATCATGTTCATTGTCTTGGGATCAATTTGAGGATATAGCTGAATAGCTATCTGCTCCCGGATCTCAAGATCTTTGGCATGAGCATTATTCTTTCTTACTTCCATTTCCTTCTCTAGGCTTTTAGGAATGAGAGATATGATCTCAATGAAAGCCTTATTGTATGTGTTCAGATATTTAACTGTGGCTTCCTGCAGAGTCTTTTGGTCTGCCTCACTGAAGTCATCATAGGATTCAGTCATTGGTTGAAGGTTTCCATCCACCGTGACCGACTTGATTATGCTCTCTAGTGACAGAGTGGGCTTTTCAACAGTTGCCTCTGCCATTTCCTCCTTGTCTTGGCCTGTGGAGGGCTTACCGGATCCTTTCTTTTTCTGTTTCTTTACTTCTCTTACTCCTTCATCTGATTCTGTCTCCTCTTCATCCTTTTGGCTTTCATAAGCCCTTGATGCTTTTGTCTTGGATCTTTTACCGGATGCCTGGACTTCCGGTTTTGAGCTTTTGGTTGTGGAAGGTGCAGATCTCTTTGATGATCTGGTCCGGGTGGGGGTTTCAACCGGAGCACTTTCTTTGCTTTTCTCTTCTTCCTCAGCCTTTCTCCTCTTTTCCCGGCTGGCATCAAGTGCCTCTTTTGAGATGCCCAGGCCTTGAGCAATGTGCTCTACTTCTTTTCTCACTTTTCTCTTAATCTCAGGTTCCCTGAGTTCTACATGTAATTTCACACTCAGCTCCTCAAAGGTTCCAAACCTTTCTGCCTTAGGATCTTTGGGCTGACTTAGCATGTGTTGAACATGCAGCTCTACTATCTGTTCATCAACTTCATACCCCATGGGCATGATCCAGACAGTCCTTGGCTCCACTGCCTCCATTAGGCACTGATCAGTGTCAACCATAAAACATACTGAGTCCTTGTATTTCTCAATGAGAGACTGGGGAATTCTCTCTCTTGCTTGCATCATGCTCTGAAAGTTTTTGAAGTATCCCCATAGAGCTGTATTCCTCGCTTTTGCATCCCCAAGTCCATGCAGATAGTCTCTTATCTGGACTGCAACAGGTTTGTCATTCTGCCATACCCATCCACTTGTTCCAGGTAGCTCATTCATGAAGTAAAAGAAGAGACATACAATGAGAGTACCATACTTAAAGGAGTTCTTTTTGTCTTTCTTGATTTTCTGTACATTTTCCATCAATTGGCTTAGTAGTAGTTCACAAAGATCATAATCTGCATTCTTTCTTAGCATTTCATATGCTGTGTATATTGCAGTTCCGGATACAGAATTCTCCCTGCTGGAGTGATAGATCTTGTATCCTATTATCATTGATGCATATTTGATATCCGGATCCGAAATATCTTCAATGGTCATTGCCCTCTTATCATATTTTGATCCGGTGGCCTCAGTTACAACATTGTTCTTGACAGATTTGAGGATAGGTACCCCCCCGGAAGAGTATAGACCAGTTACTGCTCTAATTGCTTCTTTTGTGATCTTACAGGGTCTATCTAGCCAAAGGAAGTTGTCATGCATCCTGCTCAGTACATACCGGACCCATTCATCTTCTTCAAAGCTAGGGAAATGAATGAATTGCTCAAATTGTTTCTTCTGGATACCCTTATACTCTGGTTTGAGCTCAAAAGCATTGTCTATCAGTTGCTTGTGATAGAGGTCTCTTAATTTGAATTCCCCAAATTCCTCAATGTTTGCGTGTATGTAAACCCTAATATCTTCAGTATGTAAGACTCCGTGGGGAACACTAGAGAAGGCTCCTAGTGGATCTACCTCCAACGATTTGTAGGGATGTTTCTTGAATGAGGGGCGAGGTCTATCAGAGATCTTAACTATGTTTGGAGTAGCCATTCTTCAAAGATTTGCAGTGAGGCAATGAAAAACGAAGAATACCTTATGCGCCTTCGGTTTGCACGGAGTGGTTGGATTGATTTCTTTATGCAATAGCTTCGGCAGGAGATCCTTGGTGTGCTTGATGAACCTTGTTGCAGAGCTCCACTATTCGCTTCTTCTCAAGTGTAGAATGAGCAGATAACTTTTGAGAAATCCCTTATATTGCTCCGCAAACCCTAATATCTGTCTGCAATAAATGCTTCACCTGCATTATTCCGGTTTACCATGTCTGGACAGCTTGGAGTATCCCGGATTAGTCCTGATCACTGAATATCATCCGGATCTTTAAATCATGAATAAATCTAGGTAACATATTACAAGAACATCCCAAACACTCTGTCCAATCCGCAAGACAAGATCGTGCACTTCCGGATCTCTCCGGACCTTTTTGTAATCCTTTATCATACCGGAGCACCTCCCTGAACAGGTCTAACTTAGTCGAACACAGCTTCTTCATAACTCCATGCGGACCTCTGAAAACTTGACTGAAGCATCTCAGGACTTATATCTACAAACCCTTTAATCCGCATCTTGTGCCACATCCGGCACAACTTGTTTGGCTGGGGGAACAGAATCTTCTTTGAGTCTCCCCTTGAGCCTGAGCTCACTTTTTAATTTCCGGAAGAAATATCAGCACCAGAATCTGGTGCGGATCCAACCTCTACATTCTCTGAGCTTTTCTTCACCCAAATCTTGCTCATATGATTCCTAACTTCATCCGCATTCATCTTTTGTTTACCCTTGTCTTGATTCTGATTATACACCGGACCTCTTTTGTCCTGATTCTTGTTTCTGCAGACTTTAGCATTATGACCGGACCTATTGCAGATTTGGCAAATAACATTTCTTTGCATATTTAACTGATATCCCCTTGATCTGCATTGATTAGCCATATGACCTACTCTATTGCATGTAAAGCATCTACCTTTGAATGATTTGTTTACTTGCATAATTCTGCATTCATGGGATTTGTGTCCATACCTTTTGCAGTTGAAGCACTGTCCGGAGAAGGATGAATTAATCTGATTCATTCTCATTCTGCACTGATTAGCTTTGTGACCAAAGTGGTTGCAGCTGTGGCAGTATCCATTGAAGGATGGATATCTTTGAGCATTTGGCTGTCTTACTGGAGGTCTTCTAGGCCTGCTCCTTGGATTTTCTGATCCAAGATTCTTCTGACCGGATCCGGAGCTTTCTCCTTTCTCATATCCCAAGCCATACTTGTCATCTGTCCTCTTTTGACTTCCAAGAAGAATTTCAAGTTGAGCAGAACTTATCTTGAATTTCTCTTTATATTCATTTGCTGTTTGAAGGTCTCTTTTGAGAGAGGCAATTTGATCCTCAAGTTTTCCTTCATTATCTTTGGAATCTTCAAGATCAGATTCAAGGTGTCTGATAATCCTGTCCATCTGGTGGCATTCTTCTGATTTTTCTTTAAGAGATTGTCTTAGATTGTCTTCAGCCTTTCTTTTTTCTTCAATCTCTTGAGTAAACTTTATAGTTCCTGATTCCATTTCATGTCTTAACATAATGACTTCTTTTGATAACTTTTCACATAACTTGGTTTGCTCAGTCAATTCCTCACTTGTATTGCTTTCTTCACTTTGTCTTGCCAACTGTTGAAGCAGCTCCTTTCTCTTTTTCATAGAGAGACTTAATTTGTCTTTTAATTCTCTCATGAATTCATCAGCCTGTTTGAGTCTTTCCTTTAATTCACTGACTTCAGAATTTGACTGTTCAAGATCCTCAAGGGCAGTCTTGAGTTGCTCCCTTAAACCATATGCATCCATTTGAAATCCCAGATCTTCCTCAAGCTGTTAGGCTCTATTAGGAGGAACTTGGCTCTGATACCAATTGTTGATA
This sequence comes from Cunninghamia lanceolata, assembly GCA_027924645.1. NCBI lineage: Eukaryota > Viridiplantae > Streptophyta > Pinopsida > Cupressales > Cupressaceae > Cunninghamia > Cunninghamia lanceolata. Next base: position 2,928,728 of record BSBN01001720.1, on the reverse strand, counting down.
ACTGAGAGGGGGGGGGTGAATCAGTTATCCTAATTATTTCCCTTAATGAACTTTCCTCTTGACTTGAAGCAGCATAAAATCAAACACAAAACATTAACCATGAAATAAGAAACACATGACACAGTATTTTTGACGTGGAAACCCTGTTAAGGGAGAAAACCACGGGGTGATTAACCCAAGAATTATTCTCTGTTAGAAGAATAGGAAATTACAAAAATGGCACTTGCCAATTAGGGCTCACTGCCCGAGCACACTGCTCACAAGAGGCTCACTGCCTACAAGAAGACACACTGTCTTACAAAGTGATAAGAATCACAGTCTTGAACTGATTGGAAGCATCTGCATATGCTGGAGTTCAGTTCCGGTTAGGTTCAGTATACTGATCTGCTGCACTTCATCTTTCCTCTGTTCTTTAGTCTGCTATCCTTTCACATACCGGATCCTTCTTGCTACTTCTGCTCTACTCTGGACTTGTTCGCATATCCTTTTCACACATTCACACCCTTTACAACTAAATCCATCCTCTATATATATCCGCACAAGTAATTTCATCATCTTTCTAGTCGGCATCCGGAACAGTCTAGTTTCTTACAAACTTAGTTCTGTCGGCTGAATCCTTGCTCACCAAGCAATGCGGATCAAGCATATACTTGTAGATATCATCAATTATGTCGGCCAAACATGATTCATGCCTCCGCAACCTTTATCATCATCTGTAACACATCCGGAAAGTAGTTTGATACTCAGTCAGTCAGTTCTTCCTCTGTTTTCACTGTCTCTCAGGAATCCGGTACTCAACTATTCATATCTTTTTCCTTGTCCTTCTCCGGAGGCTAAATCCTTGGAATATACTACTCAAGATAGTCCTCTTGACTTTCCCAGATCCGCACTGTGCCAAGACACTTCCTCTGAGAGATCCGGACCAATCTGTCGGACCTTGCCACATGCTCTGTTCTTGTTCACCGGACCACAACAATCTTCAATCTGACTTCCGGTAGAGATATATCATGACTTGCGGATATGTGGAATGACCTTTGTTGCCATCAATGACAACAACCATGAATCCATATAGTGTCTCTTGCCAACAAGAAGGCCAATAGAAAAGGATGTGCTATTTATGTAGTATAGGTTAGGGACTTGGATAGCTCAGAGTCATTAGCTTATGATCATCCTATCTTAAAGGAGTTCAAAGATGTCTTTCCTGATGAACTGACTGAGTTACCTCCAAAGCAAGAATTTGATTTCTTGATCAAATTGTTACCTGGTACTAAGCCTTTGTCAAAAGCACCATACAAAATGAATACAACTCAATTATATGAACTAAAGGCACAGTTACAAGAATTGCTTAACTAGGGTTTCATTAGACCAAGTGTGTCTCCATGGGGAGCACCTGTTATATTTGTAAAGAAGAAGGATGGCACCTTGAGATTATGCATTGATTATAGAATGTTGAATAAGGCCACCATCAAAAATAAGTATCCGCTCCCTAGGATTGACGAATTGTGTGATCAGATGAAAGGGGCAAATGTATTCTTGAAAATTGACTTGAGATTAGGATACCACCAACTTAGGATAAAAGAAGAAGATATTTCAAAGACTACCTTTAGGACTAGATACGAACACTACGAATTCAGAATTTTACCGTTTGGGCTAACTAATGCCTTGACAACTTTCATGAATTTGATTAATAGTGTTTTTTGGGATTTCTGAGATGACTTTGCACTTGTTTTTCTTGATGATATACTAATATACTCCAAGTTAGTGGAAGAACATGACAAACATCTGAGGATAGTATTGCAATGATTGCAGGATCATAAACTCTTTGGAAAAATATCAAAATGTACCTTCTATCAGACTAAGGTTCATTATTTGGGTCATGTTATTTCAGCTAAGGGGATAGTAGTGGACCTAGATAAGATAAAGGCAATTATGGAGTGGCTAGCACCAGAGAATGTGTCAGAAGTCTAGAGCTTTATGGGGCTCACTGGCTATTATCAAAAATTTGTGAAGGCATTCTCAACCATTACAACACCCATCACAACTCTCTAGAGAAAAGGAAAGAAGTTTGAGTGGACTGATAGATGCAAGCAGGCTTTTAAGTTGTTGAAAGAGAAACTTACCTCTACACCCATCCTGATTGTGCCAGATCCCAATGGGCACTTTACAGTGATTATAGATGCTTCAAGGGAAGGTGTAGGAGCAGTTCTTATGTAGGAAGGTCAAGTAGTAGCTTATGAGTCTCAAAAATTGAACCAACATGAAATGAATTATGCACCACATGACTTGGAGTTGGCTACAATAGTGCACACACTTTAGATGTGGAGGCACTATTTGTTGGGGAAGTAGTTTGACCTTAAGATCGATTATTTGGGATTATAGTACATATTTACTCAGCCCAACCTGAATGCTCGACAGAGAAGATGGTTGGAGTTCTTGAGTGAATATGATTTTGGCATTGTATATTTAAAAGGAAAAAAAATAGGATAGCAGATGCCCTAAGTAGAAGAAGACATCTCGCATCCATGATCATAGTAAGGTCAACTTTCAGACAGCAGGTGTAGGAGTTGTCTAATGATGAGTTCTATGCTAGGGTGAAACAAGCCCTACAGCAAGATCCTTTGGATCGCAGATATGATGGATATGTATTTGAAACTGATGGACTCTTGAGATTTTTGTGATGAATGCATGTTCCAGATGCAACAGGATTGAGGGAACTCATGCTAGAGGAGTTTCATAATGCACCATATTCTAGGCACCTCGGTGTGACAAAGATGATAGAGAGACTCAAGCCTTTGTATTTCTGGCCTGGACTTCGGAGAGATGTTATTTCTTTTGTAGCCCGATGCTTAGAATGCCAGTGAGTCAAGGCTAAGCATATACATCCGACAAGACTTCTTTACCCACATAGGGTGCCAGAATACAAATGGCAGGTGATTACTATGGATTTTATTCAAGGGTTTCCTAGGAACAAGACTCGACATGATGTCATCTTGATAGTGGTTGATAAATTGACGAAGGTTGCCCATTTCATCCCTGGGAACCTTAAGGATGGTTCTTTAGTGTTGGTGAAAAAGTTTGTGCAAGAGATTTTCCGTTTGCATGATGTACCTAAAATGATCATCTCTGATCGAGATACACGGATGACATCTAAATTTTGGACTACCTCATATGCTTCATTGGGAACAAAACTAAACTTTAGTTCAACAATATCACCCTTAGACCAATGGTCAGATAGAGAGGGTAAACCAGGTAGTAGAGGATCTCCTTAGAATGTACTGTATGGATCAGCAACATAAGTGGGAGGAGTACCTACCTTTAGTTGAATTTTCTTATAATAACTCTTTTCATGCCTCCTTGGGTATGGCATCTTTAGAGGCTTTGTATGGTCGCGAGTGTTAGAAACCTATCAACTGGGATAGAGTGGAAGATAGGATTGTTGTAGGACAAAAGATGTTGAGGGAAATGGAAGATCAGATGATGCTCATTAAGGAAAAGTTGAAACAAGCTTCAGATTGACAGAAGAGCCTTGCGGATAGAAACAAGAGTTTTAGGCAGTTTTTATTGGGTGATAAAGTTTTCTTAAGGGTGCGAATGCACAAGAGTTCTATCTCTTTTGGGAAGGGGTCTAAACTTGCCTCTAGATATGTGGGACCATTTGAGGTCTTGGAGGTTATTAATCCGGTTGCTTACATGCTTGCTCTACCACCGGCTCTTTCCTGAATACATAATGTTTTCCATGTTTCTATACTTAAGCCATACCATCTAGATGCATCTCATATTCTTGACTGGCGTGCTGTAGGTGTAGGATCCAGGGATGGTGCTAGTGGAGCCCACCAAGATTTTGGAGATGTACAACATTAAGCTGCAGAACCAGAATGTTGTGTAGTATAGGGTCTAGTGGGACTAGTATTCAGTGGATAGTGCCACCTAAGAAAAAATGCTGAGGACATTGATAGAGCATTTCCACATTTGAGAATTTAGCATATTTTTATTTTTTACATATTATGACATTGGTATATTATAGATATTAGATATGTAAGACTTCTTTATGTGGATCTTTGATATAATAGGACATAGGGACGATGTCTCTTCCAAGTGGGGAAGGATGTCACGTCTCAAACTCTAATACATTATGAACTTACTATATTTAGATATATTTATGGATAATTATGTGTGGATTAAATAAATGTTATTTTAATTTGACTTGAATTAAATCGATAGACAATTACTTTACTTTGATTTGAATTAAATAGATGGAATTGTATTTTGAAAGATGGAGTAAGTGAATGTTATTTGAAATGATAAAGTGAATATTATTTTATTTAATAAATTGTAATGCTTCGGCTATGCTTTGGCTATTGGACAGTAACCTATTAACGGAAAATTCGAGTTTCATGAGTTGCAGGTTGTCGAAGACAAGGGTGTGGTCAAGGTTTAGGTGGTTAGCTTCCTGGCAGGGTTAGGATGGAGGGGATTCTCTCAAACACACACACACATGTAGATGGCATATAGATGCATTATTAAAATATTGTTTTCTTATTTTTTTTGAAAAGAAAAATCCTTTATATTTTCTAGTTACTATTTTATTTATATTAAAATATTCTAATTGAAACATAAAGTAGATTAAATTATATATTTATATAGTTATATATTTATATATTTTATTTTAAATTGTATGTGAGGGAAATAATTATATTATTATTTTAGAAATAAGTTATGTGACAAATTTATTATTAGAATCATTTTTAGTTATTAAAATTATGCCTTTTTGAAATTTAAATTTTTATTTTCATTTAATCCAAGATTTAGTAACAAAATTAAAATCAATCCTTATTGTGAGTTCAAAAATAGAAAAATCTATTTTAATTGATAATTAGAAATAAAGAACTTATAGAAAAAGAAAACAAAAATTAGAAAATTTGAAAAGACACAAAATTAGAAAAAGAGAAAATCTTTACAAAAATTAGAAAGTGGAAAGATAGAAATAAATTGGAAAGAGGAAATAAAGTATTTAAATAGAGATTGGAACACAAAAGAGACTAAACAACATTCATTCAAAGAGAAAATTATTTGCAGAGTACTCATTCATAATTACAAATCAGAAAAACAAAAACGGAGAAAGAAATAGTAGGAATCCAGAGGAAAGAGGAACAAGAAAAAGATCAACAATAGGAAAGCGTTACTAGGTTTCTATGCACATCTATTTTTGCCAATGGTTGATCATTCTCTGTGAAATATTGAACCATTGTAATTATTAATTGGTATTGAAACTATATACATTATATATATATATTTATGCATCTCCATAATACTGCTGTATATTCAACATATAATTATGAAATTATCCTGAATGTGTAGTTCTTATATATATATATATAATGGATACTATTATAAAGGTTATATTATTGCATATAGATACATTATTATTTTTATACTATACACACACACACAAATTGTATATATACATATATATACATTTATAATAGCATCAAAATCATGTACTAAAATCACCTATGAGAAATACAAAATTTGCATATTGTAATTGCCACTGACTACAGCGTTAGAATTTTTTTTTAATTTTTATTGAAATTTTTTAAAGAAAATATAAAAAGAAAGTAATAAATGACACACACAACAGTAAGAAAAGGGGCATATGAGGTCGCTGCATATGCAGCGAACCCCTTATGGAGGTTGCTGTATACACAACGACTCCATATGGGCCATCACCAATACTTTAAGACTTCCTCTTATTATAAATAAAGTTGATTTGCATACAGTTTTCTCATACTTCAATAGTAATATTTGCTAATATTTGTAGCATGTAATTTTTCATTAAATATAAACAAATTTATTATTCTTTCAAATTAGACAAATAAATTAATATAATTGGTTAAGAACTTTCTATATTGGTTTCTGTAGAAAATCATGCTTTATTGAGATCATAATTGTCCAACTTTTTATCTGTAAAATTTGCCAAAGCCAATGGGATGAAAATGGGCCAGCACCAAAGTAAACTAATAGATTCAACTTTTGTTTCAAGCAGTAATTTCTTACCAAATTAGAAAACCTCTCTTTCCGAAAGATCATTATAAACCATCAGATTTTGAAAACTAAGACAACATGCAAACTATAATCTTAAATCAGTTGATGTAAACTCTAATTTTCTGGAATAGACATCTTGGCAATGAATAATTACTCTTAGACAAAGCATTATTTTAAACTTTGGAAATTGATTTATTCTTTCTACTTGAGTAAATGGTGTGTTCATATTTGAGAGTTACTTTACTTCCGAGATAGGATGTCGAATGTGGGCTTCTAGAGACGATAATTTTCTTTTTCTAAATTACCAATTTTATTTTAGCTTGGCCAAGCTACTAGACCATTGCAAAAGATGGATTAAAAAAGCCTAGAATTACATGTTATATATGTCTCTGCCACATCCTACTGTGAGAGTTATGCCATTTCTAGTATAGTTTAGGAATGCATACAGGCACTAGGCATGCATCGAGAGTTCCCTCTTGCCTTTATCGTTCCAGGTTGCTAGGCTCCTTCTATAGGGTCGGTGCTTTCTTCGAGTTAGGAAGGAAACTGGGGAAGTCTAGTACTTCGTGGTTGGGTGGAAAAAGCACCTTGACCACATTCTTGACCTCAGCTTGTGGAAGACCATTAGGGTCATGGCGGTTAAGATCAGAGGTTCTTTTATATATGATTCTTATGGATATACTTGTATTAATTTTGTATGGCTTGCACAAGCCCATTTGTAATTGTACTTTTATTGATGGAACTGAAATATTGATACAATCTCTTGTAACATTGAATCAAATATTTTGAAACACCCTTTTTGGTGAAAGTATATAGAAATTATTGATTGATAAAATTTGTACTTCATTATTGGAAACTTGCTATCTTTACGCATCTATGGTTATTTTAGTATTGTAATCATTTTTCTTTCCAAATTTGGAAGTTAGTGTTCTTTTGAGTTCCTTGTTTTAGTAAGTAAGATTTAAGCTTCATTATAGATACCTTTGGTTAAACTGGGATTAGGTCTACCTTACTAAGAAATGGAAGGATTGGGAATTAGAAAATTAAAAATGTTTAACACAACCCTTGTTATTAGGGTGGGCTGGAGATTAATAAAAAAAATATGAGTTGACTACCATTATCAAATCCAAATACTTGGTGGAGAAAAAATAACTTTCTTTTCTCTCACACAACAACCTGGGCGATCTTGTGTATGGAAGTGCTTATATAAAAGACAATTTATTCTAAATAAAGGTGTAAAATAGAAAATTGGAGATGGTAGATGTGTGTGGTTTTGGGATGATTACTTGACTGCTTGATCCCCCCTTGGTAGTTGTTGATTAGTTGAATCATATTTGTCTTTTGATAAAGGAATCTATGGGAATCTAGGAGGTTGATTATTTGGAGGTTTTATTTTAGTGAGATGACATGAAAACCCCCCTCTCTTCCTAATCCCTCCCCAAGTTAGTCCCTTCTTTTTCATAGAATCCATAATATTTTGTTGGGTTTTCATGTTGCCTAGTGTCCCCTTGAAGATGAGCTTGTTTGGGCTAACCCTTCCTTTGGTTGTTACTTAGTATCCTATAGATTTTTGAAGCCTTTATCCCCCTTTCTACTCCTCCTCCTTGGGTGTCTCTTTGGTTCAAATCCCTTATTCCTAAATTGAAATTATTACTTTGGCTAGTTTCTCAAGATAGAGTCCTTGCAATAGATAATATAATTAGAAGAGGTTTCTTCTCCTCAATAGATGTGTTTTGTGTGAGGCTACCTTAAAGTCAACTTTTCACCTTTTTTGTTGACTATCCTTATGCCTGAAGTTTGTGGGGCCTTATTGTGTCTAAGTTCTCCCTTTCATAGGTTAAACTCAAGCCTCTCTTTTGGACCTCCTTTCTCTATGGTTTTCCCTTTTCTCCAATCCTTCCCTTAATCTACCATGGAACCTCTCCCTATTTCATGTCTTGTGGGGTTTATGGAAGGGTTTAGGAATGCTAGAATATTTAAATATCTAAATTCTCTTTTCAATCTTATGTTTTCCATCCCCACCATAAAAAGTATTAGTAGCTTTAAAGGAACACAATGATTTTTCTTCTCCCTCTAACTCTTTCTCAGTGTCTCTCGAGGACTTGAAAGTGGTGGAAGGTTGGAACTTGGAGGTTGACATTGGAATATCCCTAAAGAAGCCTTCTTTTAAGTAATCCCAAGTTTACTAGATTTTCCCTCAAACCTCCTAGTTCAAGATAAATTTTGATGGTGTCTCTATAGGAAACCTAAGGCCTTTTGGTGTAGGTGGAGTTATCAATTTAATCATCTTGGAAAAGTGATGGATTCTTTCTCCATTAACCTTAGGATCCAAACCAATCATTTCATAAAGGGAAGTGATGCATTTTGAGGTATCCTCCTAGCCAAGGAGTTGGAAATCCAACACTTGGAAGTGGAAGGGGACTCCTAAACTATTATTAATTATATACATAAACTTTAATCTCCTTGTTGATCTAGATGTCACTTGATTGTTAAATCCATCAACTTATTGAACTCTCTTAGCAATGTCAAAATTATACATACCAAGAGGGACACCAAGTGGTATATTTCTTTGCTAATTGGGGAGTATCCCATTATTAGGAAAATGTGTTGTGTTGTACACCTTGCAGAAAAATGAATTATTTTAATTATGTCAAATAAATATTTATTTGTGGTGCATCTTTAGTGGTGTGTTTAGCCACATTAAATATTTATTTGGGTCCAATTGTAAAGTTGTCTTGTAACATTGGTTAAACATTTTAGGTGTGGGATACATAGGACAAATATTTAATATTTATGGGAAATATTTAATTTTGGGGTCAAATGTTTTTTGCTCTCATAGTTTTGAGACACACCATTTTTCACATACCACAGTTGTATTTGTCTGAGCTTGATTCAATAAAATCAAGCACATGTTTAGTGGTTGAGGTTGGTTGGTCGTTTGGGTCGGGATGCTATTTTTATTGAGTTCTCCTAAAGAGTGCATATGTGAAGCATAGCATGGGATGTGTGGTTTCTTGGATGGATTATGTATTAGAGGAGCTTGATGTTTAAGAGGTATTCATGAAGACTCTGTAAGTGTATTGTAATGATCTCATTGTTAAATAATATATTGAGTGTGGATGCTTTCAGAGGCTAGGTTTTTACCTCTTGAGAGTTTTCATAGGGTACATCTTATGTTATCTTATGGTATGCATTTTGATCTTTGCATTATGGTTATTTTGTAAGCTTGTATGCATTATTTTCTGTCATAGGATTATGTAGGAAATGGTTCGATCAACTTGTAAGTGCCTAACAAGTGGTATTAAATCTATGGTTATGGTTGAGGCATGTGTGAACTCCTTGGTTTTGTTTAACCCTTGTTTGAGTAGATTTGATGCAAAGATGAAGCCATGGTAATACTGGAAAGATTTGAGACATTTCAAGGTATAAGGGTTTTGTGTAGGTTGTGAAAATATAGATTTGGGGTTTTGGGATTTGTAGATTTGTGGTTATTTTTATAGATCTAGGGTTTGAACGAGATTTAATAAAAAAGGTTTTTTTGGGTGTTCACCATATTAGAGTTTTGTGAAGGAAGTTACAAAAATGACCTCCTGAGACAAAACACACCTCAACATTAGATCCAAGAAGCTTGAGACAGGAAAAATGACATAAAAATTGATATATTTTGGCTACTAGGGCTTGAAACAAAACAATGCCCCTTCCCCCTTGGTTCAACCGTATTGTCATATGATTGATAGAAAAAAATAAAAATAATAATTTCCCCCTACGCATAGAAAATTAAATTTAAAAAAAAAAAATTATTAATTTTGAGGGGCACTCATCGGGTAGACCCTTGTGGATAGTCAACATAGAATTTTAATGGTTGTATGAAGTCGTAGCTAGTATGTTTGTCAATGGAAGTATGGTGTTGGATATTTTTTGGCCACTACCTGGTTGCCAACAATCATCATGGCTGGCATGTCCTTTGGACCCTAGTCCTAGCCCCTAGTCACAACTTAGTTATAGGTTTAACCCTCCCACATGCTTTTAGAACTAGAGTTCAAAACAAATCAAACCAAAATCTATATCGAATCGAATCCAGAGTTAAAAGGTTTGTATTTTGAAAAGTTAAAAAATTTAAACTTGCTTTGAGGTCCACCACCTAAGCTCCACCTATGAGCCACCCATATGCCACCACCACCCAATTGCCACCTCTATGCCACTAATGATGCAAGCATGACATTAGTTGTATGTGTAGACACTAAAAATTGACTCATGTCGCATTCACACATTCGTCGCGTTTGTTGCATCCGGTCCCATCATTGCATTCGTTCATATTACCCTGTCTAACACACTTATTTTTCAAGCCATGCCTTCACTCGTCGTCTTCTAAATTAATTAAATATTTTTATTTAATTAATTTCTATCATCTCGTAATTATCCTTCGCTCGTCGCCATTATCTTCTAAATTAATTAAATATTTTATTTAATTAATTTTCATCATTTCATATTGTTCTTCTATTTAATTTTAAATAACTTTAAGTTATTTAATTGTTATCACCCTCTCACCTTATGAAATAAATAAAACCTTAAGTTTTATTTATTTTTCATTCTCTTCTAAATAAATAATTAAATAAATATTTATATTTAATTTATTTATCAATTTAAAAATAAATAAATTAAATATTAATGGGTATTTAATTATTTTACCCACCTTCTATTATATCTCCACATCCACTTTGCTTCTAAATGGAAGTTGTCTTCCACTTCCTCATTTGTCTCCATGTGCACATGAGTTCCAAATGGAAACAAAGATAAATCAAAATTAAAATAAAAATCATATGGGAGTTAACTCCACAACTTATGGAAACTTCTAAATTGACTACTCATGTGGAGACGTGTGTCATGTGCACATTAGTCCTCTCTTCACAACTTCTCTCGACCATTGATCTTGCCATCACATCTACACCATCCATTTCATATCCCCTCTCACTATAAATACCTCTCTTTGGTCTCATTTTAACTCTCTCTTGCATGTATAATTTTCTTTTTAGCTCTACAACTCACTTAGCTTTTTCATTATGCACTATGCACATACTTAGCTTTTTTTATCCTATGCCATTTGCATGCCATTTAAATCATCAACCATGGCAGATCTTGTCATTATGGATGCATATTTTGAAGAAGCAATCCACATGCACCACAAGGATCATGTAATCTAAGGGCTTTGTTTTGTTTGTTTGTGTTTATGTGCTTTCTTAGATTAGATTCTTGATAGTTTGTAGGTTGCACTAGTTTAATTCTTAAGATGGTGAATTTTCCTGCTTACATAAAATGGCATGCCTGGTGGGACCACTCATCTGTTTGATTTTCTATTTAATTTGCTAAAAAATTTGGTTTTTGTGCAGTTTTGGAGTGTGAATGTGCAATTGGTTGGTATTGGATTGCCTTTGAAGTGCAGCCAATCGCTCTTGGCACGTAGGAACTTGCTTCTGGCACGTAGTGACTCGCCTGGAGTAAAACTTAGATCACCTCCGATGTGCAATGAACCACCTATGGTTGAAAATGGATTGCTTGTGGTTAACTAGTTTCTTAGCTTGCTTTTTTAGTTTTCCTAGGGTTTGATCATCTGGGTTTTCTTGATTAGGGTTGCAAGCTGATGTATTTGCTAACCCTTGTCTGTGTACTGACATGCAAGCTGTGTTGATATTGGATCTACCATTATCTTTGGTTTGATCACATCATAGTGTTGTTTTTCATTGGTTTTTATGACATGCAAACTTAGATCTATCATCTAATCACATTTTCAAGCTTGACAATTCTTGTTCATGATGGCTAGATCTTTGTTTTCCTCTGGGCTAGTGTTTTTCCTAACATTTGGTGAATTTTGAATCATCTGTGGTAGGCAATACATCACCTCTAGTCAACAGAGGATCGTATCTCCACAGAGGTAAATCACCTATGGTAAGAATTGGATCACCTTTCGTCATTTTCATTTCACATCTAATTTTTAAGTCACTTATGGTTCAGCTTCATAGAATAAGGTTTTTCGAGATCTAATGGCTTCTTTGTGCAGTTTGTCCCCCTCATTTGTCAAAGACTGGTGTTCCAAAACATGCTAACATTTCCTGTAGGTCGAGTGGTCCAAGTTCATAAACCAAATTTTCATACTAGAATAGGCACACTTAAGTTTGGTGCTTTAAAATGAACTTTCACATAGTTTAATTGGGGGATAAATGAACAAACATGTCTTCTTCGTGTCTATTTTCAATTTTCTTAGTTTGTTTGTATTGTCTGATTATCACCCAAGGTAGCAACCCAAGTATCCCCTCCCCCCGTCTAACCAATGGATTTGGGGTGTAAGAGAATGTGTTGCTAACTTTTAAGTGGGCCTACCTTCCCATTGTGAGAGGGGGATGACCCAGGCATAAATAGGTCAAAGCTAGGCCATTCCAATCCGCTTGATAAATAATGCATTTGTGACGAAAGTCACAAGCGACGGGTGCTGATCTGCTATACCAACAACCAACCTCCCCCCAAACCCCATAGAGCATAACCTCTTTGGGTTGGGAGACTCCATAACGAAGAGTAGCGTTGCCACACATATGGCCACCCGAACGGAAACCTGAACTAAAAACCATGTCTTAGTGGCCAAAAAACCCTCTATTTATTGGCGTAGAATGTTGAACCTTTGAAGCCACCTTGATTCACGTGGTTCTTAGTAGAGATAGCAGGGGCAATCTTAAGGTTCAGTGGGGGACAAGCCTTGGGAAACCCGGATCTTGGTATGTGTGAGAAGTGAGTGTTGTGGAGGGGAGCCAGTGCTGCCAAGATTCTGAAGCTATCTGCTTTGAATAGGCACGGCTAGGGGATCCAACAAATATTGTCCTTGCCTAGCCCTAGGATGTAATGTTTGAGCCTGGATAGTGTGTGAGTGTTTGCCAATGTGTCTTCTCTGCCAAATTCACCAAAACACACCTACAAACCAAAAATCTACAACAATTCTGCCTTGTAACCATGCAAAATTGTCTTCAAAACTACTGAAAACCACCTTTAGTCAAAAAACAGTAGCCTCTTAATTATGGAAAATTTCCTTTGGTCAAAACATAGTCACCTCTAAACTATTAAAAGTTGCATGTGGTCTTTAGACAGTCGCATCTGGTCAATATTTAGTCACCTATGGATCTCTGTGAGTTGCCTAGGGTCATTACAAATTTGCTTTGCTTGGTCAACTTTTCTATGAAATCCACTTATGGTCTCTACCAGGTCGCCTTTGAAACCCTCTAAGTCACATAGGTACTATTTATAGTCGCTTGTGCACTATATCATGTTGCCTTCAAATTGCAAAATGTCACCTTTGTGCATATCGATGGTCGCCTGTGTCTTATTTTCAGTCACATTTGAGGAATAGAAAGTTGCATATGGTCTTTTTTAGTTTGCATGTTGCCCTCCTAGGCAAAATTGTGTCTGGTCAACTCGTCCTACCAAGTCTGATCCTTTGTCATTATCATACTATCTCAGTTAGCTGTCAAGCAACAGTCAACCTAAACAATCATCAATCAATCACTCATTTCCCTTTGACCTTACTCAACCTTGTGCTTAATCAATCAATCAATCTTTTTCCAATTAGCCAAATCTTAGTCAACCAAAAGTCAAGCCAACCAATCAGACCAGGTCAAAAGTCAGCCATTAAACCAAATCAACCAATTGTCAAAATTTGATCCAAACATCCTAATAGATCAAACCAAAAAACTCAACTATCCATGCCACAAACTAGGAGCTAACATAGAGCAGCCATGGAAGCCAATCTTGAAGAAACCCAATTTACTTCCCTCAAAGATGCTTCCCAATTCATGACTGGTATGCCACCCGATGTATTCTTGCCTGCGGGTTACACCATTGGACAACCATCCTCATCAAACTTACCTCAACAACAACAATTTGAGCCCTCATCACCTATAGAAGAATTACAACCTTTGTTAGGGTTAGCCAACAAAAGATATCAATTAAATGCAAATAAAGATTAAACAAAAGAATGGAAATACATAGAATTAATAATAGCGAGACACAAGTTTAACGTGGTTCACCCAAACTTGGGCTACATCCACCAAACAGAGAGTCCAATATTATTATCCAGTAAATCAAACCGATTACAATCAACAATCCTTCAACTCAATACCACTGCAAAATGCTACAATACAATATCTCAAAACCCTAACCCTTAGCCGGTTTTTATCAAGCTTTTTGTCGGTTACAAAATAGGGTTTTTTATGTCAGTCAATGAAAAAATAACTCCTAGTGCCTTTATAAAATAATAAAAAACTTTGTTGGGGGCTACCCCTTGACCCTGTCTTGGGGGCGCTGCCCCTTGACCCCATAAGAATTTGGGGGGAAACTGCACCGATAAAAGTGGGGAAAATGTAACCTCCGAGTCTGATTAGGCTTCATATAACAACAACCTTTACTAGTCTATGATGATTCATCTGATGAGGACTTACAAGACCTTAAGGCCGTGAGACATGGAAACAAAATAATAAATGCCAATCAAGAACAAATCCTTTTACAATTGATCCAAGAGGGTGTCGAACTACCTAGCGACTTCGATATATCCCAAATCCATAGAGAGAACCCTACCAATGCTAGCACATGCTACCCCATTTCTATTGTCATGATGTCTACTAGGTTCACTATACCCTCTACACCACCTTTATCCAATCAACCTACTCACATATCACAAGCATCATCTGCACCCATGGCGCCTAGTGTGTCACATATCATTACATCCATGAACACCGTTTCCTCTCATGTCACTCAATCCCCATCTACATCCAACCTAAGTGTATCGCATATTGGGTCATCTCAAGTATCTACTCCCATCTAAACTTCACATGTCGTCACACCTCCTAGTCAACCCATCCAAACCTTACATATCCCTGCACTACCTAGTCAACCTATCCAAACTTCACATGTGGTCATACCTCCTAGTTAACCCATCCAAACCTTACATATCCCCACGCTACCTAGTCAACTCATCCAAACTTCACATGTCATCATGCCTCCTAGTCAACCCATCCAAACCTTACATATCCCCGTACCACTTAGTCAACCAATTCAAACTCCTCATATCCATATGTTCCCTAGTCAACCAAGCCAAACCACACATTTCAACCCAAACATGAGCCATATAGGTCAACCTATTGCATTGAACACACCTTCCAATATCTCATATGTTAATGAATCACCCTCTTGGGCCGCAACCATCTTATGCCACTCCACCACCTATCTCCCAAGGTCCATTGGTCTCGACACAACCCTCATCTTACACCCATGCTACCTTTGGCTCACATGTGATACCAACACACACTATCAACCCCACACTAAACACATACACATTACCTCCACTTGGTGGTCATATTCAAAGCACCTTTGTCCAACCTCAAGACATGCAGGGCCCATCATACAATCTATCACAACAAAATCCATCAAATAAGCAAATGACCTATTATATCCCTCCACCAAATCATCAAGGTCCCGCACAACGACAACAATCGATTTTAGTCCAACATGATCAGCGAATCAACAAAATGGAACAATGGATGACAGACATGAGCCTAAACCAGAATAAGAAGACATTTTCTTTTGAGGATATATGCCCATACCCCTTTGACAAATCATTACAAATGATACCATTCCCTCCTCATTTTGAAGTACCATAGTTTGACAAATACAAAGGGAAAGGAGACCCCAGTGATCACCTTCGCACTTTCTATGTCGCTTGCCTTGAGGTGGCTCATGATGACACATACTTGTTATGACTTTTCCCTCAAAGCCTAGGCAGGCAGGCTTTGGATTGGTTTTCACACTTACCTCCGAGCATCAAAACCTTTAAAGAGCTAGCACATAAGTTCGTATCCCACTTTGCATTTAACATAGAACAATAGATCACTATGAATGATCTCATTAACAACAAACAATGCAATGGTGAGACCTTTTCATCCTTTATGCACGCTAGAGAAATATGGCCAGTAAACTCACTTGGCAAATGCACGAAAGGCAACAAATCAATATCTTCAAGAAAAATCTTCACCCTAAACTATCTTTCCAACTGCAACTGCATAGCGCGACTACCTTTGACAAAATTATATCCAAAGGAACCAACATCAAAAAAGTGTTAATTGCAAAGGGCCTCATAAAAATCTTTAAAGAGAACAAGGATAATCCACAGTCTTCTAACGACAAATCCCATTTCTAGAATAAGAACAAGAATGTTGTAAACAATGGAATAGTAGATGCAAAGAATGTCCAAGCCATCCAAGCACTCATCCGTGTTCAATCGGACCCAAACACACCACAACCAACATCTAGCGCATCACCATTCTTACCTCGTGATCAAATGAATACAAAACCAAGACCAAGATGCCAATTTACCCTGTTGGGAGAACCAATGGAGACTATTCTGAAAAAATTAATTCAAATAGGTCACATTAATTTACCTGAAGTCAAGTCAAATGAAGAGCCACAATTTAAACCCCCTTGGTACAAGGACAATGAGTATTGTGAATACTACAGGGTCAAGGGGCACAATACTGCTGGTTGTATGCAGCTTAAACACATGATCCAAAATCTTATTGACCAAGGAATTGTTAGGGTTACATCATCAACACAGACATCTAACTATGACCTTGATGCATATAAGAATCCCCTACCCTCACATGAAAAAGCAAGTGTCCCTAATGCTGGGAAAAATGTTAATTACACTTATGAGTCCACCATTGGCCCATCGAGCAATCCCACATATCTACCATTACAATAAGGGGAAAAGCACCCGATTGTGCTGTCACCACTCACCATAGTCGCATAACTATTCAGGGAGTACCCCCGCTGAAAGTTTGTACAAACCTTGATTATAATATCCTTGACCATTTGGGAAAAACCCTTGCTTATATCTCTATCCTTGAGCTATAATGCATATCCGCCACTCATAAAACCATTCTTGATAGAGCTTTGCAAGAGTCTATGGTCCCAAATGATATAAGTGTGCCACAATTCGAGGCTATGATAGCAAGTATCACAGCACCCCATCATCTGACCTTCTCTAATCGAGATCTCACATCCTCTAATCCATATCACCATGATGCCCTCCATATCAAAGTGTTCATTAATTAACGTCATGTTAAACGAGTCCTGGTAGATGGTGGAGCTGGACTAAATATATATTCCTTGAAATTAATCAAATTGCTAGGATACACTGAAGGTTGTATTGATGGCACCAAAAGAATAACAATTAAATCTTATGACGATGTAGAAAGAGAATCAGAAGGGATCATTTTTGCTGCCCATAAGAGTGGGTCCTGTCACCGTTTCTACTAAGTGCCAAGTCCTCGATGTTGAGTTGCCTTATAATATAATCCTTAGGCACCCTTGGATACATGCTTTGAAGCTTGTTCCTTCTACATACCATCAATGTCTAAAATTACCTTATGATGGAGTAGAGATCATGATTCTCGTAGATCCTAATGCATTTGAATATTGTCGAGCCTTTCAAGCTACCTACCAAAATCCCAATCATATACCTAGCAACATAGAAGCCCATCCATCATCGTCCTATGTTGATCCATTTGACTTAACCAAACCATCCATTAGTAAGGCTATTCCCAAGCTTGAGATCAAAGAACGAGGACTTGGCGAGTATAGTCTGCAAGAATCATGTTGCATAGGGGCCATGCCTTTGTCTCCCAAGTCATATGGCAAGTAACCCGTCTCCAAACCAAGATCATCCAAAACCACTATCACTATTCCCCTGGCTGTGTTCATTCAATTAGGATTACTTGATGATGAAGATGTGGATGGTGATTTTTTGTCCTGGATTTTTTATGATGAAAATGACCAAGTGGCTTTAGAAGTGGAAAGATACAACAATGGATTCAGAATCATTAAGAATATGGGTTATAAAGGCAAGGGAGGACTAGGGTTGCAAGAACAAGGTCCTCTAGAACCTATCATAGTCACTAAGAAGTACAATAGATAGGGTCTAGGATACGGAATGGAGGTCCCACCTTCCATAGACATTAAGTTTATAATTGATGAAGTAGCTAAAGCCTTTCCTGTGGAAGAGGCAACTAGTCAGGATACCATTGATGACTCTCCCTTCTATATCACTGAACTATTCCAGGAAGCCTCCATTTTCATGCTGTCATCTAGCTCATCTCCATACTCCTAGACCTTCCACTTATTTACCCTGACCTGATCGACTAGGACCAATAGGGGGCACCTATTTTGGACACCTTTCAGAATGACAAGGCCATAGCAGATTTTATGGGTCTTGGAAAAGGATTACCTTTGGGCAATCATAAAATCAGATTCATGATGGAACTTCGTCGACTGTTATACTTTGGGGGAGGTGTCAAATCCTTCAATCACAAAAGTGATATAAATAAAATAAAAAAAGAAAGGTCACTAGGTGAAAACCATAAGGTGCCTTTTGACTATGAAAAAATAAAAATAAAGGATGTATTTGAGGGTGAAAACCTCTCTGAGGCGCCTGAGGATGGAGGATTTGACCTTCCCGTAACCCCCGCTCATCAGGAGCGATCATATCTATTGGTGGAAGACTCTAAAGAGATTAATCTGGGCACAACACAAAATCCAAAAGTCACTTATCTAGCAGCATCACTATCAGATGAAGAGAATGTTAATTTTTTAGTATTTTTCATGAAAAGGGCAATAAACTTTGCATGGATTTACGCAGATATGCTAGGTCTAGATCCTCCACTAGTAGTGCACCATTTGGCAGTATTTCCAAATGCCATGCCAGTAAAACAAAAGCTACAAAAAATGCATCCTCAGATAGCTCTTCTAGTCAAGATAGAGATTCAGAAGTTGTTAGATACCAAATTTATCAAGCCCATTGACTATCCTAAATGGGTGTGAAATCTAGTGCCTGTGGCAAAGCCAAATGGAAGAATTCGATGTTGCAATGACTTCAGAGATCTTAACAGGGATGGCCCTATGGATGACATTCCCCTGCCAAGCATTGACACAATCGTCGATCTCACAGCTGGTCATGAAATGCTTTTATTAATGGATGGTTTCTCCAGGTATAATCAGATTAGAATTATAGAAGAGGACTAGCCTAAGACTTCTTTTATCTTTCCATGGGGAACCTACTATTGGGTGGTCATGCCCTTTGGCCTCAAAACGTAGGAGCAACGTACCAGCGCACTATGAAAATTATTTTTCATGACCTCTTCCATACCATCATGGAAGATTATGTGGATGATAACTTGGGAAAGCCAAAAACAAGAGAGGGCCACTTACAAGTTTTGGAACAGATTTTTGACAGGTTGGAAAAGTACCAAGTCAGATTAAATCCAAAAAAATGTGTCTTTGGGGTAACTGTTGGTTGTGTTTCCTTGGTAGGGATGTTTGTTTTGATTTAAGGTATGCATGAGCAAATTAACAACCATTGAAAACAACAAAAAATTTGGAAAGTTTAGGTTAACCATTTGAAACTTATGCATAACTTGTTGAGACGTTCATGAAGGTAAGGTGTTGTTTATCTTGTGAAGGATTTTATTCATTAAACTATGGATTGAGTATTTAAGGAGAGTTTCTCACAATGACACACCTAAAATCCATGGGTTTGTTGAACATACCATTATAGGTGTTGATTTGTATTGTAGTCGTTTGTATAAAAGTAACATACACAAAAGTAACATACAAAGAGTAGGATACAATTAAAAGAAATGGTACCAATTTGAATTATATGCATTAATTGCTATATTAAATACACAACTAATGGCAGGAATGCAGAATTCGAAAGGAATAAAAGCAAAAGTTTATGATACAATTTCATAATCACGTTGTGAATCTAGAATTGCAAAGCAGGTTGAAATTGTACCAGGTGAGTAGAGATTCAAAGGTGAATAGAATTGCAAGGTAGTAACGGCGCAGCTGAAACGGTAATTTGACTCAACACTTGTAAAATTAAGCTAGTCAGAGAAACATGTATGTACCCTAAAACACCGTTATGATATATATAACATAAATTTCAATTTGTTACAATTAATCCCATTTGAAAATGGAGTTAGTCATTGCAAATAATTGTGTCTACTTAGGGACTTTAACCGAATGCTGTTAGATAATTTGAATTCCAAAGTAGAAGGAAAGTAAAATGATTAGGGTAAAATAAATCATAAAAAAATGTGAAATTAGGGTAAAAGAACCCTAGCAGTCATATACAAACAGAAAGGTAAAAAATGAAATTGCCTTTTATAGGATGGCGCCAAAACAAAAGAGGGCAGCTGTCGTAGCTGAGGAAAGGAAAAAGGTGCAAAACAAAGGAAACCACAGAGAGCAACTACTAAAGAGGAGTTGACAGTGAACCAAGGGTTTCCAATGTTAACATTTAACACAAGAGGACTAGTTACAGACACCATTGTAGGCCAATATGATGCAGAGGATATATTACAAAAGGTCATGACATCCGATGCCTCTGACGACATGAGAAGGGTTTGGAGTAAGAGATTATATAAAGCCGTAGGGTTCCCCTTGGCTATGGAAGGTAGGGACGTGGTATTGGAATGCATGGAAAGATATAATTTGGAAACCAGACAAGTAATGCATGAGGGCAGAAGCATTGTAGACCTATCTACTAAAGGCATCTCCCGTACTTTTGGGCTTGAAATTATGGAGAAAATGATAGATATTGATATGGACCAATATGCAATAGACTATGCAACGAATGATAAAGCGTGCAGAGCTGCTATTTTTTATGGATGTTACATAGCTAAGAATAAACCCAAAGCTACTACGAGAGTCCCCAAACATTTATATAGAATTGATTTTAAGGAGGAAATATATCTCATGATTACCATGTTGAGAAGGCTAGTTGGACTAAGGGATGCAGCTATGTTTGAACCTTGGATGTTTTAGGTCATAGAATATGTCTAAGAAAAAGAAGGAAGTATCCATTAAGCTAGGACCATTAGTACATCCATAAATAAACAGATTATGGGGTATAGGAAAAACAAAAGGTTCAGTATGTCTTCTTATGTTATATATGCATTAGCTGCTGGAATACCCCCAATAGTTGGGATAAAGGAAGTAGGCACTTTCAAAAATGGACCAGACCAGAAATTAATATATAATCATTACCCAGATCTTCAAGAAGAAAATGCATTGCAAAATTATACAAGGGTAAATGATGTGTTCTACAACTATATGGTGAGGATTTTGAATGGAGACAAAGAAAAGAGAATAAGTGGAGAAGCGATAATAGCCATAAGGTTCTTCAGTTCATGGTTTATACAATTTCCCACTTTTACTTATATTAGGGTTGAGGGCTTTGAAGGCAAGCCATTTAAGTTGCCCAGGTATCCTACAAATGACTTGATTTTATTGGAATAGTCAAGGCAAGTTCTGAATATATACAAAATGTACAAGAACATATATAATAGGGGGAATATTAAGTTCCCTATTATCATTGGTCATTATTCCTGTCATAATGAAGAAACTACCAAACAATTGGAAAGGGAGCTGAGATACTATGCATTTGAAGAATTCAATTTGGCTAGGCATTTTGACCCGCTGCATAGAATAAAAATATTTATTGATAAGAACTACGAGCATCAGGTTCATATTTAAGATTATTGGTTTGACTATGAAAATGAATAGGAGGTAAGGAAAAGAGCTTACCAAAGATTGACTATTGAACATATGAGGACAATGGGGGAGATCAGTGTACCCCAAGAAGTTAATGAAGATGATGAGTTATTACATCAAAGCTATAAGAGCAACGAGGTGGCATTGTTACTTGTTAGTGAGCCAAATTGGGATGCTCCTCCAGAGACATCCTTGGAAGGAATATCTACACCTGTTTTATTGTTCTCTAAGAAATGGCTAGCTGATAGAATAGAGGAATTGAAAACGCAAGGTATTGAAGTTGCTCATAAGAAGAAAGGAAAGAAAAGAGAAAGGGATGACAAAGATGAATTGATGTGTTTCTATGAAAAGAGGAGAAGGTTCATGGAAACCAAGGTATTAAGTCGGGATAAAAATACAACATTATTAGATCCTTATGGTTTGGGAATTATAGTAGCCATCTCTTCAGGTGTATTTATGGAGGAAGGAGCATCTAGTCAAGAGGTCTATATTGAGGGAGCACAAACACCAATGCTGTTTAGTGAGTTAGTGCAAGAAGAAGACATGCCTACAGGGCAACCTATAGTACGAGTTGTTGCTATAGATTTATCAGCAAAGAAAACACACGTGCCTATTACTGTATCAGTTGAAGCAAGATGAAAGCAGGTATCTGCACTCTTCATGTTGCAAGTATGAGGATAACTAGTGTTGTCATTGATGTCAACATACTCATATTGCATTAATGAGAAGGATTGGATGAGCTGTGTATTGAGGAAATTAGTCTCAATCAGGAACAGTGAAGAACAGTGATGACATTAAGGTAAACGTCCAAGATAAGATGAAAATCAGAGGATACGGTTTAAAGGGTTTTCAGATATGAGTCTTGAGATGCTCCAGTCAAGATTTCAAAGGTCTGCATGAAGATCTAAAGAAGTTATGGTCACTCTAGTAGAACCAGTTCTGGCAGATGTTCAGTGGTGACAAAGTATCACAGATTGGTCCGGTGAGCTCCGGAATTGGATTACCTCATTTTGTGGATTGGAGGGAGTGTTGAAGAAATTAGTGAGAAGTGACAAATAGATTTGTTCATGGTTTGGAGGTCTGGAAGCACCTTTTTCATTGTGACAATAGAGACAGACTGTGTTCTTGAAGTTTCAGTTAAAGAAGAGAAGAATTCCAGTAAGCTGATAAAGTGCAGATGTTCTTGGTAACTCAGGAAAGGTTTTGGTAATCCTTGGATCATGTACAATTCTTATTGGCAGTCTGCATTGAAGTTAGAGTTTAGATTTGATGTAAAGACCACCGGTTGTTGGTGTTCTTCCTGAAACAGGCCGACTGGATGTACTACACGTCTTCTGAATGATCTAAAAATGTTTGCCGACTTAGATGAGTGTTCCTAAGTCGATGCCTTGTATAAATAAAGGATTACGAAGTCATTCCAAAGTGTGAATTGTGTGGATGAGTGTGGCATAGCGAAGAAAAAGAGCGAAAGGCAAAGTAGGAGTTTTTGGGCTTAAATGGAACTTATCCAGGCATGGTAAAGATGTCAATCTCCAGTTCAAGTTTGTGATACTTGATTACTTTGTAGATAGTGTGTCTCTTGTAGGTAGTGTGCCTCATGTGAGTAGTGTGCTCAGCCAGTGAGCCCTAATTGACATGTACCATCTATTTTTCTTATTCTTCTAACAGAGAATAATCCTTGGGTTAATCACCCCGTGGTTTTTCCCTTAACCGGGTTTTCCACGTCAAAATCTTGGTGTCTCATGTGTTGATGTGTATCTGCTCTGGTGTTTATGGTTTATACTTTCATGAATGATTAATTGCTATGCTATTGAATAACAAAGTGGATTTAAGTGTTTGAATTGGAAGGAAGTTTAGGATAACTGATTCACCCCCCCTCTCAGTTATCAACAATTGGTATCAGAGCTAGGTTCCTCTAAAAAGACCTTAACCGCTTGAGGAGATCCAGGATGTCATCATACAAGAAGGATAATTTGAAGTTTGATGGAACCAACTTCTCTCTTTGGAAAGGTCGCATGAAATGTGACTTGGAGTGTATGGGAAAGGCGTACTTGTCCATGGTCACAAAAGCCTATGTACCTCCACAGGGTGGTCCGATAACTCTAAATGAAATCACAGATGCTGAAAACAATTTGCAGACCAAAGAGGCTCTTCTAAGTGATTTAACTAACTCAGAACTCTCAAATGTTATTGACCTACCAACTGCCTATGAGATCTGGGTCAAACTGGAACTTCTGCATGAAGGAGATGAGTATGTTAAGAGTGCAAGGTTACAGAGTCTCAAAGGGAAATTTGAAAGACTGAAAATGAGAGATGATGAAAATATTACTACCTTTATGCCAAGAGTAAATGAGCTGGTGTGTGGAATCAGGAATGCTGGTGGAGTTTTGGATGAAAATGAGATTGTTGGCAAAATTCTTAGATCCCTTCCTGCTGCCTATAAAATCAAGGTTGCTGCCATTGATGAATTCAGAGCCCATACAACTATCACAAGAGACCAATTGGCTAGCAAACTAGTTACATTTGAAATGACCGAGTTTGGAGATGATCCCCCCAAGACTGAATCTTCATTCAAAGTGCATATGTGAAAGGCAAACAAAGATTTGATCTGGGAGAAAACTCTTCAAGGAAGCTATCATGATATGATCAAGCAAGAAGAGACATGGAAGAGGAAGAAGCAGAAACAGCTCAACTTGAAGCTCTCATTGCAAAAAGACTGCCAAGAGGATCCGGTAAGTATGAAGGAAAATTACCCTTTAAGTGCTTCAATTGCAATAAGATTGGTCATTTTGCCTCAAGATGTCCAGAAAGATCTACAAGGTCAAATTCTAACAGACAAAGGTTCCAAAAGAATTGTTATAATGTTCATGAAGAAGATGATAATGAAGGAGAAATAGATGATGAATCAGAAATAGGAAACAAATCCAGAAATGAATGGGTGTTTATTGCCATCAAGGATGAAGATCCAATGTCCTCTGAATCTGTCAATCATAAGGTTGTAGAAAGAGCTTTGGCTGCCCAAGTTGAAGAAAAGGATGATTGGGTTATTGACAATGGATGCTCTCACCATATGACAGGTGACAAGAACAAGTTCTTAGATTTGGAAAGGTATGAAGGAGGAATGGTAAAGTTTGGTGATAATTCTGCTGGTAGAATTAGAGGTAGGGGAACTATTTCTTTTGATGGAAAGAACAAAACCAGTAATGTACTGTATGTTGAAGGATTGAAGCACAATCTTCTCAGTGTTGGATAGTTGGTGGACAAAGGTTATGATCTCTGGTTCAAGAATGGAAGATGCAGGATCTTTGAAAGTTTCAGAACTGAGATTGTATCTGGTACTCAAACAAAAGGTAATATCTTTCATCTAGTTGGTACTAATAAAACTTGTTTGTTTGTTCAAATTGATCAGAGTTGGCTATGGCATAGAAGGATATGTCATGTAAATTTTGATAACATCATCAAGATAAGCAATACTCAGGCTGTAAGAGATCTTCCAAAATTGGTAAAACCTACAAATAGTTTGTGTAAAGAATGTCAGCTAGGTAAACAGAGCAGAGTCTCATTCAAAAGCAAAGATCACTCCTCTACCAGATTATTGGAATTAGTTCATACTGATCTATGTGGTCCGACAAGAATCAAGAGTATGCAAGGTGATAGATACTTCATGTTATTGATTGATGATCATTCCCAGATGATGTGGGTTACCTTTCTGAAAGAGAAATCAAAAGCTTTTGAGAAGTTCAAAATCTTCAAGGCTATGGTAGAGAATCAAACCGGATTAAAATTGAAATGTCTAAGGTCTAATAGAGGTGGTGAATTCACATCCGGTGAGTTCATAGATTTTTGTGAGAAGCATGGCATAAAGAGACAGTTGTCTGCTCCTAGGACTCCATAGTAGAATGGAGTAGTAGAGAGAAAGAACTGGACCATCTAGGAAGCATCCAGGACAATGATGATGGAAGCAAATGTTCCCCAGATGTTTTGGAGAGAAGCTGTCAGTACTTCAGTCTATACTCTTAACTGAGTTCAAATCAGAAGCAATACCAGTAAGACTGCTTATGAACTTTGGTTTGGCATCACTCCTACAGTGAGATATTTCAGAGTATTTGGTAGCAAATGTTACATTAAAAGAGATGAAGATCTAGGAAAGTTTGATTCTAGAAGTGATGAAGGAATTTTCTTGGGTTACTCCACTCAAAGCAAAGCATACCGGTGTTACAATAAGAGACTGAGAAAGATGATAGAAAGTACAAATGTGAAGGTTGATGAAGGAATTGAGAAGCCCTCAAGGTTTTATGAATATGATGAAGATGATCAGAATTGTACTCTGGTTCAAGGAGCTCAATCCTCTTCTTAAAGTCAGATTCAGACTGATCTGATAAATCAGGAAGAAGAGATAGGTCTGAATGAGCCTGATCAAGAAGCAGAAGTGCAAGAAACTCCCAAAGTTCCAAGGTATGTAAGACTGAACCACTCTGAAGATCAGATTATAGGTGACAAAAGAAAAGGTGTGCAAACTAGAAGGACAATTGCTCAAAATTTAGATGAATATTGTCTGATTTAAAAGATTGAACCTAAGACAATAAATGAAGCCTGCAATGATGAAAACAAGACCAAAGCAATGGAGGAAGAGTTGATGCAAATTGAGAAAAATCACACTTGGGATCTTGTTCCCAGACCTAGAGACAAGAACGTGATTGGAACCAAATGGGTCTTCCGGAACAAACTTAATGAAGTTGGTGAAGTAATCAGAAACAAAGTCAGATTGGTCTGCAAAGGCTACTCTCAAATAGAAGGAATTGATTTTGAAGAAACCTTTGCTCTGGTGGCAAGAATTGAAGCAGTCAGATTATTTCTTGCATTTGCTGCCTTCAAAGACTTCAAGGTATATCAGATGGATGTCAAGTCTGCCTTCCTAAATGGTGATTTGGAAGAAGAAGTATACATTGAGCAACTGGATGGATTTCAATTATCTGATCATGGTGATATGGTCTGCAAGTTGAAGAAAGCACTGTATGGATTGAAGCAAGCCCCAAGAGCTTGGTATGAAAGATTGGATAAACATCTTGTGCAGATTGGTTTCAACAAAGGTACTGCTGATAGTAACTTATATTTTAAAATTGATCATGAAAACATCTTGATTATTGAAGTATTTGTTGATGATATCATCTTTGGAGGAAAAGATAGCATGTGTAAAACTTTTGCAAATCAAATGAAAAGTGAGTTTGAGATGTCTATGCTTGGTGAAATGAATTTCTTCTTGGGTCTGCAAATTTCTCAATCAAAGAAAGGAATCTTTATTTCTCAGACCAAATATGTGAAAGAATTGTTGAGGAAATTTGGGATGGAAGATTCAAAGCCAATGAATACTCCCATGGCAACCGGATGCAAGTTGAGCAAAGATGATGACTCTCCTAAGGCAGATCAGACAAAGTATAGATCAATGATTGGTGGATTGTTGTATCTCACTCAAACTAGACCAGATATTATGCAAGCTGTTGGTCTTGTTGCTAGATTCCAGGCTGATCCTAGAGAATCTCATGTCATGGCAATCAAGAGAATTTTGGGATATCTAAAAGGGACAGTGGAGTATGGTTTGTGGTATCCTAGAGATCATGATTTCTCTCTTCATGCATACACAGATGCAGATTAGGCAGGAGATGTGGATGACCTGAAGAGTACTAGTGGTGGAGTATTCTTTTTGGGAAAGAGATTGGTTTCTTGGCTAAGCAAGAAACAAGAAGCAATATCTCTATCCACAACTGAAGCATAATACATTGCAGCAGCTCAAGTTTTATGGATGAAGCAAATGCTAAGAGATATTAAAGTAGAGTATGAGGAGCCTATCACAATTTTCTATGATAATTCAAATGCAATAAATATTTCTAAGAATTCAGTGTTGCATTCTAAGACTAAGCATATATCTATCAAGTTTCACTTTCTGAGAGAGAAAGTGAACAACGACGAAGTTAGATTAGAGTTTGTGCCCTCTAAGGATCAGATTGCAGATATCTTTACTAAACCTCTTCCCAAGGACTCTTTTGAATTTCCCAGGGAGAAGTTAGGGGTTATTGCCCCTCCGGTGATGAACTAGAATGTACTGATGTGCATCAGTCCAGTGGATAGCACAGTCATATCTTGTGATCCGGATTGGTGATGGGGAGCTGCTACTCAGGGGGAGCAGCTGGTATGATTCTGATGTGTTGAAATTGCAAGTATGAGCCCTTTGCCATTGATGTCAAAGGGGGAGAGAAGACATGTGAAAAAAAAGTGGTTGATGATCAAAGGAGGAGCAGTAAAGAAAGAGAAGACATGTGAAGAGTTGCTGCTGAAAGGGGGAGCTGTGACAGAAAGGAGAAGTTCTTGTCTTGATGGTTTTTCACATCATAGTTTGCCATCAATGACAAAGGGGGAGATTGTTGCAAGTATGAGGATAACCAGTGTTGTCATTGATGTCAACATAATCATATTGCATTAATGAGAAGGATTGGATGAGCTATGTATTGAGGAAATTAGTCTCAATTAGGAACAGTGAAGAATAGTGATGACATTAAGGTAAAAGTCCAAGATAAGATGAATATCAGAGGATGCGGTTTAAAGGGTTTTCAGATATGAGTCTTGAGATGCTCCAGTCAAGATTTCAGAGGTCCGCATGAAGATCTGAAGAAGTTATGGTCACTCTAGTAGAACCGGTTCCGACAGATGTTCAATGGTGATAGAGTATCACAGATTGGTCCAGTGAGCTTCAGAATTGCATTATCTCATTCTGCGGATTGGAGTGAGTGTTGAAGAAATCAATGAGAAGTGACAACTAGATTTGTTCATGGTTTGGAGGTCTGAAAGCACCTTTTTCATTGTGACAGTAGCAACAGACTGTGTTCTTGAAGTTCCAGTTGAAGAAGAGAAGAATTCCAGTAAGATGATAAAGTACGGATGTTCTTGGTGACTCAGGAAAGGTTTTGGTAATCCTTGGATCATGTACAATTCTTGTTGGCAGTCCGCATTGAAGTTAGAGTTTGGATTTGATGTAAAGACCACCGGTTGTTGGTGTTCTTCCTGAGACAAGTCAACCGGATGTACTACACATCTTCCGGATGATCTAAAAATGTTTACCGACTTAGATGAGTGTTCCTAAGTCGATGTCTTGTATAAATAAAGGATTGCAAAGTCATTCCAAAGTGTGAATTGTGTGGATGAGTGTGACATAGTGAAGAAAAAGAGTGAAAGGCAAAGCAGGAGTTTTTGGGATTAAATGGAACTAATCCAGGCATGGTAAAGATGTCAATCTCCAGTTCAAGTTTGTGATACTTGATTACTTTGTAGACAGTGTGTTCAGCCAGTGAGCCCTAATTGGCATGTGCCATCTATTTTTCTTATTCTTCTAACAGAGAATAATCCTTGGGTTAATCACCCCGTGGTTTTTCCCTTAATCGGGTTTTCCATGTCAAAATCTTGGTGTCTCATGTGTTGATGTGTATCTGCTTTGGTGTTTATGGTTTATACTTTCATGAATGATTAATTGCTATGCTATTGAATAACAAAGTGGATTTAAGTGTTTGAATTGGAAGCAAGTTTAGGATAACTGATTCACCCCCCCTCTCAGTTATCAACACTTCACACCTAAAGCAAGGAGAAAATGCTACATTAAGGTTAAGCAGGAATTAACTAAAGAAATGTTGCATAAGTCAGAAGGCAAAGAAAAAAAAAAGATAAGTGAGATTATGGATATAAATAATGATAGCAATGATGAAGAATATATGCAATGAGGAACTAGTGCAGAAGAGGGACCTGCAGTGGATAGAGGTGCTGTCATAATGGAAGAACAAGATACCTGGGTGTACATGAGGAAGGTACAAGGTTTAGGACCAAAAGAAGGACATATATCAGGAGAATAAGAATCAATAGATCCTTTCGGTGCACTAGTGGAACCAGAAATCATAAAAGAGGTGCAAAATGTTGCACAATAGATTAAGGAACCAAAAAGAGAAGAAGGAAAAGATAAATTGACCAGGGAAGTAGAAACATTAATGCAAACAGAAGAGTCTATAGAGGCAAGTATTGCTAATATGGATGTTTTTGATGTTCTAAAGGCATATAATGAATAAGGTACACCAGAGGACAATGTAGAGATGGAACATGAGAAAGAAAGGTTGAAGAACAACCTGATGAGTCCACTAATCAGCCTTTACAAATTAATTAGGCAAATATGTTTATACAGGGACAAAAGGAAATGACAATGAAGGTAAATAAGCATTAGGGGACTCCAAAGAATATATAAGGGATGTTTCTAAGGGAGAGGTACAACAGTAGGGTAATATACCATCAGGCTCAAGGCAGTAGCCTCCATAGCAGCAACCTCCCTGACAACAATCACACCTAAAGGAGCAGGTAGAAGTATGGAAACCTCAAAAGGAGGTAACCAATGTAGAAACAAGGGCAGAAATCAATAAAGAACCATTGGCTTGGCTAGGGAACGAAGTAAGAAGAGAAAAAGTAGAAGTACAGTTGGTTCCCATTAATATTAAAAGCTTGCTAGGAGGACATCCACAAAAGGAAAGAAGGAAAGAAAGAACAATGTCTGCCATAAAGAGAGGTCCCTTAGGATCGAGAACTTTAGAGCTTGCCATCCCACAAACAGACAAGGTAAAGGGTTAAATGACCCTTGAAGATTATAAAATGATGAGCATTGATCTAGGACATATGACACGAGAACAACACCTTTCTGAATGGGAGGATATGAATAAGGTGACAATGGAAATAATGAAGAAGGATAAACGTAATTTTGATTACCTAAAAGGGCATATTGCACAGTTGTAACAATTTATACAAGGAATATTTGACCCTAGGGTTGAGATGCCTAATATACATGAAAACTTAACCGTTGTGTCTAAAGATCAAGTCCTAGAATTGGAAAATAAAAGAGTTGAAGCTAATGCTTTTGAAGAATGGTTCAGGCTATTTATTTAGAAGGGAGATAATACAATAAGATAGGTAATTGCTAATTGGGAATTGGCCCTTGCAGAAAAGAATGACTGTAGTACTGTTTTGCAGCATTGTCAAGACATAATAGAAGAATGCAAGGAAGAATTGGACCGGGTGGAGGATATAAAAGAAAGGGTTGAAGAGATAAAGAATGAGGGAGTAATAACTTCCCAGGTAGCAGGTCTTATGCCACATACCATATTGGAATTGCAGTTTGAAAGTAATATGTTGGAAGGCTGCATTGTGAATACCAAAGAGCTAGAAAAGTGCATTGATGAAATGGTTAGAAATCACCGTAAGATCATACAGAAATTCATTGGGTATGGATGCCCAGAAATACATGTTTATGATGCTGATATGGCAGTAAAGGAATTCAGGGATATGTATTTAGCTTGTATACAAAATCCAAATACATATTTGAGACCTGAGATGATCGATTTAATCATGGAATCAAGTGCGAGGATAAAGAAGTATCAGAAGCATAGAGAAGAGATGGAGTAGGTAAAAACATTAAGAGAAAAGGTTGAAATGCAAACATACACTTGGATCGTGAGTCAGAGAAACAACCATGGTGTGGTGTTAGCATTGATAGACAAATACACAAAACATTTGAAGAAGATTGGATAAGAGTAAAGAGGAAAGGTACCAGTGGTAATGTAATGAATTATGTTATTTGTTTAAGATCAAACTCAACGTGGGAAAGTCAAGGAAGGGCCCATGTCTCGAAAAGGATCCTTTTGGTATCTTTGCAACAAAGGGGAATATTCTAGTGACTATTTTGGGACGGTTGGGAAATGACTCTCACCGTTGATCTACAAGATTTGTATATAGATCATTGGATTAAGTTTGTAACCGTAGTAGAAAGGAAGCTTCAAAATCTATATAAGAAGCTCTGCTACATGTATTTTAACACACAAGGATTTTGAACTTTCAACTTAAGGTTGTAATTGTTAAGTTTATTGCAATAGGGAGGATGTTTTAGTTTTAGAAAGGAGGCCGCCTGTGTTTGCATTAAGGAGTGCGTGGAATGTCCTGTGTCCTTTATGCATCTGTCAAAGCATTTGTAAGTTTTCTAGTGATTTGGATCAATGCAATAGAAGTCATTATTACATTGTAAATTTTGTGTGACTTTATACTTTGAATAAAGGTAAACTCAAAATTCTGCATCTATTACATAGTGTTTTCTGATTTAGACTTTTACTTAATGTATAATTCTTTAAAAGATTGCAATCTCTTATGTATATTCATGAAAATGCTCAGGATTTTACATTTGCGAATTTGATTGTGTTGAATTGTTCGAGTTACTCTATTCTTTAGTACATGGATAACAGAACATTTAGATCTTATTTGGAATGTTGTTTCTAATTCTAATCTTTCTAACTTTTCTCCAATAATTGATAAATAATTAGTTGAAACGCAGTTATCTAAAGGAAATTGTTAAAGATCCTGTTAAATACATGAAAATGTTAATGATCTTTAATGATTTTCATAAATTCTAAAGTATCAAGTCTATTTTTAGGTGAAATTCATATAAAGTTTGACTTGAAAGACATAAATAGTTGCAAAGGATTATTGAGTTGAGAGATATTTTGAGATATTTGCATATAATAAGTGACAATTTCCAGTGTCAAACACTTAAATTCAGTAAGGCCCCTTAAATATAACAGCTTCACAACGAACTGCTAGTTTATCTCACGCGGTCAAGAATTGACCATCCAAAAACTTGAGATTGAGAATTACTAGTTAATTTTGCATATCTTCCAAGATAGCTAAGGTTCTTTTGTGAATTTTAACTATGTTGTGAGTGTGTAAAAAATCTCATCAATAGTAATTTGGTGCTAGAAGGAGGGCCTGATTGGAATTGAGGTAGGATTTGTGTAAAGCTGGCTCATAATAGTGGTCGAGTGATGAGGTCTAGGTCCAACTCTGGTGATATTTTCATGCAATTACCTGACTAGAAGATAGAATAAGAGTCCTTTGATTTGGAATGCTAGAATATCACACATAGGAAGTTCATCAGGAACTCCTCTTGGATCACTTTTTAACATACTTAATATAGTGAGTCCTGATAGTTCTTCATTTAGATCTTTAAATCTCTATTCAGGACCCCCTAGAAGTCCAAGTCCACCCAGAGGCCTGAGCCCGCCTTTAAATCCAAGTCCCCCTAGAGGTCCCAGTCCACCCCAAGGTCCAGCCATGGCATATTTTAATGTCAATTCTCCCACATTGTTTACTACTTATCATGAAATGGCAAAAAATATTGAGAAGATTTTTCCAAAATATCAATTGCATCAGGATCCTAAAGATCATATTAGAATATTCAAGGAGGCTTGCTTTAGGGAAAGATTAGAACATCAAGATGTGGTGTGTAGGTTGTTCCATTACACCTTCAATGAAAAGGCTTCTAGTTGGTATGTCAACCTACCGAATGGTTATATCACTACCTGGGAACTCATGGAGGAGGCATTCTTGTCTAGGTTTAGAGGATCAGTGGAGCCTTCTACCTTGTAACACAAATTGGCAGCAATTAAAAGAGGTGAGGGAGAGCTCATACACAATTTCAATGATAGGTTCTAGAAGGCGTTCCCTAAATTAGTCTCTCTGTATACTCTAACTCCTGAGGCCATATTAGCAATATATTATGCTGCTTTAGATCCATTGACTACAATGTTTGTCAAGACAAAAGCCGATATAGATACTTTATCAAAAGCTTACAAAGAAGTAGCTGCTGTAAACCAGAAGATGAGACAAATGATGTATAATCCCTTTCTGAATGTAGGAAACCCTGGGATTCAGAATCAAGTACAGCCATGGAATGGTGTTCCAATGCATCATACTCCATTATTAAATCCAATTCCTACTTATACCTGTGTATAACCCTATTCCCATTCAGGCTATAGTTCTTTATACGAGTAATAATACTAGTAGCAATCAGATTAATGGTCAATCCTTCTTCCAGCCTCCTCAGGATACATTTGTAGCTAAGACACAAGATGATAGGGAGGAAATAAAGGAAATTACTGCACATTTAAGGAGACTAACCATTGAAATGACTCAATTGAGAAATGAAATTTTTTATGGTAGAAATACTTAGGGACAAAGTCAAAACCAGAACTAGAATTATAGTCAAGGTCAAGGTTCAAATCAAAATCAAAATCATAACTAAGGACAAAATCATAATCAGGGATAGGGGATGCAAAATAGGGGATACAATGGAGATAACAAAGCCTGGGGTAATAACAACAGGAATCATAATCAATCTAAACCATCTAGGACATGGAACACAGGACCAAATAATGGTACTCTGGCCTCTCCATTTGAGAGTCTAGACATTTAAGAGTTAAAGCAGCCAGTTAGAGTCCAAATGGCTAATGTAACATTAAAAAATTGATACAAGATTCATAGTACGAATGCACATACTGAGCTTGATTGTCCTCAATTTCATCTCATTGCTAGCATTTTTAATGTTGAAGTACAAGCTCCTACATCTGAATTTCTAATTCCCAAAGGGAATGAAATAGTACCTTCAAGATTTGAGTCTGCTTTGGTTTTAGAAAGTTTCACATTCACAACTAGGGAAGAAGAAAATCAAATTACGGAGGACAAGCCTTATTATTATGAGAACTTGTATCTGGAGTCAGCCCTAGTGTTGGATGCCTTTTAGTTTCCATTTGAAACTTAAAATGAAGTATTATGTGAACCAAAAGAAGTGCAAGCTTTTCAACAATCTAACAAGAAGCAACAATAAGCCTGGAGGTCCTTCCACTATCTCAACTCCTCCTAATAACTTTAATACTCCTCTCGATCTACATGCTAGTAATAACCCTACAATCTTAAAGGCTAATCATCATGGGACTGGTGGGACAATAGCACTAAAGGTTCAAGTAGGGAAAACAGAGTCAATCGAAACAACAAAATTAATGAACTATTTGTCTAAGGAGATAAGAAAGATCAAGGTTAGTGTACCTCTATATGAGTTATTAAGAAGTCCAGGGGTACGGACTGCCTTTATGAAATCTTTAGATGAATCAGTATCAAAGGAAAACTCTACTGACATGGATGTTCATAATAGAGATACACAGTCCAAAGATAAAAGCAAGAAAACTGAACAACCTTCAAACACTAATGTTGTCATGTATGCAGAAAAGAAGGAAGCTCCTCCTTTTTTATTAACCATAAGAATGTGTGGAAAAAATATACATAATTGCATGGTGGATTTAGGAGCCTCAACCAACGTAATGCCTCTAGGAAGATGCAAAACTTTAGGGCTTACTCCCACAAAATCTGCCAAGGTTGTTACTCAATTGGACAAAACCAAAGTTAATGTGATAGGTGAGCTGATGCACATTCAAATGCAGTTAGCCTCTGATCCTAGGGTAAGATAGTTTATTAATATTCAGGTCATAGATATACCAGTTAATTATGGCATGCTACTAAGTAGGGACTGGTCTGAAACATTGAATGGATACATAGCCACTATTTTTTCACACATGTGGTTACCATGGAGAGGTGTTCCAAATCAGATCAGAATAGAGGCTGAACCTAGGATGAAACACATGATTACAAAGTACAACAAGACAAATGAGATATTATATGCTTATGTTAAACCAGGTGTTTACAGAGGGTCAAATAGAGGAGTACAGATAGAAGAAATCTTAATGTTAGACTTTAAGACAAAGCCTATTAATAATGGAGCAGCTATGTTCATTGAATCTGATTGTAATTCTTCTTCTTCAGAAGATAATGCTGTAAGTAGTTTTGGTCAAACCATGAGACGAGAAATGGAAAAATGCATTATATAGGGATCTCTGATTCAGTGTAAGTTGTACAAAGGTTTATGTAGAGTTCATAATGTTTCTCATCCTGAAGAAAAGTGTGGAATGTGTAGGGATATTATAGAATATCAATATGGAAAATGCCTAAAAAGGATGAGACAACAAAAGGGAGGGCTTATTCCTAATAAACCTGAATTGTGTTTTCATAAAAATGCAGATGAATTCATACAGGCTCCAAAGGAAGAAATAGGAGTAAAGAATGTCAATTATACGGACTTACAAACTATAAGTACACTTGGGTACCTGTGATTCAGATTGAGACACAAAAGAATAGATATGTTGTTGCAAAATTGGCAACAAACAAGGTGATTCATACTAAGGTAAAATATCAAGGTCAAAAGAACAAGAGTGGTATCTAGACACTAAAATGTGATGGATCTAAATCCAAGCAAGGGGTAGGAGCAGGAGTCGAACTCATTGACCCAAATGGTAAATCATTTTTAGCAGTATATAGGCTCCAATTCCCTTGTACTAACAACATGGTAGAGTATGAGGCTCTGATTTATGGACTTGTTATTGCCATTAAGAAGAAGGTAAGAGTGATTAAGGTATTTTCTGATTCTGAGTTAGTGGTTAAATAGATTAGAAAATTGTATGCGTGTAATTACAAGAAGATGGTTAGTTATAGGTACAGGATATGAGATTTAATTGAATCCTTTGATGCCTTTAACATTGAGCATATCCCTAGAGAATTGAATCAAAGGCTAGATGCATTAGCAGTTGCTGCTAGTACCTTAGAGCCTTTAACATTGTCAGGTTTAAAGCGATTTGCTGTTGAATTAGAGAATATACCAAGTATACCCGATAATGTCACTCATTTCCAAGTATTTGAAGGAGATCAACAAATTGTAGACTTTCTCACTTGTCATGAGGTCTTTGATACTCAGATCATTGATGAACAGGAAAGACCTAATGTATCTTGGGATGAGGAGGATATAGTAAACCTGAAAAGTAATTTCTTAATTTATTACCTAAGGGGGTAATAGAACTAGAAAAGACCTTCGATTTTGATGGGGTAGTTCGACAGAAAGATCTGCTTGAAATTGAAGGAGGTAAGTGTGATCCCTTTAACTTAGGAACAAAACAATGTCCCTAGAATGTGTTGATTAGAAAATCTTGTTCTGAAGAATTAAGAAAAGAAATTGTGGAGGTTTTAAAGGAGTATAAGCATGTAATAGCTTGGACATATGAAGATTTTAAGACTTATGATACTTCCATTATAACGCATGTAATACCTTTGAGACCAGGGGTAAAACCATTTAGACAAAAATAGAGGCCAGTGAATGCTATTTTAGAACCTCTAATCTTTGAAGAAGTCAAAAAGTTGTTGTCTACCAAAATAATTTTCCTAGCGAGACATTCAACCTAGGTAGCAAACTTAGTGCCCGTAAGAAAGAAAAAAGGAGACATTAGATTTTGCGTTGACTTTAGAAACCTAAATAAGGCATCTGAAAAGGATAATTAGCCATTGCCTCCAATAGATGAAGTACTGCAAGCAGTAAATAGAGCTAAGATGATGTCATTTTTGGATGGATTCTTAGCATATAACCAGGTTTTAGTCGACAAAGAAGATAGGTTGAAAACTACATTTACTTGCAAATGGGGTAATCATGCATACATGAGAATGCCTTTTGGTTTAATTAATGCAGGTGCCACTTTTCAACGAGCCATGGACATCACATTTCGTGGATTGTTAGGTAAGTGTATTGTCATTTACATGGATGATTTAACTGTATTTTCTAAAGATGCATCCACTCTTGTAGAAGATTTTAGGAGAGTGCTCAGAAGGTGTGAAAGGTATGGAATTTCTCTCAATCCAAAGAAATGTTCCTTTGGTGTAACAAAAGGAAAATTGTTAGGGCATATCATTTGTGAAAATGGGATATCCATTGACCTTGAAAGAGTAGAAGGAATTAAAAAGTTACAATTGCCTAACAGTAAAAAAGAGTTAAAGTCTTTCTTTGGTAAAATTAACTTTGTCAGGAAATTTATTACAGGGTTTGTAGAGATTGTGTAGCCATTAAATGTAATGCTAAAGAAGGATGCAAAAATAGAATGGACGCTAGTAGCTAAGGCTGCATTTGAAGATATTAAAGAGGCCATTTCTAATGCTCTAGTGTTAGCTAGTCTAAATTATGCTAAACCATTTTACATCTACTCATTTGCATCCAACCATTCAGTTGCAGCTTCTTTGACACAAAAGGGAGAAGAAAATGAAGAAAAACCCATTGCTTTCATGAATGCTCCTTTGAAAGATGCATAGTTGAAGTACTTAGACGCAAAAAGACAGGCATTTGCATTAGTAAGGGCAGTAAAAAAGTTTAGGCACTACATCTTGAGAAGCCAAGTGAAATCTATAGTGCCTAATGTAGTAGTGAAAATGTTATTGATGCAAAATGAACCAGAAGAGAAAAGAGCCAAGTGGATCACAGTCTTACATGAGTTTGATATGGAGATTATTCTGATGAAGTTAGTTAGAGGTCGGGAATTAGTACAGATAATAGCCAATACTGACCCAAATTTGGTAAAACAACAATATGTATTAAATGCTAATGATGCATTAGATTGGTATGATGATCTAAGCACATTCTTGATATTCAGAAAGTATCCAAACAAGATGAAGTCTTCTCAAAGGAGAGCCTTGAAGATAAAAGCACAGAGATATATGGTGCAAGGAGGTCTTTTGTTCAAAAAAAATCATGAAGGTATATATTTGAGGTGTTTGAATAGAGTTGAAGCAGACAAAGTACTACTGGAACTACATGATAAATATGGAACAACTCATGGTTCCCATTTGGTGACTACTCATAAGATTTTGAGAGCTGGTTATTATTGGCCAACAATGTTTAAGGATACAAAAAACCATATTCAAAGTTGTCACACGTGTTAAACTACAACAGACAAAGGGAGGATTAATGACTCCAATAAACTGTGGATAGAGTATTCAAGGAGAGTTTCTCACAATGACACACCTAAAATCCTTGGGTTTGTTGAACATACCATTGTAGTCATTTGTATAAAAGTAGCATACACAAAAGTAACATACAAAGAGCAGGATACAATTAAAAGAAAAGGTACTAATTTGAATTATATGCATTAATTGCTATATTAAATGCACAACTAACAGTAGGAATGCATAATTCGAAAGGAATAAAAGCAAAATTTTATGATACAAATTCATAATCACGTTGTGAATCTAGAATTGCAAAGCAGGCAAAAATTGCACTAGGTGAGTAGAGATTCAAAGGTGAACGGAATTGCAAGGCAGTAACAGTGCAGCTAAAATGGTAATTTGACTCAACCCTTGCAAAATTAATCTGGTCAGAGAAACATATATGTACCCTAAAATACCGTTATGATGCATATAGCATAAATGTGAATTTGTTACAGTTAATCCCATTTGAAAATGGAGTTAGTCGATGCAAATAATTGTGTCTACTTAGGGAATTTAACCGAATGTTGTTAGATAATTTGAATTCCAAAGTAGAAGGAAAGTAAAGTAATTAGGGTAAAATAAAATGGTAAAAAAATGTGAAATTAGGCTAAAAGAACCCTAACAGTCATATACAAACAGAAAGGTAAAAAATGAAATTACCTTTTACAGGATGGCACCAAAACAAAAGAGGGCGGCTGCCATAGCTGAGGAAGGGGAAAAGGTGAAAAAAGAAAGGAAACCATGGAGAGAAACTACTAAAGAGGAGTTGACAGTGAACTACGGGTTTCCAACATTGACATTTTACATAGGAGGACTAGTTACAGACACCATTGTAGGACAATATGATGCAGAGGATATATTACAAAAGGTTATGACATTTGATGCCTCTGATGACATGAGGAGGATTTGGAGTAAGGGATTATATAAAGCCACAGGGTTCCCCTTGGCGATGGAAGCTAGGGACTTGGAAAGATATAATTTGGAAACTAGACAAGTAATGCATGAGGGCAGAAGCATTGTAGACCTATCTACCAAAGGGATCACCCATACTTTTGGGATGAAAATTAAGGAGAAATTGATAGATATTGATATGGACCAATATGCAATAGACTATGCAACAAATGATAAAGTGTGCAGAGCTGCTATTTTTTATGGATGGTACATATTTGAGAATAAACCCAAAGCTACTGTGAGAGTCCCCAAACATTTATATAGAATTAATTTTAAGTAGGAAATATATCTCATGATTACCATGTTGAGCAGGCTAGTTGGACTGAGGGATGCAACTATGTTTGAACCCTAGATGTTTCAGGTCATAGAATATGTCTACTCAAAAGAAGGAAGTATCCATTGGGCTAGGACCATTAGTACGTCCATAAATAAACAGAATATGGGGTATTGGAAAAATAGAAGGTTCAATATGTCTTCTTATGTTATATATGCATTAGCTATTGGAATACCCCCAATAGCTAGGATAAAGGTAGTAGGCACTTTGGAAAATGGACTAGACCAAAAATTAATATATGATCATTACCTAGATCTTCAAGAAGAAAATGCATTGCAAAATTATACAAGGATAAATGATGTGTTCTACAACTATATGGTGAGGATTTTGAATGGAGACAAAGAAAAGAGAATAAGAGGAGAAGCAATAACAACCATAAGGTTCTTCAGTTCATGGTTTATACAATTTCCCACTTTTACTTATATTAGGGTTGAGGGCTTTGAAGGCAAGCCATTTAAGTTGCCCAGGTATCCTACGAATCACTTGATTTTATTGGAATATTCAAGGCAAATTCTGAATATATACAAAATGTACAAGAACATATATAATAGGGGGAATATTAAGTTCCCTATTATCATTGGTCATTATTCCTGTCATAATGAAGAAACTGCCAAACAATCGAAAAGGGAGTTGAGATACTATGCATTTGAAGAATTCGATTTGGCTAGGCATTTTGACCCACTTAATAGAATAAAAAGATTTATTGATAAGAAATACAACCATCAGGTTCATATTGAAGATTATTGGTCTGACTGTGAAAATGAACAGGAGATAAGGAAAAGAGCTTACCAAAGATTGACTATTGAACAGATTAGGACAATGGGGGAGATTAGTTTGCCCCAAGAAATTACTAAGGATGATGAGTTATTACATCAAAGCTATAAGAGAAACAAGGTGGCATTGTTACCTGTTAGTGAGCCAAATTGGGATGCTCTTGCAGAGACATCCTTGGAAGGAATATCTACACCTGTTTTATTGTTTTCTAAGAAATGGCTAGCTGATAGAATAGAGGAATTGAAAACCCAAGGTATTGAAGTTGCTGGTAAGAAGAAAGGAAAGAAAAGAGAAAGGGAAGACAAAGATGAATTGATGTGTTTCTATGAAAAGAGGAGAAGGGTCACGGAAACAAAGGTATTAAGTCGGGATAAAAAAGTAACATTGTTAGATCATTATGCTTTGGGAATTATAGTAGCCATCTCTTGAGTTGAATTTATGGAGGAAGGAACATCTAGTCAAGAGGTCTATATTGAGGGAGCACAAACACCAATGGTGTTTAGTGAGTTAGTGCAAGAAGAAGACATGCCTATAGGGAAAATTGCAGTATGAGCTATTGCTATAGATTTATCAGCAAAGAAAACTGCGTGCCTATTGCCGTATCAGTTGAAGAAAGACAAAAGCAGGTATCCGCAGACTTCACACCTAAAGAAAGGAGAAAATGCCACATTAAGGTTAAGCAGGAATTAACTAAAGAAATGTTGCATAAGTCAGAAGGCCAAGAAATCAAAAAGATAAGTGAGATTTTGGATATAAATAATGATAGTAGTGATGAAGAATATATGCAATGAGGAACTAGTGCAGAAGAGTGTAATGTCCCAAATTTTGAGCTACATGGGAAATGCAATATTGAAATTGTATTTTCATTTTTATTTGATAGATTTTAGAAAATGGAATATTTAATTGCATTTTCTCTAATCGATTTCTATGAGTTGTAAATATGAATAAGGTGATGTGCTCGCCCAAAGAAAGAATAGGTCCCAGCTAAATCCAACGATTATCATATTTGAGTGATTAGCTTTGTTGATGAAAGATTTTCATTGGATCATGTGCCATAAGGAATCGATGCAAGAGAAATAAAGGCATTTAAAAAGATATTTGTGCATTAAAAGGGGCGTCGATCCAATACAAAGCAAAATTAAATGCTAAGCATAGTTGACAGTTGAGGTAAAGAAGACAATTTTAAATGCATATTTTATTTATTAAATATTTGCATTGGAGTGGTTGAGGGTTTTTATTAAATGCAAATATTATCATTTAATTCATGCACATGAGGTAGTTGTGGATCGATGCAAGAATAGAGGAGCATTTTAAATGCAAGTTCATAAATTGAATGCCAAGTTGGTTATGTCAAGGATCAAGATTTTAAATGCTTTGAAGGATATTAAATGCGTGCATTTGGATAGATTGGTTTATTTAATGCATTTCATGAAGTGGTTAGTGGTCGTCCAAGGCAAGGAATGATTTTCAATGCAAAAGCAAAATATTTAATGATTGCACACAAACCACCAAGGAGAGTACATTGCTATTGGATCGATCCATTTGGAGGAGTTGTATTTCATTTAAAATAATTGAAGATTGTTTTAAATGAAAGATTTTGATTGTAATTCATTTACAATTGTTCAAGTTCATTGATTCTCATTGGTGGAATTCAAATTTCAATTCAAAATTGCCAAGGAGATAGACGCCTATCCATGGAGTCTTTACATAGAGAAAATCAACATCAATTTGCAACTTTTGATGCTTTGGTATATTTTCTATCTTTTCATTTTAGGCTGATAATTCTGATTTTTAGTTTAATTATCAAGGTGATGACCCCTTGATCATGTATGGAGATGGCCCTATACAATGTGTGAGGTGATATTGTTCTAATATCTATGATTGAGCTTAATATTACAGGTTTAGACAAGTATTTGGAGCTATTTGATTAATGTATTGAAGCCCTTGATTCATTGGTGTCACTATCAAGGTAGCAATTGGGCTTATTACATCATTGGAGTGAGATTTTTGTATGTTGTAGGGATTAAAATTTCATAACAGCGAGATATTCATTTTGTTTCAGGGCTTTTTGAATATTCTACAAAGATTCCAAGGGCTGGAAATTGCAAAGGAACATCATCATTTGGCATAGGAGTGAAGATTTGAGGGTTTGGAAGCATATTTCTATTGGCTGGGCAAAAAGTACACTTTCAAGGACAACAAGCTATACTTTCATATCAGTCAATTATAATTTCATTTCCAAGGCTATTTTGTTGAATCTTTGGCTTGGAATCAATTGCCAAGTGTTTGTACATGATCCTACTTGAAGAAAGAGACAATTGGATGTCATTTTGATGTGGAAAACTTGATTTATAATGGTTTGATCTGAATATCAGAGTGACTAATTTTTGTAACAATAGTGAATAAATAAAGTTATTTGGAGCTCTTTTCATGATATATTCATTAGTTGATCATATTCTCATATGTATTTGATTGTATCTTCAATTGGGTTTTCATCTATAGTGATATATTGTGCAAGACTTCTTATCTAAAGTAGACATCATTTTCAATCATATATAATAAGGTCTCTTACAAAGAGGGACCTGCAGTGGATAGAGGTTCTGTCATAATGGAAGAACAGGATACCTGGGTGTACATGAGGAAGGTACAAGGTTCATGACCAAAAGAAAGACATATACCAGGAGAATCAGAAATAGTAGATCCTTTTGGTACATTGGTCGAACCAGAAATCATAAAAGAGGTGCAAAATGTTGCATGACAGATTAAGGAATTAGAAAAAGAAGAAGGAAAAGATAAAGTGACTAGAGAAGCATAAACATCAATGCAAACAGAAAATCCATAGAGGCAAGTATTACTAATATGGATGTTTTGGATGTTCTAAAGGCATATAATGAGCAAGGTACACTAGAGGACAATGTAGAGAAGGAACATGAGAAAGAAAAGGTTGAAGAACAACCTAATGAGTCCACTAATCAGCCTTTATAGATGGATCAGGCAAATATATCTATACAGGGACAAAAGGAAATGACAATGAAGGTAACAGAAACATCAGGGGACTCTAAAGAAGATATAAGGGATGTTTCTAGGGGAGAGGTACAACAACAGGGTAATATACCATTAGGTTCAAGGCAACAGCCTATAAAGCAGCAACCTCCCCCACAATAATCACAACTGAAGGAGTAGGTAGAAGTAGAGGAACCTCAAAAGGAGGTAACCAATGTAGAAACAAGGGCGGAAATCAATAAAGAACCATCGGCTTGGCTAGGGAACGAAGTAAGAAGGAAAAAAGTAGAAGTATAGTTGGTTCCCATTGATATTAAAAGCTTGCTAGGAGGGCATCCACAAAAGGAAAGAAGGAAAGGAAGAACATTGTCTGCCATAAAGAGAGGTCCCTCAGGACTGAGAACTTTAGAGCTTGCCATCCCACAAACAAACAAGGTAAAGAGTGAAATGACCCTTGAAGATTATAAAATGATGAACATTGATCTGGGACATATGACATGAGAACAACACCTTGCTAAATGGGAGGATATGAATAAGGTGACAATGGAAATAATGAAGAAGGATAAAGATAAGTTTGATTACCTAAAAGGGCATATTGTACAGTTGCAACAATTTATACAAGGAATATTTGACCCTAGGGTTGAGATGCCTGGTATACATGAAAACATAACCATTGTCTCTAAAGATCAAGTCCTAGAATGGAAAATAAAAGAGTTGAAGCTAATGCTTTTGAAGAATGGTTTAGGCTATTTATTCAGAAGGGAGAGAATACAATAAGATAGGTAATTGCTAATTGGGAATTGGCCCTTGTAGAAAAGAATGATTGTAGTACTATTTTGTAGCATTGTTAAGACAGAATAGACGAATGCAAGGAAGAATTGGACCGGGTGGAGGATACAAAAGAAAGGGTTGAAGAGCTAAAGAATGAGGGAGTAATAACTTCCCAGGTAGCAGGTCATATGCCATAGATCATATTGGAATTGCAATTTGAAAGTAATATGTTGGAAGGCTGCATTGTGAATACCCAAGAGCTAGAAAAGGGTGCTGATGAAATGGTTAGAAAGAACCATAAGATCATTTAGAA
The DNA here is from genome assembly GCA_027924645.1 of Cunninghamia lanceolata. Classification (NCBI taxonomy): domain Eukaryota; kingdom Viridiplantae; phylum Streptophyta; class Pinopsida; order Cupressales; family Cupressaceae; genus Cunninghamia; species Cunninghamia lanceolata. The sequence goes on along the minus strand of BSBN01001720.1, from coordinate 2,884,146 downwards.
ATTCATTGGGTATGGATACCCAAAAATACATGTTTATGATGCTGATATGGTAGTAAAGGAATTTAGGGATATGTATTTACCTTGTATACAGAATCCAAATACATATTTGAATGCTGAGATGATGAATTTAATCATAGAATCAAGTGTGAGGATAAAGAAGTATCAGAAGCATAGAGAAGAGATGGAGGAGTAGGCAAAAACATTAAGAGAAAAGGTTGAAATGCAAACATACACTTGGATCATGAGTCATAGAGACAACCATGGTGTGGTGTTAGCATTGATAGACAAATACATAGACTATTGGAAGAAGATGGGAGAAGAGTAAAGAGGAAAGGTACCAGTGGTAATGTAATGAATTATTTTATTTGTTTAAGATCAAACTCAATGTGAGAAAGTCAAGGAAGGGCTTGCGTCTCGAAAAGGATCCTTTTGGTATCTTTGCAACAAAGGGGAATATTCTGGTGAGTATTTTGGAACGGTTGGGAAGTGATTCCCATTGTTGATCTACAAGATTTGAATATAGACCATTGGATTAATTTTGTAACTGTAGTAGAAAGGAAGCTTCAAAATCTATATAAGAAGCTCTGCTACATGTATTTTAACACATAGGGATTTTGAACTCTTAGCTTAAGGTTGTAATTGTTAAGTTTGTTGCAATAGGGAGGGCATTTCTTTTAGTTTTAGAAAGATTGTCACCTATGTCTACATTAAGGAGTGCATAGAATGTCATGTCTCCTTTATGCATATGTCAAAATGTTTGTAAGTTTTCTAGTGATTTGGATCAATGCAACAAAAGTCATTATTACATTGTAAATTTTGTGTGACTTTATACTTTGAATAAAGGTAAACTTAGAATTCTGCATCTATTACAGAGTGTTTTCTAATTCAGACTTTTACTTGATGTATTGTTCTTTAAAAGATTGCAATCTCTTATGTATATTCATGAAAATGCTCAGGATTTTACATTTGTAGATTTGATTGTGTTGAATTTTTTGAGTTACTGTATTCTTTAGTATGTGGATAATAGAACATTTAGATCCTATCTAGAATGTTGTTTCTAATTCTAATCTTTCTAACTTTTCTCCAATAATTGATAAATAATTAGCTAAAACGCAGTTATCTAAAGGAAATTGTGAAAGATCCTATTAAATACATGAAAATGTTAATGACCTTTAATGATTTTCATAAATTCTAAAGTATCAAGTCTATTTTTCTATGAAATTCGTATAAAGTTTGACTTGAAAGACATAAATAGTTGCAAAGGATCATTGAGTTGAGAGATATTTTGAGATATTTGCATATAATAAGTGACAATTGCTAGTGACAAACCCTTAAATTAAGTAAGGGCCCTTAAATATAATAGCTTCACAACGAACTGCTGGTTTATCCCACGTGGTCAAGAACTAACCATGCAGAAACTTGAGATTGAGAATTACTAGTTAATTTTGCATATCTTCCAAGACAACTAAGGTTCTTTTGTGAATTTTAACTATGCTATGAGTGTGTAAAAACTCTCATCAATAGTAACCTCCGGGAAATTATTGGGTTACATAGTTTCTAGAAGAGGCATCGAAGTTGATCCTGCCAAAGTAAAAGCCATTTTCACCATGCCTTCACTTGTGAATTTGAAACATCTACGTGGCCTCCAAGGTCGCCTCCAGTCTATCTGAAGGTTCATTGCAAAACTAGTAGATAAATGTTAGCCTTTCCAACATTTGCTCCGTAAAGGAGAGACTTTCAAATGGGATGACAAGTGTCAATAGGCTTTTGACTAGATCAAAGAATACTTAGCAACACCGCTTGTGCTAATGCCACTTGTCTCTACTCTACCTTTGCTTTTGTATACCTCTTCAACGATAGTTGCCCTAGGTGTTTTATTAGCTCAAACCGAAGATACAGGAAAGGAACGTACCATATACTACATAAGCATGACTTTGGTGGGATATGAGTTAAACTACACCATGGTAGAAAAAGCATGTTTAGATGTAGTGTTTGCCGCTCAAAAATTGTGACACTACATGTTAAATTAGACAACAAAGCTCATATCTAGATTTGATCCACTAAAATATCTTCTTTCCAAAGCAGCACTCACTGTAAGGACAGCAAAATGGGTAATGATCCTTAGTGAATTTGATATTCAATATGTTGATCAGAAAGCCATCAAGGGACAAGTCATAGCTTATCAACTAGCAGAAGCACCAATGATAGACATCCAGCCTATCCAGTCTACTTTTCCTGACGAAGAAATATTTAGTGTCTCCTCTTCTGAAATATGGCAGTTATACTTTGACGGTTCCTACACTCAACATGGATCAGGAGCCAGAATCCTTTTTATCACCCCCCACGGTGATTGTATCCCAAAATCTTACAGAATTGCCTTCCCGTGTACTAATAACATAGTAGAATATGAAGCCCTAATTACAGGCTTATGCATGGTTGTCCAGTGGGAGATCAAAGAGCTTCAAGTATTTGGAGATTCATAACTTGTAATTAAACAGGTCCAAGATGAGTATCAAACAAAATATGAGAAGCTCCTTCCTTACAAGCTGATGGTTGATGACTTCAGAAAATATTTCTCTAAGATAACATTTGGCAGATCCCTAGAATCAATAATAAGGGAGCTGATGCTGTGTCAACTATTAGGTCTCTCCTTGATATGCCCGACAATGTTCAAAGGTGTGAGTTCCTATTGGAACAACTCTTAATCCCAGCATTCGAGGTGCCTCAATCAGATCTTATCTATGCAATCGTTGGTCCCAACTCCCCTTGGTACCATGAAATTTATGAATACCTAAGTAATGGTGCTTTCCCTAGCCAACTATCCAACACCCACTGCAAAACCTTCACTTGACGAGCCTCCCGCTATACCATACTCGCCAAAACCCTATACTGTAACATTCTTGATGGTACCCTCCTTAGGTGTCTCAACTCAGTAGAGGCTGAAGTTGCTTTACGAGAGGTACACGAGGGTGTCTGCGGATTGCATTCTGTCGGTCCTAGTCTTGTCAAAAAACTTCTAAGAGTAGGGTACTATTGGCCCTCCATGGAGTAGGATGCTCAGTAGTTTTCTAGAAGATGCCTTCAATGTCAAAAGCATGGGGACTTGATACATGCCCTAGCACATGAGCTCCAACCTCTTACTACTCGGCCATTCTCGTAATGGGGACTCAACCTCATAGGTAAGATCAATCCATCTTCTTCCAATGGCCATAAGTTTATTATTATTGCTACTAAATACTTTATCAAATGGGTGGAAGCCATTCCTATGACCTATATCATAGGCAAACAGATCTCAAAGTTCATCCTTCATTATATCATTTGCTACTACGGTGTTCCCCAAGCTATTATTATTGACAACATACGTCCCTTCAAGAACCAGGAAGTCCATGATTTGTGCCAAAAGTTTCATGTACAACACAGGTTTGCTACCCCTTACTACCCATAGAGTAATGGTCAAGTTGAGGCAACTAATAAGACCATCATCAAGATTCTTAAGAAAATAGTCAATGAAGCTGGTTGAGATTGGCACATGTAGCTGAATCCTACCTTGTGTGCTTACTGTACGAGTGTCAAAACCTCTATTAGCACTACCCCTTATGCTTTGTTCTATGGTACTGATGCTATTCTTCCTATTGAGGTCGATATCCCCTCATTGCATGTATCTCTCCAACATATTGTACTTGATGAGGAGTATAAATCTAGACTACATGAGTTGGAGCTACTGGACAAAAGATGAACCACAACACTCAATCACTTGCAAGTCTACCAAAACCATCTTCGTTGTAGCTACAACAAGAAGATCAGAGAGAAAAAATTCCAGGTGGGTGACCTAGTCCTGAAGGAGAATCAAAAGAACCAACATCAACAAGAGAAGTAGGGAAAGTTTGAGCCCAATTGGCTAGGGCCCTTTGTCATTACTTCAGTGTTTGGGTCTGGAGCATACACTCTTGCAACTCCCAAAGGCATTCCCTTAGATGAACCACTCAATAGTATTATTCTTAAGAGGTTTTATCCCTGATTTCTACATCTTATGTCTACAAAAAATAAAAATAATAAAAAAATAAAAATAAAAATAAAAATCCAATAGTGAAAACCACTTTGGTGGTGCTTTGGGTTAGCATCCAATGGTGAAAACTTGGCAAACAAGCACCTTGGATAAGTACCATAGTGAAAACCTAGCAAATAGGCGCTATGGTAGAACTAGCTGTCACTATCTACTTCACTACCTATTTAACCCCATCGTGTCATTTTCCTTTGTCTATCCCTTGATCGCCTCATCCACCCATACTAAGTCACTCACCTCATATATTATCCTAGTGCCTTACTACTATCATGGCTTGGAAATTGTCAAAGCGACTATATCATTGGCAGCCATAGTCTCCAGCATGAGCCAATTATAGCTATCCCACTCGATAACATGTTTCCTTGCCATCTTGTACATACCATAACCCCTTCCCACACTGAGGGTACTTGCTTACGCCTTGACGTTGGGTGAACACTTTAGCGCATCATGGTCAATCCTAAAAAGTCTTGAAAAAATGACAAAAAAATCATAAAATGTCCTAAAAAAATTCCTAAAAATTGTAAAATGTCCTGAAAAAATAAAAAAAATCATAAAATGTCCTAAAAAAAAAATCTTCAAACCGTCTTGAAAAAAATACAAAAAAAAAATCATAAAACCATCCTGAAAAAAATAAAAAATACAAAAAAATCATAAATTGTCCTAAAAAATACAAAAAAATCATAAATGTCCTGAAAAAATCGCTAAAAATCATAAAACTGTCCTAAATTTTTTTTCCAAAAATAACATCCCACGCGTCTTCAAGTAACCAATAATCCACCTCACATCACTTATCCTCATCATCATCCCATAGTCAATTAGAACTACATCATACCTATATCGTTAAGGGCCTTGATCCTGTGGATACGGGTATGTAGGCAGTTTGGTGTATGAAGGAAATACCCAGATTCAGGCACAAGATGATATCCCCCTTTTCTTTCATCTACCACCTTTTCATTTGATCATCATTGCTCTTTATCCATCTCTCTCCTCTCTCATCATCTGCCACATCATAAAGTCACCCAGAACTACATATCATCATGTCTTATCTCATTGTGTGGTGCTTTGATCTTGTGGATATGGGTATGTAGGCAGTCTGGAATAAGAAGGAAGTATCCAGTACTCAAGCACCCATGATCCATTCTTCTATCCCTCTTCCACTTCTCTGTCTTCCATTTCTTCTCTTTGACCAAAGCAATTGAAAACATAAAGTGTGCATATCTTGAGAGCTTACGCACTTATCAAAATCAAGGGTAAAAATTGAATGCTTTGTTCCACATGTCTTAAGCCAACACTCGGTAAACCTTCAGCATCTCAACATCTTAGCCTTCGACAAGATATGTCTTTCCTTTCAGCAAGGTACTATCCAAATCCATCCAAGAGCAATCCAATTTGGCAAGAGAACATGATGGCAGTGTCTTTTGTTTCATCTTTTGTCCCTCTTTAATGCCTAGTCAAGACTACCTAGATCTTTCATATCTTGGTATGTTGCGACGAAGTATGGATTGGGGCATGGTCTTTTGCTTTCATCTGTTGTGTTTGTGGGATGATCTTATTCTCTTGCTACATCTAATGGCATCTTGTCTGTGTTGGGATTAGCATTTTAGGTATTTGAGAAGCTAAACAGTCTCTTATGCGTCAACACTATTCTATGCTAAGTCTATTCCTCTACATATAACCAACAAGGTTCCATTATGCCTAGTGGAAATAAGTTTAGATCCTTTTGCTTGCAGTGTCAAAGTCTGTCTCTGCAGCTAATATTCATATCTTGTATCTCGAAAAGGTTGAATTAGTCTGTCATGCATTAGATACTCAACACCTTGGTCCTTTACCTTGGTGCATAATATCTAGTGCTATATCAAACTCAAGGATTACAAATCTTCAATTTTATATTCATCCATCTGAAGTTGCCTTTCTCCATTTGTCTCTCCCTGGTAGGATCAATGGTCTCATCATCAACCTTCTTTTCATCATCATCTTCTTCATCTTCATTATTGTTTTGCCATCTTCTTGCAAAATAAGTGTGTTCAACATAGTAATATTACCTATCCTATGATATCCTTAGCATAAATTGTTATCCATATCACTTATAAGCATTTACCATCTATCCATCATTTAGGCATTTAGGCACCCATACATGTATCCATCAGTTCATTCATTGCATTAATTAGGGGCATTGCATAATCATGATACCATCATAAGCATAAGCACATAAACATAAGCATTGTAGAGTCATAACACCATTGCATCACATTACTAGTATAAGCATATACTTATTATAACCATTGCATTATCATAGTAACATCATAACCAAAGCATACACATAGGCATCCATGTCATAAGTAAAAGCATTAAGTAAATCATACATGTAGGTCCATCCATCTCAATATCAAAACATATAAAACCACAATCAACAAGGCACATGCATAAACCATGTAGAATCATGTAATCATATAGATATAAATCATCTATATGCATCCTATGAGTTGATATACAAGTGTCTATATACAAAATAAATGTACCTTATGGCTATCTAAGAGCCCTCAAAACTGTATATACAGATCAAGCTCTCAGACCTTAAATATGATACAATAATAAACAACACAGGCTAGCCCTGGTGTCTTCGCAAGGAGTTCCTTGATGAGGCCTCTCCCTAGTCTCTTCTTACTCCACCTGCTCCCCCTCCACCTCTTTGAAGAGGAGGTCCCATTACTGAGGCAACTGACCACGAACCCCCTGTCCTCTTGGATCTAGAAGCTACTGATTGACTCCGGTAGCCTGGCTGACGCTGCTCTGGAGGTACTACACCATAGTCTAACCCTCTATAGTACTTTGCCTCCCTCTAAGCTGAGCCTACCTCTCCCTATACCTGGGTGAGCTCCTGAGCCAAGTAGAGGCCTGTCTAATCTGTCCCCAAAGCAGGAGTCACTGTATCTCTTTCTGTAGTAGCCCTCTGCGCTCTCTATAGTGTTGCATCTCTCTCAGCAGTCAATCTAGCTATAGCACCATCACCTGGCACAACCTGAGCCTGTGCCTACACCACCTGTGCTGCCTGTACAACCTGTGCCTGCAAGGTCTACACCTGTCCCTATAATATCTGCACCTAAGCCTGCAACTATGCAACATGTGTTTGATAGGCATGTGACTGCCCCCGTGCCTACCTCATCACGACAACTGTGTGATGTCTCTCTATCTCTGTCCTCTGCAAGCGGGCCTAGTACCATATCCTCCTATCCACCTCCCCCTGTAGTCTCTGTCTCAGCTACGTAATTGCATTATCTCCATCTCCTTCTACCTGCTATGGTGGTGGTGACATCGCCACATGTCAAGGAACCTGTCCCCATCCCTGTCCCTGGCCAATGGCAACTCCTAGTCCCACTGCTGCCACTGGAGCTGCTATCACCTATACCCTTGGGGCCCTCCTTTGTCCTTTGTCCCCTATCCTCTGAGGTATATGGATGGCTACCTCCTTGACCTCTCCTGGTGTAGAAAGACAAGTAGGCCGCTCTGTAGCCCAGTAAGCATCGTAGTCTAGTAGGGTCCCTGCGTCTGTTGGTCCCTGGCCCCATCCCCACAAAACTAGCTACAACCCCTTTATCTCAGCCAGGGCTATCTCCATGACTACCTTGGGTCCCCAATTTGCCACCTCTTTGTGTGTACGACTGAAGACGGCCTCACTGACTGGTCTGCCTTGGGCAATCCCAAATTGTCGCAGCACTCTCTTTGCCAGAAATCTCTCAATGATGTAGATCCCCTGGCCAAATAAGTACTGAGCCTTCTGCGCGTATACTAACTCCTCTGCGTCCTCGGCCTAGGTCTCACAGCTCAGCCATTGTCGCCATATGAATCTATCCATCTCATCTATCTTGCACCTCCAATACACTAGATGCCTCAACTGCCTGTAGCTAGGGGCTCCTCCATATATGTGTCCATAGGGTTGCCCGGGTAACCTCTGCCACAATCCCACTAGCCTCATCACTGCAATGTGCTCAAAAGTCCATATATATAGTACAGTGACACCTGCAGACATGCTTGAACCAAATAAATATGTACAATCGTACAAATAATGATACAATTGTCCCAAGACACAAGGAGCCCAAGCATACAATGTCTCATACATGAACATGCTCTCTAAAACTATGCCCACCTAGTAGGGAAGCCCCGAGCTCATCTTTCTGGCACAAGGAATCTGATAACAACCACAACCACTCTCTGTAGATGGTCGTATAGCTCCCGCATCCATGCCATTGGTATCTCGTGCTCCTCATCGCCAATATTCGGTGTGCCAAATAATCTCCTGAACATGTCTGGCCTATGATCTGGATCATAATCGACCCGATCTCCATGTATCCGAACTCAAAGAATCCGATAGACATCCTCCAGGGTCACTGTTGCCTCACCTGTCAGAAATAAGAATGAACTATGCTCACTGCGCCATCTCTCTACCAAGCATGTCATCAAGGTTGTGTGTGCCTGAACTGGCTCTATGTGTACCACATGCTCAAATCTAATGATCTCTAGAAAAAACAACTCATCCGCATCTAACTGACAGACTAGTCGTAGATCGGAAGGGTGTGGCTCCTGCGATAATAATGGAAGTAGTGCCTCCTACAAAACAATACAATGATCATTCCTCATTTTCTTACACAAAATCTACCAAAATCCTAACATACTGACCTAATTTGACCAATTGTGACTTAATTTTCCAAAGGCGATTTTCCCCTTTTCTATATGCGACTAGCCAGGCCAATTGTGATGTGCCTTTTGCCATATGCGACTTGAAAATTCAAAGGTGACTCACTGCTATCTATATGCTCCTATATTTGCCAAATGCGATGCAAACTATGCCATAAGCGACTTGAAACTACCATATGCGCATTAACCCTAAATCTTGTTTGTACTTACATCCAAATGCACATCCTCGTTTCCAAAGGTAACCTACTCTATGCCATATGTGACCTGAAACTCCAAAGGCAATGCACTTTTAACCAACTACGACTAGTTTTTCCAAATGTGACATAGCCCTAACTTAAGCCCACCTCGTCCACCATATGTGCATAATTTTCTCAATTGCGACTGGCCCATGCCCGATTGCGACTAGTAACACCAGAGGCAACTTAAAAATTACCATATGCACTAGCAGAGCGCTGGTGCACATCTGGTCGCACGCGTGAATTTAATGCATTTTTGGCTAAATTACATGATGCAAATGGAATTTTTTTTTCACTTACCGGTGCACCTACTCCTGTTGGTCGCCCAAATGTCCTCACGTGCTCACCTCGATGATGATGATGCGAGATCGGCATCTCTGAAACCCCAAAGCACACACAAAAGCAAAAAACACTCAACAAAGTAAATGGCACAAATGAATAGATTTTGAACTAAAGAGGATTATTTATAGGCCTAAACCTAGGGCTTTTCTTGTCTTTCTGCACCTTCTCCCTCTACTTCTACCTTTGTCCAGGCCTTTTCTTGTCATGAGTCAAACCAGTCTTTCCTTTGTCACCCAATTTTCCTCCTGAGAGGGCATCATCCACCAGTTTCACAGGGGCCTAGCCTGTTTAGGCAATGTATCATATCTTCTTTGAAACAATGCCCTAACGGACATTGTCTCAAAGAGGGGCAAAATGTAGACACTAAAAATTGACTTATGTCACATTCACACATTCGTCGCATTTGTTACATCTGGTTGCATCATTGCATTCGTTCATATTACCCTATCTAACACACTTATTTTTCAAGCCATGCCTTCCCTTGTCGTGTTCTAAATTAATTAAATATTTTTATTTAATTAATTTCCATCATCTCGTAATTATCCTTCACTCGTCGCCATTGTCTTCTAAATTAATTAAATATTTTATTTAATTAATTTTCATCATTTCATATTGTTCTTCTATTTAATTAAATAACTTTAAGTTATTTAATTGTTATCACCCTCTCACCTTATGAAATAAATAAAACCTTAAGTTTTATTTTTATTCATTCTCTTCTAAATAAATAGTTAAATAAACATTTTTATTTAATTTATTTATCAATTTAAAAATAAATAAATTAAATATTAATGGGTATTTAATTATTTTACCCACCTTCTATTATCTCTCCACATCCACTTTGCTTCTAAATGGAAGTTGTCTTCCACTTCCTCATTTGTCTGCATGTGCAAGTGAGTTCCAAATGGAAACAAAGATAAATCAAAATTAAAATTAAAATCATATGGGAGTTAACTCCACAACTTATGGAAACTTCTAAATCGACTACACTCATGTGGAGACATGTGTCACGTGCACATTAGTCCTCTCCTCACAACTTCTCTCAGCCATTAATCTTTCCATCACATCTCCACCATCCATTTCATATCCCCTCTCACTATAAATACCTCTCTTTGGTCTCATTTTCTCTCTCTCGCATGTATAATCTACTTTTTAGCTCTGCAACTCACTTAGCTTTTTCATTATGCACTACACACATACTTAGCTTTTTTTATCCTACGCCATTTGCATGTCATTTAAATCATCAACCATGGCAGCTCTTGTCGTTATGGATGCATATTGCGAAGAAGCAATCCACATGCAACACAAGGATCATGCAATCTAAGGGATTTGTTTCATTTGTTTGCATTTATGTTGTTTCTTAGATTAGATTCTTGATAGTTTGTAGGTTGCACTAGTTTGATTGTTAAAATGGTGAATTTTCCTGCATACAATATGGGTGGGTCCTTTTGGGGCCCCTTTTGTTCCTTAGAGTGCTTTTTCTTCTATAGGGCATAACTTTCACCCACAATATTAGATTTTTGACTTCTTATAGGTGTCAGAAAGCTCTCTCCAAGAATTACACAATGGTTTAGGATTTGTCATTAGATTTTGTTGTTTGTGTTAGAATTTGGCACATGAAACCACACATTTCTCTAGAATGGTTAATTGGTCATAATTTTTGAATACATAATCAAATTTTGGATTTCAAATAGTCGATGGAGAGAATTTGTAGCATACTATAGTAGATTAGGTAGTTTTCACTTGGATGAGTAGAGAGAATTTTTTATTTGTTTGAGCACTTATAGGAGTTTGAGATTGAAGGTGTGATTGTGTGAGCATATAGATGAATTTGTGGGCCAAAACTTGTGGGAGTGCATGTTTTGATAACACCAATATCATGGTACAACTAGTTTTCAGATTTGGTGCTTCCTAATTGTAAAAGAGAAAAAATATTGATTTAGCTAAGATATATTAGCCAAATAATTTTTCAATACTTTCACATCAGGATTGTACTAGTTTTTCTATTATTTAATAGAATGATTCTACAATCCTAAAAGTGCTTTGAATAAACGAAATGAAAAGTTTTATTATGCTAAGATAAATGAAAGAAATGTTGATAAAGCACTAATTAATAAAAAATGGAAAATTATTTACATATTTTTGTTATAGAATTGAAAATAAGAAGACGAGAAAGACCTAGTGCTAGATGGAGGAGGCCATTGCCCAAGATGCCAGCATGTCACATAGACATCCGTGCATTGCGTTGCAATCCAAACAATACAAAAAATATAAAATATGGATTCTGCTTTTAGATATTTTACTTAACCTGCACAATGGAAGATGACAATAAACCCAAGAGTTTACAAGTGACAAAAACAAGCTAAAATAGAAGAGTTATTATCAATATGATTAAAAGAAATGAATGTAATGAAAATAAATAAAATGGGGAAATTTAGAAAACCAATGTGTGGTCAAAATCTCCTTTAAATCTATAGTTTCTACAAGGGAAATGAAGAAATGTTGGGGCTATTTGGGGTCTTGCCTTTAGGTCAAGCCCCCATGTCAGTCTTTCAACCTCCATGAATAGTCGGTATGCTCTTATTTTCTAAGTATTTCTAGAAAATAATAACAGTGACAATGATAAGAATGCAAAAACAAGCTAATCTACTCAAGCTAGAGTAAACTAGTGTGTTATGGAAGTAGAGAAGTGTCATGCCCACATTTTCCTTGTGGTCACAACACACATCGCACATGTCATAGCCACATCTGTCATGTGGTTATGACACGAGATATGAAAAACTTTTCTCACACTGTCCTAAAAACCCCTTTCGCATGCGTACGCATGCTCAACGGTGTTCTCTCATGGCGAAACACTATACTCATCAGCGGAATACAAGTACAATGGCGTGCAACCAGAAGCATATAGATCAACAAGAGGGTCTATACAACGCTGCTAACGTCATTGCAAGAGTGAGATTACCAAAGTTCTTAAATCAAACCCTCGGCAATGTTCGGTAGCAGAATGCCTTACGGCGTTAGTGGGAATTACGCTGCACTCATTTACGCACGTGGTTCGCTGATAGAGGAACCACTCCCCACGACGCCTTGTTCCGACTAAACCAGCTAGTGATCTCCCTATTTAGTCATTTTTCAGCCAGGCACGGTTGTCTGTCTCCTCTCTTGTTTCCTGAAACATACTCCTCCTATGACTTAGCATTTTCAACAAGGCGGTTTGGTTGCCCTCTCTTCCCTTTTCACAAGTTCTTAATTTTGATTATATCTTCTTCGCCCTTACCTTAACTATCTCTTAGTTCATTTAATGTGTTTATATTTCGGTCTCTCTCTCTCTTTCATTTTCTATGCTTTCTTTATGTGCATCCTGTCCTTTCTTCATGATTTACGTCAATCAGGGTTATCACTGTAGTTATTGTTGATATTAAACCTAATTTCAGGATGATCTAGGTCACAAAGGCTGGTTTACTATTTCGCTGGACTCGGTCTCCTAATCTTCCCCGATCTAGGTTCCTCCTCTTCGTAAATACTTAGTCAACTTGTTCCTAAGCACAATTGACAGAAGGGTCCGTCAACTTAGTTCTCTTATCCCGTGTGAGAAATGTCGCGCATTTTCTCCTCTGTGTTTTCCAATGTTAGTTTTTCCTTCTTCGGAACCTCTTACAGGTTTACATATGAGATCATTTGCTACAGTTGAGATTAATATGGCCACATGGATTGTTAGTGGTGGCTTCTTAAGTTTATTTCCAGTGTTCTTTTGAGCAAGGAGTTGTGTAATTTTCCTCTTCATTTTCCGGGTGATTATTAGTATGTTAACAGTTGAAACTTCCGAGAAACTCTTTCCAGAGTATCACTGAATATTCCTAACCTCTCTTTTACATTATAATTTTATTTTCTCTTGTTTAGAATTACTGTTGTTACTGTTACTCTTAATTACGATTCATACACTGATTGTAACTCGTATGACGTTGTCAATAGATGCAGGTGGTTCACCACTTTATAAAACTCTGTTCATGGTAATATATCTTCTTTGGTTGTTGTGTTCAACACTTAATAACATCTCCTGTGAGATTATAATTGTTATATTTTTTTTTTCTCTATATCCATGAGACATAGTTTATAACGATTTTAAACGAGGGCCCAATAAATTGGTTCATAGATTTACTCCTATGTATGTTATATATATATATATATATATATACATACATACATACAGATATATAATATATTTATTTTAATGTCTATGTAAAGGATGAATTGGTTTACCACAACTTATATATATATATATATATATACAGATATATACTCATTATTATATTAGATATATAGCTATATACATAGACATATATAATATATATATGCCTATATATAGTGCTATATAAAAATAAACTGAATTTATATTCCAAATAACCCAATCATATGTTAGGGCCAAGCCCTAACATTTTATTTGCTGGAGTTTCCACAGCCGACGGCGGCCATGGGCGGCGGTGGCCGCTGTGACAGAGAAGCAGGGTCGGGATGGCCGCAGAGCGGCGGGCCTGTGCAGGCCGCGGGAGGCATAAGGGGTAGGGGGGGGAGATGTGGAGTGGGGCGGAGCCCCACCCACATTCCCATGACGTGGGGTGTGGGTGGGGCTCCGCCCCACTCCACACCTCCAAATGTAACAAAACAACCTGCGGTGGGGTTTTCTCCCCACCGCCCAATGTAAAATTCGACTGTGTTTTTTTTTTTTTATCCGCGGCTTAAATTTGGTCCGCCATTCTCATGTGCTATTCGTTGATCTCTCTCAACAATAAAATATATATATATATATATATATATATATTCATATGTATATATATATATATTTATCAATGAGTATATAATTATATATATATATATATATATCTATTTTTATATTGATATTTATCAGTCAATTTCATAGAAATGATAATTTATTTTCAATTTCTCTATTATTCTGGAAAATGATAATTACTCAAAATATGAAATATATATACATATATATCTATATATATATATATTTAAATTTATTTATATATAAAAATATTCTTATATGTGCTTAACTAATTCCTAAATTTCTCAATTTCACTACTTTATGCATTTTCTCCAAATCAACCTGTTATAAAGAAATTGTCATAACAATTATATATATATATATATATATCCCAATTTCACTTAATTGATAGAAATGGTAACTAGCTATCCCCTTATTATAAGTATAATTTTCCATTTTCATAGACATTTAAGACTTCGTAACTTTACAACAGATTATATATTTACATGCTAGATTTCCTCTAATCCTTCTAAATTAACAGAATCCATTAATATGGAGAATAACTCAAATATTTAAAACTGTCTTTTCCATTTTAACATTGAAAAGAAAATTAGCATTTCAACTAGTGAAGCAATTCCAAACTTTCAATGTAAACAACTCAGATTAAGTTGCAAAAATGAACTTATTCTTTTCAGTAATACTTGAAACACAAAAATTGCTATTGAACAAAGGTTGCAAACATCAACTTAAAAATTTAAGCACATTCATATTACAGCTTCTCAATCATGAATACCAACTTCCCAGATATGAACTTTCTCCTCCCAAACAGTATACAACTGAAAACTTATGACAACCAATAAAACCCAATAATAACAAGATCAGGGAGGTGATTTTCTGCACTCCCAGAATATCATTAATTTACAACAATAACAAGAGAGGTGTTCTCTCTTCATCTCTATGAAATGAACCAGGCCTAATTCTCATGACAAGAAGATGAACTGTTTCTTCATAAATAGCCAACCAGAGCTCCAAGAGAAAAAACCTGCGTATCAAAGACAAACAAAGAAGAAAATACCACTCATCTAGCTCTCCTCCCTACCGTAGACCCGCAAGAGGGTCACCCCCGAGCTAGGGAGACCATACTCACACCTGGGTACTCAAACACTCCACTTCACAATAGAAACAACAACAATCCCAAAGCACACATACACCCGTGGGTATTTTACACAATACGGAAACTCAACTACAGTGAGTTTCATAAGGGGCAGGAGAGTGGACACACTCGACTCCAGAGTGTCACCCTGACAGATAAATGAACTAATATAAATTTCTCTTGGTCTCAACCAAGTGTGATCACAATTTGTAAGAAATCTGTATATGACTCTCAAGTCAAAAATACAGTCACAGATACATGCCCTCAAGGCTTTCAACATCCCAAAAGATGGAACAGGTATGCACCCGAGGAGGATCTCTCCTCCCCTACCCCAAACTTGATGAGCATTTCTCCCAAGTGGGAGACGCTCTGTCAAACAACCCGATAAGAACCCCACAGAAAACAAATTTAAACACATATTTCACACACATTTCATACACATTTCAGTTCTACCAAAACAAAGGTAAAATTCAGACCAACCTTGCAAAGCCCTCCTGGAATGAAGTTGTTGCAGAGTCCACAGAGTTCACTTCCAACCTTAGCCACCAACTCCCTCTCCCTTCTCTATCTTCCAAACTAACTTCTCTATTTTTGGTAAGGCCAAAATGAAAGATTTTCCCCAAAATTCAACTAACTCCCTCTCATCCCAAAATTTGAAAATAAATAACCCAAAATTCTCTTTCTTTCTAATTTTGAGAAATGGGGAAGTGACACTTGTCACCTCCTCACCCTTCCCAAAAATCACTATTCTGTCCAGGTGGCTTATGTCACTCTCCATTCCCAAGGGTACTCCTTATTCCTTTCATGTGACTCCACTTTCTCATGGGAGAAATAAAAAAAAGAGTTAAATGGGAACAAGACAGGTGACCCATGCCTCTTTCTCCTTTCTTCACATGGGTGTCCCCATAGTACATGGGGGAATCTTACTAAAGAAGAGGTAACTTTCACTAATGGATGGCATCTCTTATCTAGGGAAAAGTAGAGGGGATGGGTTGAGTGTTGGTACAACCCATCATGTCCCCTCCTACCTCCAATTTTCGCCACTTAACTTCAGGGGAAGGTTAAGTTGACTAGATGGAGGTTACTCAAGGGTTACCCATGCCAAATGGGCCCCTGGACCCATGGGGTAGAACCCAGGGTCAATTTTAACCCATACAAGACACCCCAGGTCAAGGTAAAGCACAAGAAAAAGGGCCTCATAATTTAAATAAAAATAGAAATTTCAAATTCAATCTCTTTACAACACTTACTTATAAAAATAATGTTACATGAGGGTAACCTAACCCACTCAACCATACGAAAGACCA
The DNA here is from genome assembly GCA_027924645.1 of Cunninghamia lanceolata. Lineage (NCBI taxonomy): Eukaryota > Viridiplantae > Streptophyta > Pinopsida > Cupressales > Cupressaceae > Cunninghamia > Cunninghamia lanceolata. The sequence continues at coordinate 2,867,588 of BSBN01001720.1, read as the reverse complement.
CATTACATCATGACATCAAACACAAAGAGATCTTGGTTCCTCGTGGAACCAGATCGGCTTAACAGGGAATAACAATTAACAAGGTGTGGAATGATCTCCAAAATCTGTGGTTTGATTAGTAGTCCCTGCACACTCAATTACAAGATCAGTAACCACATAAATTCATCATAGCCGAAGCAACTTAAATAACACATGCATTCTCATGCCTTAATACAATTTAACATAATTAAAAATCATATTACAATTTTCCATCATCCCTAATTCATTTTTCTGAAAAGTAACTTATCCAAACATCACCCAATTAGTTTTTCCGAAAACATAATAAAGTTAACTAGTCTGACAAATTTCGGGAACTGCTATCCCACAAATATGAAAGTAACAATAACAATACTGTAAATAGTCATAACAACAGTAGTAAAAAGGGCGGTCCTCACAAGAAGGGAAATGAAGGAACCCATGAAATGCTAAATATAAGTGGATTGCACAAATATAATAATAATAAGAGGGGAAAATGGAACCAATCACCTCACAAATAAAGATGAAAAGCTACCCGACCAAGAACAAGACCTAAGGAAGATCCCAATAACAAGTAGTGGTTCCATAAACCCTACAAAGATGCTGGAAACTTGGAAGATGGTCACATAAGTTTGAATAACACAATACAACTTCATTGTACACTGTCGAGAGCCACAAAATATTGCCAATAATGATGGTAATATCACTCAAGAATGCAAGAGCATGTTAGAATCAACAATGGAATTGTAGAGAAAGTTTTTCAAGATTAGCAAGAGAATCCAAAAAGAGTAACTTGGAGGGATAAAATGGAAGGTAGTATATGCAATTGAAAGTGAACTATGATAAACAAGCTAAAATACCATTAACCTATTCAATTCACAATCAATTACAACCTAAAGATAAGACTAAAAGAAAATTCCAAAATAAAATAAGTGCACCCATGACTATGAAATTCCTTTGAAATGTCCTAGATTATTTATTGAATTTCTAAGATGTTAATGTTCTCAAACTAGTAGCATGTATTTACATTCAAAGTGTTGATGAAAATGACCAGGGAGTGCTCCAATTTATAGATTTTTAAGAGTGCATTTGGAGGGCAAGGATAAACTCTTGATATCAATGGTTCACAATACTTGAGGCATCTCAAGAAAGAAGAGGATGACAAATGGCAATTGAGGATTTTATGAGGAAGAGGGATCCATGATTCAAGGGAGTTCAAAGGTGGAGAATTGGTCTTGGGATGATTGGAGGGTCAAGATTAAGTTGGTAGATGGAAGGTATGGTGGAATGAATGAAAAGGTAAGGTTTGGATTTTATGTAAATTTTAAATTGACAAGTGTGATTACATGAACAATTTAAAATTGGAGGAAAAAGGAATAGAAAATTTGACCACTCCTTCAAGTACCACTTGTCATGTACATGCATGCATGACTTATGACAAGTGTATCTCCATGGGTGTTTGGAGTGGTCAAATCTTTGATTAGGCCAAATTAACCCATGTGCAAATGATTAGGGGGATAAATAATGATTACCAAAAAGTAATCAAAAGTGGATAAGAGATGATTAAATAAATAGATGTATTTATTTAATTTTTAGAGGAAGGAGAACTATAGTCTTGTTACCTATTTGTGCCTTTTGGCTAAAATATTTCACATGGTGTTCTTTAAAGTCTTTTACGAGGTCTCTTTCTATGAAAAGGTTAAGTCCTTTTAGTCTTTAATTGGATGCATTAAGTTTCAAGTTTTTAACACAATTAAATCAAGCTTTTTAATTTATATATGTGACTACAATGTTCATTTCCTTGTCAAGTGGCATTTTGTTTAGAGGTCCTGGAAGTTTTCCTTGTGTTTCATTTTCAAAAAGTCTTAAAAAGTCTTTCAAGTATAAATGACATCAAAATTCCTTTATTTTGTAATGTGAAGTGTGCAAAAGGCATAAAATAAACCTTAAAGTTCAAAAATCTACCCGTACACTCCATGGAGGGAATCTTTCCTTAAAAAATGGTTGAAATTCTCAAAGTCTAGGTCAAGTTTCTAGAGCTTATGTCATGTTTTTAGGGTTTTCATTAGTTGGATAGGTGTATCATCTCATGAAGATAACCTAATAGATGTATGTTTCCCTAGAGTCCATTAAATAGAAGCAAAAGCTATGAAGAAGCACGTGGAGGATCATGTATTTTCTATATACATGCCTACACAAGGTAGTTTTGGAAGCTCTTTATGTTATACCAGATGTAAACCTTGTTAAATCTTGTAGAATATGAGTTTCAGATTGAGCCCCTGCAAAGTTGGATTTATTCATTGTAAAGTTTTCATGAGTCTCTCACTGTCTAGGGCAGTCAAGAGTTATAAAAGTATGAATGGCATGGTGTTTGCATTTGGTGTAATAAGTAGTGTCAAGACCCATGTAATGCAAGACCCTATAGGTGACAAAGATTTGGAAAAGACCCTCTGAGTTCTTCAAGTGTTGTAAGTGAAACCAAATGGAATGGCATGACAAAGTCAGTGACTGTCATATAAAGGCAACAATGTGCCTATATAGATCTATTGATATTCAGAGACTTGTCACCTTGGTAAGCAGATAGATGGAAGGAAAGGGAATAGAGAGCAGTCATGAAAGATATTTCAAGGACAACATAGTAGATTGTATGAAGACAGAGAATAGTTTGAGGGGTTTGAAGTTTTTTGAAGAGCAGCAAACTATGCAAGGACAGTCATAAAAGGTCTTGAAAGAGCTTACCAAACTTTATAGAGATAGAGGATGGAACTTGAGAAAGAATTTGGAGATAAAGTCCAAAATAATATGAAGGAATAGTCACTATAGAGATAGTAAAATGCATGATAATATAGCATGTGATAGTGAGTAGAGGTTGAATCTCTAAATCTCTATTTTTAGTTACTCTTTTGAAGACAATCTGGAGGTCTGCTAAGATTTAAACCTTGTGTGTCTATAAAATCTTGAGAGAGTGAAGAGTAACAATATTAATGTCTCTTACAGGAATATTCACCATAGTTTATATAATATTGTGAGAACCTCATAAAAAATGGGAAAAAGCAAATGTTTTTTGGTTGGTTCATGGTGATAGGCTAGTCATAAAGGAGCTCTCATAGTGGCGACAAATGGTATAGTGGATAGTAGAGAACATAATGAGTGGTATACAGGGGTTTGAGTGTAGAGGGAAATCAAAGTTCAAGAGAAATTTCTTTCACACAACTAAAACTCATCAAATATCATACCCCTATGTAAAGAACTTGTGTAGTTGTAGCATGATCTCTTGAGGTTCTCAAATAGAAAAAGGATAACCTGGGACAACAAAGATAAGGAACAACAAATATAAAGGAGTAGTAGTAGTAATAAAATGAAAAAGTAAACCCTTGTGAAAATCCATAGGTCTATGCACCTTACAAATGGTCATGTATTGAATACTATTTCCAAATTGAATGATGAGAGGTTGTGGACAGTGATGTTTGAAAAGTGGTTATAGACAGTGTATCACAATCAACAAGGATAGTGTATGATAGGTTGTAAGGGTTATTAGTCATTGGTTGATTTGTTAAGGAGCTTGTATATGCATCAACACCTTTTATATTATCCCCAGTACCTTGAATCCTACATGAGACACAGAGGTTAGGGTTGCAGAGGCCCCAATCACAATAACACAAAGGTATCCTTAGGTGAAGGATATCCAATGTCTTAAAAAGATACACTATTATGGATAGTTTAAGGAGTGTCAAAACATAAAGAAAGTAAGTCAAAAGTCCTTAATAGGCTTGTCAAATAATGAGGAAGTTGCTAAGTCCAAAGGTTAGATGTGCAAGACTCGGAGAAGAAGAATGCATTAGTTTTTTAAAAGAGATTTTAGAGGTTTGTTAAAATTCATACAAGTTTATGAAAGTAGTCAAGGGTCATAATGAACAAGATGTTGACTTAAATGACAGTCATGTGAAGCCTTGACTAAAATGACAGTCATGTGAAGCCTTGACTGAAATGACAATCATGAAGCCAAAATCTGTGATGATAGTCATGAAGCTTTGACTGTGATGATAGCAGTCATTAGAAGATCATTGTTATAATAGTGATAATATAGTCATGATAGACTGTAACAGTAGAACAATGATAAGAATATGAAAGAAGACATGGGAACTATATACACTTGAAAATGGCTTGTGTCGAATTAAATAAATATTTTAATATTTATTTTATTCTTATTCATCTATCAATTGAATAAATATCCCAATTTATTTAATTGGTTCATTATTCCAAATAATTAAATAAAAATCAATTTATTTAATTATCCTAATTCTTCTAATGTCATATCTAATTAAATAATCCCAAATTATTTAATTAATCATCATCTATCCTAAGTCCTAATTCTATAGTTCCACATCATCTCATCCATGTCATTCTTCCACCTCACTTTACACCTCACCATGTTGCACACATAATTAAATATTTTAATATTTAATTAGCTAATATCCTCACCCACATGTCCTATTTATCCTCTAGTCATCCCTATTTCTTCTCCACATGTATCATTTTATTTCTCAATCATCTCCATTGTCAAAGACACTTGTCTTTCAAACCCTAGTTTATCTCTCACATTCACATAGATCAAGAGTCCTTCCACAATCTCCTCTAAGTCTCCCACTTTCAACTCACAGGTTTTTGTGAAGACAATGACATGTGGCTCATAGATCCACATATTCCTCTACCTTCTAAATGTAGTACGAACATTTCCCATGATTATATCCCTCAACTCCATGTCAACCATACATGTCACAAATAACTCCTCCAATCGTGGAACTTATGACACTAGGAATTGATCCATCCTTAGCCTATAAAAGCAAGGTTCTCACAATCATTTTCATCCACTCAAGCATTTAGTAATCTTATTTTGCAAAAATTCCACCATATCTCCCAAGCGTGCATTTGGCTCCATTGCATTTGCATCTAGCTTTCATTATCCTCACCTCATTATCATCAACCATGGCTGCATATAATTATCCCCATCCTTCATCTTAGTTATTGCATTGTAGTTTCATTGCATAATCCTCCACATAGCCATTCTATCTTTGTCATCTTAACAGCAAGGAAGTATAACTTCTGAGAGCTCTACAATAACACAAGATCAAAGAAAGATAGGCAACAATGGAAGAAATGAGGTAGATCAGTAACAACAAGGTAATATCTTTGTTTTATTGCATTTGTCTCATTTTCATTGAAGTTATTGAATGTTTAGGTAGTCTCTACTATGGTTCAGAAATTCAATGCCACAAAAATCTCAGGGGATAACAAATCAGATTGCAATATTATCCCTAAACAACATGCAACATTACAAATGCACTTGTTCAACAAAAAACTTGACACAAGACATTGACCTATATCAGACAACAATGTGACTAAACCATCATGATGATTGTATTTGTTTTCATTGCAAGAAAACATATCTATGGAAAGAAAATTTGATGCTTTTTATACGTTTGAGTCTCAGAGTCTCAATTTTTGTTATCATGTTTTCTATGCCACTCGAGGATGTCTAAAAACTAGAGAAGCTATGATAGGAGCATGATTATTTTCATTTGTTTGTTGTTTGCGGATCAATAATTAGTAATATGATGACTTGTTTAACGACATGATCAGCAAAAGATCATCGAGGACATTTGGGTCTTAGCATGAAAGAGTGCAATCCTTGTCTGTTGATACATGCAAGAAATACTCAGGTCATCTATGTTCAATTTTGACTAGATTATTGTATTAACTTGCTAAATCAAAATCCATGTAAGAGATACTGAGGTCATCATGGTTTAATTATACCTAGATGCTTGTATTTTCTTACAATATTTTAAAAGTTCAATGATGAAAAAAAAAGTACTTCAAATACTTGTATACACGATGACAAAGCCTCATTTGTACATGTTAGGTTTGCATTTCATTTCATTTATAAGCATTTCATACATATCATTTTCCAAGTGGCTTAAGATCCAAGTCCTTTCTTTATCTATATCTCTTTACCTACTCACCCTTTTCTCTGTTTTCATTTCAAGAGCACATAAATTGTCCTCTCAAGGGGGCATCATCATCATCATTCATCTTATTTGTTAACTTACCATTATCTTTCCTTATCACCCTCACTCTTGAGTGACTGGGGAATCACCAATCATCAATCCAATCATTCATCTGATCATCAAATCAATTCAATCAAATCAAGCAATGATCCAAATGCAAGTCATCCTTAAATCCATACTAATTGAGTAAATCAATCTTGTCAAATTATCCAATTGCAATAAATGGTCTTGATCCTAACCTTGTCGTAAATCAAATCAATCATCATCATCATCAATGGGATATATCATTCCTACATCTTTGTGTTGGTCTAGGGATATATCATTCTCTGCAATGACAACACTATCGTCATCAATCTTTATTGATTAATCATTGGTTTACAGATTGACAGGGGCAATACCTTGTTTGTTCTTGTATCATTTGTGCATACTTGCTTGCTTGTGTGTGTTATCATTTTATCTTGCATAACATATCATTCAACTCTTTCATCCATCCCTTATCTTGCATCCTCCATTTTCTTAGCCATCCTTTATCATTCTTGTTCATTGTGAGATCGCTCGTCATCTTTCTATCAAATTCAACTTGACCAATCTCCTAAGGGGGCATTCTATCATCATTAAACCTATACTAGGGGCAAATTGGGGCATGTATCATAATCAGAAAATTTTTATTCTTTGAAACAACATGCTAAAACACATTGTCTCAAAGAGGGGCAAAATTTATACACCTAAAAATGGCTTGTGTCGAATTAAATAAATATTTTAGTATTTATTTTATTCTTATTCATCTATCAATTGAATAATATCCTAATTTATTTAATTGCTTCATTATTCCAATTAATTAAATAAAAATCAATTTATTTAATTAAGTATCCTAATTCTTCTAATGTCATATCTAATTAAATAATCCCAAATTATTTAATTAATCATCATCTATCCTAAGTCCCAATTCTATAATTCCACATCATCTCATCCATGTCATTCTTCCACCTCACTTTACACCTCACCATGTTTCACACATAATTAAATATTTTAATATTTAATTAGCTAATTATCCTCACCCACATGTCCTATTTGTCCTCTAGTCATCCCTATTTCTTCTCCACATGTGTCCTTTTATTTTTCAATCATCTCCATTGTCAAAGACACTTGTCTTTCAAACCCTAGTTTATCTCTCACATTCACATAGATCAAGAGTCCTTCTTCCACAATCTCCTCTAAGTCTCCCACTTTTAACTCACAGGTTTTTGTGAGCACAATGACATGTGACCCATAGATCCACATATTCCTCTACCTTGTAAACGTAGTAGGAACATTTCCCATGATTATCTCCCTCAACTCCATCTCAACCATACATGTCAAAAATAACTCCTCCAATCGTGGATCTTATGACACTTGGAATTGATCCATCCTTCTAAGGCTATAAAAGCAAGGTTATCACACTCATTTTCATCCACTCAAGCATTTAGTAATCTTATTCTATAAAAATTCCACCATAGCTCCCAAGCATGTCTTTGGCTCCATTGCATTTGCATCTAACTTTCATTATCCTCACCTCATTATCATCAACCATGGTTGCATATCATTATCCCAATCCTTCATCTTAGTTATTGCATTGTAGTTTCATTGCATAATCCTCCACATAGCCATTCTATCTTTGTCATCTTAACAACAAGGAAGTACAACTTCTGAGAGCTCTACAATCACAGAAGATCAAAGAAAGATAGGCAACAATGGAAGACACAAGGTAGATCGGTAAAAATAAGGTAATATCTTTGTTTTATTGCATTTGTCTCATTTTCATTGAAGTTATTGAATGTTTAGGTAGTCTCTACTATAGTTCAGAAATTCAATCACAAGAACATACATCCAAAAGCACAAGGAGATATCAATGATGACAAAAAATAGTGCACAGTAGATGAGCAATAGTCACAGAACCATCCAGGAGGTATGTGAAGTCTTACATATCCATAACCTTTTTAAATGAAGGGGGTATACAAGATACCAAGCCAAGGTCACTCCTATCAATCTCTAGAAAAATCCTACACAAATATACAAGAGCTTGGCCAAAAGTCACTCAAGATAGTTTATAGGAATCTATGAGATGAGTGACAAAGAGATTAGATAGTAGTAAACCTTGACACAGGTAAAAGGATATCTGATAGTAATGCAATATATAGAGCATACAAAAAACCACAAGATCAATGAATGAACAATGTAGAAGGATTTGCCAAGCAAGGAAAAGATTGTCAAAGCATCCATGAATCCTAGACCTAAAGTAATGGTACATTGATACAGTGCATACAAGATTGAAAAGAGTGTCATGCAAGAGGTCACAAGAGGAGTAGTAACATGAGGACATATGTCTAAAATAGTATAACTGTGAGAGCAGAATATATGGAGAAGAATATAATGATTTTTGTTTGCCTCCACATTGCATTGTTTGCTGCTCCCAAAGAAACTAAACAAGGATAGTGAAAGGAGTAGTTTTTGAGGCATGTAGGGGTAAAGAAAGAGTAAGAAAACAATCATATAAGATGACTATTGTAACAATTTAAGGAAACAATCACAAAAAATTAAAGAAAAATCAGTCATCAAAGACTGTTCCAAGGTATAAAACAATCATTAGATGATTGATAATAGTCAAAAGAATCAAAGAGTTCACAATAGATCCTTAGAGGACTGACTGTCAAAGCAATGAGGGGCAATCTTTGATTTATGTGATAGGAGATGAAGCTTGTTAGATGTCTCAAAGCCTAAGGGACCTAAGAAGAACTTTGCCACAATTTTTTTAGGTTTGTTAAGACTATTCAAAGATACCTCTAACCCCACAAGTTAGTGCAAGAAAAAGACATTGATGGAGCATTGACAAATGAAGGTGACTTTGAATGAGCAATTTTTAATGATATTTTGGAGTCCTAAAAGGAACCAAGCTCCTTATCCACGCCATCAAGGAATTCAAGTCATACTCAAAATCATGAAGGACACATGTCCTATAGATATACAAGGTGGAATTCAAGAAAAGTAATGGTAGCAAATGAGCAATTAGAAGGAATATAGGGGTAGTTTGAGTTCATTCAAGGGAGTGGGTAGTTGAAAAGACTTAGTCAACATTGGAAAAGTGACGAAGGGTTAAACCTCTTCCTCAATGCCTTGTTGGAGGAGGTTTTTAAGGAGATCTACAAGGGATAGCATCAGAGAATGACTCTTTTCAGCACTCAAGTGAGGTTGACCAAGCATACAAGGCAAGGATAGCATTTATTACTTCATAGATAAAGTCCTATATTCTCTCCTATGCTTAGGAAGAGAGATAGGAAGCTTATGATCAATTTTTTCTTAATTCTAAATAAGTTTTAGAAAGGAGTTCTTGCTGTGGAAAAGAGGGATTGTAACCTGAAACAAGGTTCTTTTTCTGGTTTTTCAACATGTAACCCATTATCATCATAAAATCATACTTGTACAATAACTTTGTAGTACCTTTTGATCAACAAAGAAAGTATTTCGACCTTCTCAATCTTGTCTATTGTGTGTGATTCAATGATCTGATGTATATTTCTATGATTTACATGCAAATCATTGAATGTATGTCTCATTTTTAACACCTTTATATAGAAAATGCATGATTTGTGTAGGTTGTAGGTTGTGTCATGATGTCAAATAGTCCTTAGTTGTGAGAGAGTCTTCATTTTTCCTTCTAATATTGCAAACATCAAAACCTTCCTATGAAATATTGATACATGAACATGAAATAGATGTGAGTTGTGTCTTGAAACTAACTGATCTATTAAACATATTTTGTATGTTAAGTAGTAGTATATGTCATAAATATTTGGTGCATCACCTTACCTTAGGATTTAGGCTTATATTATGTCATTTTCTACCCTTTTCCTTTGAGAACAACAGTAGGTAGATTATTTTAGGTGATGAAATTGAGGGAACCAGCCCTTCATCTAAAGGTTTAGCTTCAAGTTTTGCAAGGTCCCACACCTAGAAGCTATTCCCATTGTATCACGGGTTCTTGTTGAATCGCATTCAACAAGAGGGTGCAATCTCATAGATAACAAGTCTTAGATAAGTAAATGTTTATCTAAGGCTAAATTGGATAAAAGGGGTAAATTAATGATTTTAGGCAATGGAGGGGAATGGGAGGAAAATAAGGGAAATATTAATTAAATAATTAAATATATATTATTTAATTAATATGGATTATCAAAAATAAGATAATTTCTCAAATGTAATTGATCAATTATGAAGAATATTGGTCGAGAATAGACATGGTAATTTTTAGGTGTCTAGAGGTGTCACATTCACCTACCAGGACCTACCATCAACAAATTCCATCAACCCACAACATTCAATTTGATCTACCTCCATTTTCATTCTTCACTACATTAATGGAATGAACAAGAAGTACAGAGACATGTATGACATTGACAGGCATGAAGAAAATCCTTTGGAACAACCCCTTTACATTTAAAACTTGCATCATCCTTTTCTGGCTGAGATCCTTTGGCTTATAGCCATGACACATGGTGCATTTTTGCTTGTTGAAAGGGCGTCATACTTGCAAAGAGATAAGGCTTGTTCCATGATGACAAGTGGTAGACATCTTGGAGCCTTCTTCTTTATTTCCTTCATTTCTCCTTTCGGGTTGCACAGTGGTGACACTTGGGAGTGTTATGGCCTTCTCCTTTTCCTTGAATCACTTATGACTTGGGCTAGAAACATAAGATATTCATGAAACATATACATAAAATATAAAATTTACTTTCTTATACTTTAAGTTATATTTTATAAGTTGACATTTACCTTTTAACATTTACTTTCATAAACATTAAGTTATATTTTATGTATATATCATCAGGATGTTCGAGAGTAGTTTCAGACCCATAGGAGTTAAGCTGAAAATTCTAGATTTTGAAGGATCTCAAAAATTTCAAACTCAGCCAATTTTTTAGGGATTTCAGAAGAAACAACACCAAACACACAAAATAGGGTGAATACATAGGGACATCTAATAAGACAATTGATGAATTGACATGATTTTTCAAACTTGGGAACCATAAAATCTAGGTCCCAACACTGGCTCTAATTGGGGACATGTGCCAAACTTGGCACAACAAGAACCAACTATATCTAGGAAGACCAAAAGACAAAAAATGAATAGGGGGAACAACATATTTACAAAGCAGCACAACAAAGATGTATGCAATAGGACAATGCAACCATTGACATGAAAGAAAAAAGCACTGAAGGTATTCGCTGCAAATCAAAATTTTAATACCCTACAGGTCAAACCTACATGAGACTGATGAAACTACTTGCCTCTTTCAAATACAAGATGAAGAAAGGAGATAATCTCCCTCAAATCAAATCTGCATTCATCACCTGGCTACAACAACTGAAGCCTTTCATTGTCATGCCCACATTTCCCATGCGGTCACGACACGCATCACACCTGTCATGTCCACATTTGTCATGTGGTCATGACATGAAATATCAAAAAAATTTCCACGCTTCCCTAGAAACCCCCTCACACGCATAAGTGTACTCAGTGGCGTATGCTTAAGGCACAAATAATACAGCTGAAAGCGGGGTAATATGCACATGTGTGCCTCAATCACAAGAAGGCCATCAAGGGGGTCATCGCAACGCGGCTAACGTCGCTAATAGGGTTAAACTTTACTAACCTAACTAAACCCTAAATTCTAGGAATATCTGGCAGCATAATGCCTCATGGACCTGAGAAGGGTTTATTGTACTAACACTAAATTTGATCAAGAAGTTTCCTGATTTGGGTTATTAAATTTCTTACATCACACTGGTTGCATTGGTAATACAATTGATTAAGTTAATTAAACATTTTTCAACAAAGTCCGATCATTTATTCTCCTTCACATTTTCTAAAATTTAATATTAATTTGTTCTCCTTCGCATTTTCTAAATTTAAAACATTTTTCAACAGAGTCCGGACATTTGTTCTCCTTCACGTTTTCTAAAATTTAATATTAATTTGTTCTTCTTCGCATTTTCTAAATTTAAAATCTTTTTCAACAAAGTCCAAACATTTGTTCTCCTTCATGTTTTCTGAAATTTAATATTAATTTGTTCTCCTTCGCATTTTCCAAATTTAAAACAATTTTCAACAAAGTCTGAACATTTGTTCTCCTTCACGTTTTCTAAAATTTAATATTAATCTGTTCTCCTTCGTATTCTCTAAATTTAAAACATTTTTCAACAAAGTCCAAACATTTGTTCTCCTTCATGTTTTCTAAAATTTAATATTAATTTGTTCTCCTTCACATTTTCTAAATTTAAAACATTTTTCATTATTCCTAATTTCTTGGTAGATCAGATCTCGTAACAAGATTTACTAACAGCATTTGAAAAAGTATGCAAGGTTTTTATTCGGGTTTCAAAACAACGTCTACTTAACTTCTGTGATTAACTTTTCTCAAATGATTAAAAAGAACATTAAATTTTGATTAAATCTTTTAGCCCTAAATTGAATTCATGCATTTATTCATGCATTTTCTCCTCTTTGTTTTCACTTTTATCTTTCTTTCTCTTTTTTCTCTCCTTCTCTCATTTTCTCAATTTGTTATTTTCTCATTTTGTTGCAGAATATACGGGCCACTTATGAAATGCAGAAGATGGCTTCATATAATTATAGATATTTAATATATATATATATATATATATATATATATATTTATTAAGTTCATATAATAGGTTTCCTATATATAAATATATGCATATTGTTATACTTATTTTCATTTGTACAACAATGAAACCCTAATTTTTTTATTTTTTATTTGTTTTAAGATAAAATTGCGGAAGCCCTAAATTTTTATTTATTTATTGGTAGGGCTGAGGAAACGGCGGTGGCACTGAGAGGGAAACTCATGGCAGAGGATGGACAGAGGGGACTGTCGGCGGGGTGACTGGTGACAGTCTGGAGGTCTGGTCGCGAGGATTGTGGTAAGGGGAATGGCGACCGTGGAGGGAAGTGTCAGCAGAGGCCTGCAGGTGTTTGAAGTTTGTTGGGAGTGTGGGGAGGGGGCGGAGCCCCCACCCACATCCCAAAGCATGGGATGTGGGTGTGGGCTCCGCCCCCTCCCCACACCCATTGTAATGACATCAACGGTGGGGGGTTCGAACCCCCCCACCACTCTATTTATTATTATTATTATTTTTGTTTAAACATAGTTTATTTACTGTGTTTCATTTACACAGTTATAATTTATTTCCTCAATGAAATTTTAGTTATTAATATATAAATGTAAATAAATAAATAAATAAATATATATATATATACACACACCAAAATCTCAAACTAATACAAGTCACAGTTTAATTAATAAAAACATATATATATATATATATATATATATATATATATAGTATAGCCTCAAATTTGACTTGTAGAATTACTGAACTCAGATTATATTTTAAAATCATGTAAATACCTTCATTTAAAAAAAAAATAGAAAAACACACACACAAGATATATAATTTATATATTTTGAACCAAAGCTTCCCTTCAATACACTTACAATTTTTTTTTTATCTTTTTTTTTTTGACAAATAAACCAAGATATACATGCATTTTTTAATCAAATTTCCATTGAGGCAAAAGTTCATATTTTTCCACAAATTGAATTCATTTCATTATTATTAAATACACTTGCAAAGGAAGAACAAATCAATTAATTAGATACTCCTAAAAATTGACAACAACTAATTTTCTCTCTTTCAAAATAACAATTTATAACTTTCTTATTTGTCATGGCAACAAAATCACAACTTAACAATTGACAATTCAATATGACATACAATGAAATAACTTATAAATCAAACTTTCTTCAATCAAATTTTTGAATAATAAACATAAACTAACAATTTCTAACTTTCAATACAATGAAAAATGTCCAACACACAACTTTCGAGAATATAATTTTACAACCAAAACAGAGAACCAAGTTCTCATCTTTGACAACTAACAATGGTAAGATATCCTAAGAAGACCAAGCTCTCTCTCATGAGCTTTAAAAGTAAAGGAAAATAAAATATGAATTCCAAGCACAAGGAGTTTCTCCAACTTCACATTAAGCTCCATTGACCTGCATATCACAACAAGGGAAAGAAAACCACACATCTTGCTCTCCTCCCTACTGTAGACCCGCAAGAGGGTCACCCCCAAGCTAGGGAGGTCATCCACACACCTAGGGAACTCAATTCCACTTCACAACAAGGCACACAAACAACCCAAAACACAATATTACACCCATGGATAATTCACAACACATGAACTCAACCAAAGTGAATTCAAAGGGGTAGGGGAGTGGACACACTCAACTCAAGAGTGCCACTCCTACAAAAAATTATCCCAACACAATTTCTCATATGGCCTCAAGCCAACTCATTTAACAAAATTTCTAAAAGTATCCATATTTTGGCTCTCAAGCCATGTATCAAATTGCTCAAAATAACATAAATTGCCCTCAAGGCTTTCAACACCCCAAAACAAGGTAATGACCCCGAGGAGGATCACTCCTCCCCTACCACACACTTGTTGAGCATCTTCTCCCAAGTGGGAGAGGCTCTTACAACACCCAACCAAATTTCCCCACAATAACAATAACACTCAAGGAAGTAAAACACACACATATGCATCATGCAAGCAACTAAAATACAAAAGGAAGGCCTTAGCCTTGAAAACCAACCTTTAAAAGCACTATTATGGAAGAAGTTGATGTAGAGCTTCTCCAAAATTTCCTCCAACATAAGCCACCAAACTCCCTCTATCTTTTCTCCCAAATTCAAATTCAAGCAATTAAAATTCCCAAAAATTCAACAACAACCTCTCACCCTATCCCAAGTGGGATTAAAATAAGCCCAACCCCTGAGCTTAGAGGAATGGGGAGGTGACACTTGTCACCTCCTCACTCTTCCTCCCCACTACAAGTATGTCCCAAGGGATGGGTGTTGACACATGTCACTCACCCATCCCCAAGTCTCCCTCACCCCTTACCACATGTCCTCTCTCCAACATATGGGAGAGAAAAGAGTCAAAGAGGGAAAGGGTGACAAATGTGTCCCCTTCCTTTCGTCTCAAGAAGGACCACACAACTCCAAGGGTACTCTCACCAATTGTGAGAGAGACTTGAAGTCAAGTCCTCCATAATTGGTGGGTCTTTGAGTCATCCCTAACCTTGGGAAGTGAAAAGGGATGGGGTTGAGTGTTAGTACCACTCATCCTATCCCTCCCATGCCTCCAATTTCGTCACTTAACTTCAGTGTTAAGTTAAGGTGACCATATGGAGGTCTACCAAGGGTTACTCATGTGAAAAAGGACCCTAGACCCGTGATGTATAACCCAGGGTCAAGTTAAAACACATGAAAAGGGTCTCCAAAATTTAAAAAAAAAATTAAAATGTAATTCAAAGACAAAATTCTTACAACACAAATTATAATTCAAATTAAATTAGGGTAGACTTAACCCAATTAACCATATGCAAATTAACATTACAACATTTCATCATACACAGAGTTGATCTTAGTTCCTCGTGGAACTAGATCAGTTTCACAAGGAATTACAAAAACAAGTGTGGGATGATCTCCAGTATCTGTGGCTAGTTAGAAATACCTGTGCACTCAATTGTAAAATTAATATCCACATATACATACAATAGCCAAAGCAAATTAAAACATACACTCTCATAAAATATCACAAGTTCACATAAGCATAATGAAAGTCACATTACAATTAGGTTCTAATTTCCGCATTTCAAACATCCATTCCCAAGATTGAATCTCAAAACAATTTTCTATCCAACATCACCCAATTAGTTTTCCCTTAATAATAAGCATTTATCTAACATCACCTAATTTGTTTTCTCTTAATATACAGTATCTATCTAACATCACCCAATTAGTTTTCCTTTAACATTAAATATAAACCAATTCTATCTAACATCACCTAATTAGTTTTCCTTTAACATTATAATATAAACCAATTTCTATCTAACATCACCCAATTAGTTTTCCTTTAATATAAAGCATCTATCTAAGATCACCCAATTAGTTTTCCCATAACATCTTATAGTCTAATAGTTCAGGAATTCAGGATCAACAGTCCCACAAGTCTAAATGTATCAGTAATAGTAAAGTAAATAGTCAAAGGAATGGGAATGAAAAAGGTAGGCCTCACAACCTCCCCCCCTAAGATTGTACTTCCTCCTGGAAGTCGTCAAAGAGGTGAGGATAAAGAGTCCTCAATCTCGCTGCATCCTCCCATGTCGCAGTGACCTTGTCGTACATGTCCCACTGGACTCTAACCTGGTCCAGCTCTCGATCTTGAGGGCCCAGCGTCTGATGAGCCAATATGTGAATTAGCTCCAAAGCTAGCTGACCATCTGCCTCTACCTGATGAGCGCTCCAATCCAATACATGAGATAAGTCAGAGATGTAACGTCGTAAAATTGAAACATGAAAGACTTTATGGATACGCGACAGGCTGGGTGGCAAGGCTAGATGATAGGCTACAGGTCCTATTCACTCCAAGATCTCAAAAGGTCCTACAAATCAAGGTGCAAACTTAGAGCCTTTTCCATAACAAATTGGACTCTTGTGCAGTCGCAATCTCAAAAACACTCTGTCACCCTCTGAGAAGCTCCGATTAATTCTCTTAGCATCGGCATACTTCTTCTGTCTATCCTGTGCCTCCTGAAGTCTATGTCTAATTAGTGTGATCTGTTTCTCCATATCCTAAACTATCTCTGGACCAATGTCAACCCTGTCCTCTATCCGATCCCAACTCAATGGTGTCCTGCATGGTCTGCCGTACAAAGCCTGAAAAGGAGGCATACCCAATGAGCTGTGATGCCCATTATTGTAGGCAAACTCAACCAGATATAGATACTCCTCCCATATAGACTGATGGTCCATAACACACATATGAAGCATGTCCTCCAACACCTGATTAACTCTTTCTATTTGTCCATCGGTCTCAGGATGGTAAGCTAAACTGAAGTTGAGTTGAGTGGCCAACGCCTGCTATAAGGCTCTCCAAAAAGCTGAAGTGAATACTGGGTCTCTATTAGAAATGATACGGCGAGGTACTCCATGAAGTCTAACAATCTGATCTAAGAATACCCTCACCATAGATGGTGTATTGTATGTCGTGCGTATAGGTGAGAAATGTGCCACCTTGGTCAACTTGTCAACTGTCACCATGATGGCATCATGGCGACGTGATGACATAGGTAGACCAACAATAAAATCCATGGAAATGGTGTCCCATTTCCACTTAGGTATCTTGTGAGGGTACAACAGTCCTGCTGGATGCTGATGCTCGACCTTGACCCTCTGGCACTCAAGGCAATGAGCAACATATTTTGCAATGTCTTGTCTCATCCTAGCCTAATGGTATAACTGTCGCAAATCAGCATGCATCTTCTTCACCCCTGGGTGTGCTACATAAGGTGCTCTATGAGCCTCTGAAAGAATCACTGCGCGTAGATCACCCGCATGGGGTACATAGATGCGCTGCCAATGTCTAAGCAAACCATTAAGCTCAAGGGAATATCCTACAAATCTTCCCTTAAGGGCCCTTTATTTCTGGATCTCCTGCTGCACCTTAAGAAACCACTAATCCTCAGGCAAATGCTGTAAGATACGCTCTCCTAGGTCCACCCTCAATGTCAAGGTCAGGATCTCGTGGTGCCTTCAACTCAAGGCATCAGCGACCATGTTCTCCTTCCCTTTGATGTAGTGGACATCAAACTCATACTCGCATAAGAACTCCTTCCAACGCCGCTGGCGGGCATTCAAATTGGGCTGTGTGAAAATGTATTGCAAGCTATGGTGGTCTGAATGGAGCTCAAAGCGTTGACCCAAAAGGAAGTGTCTCCAATAAGCAAGAGCATGAATAACTACTGCGAGCTCTAAATCATGAGTAGGATAGTTTAGCTCATGTGTCTTGAGCTTACGCGATTGGTATGCAATCGCTCTACCACCCTGCATAAGCATGGCTCCCAAACCCTCTAGTGATACATCGGTGCAAACAAAAAAATCCTCTACAGGATCTAGAACTGCTAATATGGGAGCACTGGTAAGATGCTCCTTGAGGACCCCAAAGGCCCTCTCACACTGCTTGGTCCAAGTGAAACCCTTCCCTTTCCATTGAAGGGAAGTGATGGGATGCGCTAATCTAGAAAAGCCCTCAATGAAGCTACGGTAATAACTGACTAATCCCATAAAGCTCTTGACCTCTGTCACACTGGTGGGTGCTGGCCAATTCTGAATAGCTTTGATCTTTGATGGATCTACAGAGATGCCATCGCCTGATAGGATGTGTCCCAAATACTGCACCTCTATCCTGAAGAAGGCACACTTCACCAGGTTGCCATAAAACAGCTGCTCTCATAAGCACTGCAAAACCTGATGCAAATGATCCACATGCTCCTCCTCGGTTTACGAATAGATCAAAATATCATCAAGAAAGATGATCACGAACCGATCCAAGTAAGTGCGGAACACCCTGTTCATGAGACTCATGAACACTGTAGGGGCGTTCGTTAAACCAAAGGGTACCACTGTGAACTCGTAGTGGCCATATCTATTTCAAAAAGTAGTCTTATGAATATCTGCCTCTGTGATGCGCAATTGGTGATACCTAGATTTTAGATCAATTTTTGAGAACACTCTGGCTCCCTGCATCTGGTCAAAGAAGTCCTCAATCCTGGGTAGAGGATAATGGTTCTTCACCGTCACCTTGTTTAACTTCCTGTAGTCCATGCACAATCGAAGAGACCCATCTTTCTTCTTCACAAAGATAACTGGTGCACCCCATGGTGAAATGCTAGGTCAGATGTACCCCTTCTCAAGTAACTCCTCTAACTACAGTTTGAGCTCTGTAAGCTCATGTGTAATCATCCTGTAGGGTGCACAAGACACTGGCTCGGCACCCGACACTAGATCGATGTGGAAATCTACCTCTCTGCATGGAGGCATACTTGATAATTCTGACAGAAACACGTTGGCAAAATCTCTCAGGATAGGGTGATCATCCAGTGAAGCCTCAAGCTCATCCTCTAATCTGTCACTGACCATGATAGCAAACAACTAACACCCCTTCCGCATACAACGCTTAAGCTTCTGAGCGAATATCATATGTACTTCTGCAGGCTTCTGTATGCCCACTATCTCAACCAATGAGCCATGATCATCCAAGCAACTAATCATCCTCTGGCGACAATCTAGCTTAGTTCTATGAGCTGCAAGCCAGTCCATACCCAAAACTACACCATAGGATCCTAATGGCATAACCCTAAGGTCACATGATGTAGTGAAGGAACCCAAGGAGATCTTGTAATCTCTAACCAAGGTATCTATTGACATCCTGGCCCCAGAGGCCAACTCAACCTCCCACCTAATGTCCTGCCTAGAAGCCACTAGCCTGTAATGTTCCACTAACAATGTAGATAGAAAAGAGTTGGTAGCTCCAGAGTCAAAAATAATAGAGATGGGGAAATCCCCAATCATACCTATTGTATCAATAACTGAGGCCTAGAAGTCAGCTTGGCGGTTGTCAACCGCTGCAAACATACGGTGGGACTTGCCCACATCACCTACAGTCTGCTTAGATCCTCCTGAATGGGGCTGTCCCCCTGCTGTGAAACCCTGTGGACACTCTCTAGCCAAATGCCCTACCCCACCACATACATAACATGGGCCCCTAGCCTGTAACTATCCTGACTGAGTCCTACCTGACTGCTGCTATCTAGTTCATCCTGTGGACCCCTGTGAACCTTTGTAAGACTGCTGAGACCTTGTAGGTCCAGCAGATGATCCCTGCTGTCTCTGATCCCTACGCAGGCCCTGCTACTGCCAACCATGGTTCTGTCCTCCCTGAGCCCTTTGCTGGGGTCTAGACCTCTACTGATGCTGCTGCTGCTACTGTGGAGGCCTAGGAGGTAATGATGAGGAATTAAATCCTCCTCTCCATGGTGTGGATTGTGGTCTATGAAAGTTCTGCTACTGCTGGTGATTACGGTCCTTAAACTGCGGGCTAAATTCTGCCCTCGTCCCTGAATTTCCTCTGTAATGTAAGCCTTTTCGATAGCTTCACTCATAGTCTAGGGGTTTGCCATACGTACTGGTCCTATTATCCCATGATTCAGACCTCTGATGAATTTGTGCACTAGGAGTTTCTCATCATGGAGATACTTTGCGTAACAAGAAAGCTCAATAAACCGGCTCTCATACTGAGCAACCATGAGTCCTCTCTGCTGTAAGTTGTGGAACTCATCTATCTGGTGCTACCTATAATGATCTGACAAGTAATGTGTGTTAAAGTGCTCTATGAATATGTCCCATGTTATTGTATCTAATGATAACTGATGCTTGCACTCCTCAGTGCACCACTAGGTAGCTGCTACATCTCTCAGAAGGTGTACTGGCACTCATACTTTCGTTTTGTTCCCATAAGGTCGCAACGTGAAGCACCTATCTAAACTGATGGGCCATGCCTTAGCCTCAGCTCCCTCTATAGCTCCTGCGAAGGTAGGTGGATTGAGCCTAAGCAGGTCTCTGATGGGGTCTCCTCTATCTCTAAGTCCTATAACCGGCTCATCCACACCATACTCGTAAGGTCCATGATGTATCTGCTCTACCCTCACAGTCTCATCTCGTCTCTGGTATCACGGAGGACTCCTACTCTGTTCTTGGTATGCTAACCCTACCTCCTCCACTGTAGTATCAGGTATCTCTACAAAAGGCTCCATACATGGCACCTCTCACGGATCATCACGGGGCTCTACACGTGGCTCAGCTCATGACTTAGCATGTGGCTCCTCACATGGCTCCTCTCGTGGAACATTGTGAGGTTCATCACGTGGCTTTGGTATAGCTAGCGGTAGCCTCTCTAACATGGCCTGCAATGTCTGTAAAATCTAAGGACCTATGTCAAGTACTGGTGGTGCCTGTGGTGCTAGCTGATCTGCTATGACTGCGGGTGCCTATCCCTCTGCAGAGGAATCACTGTGCACCTCAACGGATGCAGTGTTGCGCGATCACGCTCATTGAACACATTGGGGAGGCATCCTACAAAAACAAGGTAGGCACTAATTAATCAAAGTTGCAGAATAAGTAACGTGCCCAAATACACCCAGTGTTTAAACTTTGGCTCTGATACCTAAATGTCATGCCCACATTTCCCATGCGGTCATGACACTAATCACACGTGTCATGTCCACATTTGTCATGTGGTCATGACACAAAATATAAAAAAAAATCCACGCTTTCCTAGAAACCCCCTTGCACGTGTAAGCATGCTTGGTGGCGTATGCATAAGGCACAAAAAATATAATTGAAAGCGGGGTAATACGCACATGTGCGCATCAATCACAAGAAGGCCATTAAGGGGGTCATCGCAATGTGGTTAATGTCGCTAATAGGGTTAAACTTCACTAACCTAACTAAACCCTAAATTATAGGAAAATCCAGCAGCATAACACCTCACGGGCGTGAGTAGGGTTTATTGTACTAACACTAAATTTGATCAAGAAGTTTCTTGATTTGGGTTATTAAATTTCTTACATCACACTGGTTGCATTGGTAATATAGTTGATCAAGTTAATTGAACATTTTTCAACAAAGTCTGATCATTTGTTCTCCTTCACGTTTTCTAAAATTTAATATTAATTTGTTCTCCTTCACGTTTTTTGAAATTTAATATTAATTTGTTCTCCTTCGCATTTTCTAAATTTAAAACATTTTTCAACAAAGTTTGAACATTTGTTCTCCTTCACGTTTTCTAAAATTTATTATTAATTTGTTCTCCTTCGCGTTTTCTAAATTTAAAACATTTTTCAACAAAGTCTGAACATTTGTTCTCCTTCACGTTTTCTGAAATTTAATATTAATTTGTTCTCCTTCACATTTTCTGAAATTTAATATTAATTTGTTCTCCTTTGCGTTTTCTAAATTTAAAACATTTTTCATTATTCCTAATTTCTTGGTAGATCAGATCTCATAATAAGATTTAATAACAACGTTTGAAAAAGTATGCAAGGTTTCTATTCGGGTTTCAAAACAACGTCTACTTAACTTCCGTGATTAACTTGGCTCAAATGATTTTTTTTTCAAAGATAATGTGCCTGGTAAACTTTTTAACGTGATCGGTGACGCTGGCGCGACACTCCCTCCGGCTCCACACTAACTCTTTTGCTCAGAGCGATGAATTGGTGAGGCCACAACACAGGGGACCTCATCCTCAAGAAGGAACACTTCAAACCCACGAGCTCGTTGGCCCAGTGAAGGCGTAAAACCTGCGAGCTCGTTGGCCTAGCGGGGGTTTGAACTCTAGTGGCCACCACTACAACCGAGCGACTTAACCATCGAACCACGCTGTCATCGGCTACTTTGCTCAAATGATTAAAAAGAACATTAAATTATGATTAATTCTTTTAGTCCTAAATTGAATTCATGCATTTTCTCCTCTTTGTTTTCACTTTTATCTTTCTTTCTCTTTTTTCTCTCCTTTTCTCTTTTTCTCAATTTGTTATTTTCTCATTTTGTTGCAGAATATACGGGCCACTTATGAAATGCATAAGATGGCTTCATATAATTATAGATATTTAAATAAATAAATAAATAAATAAATAAATATATATATATATATATATATTTATTAAGTTCATATAATAGGTTTCCTATATATAAATATATGCATATTGTTATACTTCCTTATTTTCTTTTGTATAACAATGAAACCCTAAATTCTTTTTTTGTTTTGTTTTGTTTTAAGATAAAATTGGGGAAGCCCTAAATTTTTATTTATTTGTTGGCAGGGCTGAGGAAACGGCGGCGGCACTGAGAGGGAAACTCGTGGCAGAGGATGGGCAGAGGGGATTGTCGGTGGGGTGACTGGCAGCTGTATAGAGGTCTGGCTGCGGGGATTGTGGTGAGGGAAATGGTGACCATGGAGGGAAGTGTTAGCAGAGACCGCGGGGGGTGGAGGAGATGGCGGCGCGTTGAATAGACAGTGCGGGGGAAGGAGGCCCGTAGGTGTTTGAAGTTTGTGGGGAGTGTGGGGAGGGGGTGGAGCTCCCACCCACATCTCATAGCGTGGGGTGTGGGTGGGGGCTATGCCCCCTCCCCACACCCATTGTAATGACATCAATGGTGGGGGGTTCGAACCCCCCCACCACTCTATTTATTATTATTATTATTATTTTTGTTTAAACACAGTTTATTGACTATGTCTCATTTAGACAGTTATAATTTATTTCCACAATGAAATTTTATTTATTAATATATAAATGTATATATATATACACAGCAAAATCTCAAACTAATAAAATCATCTAAATACCTTCATTTAAAAAGAAAAATAGAAAAACACACACACAAGATATATAATTTATATATTTTCAACCAAAGCTTCCCTTCAATACACTTACAATTTTATTTTTATCTTTTTTCTTTTTGACAAGTAAACCAAGATATACATGCATTTTTTTATCAAATTTCCATTGAGGCAAAAGTTCATATTTTTCCACAAATTGAATTCATTGTATTATTATTAAATACACTTACAAAGAAAGAACAAATACAATTAATTAGATACTCCGAAAAATTGACAACTAATTTTCTCTCTTTCAAAATAACAATTTATAACTTTCTTATTTGTCATGGCAACAAAATCACAACTTAACAATTAACAATTCAATATGACATACAATGAAATAACTTATAAATCAAACTTTCTTCAATCAACTTTTTGAATAATAAACATGTAAACTAACAATTTCTAACTTTCAATACAATGAAAAATGTCCAACACACAACTTTCGAGAATATAATTTTACAACCAAAAGAGAGAACCAAGTTCTCATCTTTGACAACTAACAATGGTAAGATATCCTAAGAAGACCAAGCTCTCTCATGAGCTTTAAGAGTAAAGGAAAATAAAATATGAACTCCAAGCACAAGGAGTTTCTCCAACTTCACATTAAGCTCCATTGATCTGCATATCACAACAAGGGAAAGAAAACCACACATCTTTCTCTCCTCCCTACCGTAGACCCACAAGAGGGTCACCCCCGAGCTAGGGAGGTCATCCACACACCTAGGGAACTCAATTCCACTTCACAACAAGGCACACAAACAACCCAAAACATAATATTAAACCCATGGATAATTCACAACACACGAACTCAACCAAAGTTAATTCAAAGGGGTAGGGGGGTGGACACAGTCAACTCAAGAGTGCCACTCCTACAAAAAAATATCCCAACACAATTTCTCATATGGCCTCAAGCCAACTCATTTAACAAAATTTCTAAAAGTATCTATATTTTGGCTCTCAAGCCATGTATCAAATTGCTCAAAATCACATAAATTGCCCTCAAGGCTTTCAACACCCCAAAACAAGGTAATGACCCCGAGAAGGATCACTCCTCCCCTACCCCACACTTGTTGAGCATCTTCTCCCAAGTGGGAGAGGCTCTTACAACACCCAACCAAATTTCCCCACAATAACAATAACACTCAAGGAAGTAAAATACACACATATGCATCATGCAAGCAACTAAAATACAAAAGGAAAGCCTTAGCCTTGAAAACCAACTTTTAAAAGCTCTATTATGGAAGAAGTTGATGTAGAGCTTCTCCAAAATCTCCTCCAACATAAGCCACCAAACTCCCTCTATCTTTTCTCCCAAATTCAAATTCAAGCAATTAAAATTCCCAAAAATTCAACAACAACCTCTCACCCTATCCCAAGTGGGATTAAAATAAGCCCAACCCATGAGCTTAGAGGAATGGGGAGGTGACATTTGTCACCTCCTCACTCTTCCTCCCCACTACAAGTATGTCCCAAGGGATGGGTGTTGACACATGTCACTCACCCATCCCCAAGTATCCGTCACCCCTTACTACATGTCCTCTCTTCAACATATGGGAGAGAAAAGAGGAGTTAAAGAGGGAAAGGGTGACACATGTGTCCCCTTCTTTTCCTCTCAAGAAGGACCACACAACTCCAAGGGTACTCTCACCAATTGTGAGAGAGACTTGAAGTCAAGTCCTCTACAATTGGTGGGTCTTTGAGTCATCCCTAACCTTGGGAAGTGAAAAGGGATGGGGTTGAGTGTTAGTACCACTCATCCTATCCCTCCCATGCCTCCAATTTCGTCACTTAACTTCAGTGTTAAGTTAAGGTGACCATATGGAGGTCTACCAAGGGTTACGTATGTAAAAAAGGACCCTAGACCCATGGGGTATAACCCAGGGTCAAGTCTAGCCTAGTTAGAGCACCCAGAGTCAAATTAAAACACATGAAAAGGGTCTCCAAAAATTTAAAAATAAAATAAAATGTAATTCAAAGACAAAATTCTTACAACACAAATTATAATTCAAATTAAAAGAGGGTAGACTTAACCCAATTAACCATATGCAAATTAACATTACAACATTTCATCATACACAAAGTTGATCTTAGTTCCTCATGGAACTAGATTAGTTTCACAAGGAATTACAACAACAAGTGTGGGATGATCTCCAGTATCTGTGGTTGGTTAGAAATACCTGCGCACTCAATTGAAAAATTAATATCCACATATACATATAATAGCCGAAGCAAATTAAAACATACACTCGCATAAAATATCACAAGTTCACATAAGCATAATGAAAGTCACATTACAATTAGGTTCTAATTTCCGCATTTCAAACATCCATTGCCAAGATTGAATCTCAAAACAATTTTCTATCCAACATTACCCAATTAGTTTTCCCTTAATAATAAGCATTTATCTAACATCACCCAATTTGTTTTCTCTTAATATACAGTATCTATCTAACATCACCCAATTAGTTTTCCTTTAACATTAAATATAAACCAATTCTATCTAACATCACCCAATTAGTTTTCCTTTAACATTATAATATAAACCAATTTCTATCTAACATCACCCAATTAGTTTTCCTTTAATATAAAGCATCTATCTAAGATCACCCAATTAGTTTTCCCATAACATCTTAAAGTGTAATAGTTCAGGAATTCAGGATCATCATTTCCACAAGTTTAAATGTATCAGCAACAGTAAAGTAAATAGTCAAAGGAACGGGAATGAAAAAGGTAGGCCTCACATTCATCTTCATGCACCAACTTGCAACAAATTCTCATAGAGCTAGGGCTAGCTCCACCAAGGAAATCATTGCTGTAGGGTAACCATAAGAAATAGGTACTTGACCTATTCCTATCCATATCATGCACTTTCATAAGAATAAGGGGTGCAAAATCAAGAACTAGTTCAGCAACAAAAGAAATAGATGAAGGGAAAAATCCACCATCAATTTTCAAGCTGTCATACCTGCTAACCTCTTCATGTGAAATGAGGGAAAAGGAGACCACCTCTAATTCACATGGTAAGGAAAATTGTGCCTGAATGCACTACTGATCCACAAGAGAAGACACTTCATCTTATAGAGTAAACTAATTTTTTTTATCTCAAGTATACCTTCTAGTTGGGCAACAACATGTCAAAATTTAGGCATACACATGCTTCACTACTCATTCACATCAATGTCCCATATAAAGGACTCAACCTCTACTACAACACCAACATATTCAAGAACTGATAAACATCCCACATCAAAATGGAATCATTCATATTCATTTGTATCTCCACAAGACTAGTCACACACTTCTTCCACATTCATTCTTATATCATTTCTTTGGCTAAATTGAAGCACATTTTTCATCAAGAAGACAACATACCTTGCACCAAAGAAATAGGTTCTCATATGCATCCACATGATGACTGTCTTCATACTCTTCAAGGGAAAACTCTTCCAATCAAAAATTTAGGATTGCACTAACACTTGTCTTAGATAAATTATCATCAAGTGCAACCATATATCCATCTTCCTCATGTAAACAAACACCAACTACTTCATCATCACAAACATGAACAAAGGAGGGAAACTCATCAAACAAGAAAATAATTTATTTCTCACATTCTGTTTCACTTACTTGTGTATACTTAACATGATCAACTCATGAGTTGATCGTACTAACTATTCATCCATGTACACATCATCCTTATTGTTCACTAAACCGTATACCTCAACATTAGGATGGAAGTCATCATGGATTTCATCATTTTCATCTTCAATTGATGAAAAATCCAATTAAAGGTAAGTGAAAACACTGTCTTCACCATTCACATCATTCTCATATAATGCACCACCTTCACATTCTACCCTTCTCACTACACAATTGTCTTCATTTAATGTTGTACTCATCTGATCATATGTATCCACACAACTGCTATTCTTATCAATCTAATTTTTATGGGCAAAAGGGTGAACACTAGATCACACCCTAGACATTAGCAACCTAACACAAATTTCAACTTCCTTTTCTTGCTGCTATAAAGACTTTAGTAGTTGATTTATTTTATTAATTTCATATTGCTGCACTTCTAAATCATTTTGGCTTTACTTGGATGCATATAGGTTTGGATTTATATAGGGTACAGAGCCATGATTGAAATACGCATTGCTAGGATGGTCACAGGAATCACACCAATGTAGTTCTAGGGTATAAGACATAGGAAGACTCAGATGAAGGAGCATCCCTAGAGTAGGCATATTCATACAAATTTTCCATGACTAACACATCTTATAATGTAGGGAAAAATAGAGGCATGTAAACTTGTTCCTTGAACATGACAGGAACAAAAAATTTAAAAGGTAGGAAGAAAAACATGGACCTTTAAAATCTCTAGCTATTGCTCATTGAGATAGAGTGTTCAAATCACAAACAACACACGAATTTGTCATATGAAAATAGAGTCGCCACCTCTTTCTCTCAAAGAGGAAATCCTTGAAGCATGATAAAAATCCAAGGCTGCAAATTTATTTCTAGGCTCTCCAACCAGCAGAGTAATCAATTTCAAGATAAGTCCTCGACAATGACACCATTCTATTGGTGTAAGTTGATAGGTTGCCAAATTTAACACACAACAAATTGGACACGGCAATGGTTGCAAACATTCTTTAGTGATTGTGTTGTAAAGGTCTTTCAAGATTTGAACCAAGATTTTTGAAACATATAATGACAATGGTTTACCATGAATAATTAACATATAAGCATTGGTGGTTTCATCAAATACTATTTCATGTCATTAAATGTCTTTTCATAGTCTTCATTCCATTTTAAATTATCATCCTTTTTCAAAAGTTTTATTAAGGGTAAAGTGTAATTAACTAATTTGGTAATGAATTACTTTGTATGGTTTGAATTTTTCCTTGAAGGATAAAAAGTTGTGAAACATTCATAGGTGGACGATTGTTAAAAATAACATCATTTTCCTTGGTATCTACCTTAGTTCCTTATATAAATACAATGAGTCCTAATAAGAACCCACTATAAACTTGAAATATGCATTTTTTGGTTAAACCTTACTTGGTTTTTTTGTAATTGTTTGATGAAGGGGGTAAATCACAAAACTCACAATAACACAAATTACACAAAAAAAAATAGAATGTTCTTTTATTGATTTGGACAATGCATTACATTATAGAAGCTAAAATCCAATCAAACAATGAATCCTCCACATGCTGCAACACATTACAACTTCCTATCTCTCCATTCTAGAACCTTTTGCCTTTTGTACCCCCAAATCAACTAGGGTTTCTATTTTTCCACCTTTTCTTGACTCTAGACTTTCCCCCTTATCTCTACTATTGCCAAGGGTTCCCAAAAAATGGTCATAAATAGCCCTTTTTGGTGGCTTCTAGCCAAATTTCAAAATTTACATTTCCCTTCAAAAATAGGTCAACTTTCGGGAGCCATAACTTTTGATCTAGGTGTCCAATTGATGAACTATTTGAAGGGTTGGAAAGCTCATGGAGTGTTCTATGCACTAAGAATTGGCTTTGCCGATTTTGCCCATTTTGAAGGCTGTACAGGGCCTCTAAGTGCCTTAAACTTGACTTTGAAACTTTTTCAGGAGTTTTTCAGGAAACAAAAACTTTAATATATTTCATCCCACAAATGATCTTTGCCCACTTCCTTTGCCAAAGGTCTTATTTTTTTATTTATGAAGCTTCCTGTAAATTTTTGTTTCCATACATACCCAAATGCAAGCTTTTCTAAAATACTAGTTTACTATTTTTAGTAGTTTGGAAAAACTAAAGGTTCTACATCATTATTCAAGTGATTATGGAACTAGAAATACAAATTTTGAAAAGAAATGAAAATAAAGTCATGGATTTTGAATCATCATTGTTTTTGGGTGATGCAAGATTTTCCTTACACCTTTGGATGCTCCTGCATCATTGTTCAAAGATAATTCTTAGATCTTGAATATGTTCTATACAATTTTTATACTCTCCCAAGATGTCATCCACATAGTCTTCTAATATGTTATGTGTGAGGTCATGAAAGATTAATGTTATGACTCATTAGTAAGTAGCTCTAATATTTTTTAGTCCAAATGGCATGACCACATAATGATATGCCCCATGGCATTATAAAAGTAGTCTTATGTTGGTCTTGTAGATTTATGAGAATTTGGTTGTATCCCAAATGATGAATTTTTGTAATTTAAATTAGATCTAATGAAAATATCATAAATTAAATAGGTTTAAATTAAATTAATGCAAATTATGCCAAAATGCAAGCCTAAGGTGCCATTTTTTTTTTCAAAATTTTCAATTTTTTTGTAAATTTTCAAATGCAATAAAATGAATGAATGCAAATCTAGAGTACAACACTCAGCACAGTGTAAAATTCAAATAAACACGGGTTCACCAAAATGTTTTGTATGAAAAAGAGGGACAATGAATACAAGGGTTAAATCCTCCTTTCTCAACAAACATTCAAGGACATATCAACCGAGTTGAATCACACTTTTATAAAAGGATTCACCTACAGGTTAGGCTGTCACTTGGAATGATGTGGAAACTCATATATTGTCAATTAACGTATCAATTCAATGCTCAAATATCCTTAAAACCCTAATTATGCGAAATAATAAGTAAAATGATGAATTACGACAAATTTTTATAGACTAAGGTAGTAGGCAAAGATTAGTTATTGACTATATTTTGAAGTTTGAGATACAGAATACTCAGGGATACTAGCATTAGTGCCCTTGTCCAAGGTGGTGTTTTCTTCGTGGAATCCTGATCTTCTTCTGACATTGATATTCACTGTATCTTCCATTTCTATCCCAGGAGATGTAGAGGACACTAGCACTTAAGCCTGAGTCCAAGGCAGGGTGATCTTCAGGATGTTGGAGCCTCTTTAGATGCTGATTCTCACTATCTAAATGATTTCTATGTTTTCAACCTTGGAGGACACTGGCATTGGTGGCTGAGTCCATTCTTCAGAGATCCAGAATCTGCACACTGTGTTACTGTTCCCTAGAACTCCACTCCGTCAAGATGTGACACTTGTAACTTGCAATCACAAGGAGAGTGGTTGGGGGTTGCGGTGCTTAGAGGTTTGCCTCAGTCAAGCTCCGGAGAGATATTCAGTCTTCCAAACACCATTGTCAGATAAAGAGTGTGTATCCCTATGGGATAGAGGCAAAAAAAATTGATAAATGATTCAAACACAAATAGATATCACCTTAGAGGTGTAGATCTGACATAGATGAAGGCTCTTCAACACATGCAAAGATGAAGCTAAATCTGCAATCACAAACACAATAACAATGCTCTGCTCTACAACAATGAATATCTTAAATGATCTAAATCATAAGTTTGCCAAAATTTCACAATCATCTTCTAGTTTACAAATGAAACCTTAAACCTGCTTATATATGCAACTAAACAAATTCCCGCTAAGAATTTCATAATTCAAAATTAAGATGTCGAAATGGGACCTAATTAATGGTCACAATACTGACATTCAAATTTGGGACCTTCCTAAAATAGGGCAGGACAAGGACACTAGTACCCATGTCCATAGGTCCTTCTTCAAGGTAGGACTAAGTGCAACAATGTCCTTCATGCCCCATGTGACATGGGTTTCAGGCCATTTTCTTCCAAGAGTCAAAATGAACATGCAAGATGCAAAACAAGGGACCCGAGAGCTAAACCTATGAGGGAAAAGTCCAGGGAGACATTTTCCAACATAACACTTCTCAAGCTCCTAAGAAAGTATAAACTAATGAAGATAATCTTGATGGTGCTCTTACTAGCTTGGAGCCTATTCTTGATGGATAGAAAAATATTAATATTTGAAAACTAGATGATTGTGAATCACCTCCAGTCTATATGGAAACTATGTGATGGAAACTTTAAGGTGTGACTATCTCCATACATCCTTTTTTATAACATAGTATATCTTTAAAAAATAATTAGTTAATATAAATATTTTAAAAAATAATAAAAATAAATTAAAAAAAAAGAAATAGAGAATGAAAATTAAAAGGAATATAATTATTAAATAATTTTAAAATAAATAAAAAATTATTAAAAAAATGAAAGTTAAGTTAGGAAGATTATAAATTTATTCTAAAAACTATATCAATGATATAAAAGACATAAGATAATAGAATATATTAAACCAATTATTAAATGACATAATGAAGGATATAATGAATAAGGATTTCCACAATTGATATTTTTATATTAGTTTGTTATGAGATCTAAACAATTTTTCATGAATATTAGTTAGATAACCTAGAAATGAGCATGAGAAACAAGTTGAAACACTAACCTATTTCACCTAAAATCTAAGCTACCTCGGATTGAGCAAAAGGAATGCAAACATATAAAGTTAAAAAAAACTAACTACATGCAAACCTTGATTTTGCGATGTGATCCTTTGATGATTTGATGTGTATGGCTCCTCAAATGAGCAACATGACCTTGTTTCTCATGGAGTCTTTAAGGAAAAGAGGCAACATTATGTTGCATGAAGTTGTGTGTTTTGTGAAGGGGTGAGATCGAATTTATAGATTTTTGGAGGCTCAATTGGATGGATGGATTAAATTGAAAGATCAAAGGTGGAGGATTGTTGAGAGCTCTCAAGCAAGGAGAGATTGCCAAGTGCCATGATAGGATTGGTGGATGGGAGATGTCCTTGGATCAAGGAGGAATGGATGGTCAAGATTGAGCTTTGGGAAGATTGGAGGGATGAGATTATCTTGGTAGATGGGAGGTATGGGTTGGATTTGATTGGAATTTTAAATTGGGAAGAATGAGTACATGCCCAATTTAAAATTTGAGGAAAAGGGATGAGTTGGATTTGATTTAAATTTTAAATTGGAAGAATGGGTACAAGCCCAATTAAAAATTGGAGGTATAGGAGATGAAGGACAAAAGGACCTTTGTACATGGGTCCTTGACCATACCTTTTGTAAGAAAGCCACTTGGACATGTACAAGAGGCCCATACCTTTGTAAATTTGGGGGAATGGATAGGATTTGATGAAGATTAGATTAGGATTTAGGTTGTACAAGTAGGGATTAGGTTAGTTAAGTAGGTTTAGGTGACCTAATCAAAAGTGTAGAAAATAGGAATTAAATAAATACAAATATTTATTTAATTCATGGGATGGCATAGGGGGATATTAGATAAATTAAATTTATCTAATGTTTGGACTCTAGAGGAAGGGCATAAAAGATTAATAAATCACTTTGGCTAGGACTAGGTACCGATGTAGGTACCAATGCAGGTATGGATGAATAGTGAATAGTGACTTTGACAATAAAATATTGTAAAATCATGGATTGAACAGGATTTGATTAATTAACTATTTAAACATGCATTTATTGAGTTAATTGTGGAGAAATGGTGGTTTAGGGCTGTCTAGATATGGTTTGGAGATGTTTAGGGATGAATAGGGATAGTTAGTGATGAATTTGGGATGAATTAAACAGTGGACAATTTTAGGTGTCTACATTTTGCCTCTCTTTGAGATGGTGTTGTGAAGTAGCATCATTTCAAAGAAAGATAAAACATATAGCTAGGTGGGATAAAAGGTGATAGGTTGAGGGATGAAGATGCACCAGCCACTCGAAGCAAGAGTGAAAAGGAGGAATGATGGTAAAGATGATGGTAGGGATGATGGCCCCTTGAGAGGGAAGGCAGGTTGGAAGAGCATCAGTGCACTCTCGAAAGGATGAAGAGGGTTGGATTAGAAAGAAGAGAGTGCAATTTGAAAGACCACATGGATTGGGGGGATAGGGTAGATTGGGTTTACGAGATTGGAGGAATGGGGTGATGGGGGATAAATGATGAGATAGAAGGATGGGATAAAGGATGAAGGAGGAAAATGGATGGATGCAACATATACATGCCCGACATAATACAACCTTGTCTAGACATGTGAGGACTAAAACTTAGAGCATAAGTCCTTAGCGGACAAAAGATATTGAAGGGCCTTAGATGCAAAAGGATGACTAGCATGCAAAATGTTGTTCCAACACATACATGATATGAATATTAGTTAGAGTAATGATAGTTCTCTACCCCATGGATTATGTGTTATACTGCAATGATAAATGAGAGACATCCTTATTTAATATGATGGCATGAGACATTATGCACCAAGGTATAAGGAACCATGGTGACAGTGTGTCCCATGCGTAAAAGCCAACTGATTAGATCACAAGCAACCTTATGCCATAATAGCACCATGATATGGGAGACCATGATACCGCTGTGGCAGGTAGGTTACAAGGACCCATATTAATGCAAGATAAAAGATAATGCACATACAGAATAAAGTACACATGCTTAAAAAGATTCAAAGACAAACATGATGTTGCCCTTGGTCAAGCTAAAAAGCTAAAGATTGAGGGATTGATGATGTTGGATTGTGTTGTTGATGATAAGAACAACACAAGGATTTGGAAGGATATATCCCGATGATGATGATGGATATTTTTGGATCAAAGGCTCGCATCAAGGTTGGGAACAAGACCATGGATGTAATTGGATGATTTTGATTATGTTGCTAGATTGCAATGCACATTGTTAGGGACATTCTTGTGATTTTGGATTTTTAGGAGATTTGGATATTTGGGGATTTGGATTGTTGGGAGTGGATTGCATTGGTGTGAATGGAGGTTGCCTTTAGCTAGATACCAATGACAAGGGAAAGCTAAGTCTATCGACGAGGCATGATGGGATGACGGGGATGAAATGATAAAGGGATAATGGATAATGCATAAGAAGGATAAGGGATAAAGGGACAGTGGATAAGAGATAGTGGATAATGGATAGTGAGTAAGGAAAGGATGTGAAGATGGAAGGATTGGGAGATAGAGGAGGATGGATGGAGGATGAATGGATGGGCGGATAGAGTAACCAGCTAGGTGAATTTTTGGTAGTGTAACTTAGACATGATGTTATAAAACCACGAAAGGGACTGGGGGATGAGGGATGGGAGAGAGGGGGTGGTAGGATGGTGGATCAAGGAGAGAAGAAAAGTGGATGGGGGGAGTTCAAAGCTGATCTCCAAGGACTATGTAATTTAGGAAGAGGATGCCCCACTTGATATGTGTCATGCATGACTAGGTATTATGATGGTGGGGGTGGATGGACATGATAGGAGATGCTCAAAAGGATGTATGCCAAGGGGTGTCTAGAACATGTTTCACATATTTTGCCCCTCTCCTTAAAAGGATCATAAGTGAGGAAGAAGGATGGGAGGACAATAGTATGGATAGGAAGATGAGTGGATAGGAAACAATAGGTGAAGTGGATAGGGATATTGAAGGGGATTAATGGATAAGTAGATGGATAGGATAATAGAATGCAAATATGTGATGGGTGGGGAAATGATAGGCGAGGTGAGATTTTCCCCCAATTGTAGGGTGCAAATGGATGGAGGATTACGTACGATGATCATGAGGGGTTTTCATCATGGTACTTACCCAAGGTTCCACGAGGAGTGGTTTTCACCATTAGATGAATATATTTCTCTTGACTTTTTTGATTTTTTTCTTAATTTTTTTTCTTTTTTTTTCTTTTTTTCTTTTTTTCCTTTTGATATTTGGATGAGATGGATGTATTTGGATAGAGGAAGGAAGTGTGAAGGAGGATGGGGACTCAAGCATTTGTTTCCATACAAGGTGGAAGTGTCCCATGTTGGATGGATGCCGCATGTGGACCATGTCTAGTGTTATGATGTGCATGTATGTTGGTAAATAAAGAATAGTCGATTATGGATGGATGGCGATAGTGGATTATGATATGGATTATGGATGGTAATTATGGATGATGGATGGGGGGATTATGCAAAAGCATGGACTGGATAGGGATGTGATGGGGGAGATATGTGGGATAAGGAATATAAGATGGAGGGATGAAGGCATGCGAGAATGATGTGCGAATAAGGACCAATGGTTGCACACATCATGATGGGTTTTGAAGCTTATATTTGGGATGGGGAGTGGGGAGTAATGGAGATGTTTTATTATGGGATCGGGATAAAGGATTGGGGATTGCTGATTTGGGATTTTAGGGACACAAAAGGTTCTAGATTTTTATGATTTTTTGGTGGGGAATGGGATTGTTGGGATTGGGGGATGGAATGGGATGTGGATGCTCCAATTGGATTTGGTTATTTTTGTTTAGGGACCCACACCATTTTTTCCTTTTGGGGGTGTGGGCTTATGTAGCCTTTTAGATGGATTGTTATTGGATGTTGTGTATTGATGCCCTATGACATGATACTC
Organism: Cunninghamia lanceolata; assembly: GCA_027924645.1. Lineage (NCBI taxonomy): Eukaryota > Viridiplantae > Streptophyta > Pinopsida > Cupressales > Cupressaceae > Cunninghamia > Cunninghamia lanceolata. Next base: position 2,831,794 of record BSBN01001720.1, on the reverse strand, counting down.
TTTAGGCTTTTGCTGATTTTGTGTTTTATGTAGAGAGGCATCCAAAGTATTATTTTTGAATCCCATGGGGTGTTTAATAGCTTTATGTTTGGATGATATATGCTTTTGTTGATCTTGATGAGGAATTTTGGGGGATCGGGAGTTATGGATGGGGATATTAAGGATTGGGGAATAAGGGGATTTGGGGATGGGGATATTAGGAGTTGGCAGTAGTGGAGGAAGTGTGGACTTAGGGAGGTGTATGGTCACATGATCTTTTGATTTATGGATGAAATAGGATGAAGGTGAAGGGATGGTGGCATATGATTTGGAGGTACGGTGAGATGCACTAGGTTTGGGTTTGGATGAAGTGGATTTGGGAGGTGTGTCGGTGATACCAACATGTTTTGATTATTTATCTTGGGACATATGGCCAATTCCATGTGCACATGGATGGATTTTGACATGGATGGGCTCCAAGATACCATTTTCATGAAGGCCTAAGCCTTTACCATGATAGTTCATGTTTTGGAGCATACGTTGAGTGATGGGATGGGGTTTTGTTTTGGAAACATGACACGAGTCCATTATTAGATGGAGGTGGATGAGTGGTGGAAGAAATTTGTTCCTCTCCTTTGAGAGAACCACCACGGAGGAAGGTAGCGGGACCAAGATGATAAGATAGTGGATTTGGTGTGGGGTTGATAGGTGAGGGTAAAGGCTCAATGGGAGGTGGCAAAGGAATGATGGAGGATGATGGGGGGTCAATAGGAGATGGTACGAGATTGATAGTAGATGGTGTGGGATCAGGAATAGGAATAGATGGGATGCTTGGATCATGATTGGGAAGGGGGGTAGATTTTTTGACATGCTTTGAACTAGGCTCTTGACATAGCCAAATTTGCATGGATGGTGTGATGGCAGAGGAGCATGTAGCTCGACTTGGCTCCTTGGATGGGGTAGCTGGAGGAGAGGGTGATACTTTGGATAGGACTTGGGATAAAATGGAGGAGGATGGTGATGTGGTTTTTATGGGTGTGAGGTGGATGATGGGGTCATTAATGACACATTGAACCATTTGGGGTGGAGTGGAATGGACTAACTGCACAAGTTTGCTTTCGTGATTTTTCTCTATACTCTTAGTGAGGAGTCCTTGGAGAAAGGATGCCATAGATTTAATAGGGGATTTGGATGATGGCATAGATGGTGTATTGGATAGTTGGGTAGGTGGAAAGGTTGATGGGTAAGGAGATGGTGGATTTGGATAGGAGAGGTTCAGATAAGGAGGTGGTGGATTTGGATAAGAGGTGGAAGTGATAGGGATTTCATATGAGAATAGATGTTGGGTTGTGGATAGGGGATAGAATGGATTTTCCTTGTCAAGGGTAGCATAAGGATGACCATTGTAGACACCCAAATTTGTCCATGTCTAGCAACACCTTGTTAAATCACTAATCCATTTGCTAATTAATTAAATAAATTTTATTTATTTAATTAAAATCCCATTCTCATCCACTTAGCCAATTAATTAAATAAATTGTATTTATTTAATTAATTCCACATCATGTCTTATCTCATTTTATGCATTTATCCCATTAATTAAATAAATTTTATTTATTTAATTAATATCCAACTCATATCCCAACTAATTCAAATACTTTATTTGAATTAAGCCCTCATCATTTATCACATTTCAACACTTGTCCATTTCCCATTCATCATGTGTTGTAAGACAACTTTCATTTAAAATCTTTCACATGTACAACTAATTGGACCTAAATTTAGTAACTTTCAATCTTAGCCATTCACATAGCCTCTGAATCTCCACCGTTGATTGATCTTGGTTGAGTTCTATATAAACACCCTTTCATTCCATATGAGATATCTAGTAATCCAGCAATCCAGCAATCCAGCAATCTAGTAATCTAGCAATCATATAGCACCTACATTGTCATCTTGAGCATTTGAGCTTTTATCATCCATCAATGGCAGCTTTCAGCTTTGTAATTGCTTATTGTTGAAGAAGCGGTCCACATCTCTCTCTCAAACAAGGAATCGCACGGTCTAGGTGATGTTATGCTTGAATTGCATTATCCTTTGATTTCATTTAGGTTAGATTCCTTGATGATGGTAGGGTTAGGGTTTCATGACTATGTCTGATCTTCCACACCTGACTTTCACCTATCACATTTTGGCACGCCCGGTGGGACTCACGTCCCTGATTAACTTCATTTTTTGGAGTTGTTTCTTTGAAGATCAGATTTTGCAGGTGCTCGCAGAAAATTCCGGTCGCTTTTGAACGAAAATCTGCCGCTTCTGAATTTCTGCGTCGCTTTTAAGCTGGAACAGGCCGCATTTTCCTCTCTGGATCGCTTTCAAATGAACAGTCGTCGCTTGAGGTAAAAAGTATCGCTTTTGATTTTAAAATGTTCACTTGTTATTTTTGCGGCTACTCACCGCTTTTGACCTAACAGCCGCCGCTTATACACATAATCAGGTCGCTTTTGACATAATAGTGGCCGCCTTTGCATATATTCGCGTCGCTTTTGATCCAACAGCACTCGCCTTTATACTGATCCATGCCGCTTATGAGCTAATAGTGATCGCCTGTGGAGGTTAGGGTTTTGGCTTTTGCTTGCAGATACAGGTCGCTTTCGTCCTGCAACAGGTCACTTTTGGGTATATCAGGATCGCATATGAGTCGACAGAAGCCGCTTTTGAATTCATCGGTATCACTTATGGACTGATAATGATCGCCTGCTAGACTAGGGTTTTGTGTTTTGGCTGTGTTTTTGCAGATACTATTTGCATTATCGATCGCTTCTGGCCAATCCGTGTCGCTTATGAGCTGACAGGTGTCGCATCCTGTGTTTTTCCGCGTCGCATATGATCTGCAGTATTTCACCTCTGATATAATGGAGGTCGCTTTTGATCAGCAGTGAATCGCATCTGGTAAGTTCTATTGTTTTCAAATCTGTTTCAATTCCAGTTTGATTTTTGGCTATTAACTGGATATTTGCGCAGCATCTTATCGATTTGTCCAAGAAAGGAGGTTATCAAACTACTGACATATCTGTTGCAGGTTCGATCGGTCCAAGATTTGTGGTTTTTTTTCACTAAATTAGGCATATTTGGGCTTGGTGCTTAAAATGAACTACTGTTTGCTCCGTGCTTGATTTATCTTTTCTTGGTTGCTTGCATGTGCCTGATTGTAACCCAAATTTAATGACAAAAGTATCCTCTCCCCTTGCCTATCAAATGGATCTTGGGTGTATGAGAACTTGTCATTATCTTTAGAGGGCCTGCCTTCCCGGTGTGAGAAGGGATACGACCCAAGCGGTAACGGGCTAAAGCCAAGTCCTTCCGAACCGCTATATAAGAAAAGTGTTTGTGTCGAAAGCCACAAACAACGGGTGCAGTTGTGTTATACCGACAGCCAACCTCCCCCAAAACCCTCCAAGGCGCAACCCTTGGAGGCTGGGAGACTCCATAACGGAGAGTAGCGCTGCCGCACGTATAGCCACCCAAACGGATGCCCTTATTAGCAACTTTGTGTAGTAGCCAAAAACCTTCTATCTGTTGACGCAGAGGGCAAAACCCTTGAAGCGGTCCTGATTCATGCAGTTCTTAGCCGAGGTAGCAGGGACAATCTAAAGGTTTGGAGAGGGTCAAGCCTTATAAGAATCCCGGATCTTGGTATGCATGAGAAGTGTGTGCAAATGTAAGGAGGAGCCGGTGCTACCAAGATCCTGGAGCTACCCGCTTTGAATAGGCGCAGCTAGGGGATTCAACAGATACTGTCCTATCCTAGCCTAGGTTGTATCAGTTTGTGCTTGTTGTGAGTGTGAGTGACTGTTATCATTGTTTTCTTGCTGAAAAATTGCAAAATCAGACCACTGTTACACAAACACAGTCGCTTTTGAACCTAAACTACTCGTACAGACCACTGACATCGCTTCTGAACTGTAGTGACTCGCATATTGCCTGAACTGCGTCACTTTTAAACAACAACTGCCCGCATATTGCCTAAACAGAGTCTCTTTTAAACCGCAGTTGATTGCCTTTTGATTGAACAGAATCACTTTTGAACCATAGCTGATCACCTAGTTCCTGAACCAAGTCGCATCTGAGTCATAACCAATCGCATATTGTTTGAGCCAAATCGCTTTAAAGCCGCAGTTATTCACCTGATTACTGAACAAGCTCGCCTCTGAACAAAAGACTGTCACCTTTAGGGATATTTGAGTCACCTCTGATCAACAGAAAATTACCTTTGAACCAACAGTCATCGCCTCTGGCATAGCATTCGCTTCTGGTTAGCACTGTCATTTTTCTATCAAAACTAAACCAGGTCACATCTGAGCTATCATTAATCACCTTTAGCATCCTTTGAGTCACCTTTGAGTTATCATCAGTCGCCTGTAGCTAAAATCCCTGCAAATCTCAGTGCATCAGCTGAATTAGCCTCAGGACCAGCTTGATTGAATCTCAAACATTAGCTTTCAGACTTCTCTTTGATCAACAGCAAATACCTGGACTTTGTCTCCTATTTTGAGCTTATCAATCACAACTCATGAGCTTTTCCATCTTTTGAAGACCCCAACCAGCAAATCAGACATCAACCCAATCATTTCAATCAGCAAACAACCTTCAGTTTTAGCTTCAGCCAACAAACATCCTTCAGCTTTAGCTTCAACAAACAATCTCTTTTAGCTTTAGCTCCAACAAACATCAACAGCAAACAATCTTTCCCTTGAGTGATTAAGCTACCTCTAGGGACAACCAACAACAACTCAGCCAAACCAAATCAACCAAGCAAACTAGCAAAACTAGCAAACCAAAACAACAACCAATCAACCAACTAGCCAACTATCATCTTTTGGGTCTCAAAACTTTGACAAGATCAACTTCATCATCAACATCATGCCTCAAACTAGGAGTCAATATCGAGCTGAAATAGAAGCCAAATTGAAAGCTGAAATGGATGCCAAATTGCAAGCTAAGATGAAACAATTCACGACACCTCTTAAGGACGCAACTCAATTCACAACTGGTATGCCTTCTCATATGTTTATACCTCAAGGGTACACTAGGGGTGAATCATCTTCACAACAAATGCAACCTCCACCATCCTTGGAAATTTTCGAAGAACAATCTCAAGATGACTCATCAGAATTCCAAGATACCTATCTATGGGACCAAGTTGAGAAACTCATGATATCTGAGCCTGATCGCTGTTTTCTCCAACTTGCTCGCATGGGTGCTAAACTACCTAAAGACTTTGATATATCCACTATTAGAGAGCAAGATCCCAGCACTACTGCTGTTGTTGCAAATAGACCATCTACTATAGTCGCATCATCTCCTATTACCTCGCAAACATCATCCTCATTGCCTATTGTTGCTTCATTTGAGTTACCATGATCAGAGCATACTTTAGAACCATTGATAGTGCCCACCAATGTGCTCCCTCTCATGTCACAAAATCTCAACATTCCACCTTTTCATGTCCCTCAACATATCTCTCCTTCTACCATGACTGTTTCCATGCCTCAAGTAACACAAGCTGTCCATGCAACACAAGCACAAACACTTCGAACATCACAAGCTAGTTCCATGTCTTATGGTGTGCATACCTCTCAAACCATTCCAACAACACATGTTGTCCATGCTTCACACCCATTGCAATCTACCACATCTCATATACCAACTGCTAATTCCTCCATGCTATCCTATAATCCCAACGTTAGTCTCATTGACATGAGTGATCCCCTCATTTCTCAAGCCAATCCAAACAATAAGATCGCTTATGTTGATCAACTTACATCCATGCTGTCCTCTTCTTCCAATCCTTCACACACCATCAATCCATCTTATGCTACCCAAGGCTTCTCTAATATCACCCAACACATGACATATACCAATCCTCATATTGTCTGAAATACCAATCCCAATGTTCATCCTTCTATCATATCTACCAATCCCTCCGTCACTTATCATGTCATGAATTCAATCACAACTTCCCAACCATCTGCTACTATCAATCCAACATCCACTTCTCATGTGATGCACACCCAATTGCCGCTTGTGTCTCAAGGACAGCAATCCTCTAACACATACATGTCACATACCACTCCTTTGACATACATTGTGGGCACACAACCCCAACAAACAGTCACAACTCCACATATACCACAACCGCAACCACAATATGTCTCATATCACACTCCACCCCCTTCGCAACAATAGCAGTTATCCTCAGCCGATATCCAACAGATGATCGATGAAAGGGTAGGACAAGGCAAGAAACCTTTCTCTCTCGAAAACATATGCACCTATCCCTTTGACAAGTCTCTTAATATGATACCTTTTCCACCACACTTTGAAATCCCACAATTTGATAAGTACAAAGGGAAAGGAAATCCGGACGACCGTCTTCGAGCCTTTTTCGTGGCATGTCTCGATGTTGCCTATGATGATACATATCTTTTGAGACTATTTCCTCGAAGCTTAGCAGGACAAGCTCTCGAATGGTTTTCCCATCTACCTCCAGGAATTAAGACTTTTTCAAAATTGGCAAACAAGTTTCGATCACATTTTGCCTTCAACATTGAACATGAGGTAAACATGAATGACCTTGTCAACAACAAACAACGCAATGGTGAAACCTTTTCCTCATTTACCCAACGATGGCGTAATATGGCTAGCAAATTATCATGGGAAATCCCTGAGAAACAACAGCTTGACATCTTTGTCCAAAATCTTCATCCTGAGCTATCATTCCAACTACAATTGCAAAGTGCTAGCACCTTTGACGAACTAGTTTCCAAAGGAGTTATTATTGAACGAGCCTTAATTGCCAAATGAACTATCAAGATCTTTCGTGATAACAAAGATTCTCCCCAAAATTCCAATGATAAGTCTCGCTTTTGGAACAAGAACAAGAATGTTGTCAATGACGGTATTGTTGATACAAAGAATTTTCAAACTATGAGAGCTCCCATCAACATTCAAGCAGCCTCTCCACCAAGACAGCCTTTTCCACAACGAAGAAACCAACGCCAAACTTCTAATCCATGCCGACAATTTACACCATTAGTGGAACCCATGGAAGTTATTCTTCGAAAGCTGCTTCAAGCCGGAGATGTTATTCTACCCGATGCACCACCAAATGGTGAACCACTCTTTCGAGCTCCTTGGTACAAAGAGAATGAGTATTGTGATTGCCATCAAGTTAAAGGACACAAAACAAATGGTTGTATGCGCTTAAAACATGTTATCCAAGATTGCATTGATCAAGGTCTAATCAATGTCACACCTTCAACAGCTCAACCTGCTCAACAATCCACATCAAACTATGATCTAGAGACTTTCAAGAATCCACTTCCATCACATGATCAGACAAATAACCTTCAAGCTGGAAATGCTATTCCCTATAATTATGCATCATCTACTATTGGCCGCATTGACCATGCTCGCATTTCTACCATTACCGTCCAAGGGAGAGCACCTGATTGTGCCGTAACCACGCACAGAGGTCGAGTTACCATTCAAGGAGCACCTCCTCATCCTCCTCGACCTCTCTCTGACTATAACCTCTTGGATCACCTTGGTAAAACACCCGCACACATATCTATCCTTGAGCTGCTCCGCATATCCCCCGCACATAAAGCTATCCTTGATAAGGCCTTACAAGAGTCTTCGGTGCCTAATAATATTAATATCACACAATTTCAATCTATGGTCGCTAGCATTGCAACCCCTTGTCATTTGACCTTTTCCGACAAAGATCTTCAACCCTCCATTCATCCGTCACACAATGAGGCCCTCCATATTGAAGTATTTGTTAACCAACGCCGTATCAAACGAGTCTTGATAGATGGGGGAGCAGGTCTAAATATACGTTCTTTGAAACTTATCAAGCAATTGGGATATTCTGAGAAAGATGTTGACACTTCCAAAGTTATAACTATCAGAGCATATGATGACGCTGAAAGAGATACTGAAGGGATCATCTTATTGCCTATTCAAGTTGGGCCGGTCATTACAGAAACTCGCTGCCAAGTCCTTGATATTGATCTTCCTTACAACATCATCCTTGGACGCCCTTGGATCCATACACTTAAAGCAGTTCCATCTACATATCACCAATGCCTTAAATTCCCACATAAGGGTGTTGAAGTTACCATTCAAGCTGATCCCAATCCATTTGAGTTTTGCCGTGCCTTTCAAGCTAAATATCAGAGTCCAAACCATATCCCTATCAACACCGAGGCATATCCGTCTTCCTCCTATGTAGACCCATCCGATCTCCTCAAACCTTCATCTAGCAAAGCCGCTTCCAACCTCCATATCAAATATACCGAACATGGCCCTGGTGAATACAAATTGCAGGAATCCTGTTGCGTTGGTACCCTTCCATTATCTCCTAAATCCCACGGTAAGCCCTCTACATCTAAGCCCACTTCATCCTCCGCTGTTATCAAAGCTCCCCCTACCGTATTCATTAAAGGTGGTTTCTTGGATGACGAAGACATTGAGGACATCAACTCTTGGATATTCTTTGATGAAAATGACCAAGTCCAACTTGAAGTAGAGCGATACAACAACGGGTTTCGTATCATAAAGAACATGGGCTATAAAGGACATGGCGGGTTGGGATCACAGGAACAAGGACCTATTGAGCCCCTTATTGTGTCTACGAAGTTTAATAAGCAAGGCCTTGGTTACCAACCGGAGGTACCGCGACCCAAAGACATTAAGTGTATTTCCGATATTAACGTTGGACCTTCTTCGGTAGGAGAGACTTCTAACTCGGATATCATCGACGACTCCTCCCTTCATATCACCAACCTTTTTCAAGAACATTCCATCTTCATGTTTTCCGCAACCTCTTCTAGCCATCACGATCCCTCCATTAGCCTTTCACTCGTATATCCTGACCTCATCGATTGGGACCAACAGGGGGCACCGATATTAGATACATTTGAAAATGACGAAGCCATTGCAGAATTCATGGGTTTGAGACAAGGTATCCCATTGGGTGATCACAAAGTAGGTTTCATGATGGAATTACCTAAACTAGCATATTTTGGTGGAGGTATCAAATCCTTCAGTCGCAAAAGTGAAATAAACAAAATTCAACAAAATAGGTCACTAGGTGAAAACCGCAAGGTGCCTCTTGACCGTGAAAAAGCAAAAATAAAGGACGTATCCGAAGGTGAAAACCTCTCTGAGGCGCCTGAGGATGAGGGATTTGATCTTCCTGTTGCTGCTGATTACCATGAGAAATCAACTGTGCTAGTTGAAAAATCACAAGACATGAACTTGGGAATAGAACAGAATCTGAAGATCACTTTTTTGGCAGCATCACTATCAGAGCAAGAACGAAAGAACTTCACAGCATTTTTTCTGAGAAGAGCTATAAATTTTGCATGGACTTATGCAGACATGTCGGGTCTAGATCCTTCACTTGTGGTACATCATTTAGCAGTATTCCCTGATGCAAAGCCTGTCAAACAAAAATTGCGCAAAATGCATCCACAAGTTGCCTTATTGGTCAAAGCAGAAATTCAGAAACTGTTAGAAGCAAAGTTCATAAAGCCTATTGATTATCCAGAATGGGTTTCAAACTTAGTACCTGTAGCAAAACCAGATGGACGAGTTCGCTGCTGCACAGACTTTAGAGATCTTAACAAAGCATGTCCTAAAGACGATTTTCCATTACCAAGCATAGACAATATTGTTGATCTTACAGCAGGACACGAAATACTATCTTTGATGGATGGATTTTCTGGTTATAATCAAATCAGAATAGCAGAGGAAGACCAAGATAAAACATCTTTTATTTGTCCATGGGGCACATATTGCTGGGTTGTAATGCCTTTTGGTCTCAAAAACGCTGGAGCTACATATCAACGAGCCATGACAGTTATTTTTCATGATCTTTTTCATACTATCATGGAAGACTATGTTGATGACATCCTGGGAAAATCTAAGACAAGGGAAGGACATCTACAAGTATTGGCACAAATTTTTGATCGATTAGAAAAATACCAAGTCAGACTAAACCCAAAGAAGTGTGTATTTGGCGTAACATCAGGAAAACTATTGGGATATATTGTGTCTCGACGAGGGATAGAAGTGGACCCAACTAAGGTAAAAGCTATCATAGAAATGCCTCCACCAACGAATCTCAAACAGCTCCGCAGTTTACAGGGTAGGCTACAATCTATCCGCAGATTTATCTCACAACTCGCAGATAAATGTCATCCTTTTCAGCATCTTCTTCGTAAGGGCGAACCTTTTAAGTGGGATGAAAAGTGTCAACAGGCTTTTGATAAGATAAAGGAATACTTGGCAACACCTCCTGTGTTAATACCTCCTGTACTTGATCGTCCATTACTGCTCTATATATCATCAACAACCGCAGCATTGGGTGCACTTCTAGCTCAACATGATGATTCAGGAAAAGAACAAGCCATCTACTACATTAGCAGAACTCTTGTGGGATATGAGCTCAATTACTCGTTCATGGAAAAAGCTTGTTTAGCATTAGTGTTTGCTTCCCAAAAGTTGCGACACTATATGTTGAACCAAACAACAAAGCTCATCTCTAATGTGGATCCCCTCAAGTATCTCCTTTCAAAAGCACTTCTCATAGGGAGATTAGCAAAATGGGTTATGATCTTGAGTGAATTTGACATACAATATGTGAACCGTAAAGCTATCAAAGGACAAGTCATTGCTGATCAATTAGCTGCAGCACCTATCACAGACATTCAGCCAATATACCCAGAATTCCCTGATGAAGGATTGTTTAATTTAAGCTCTCCAGCACGATGGCAGCTATACTTTGATGGATCATACACTCAACATGGATCTGGAGCAGGTATCTTGTTTGTCACTCCCCAAGGAGACTGCATACCCAAATCATACAGAATAGCATTCCCATGTACCAACAACATAGCAGAGTATGAAGCTTTAATCACAGGTTTGCGCATGGCAGTACAATGGGCTATCAAACAGTTACAAGTCTTTGGCGATTCTCAGCTGGTTATCAAACAGGTCTTAGATGAATATCAAACAAAAGACGAGAAGCTTCTTCCATACAAGCTAATGGTGGCCGATTTCAAGCAATATTTTGAGGACATTACCTTTGAGCAAATTCCAAGACTACAAAACAGAGCAGCAGATGCCATGGCTATGATTGGATCTCTTTTAGACATGCCATCTAACACCCATAAATGTGAATTCTTGGTCGAACAGCTTTTGATCCCAGCATTTGAAGTTCCACAGTCTGAGCTCATATGTGAGATTGTTGGTCCCAACTCGTTGTGGTACAAAGATATATACGAGTATCTTCGTAATCACACCTTGCCTCTTCAACTATCCAACACCCAGCGTAAAACTTTTATCCGTCGAGCCTCTCGTTACACTATCTTAGGAGACACCCTTTATCATCGGAGTCTTGATGGTATCCTTCTTAGATGTCTTGATTCTGAGGAAGCAAAAACGGCCTTATGTGAAGAACATGAAGGTGTCTGCGGTTCGCACTCCGCTGGCCCTGGCCTTGTTAAGAAACTTCTGCAAGCAGGATACTATTAGCCAACTATGGAAAAAGATGCCCAACAATTTGCAAAGCGATGTTTACAATGTCAGAAACATGGAGATCTAATACATGCACCAGCACATGAGCTTCAGCCTATTGTCACTCCATGGCCTTTTTTGCAATGGGGACTTGATCTTGTGGGTAAAATCCATCCTACTTCATCAAATGGTCATAAGTTTATTATCACTGCCACTGAGTATTTCACAAAGTGGGTAGAAGCCATGCCAATGACCTACATCACAGGTAAACAAATAGCTAAATTCATCTTACATTACATCATCTGCCGTTATGGAGTTCCTCAAGCTATTGTCACAGACAATGGTCAGCCTTTCAAGAACCAAGAGGTTAGAGATCTTTGCAATAAGTTCCATATTCAACATAGGTTCTCTACGCCTTATTATCCTCAGAGCAATGGTCAAGCTGAAGCCTCTAATAAGACAATCATCAAGATCCTCAAAAAGACTGTTAATGAAGCTGGTCGAGATTGGCATCTACAACTGCATCCTGCTTTATGGGCATATAGAACAAGTGTCAGAACTCCTACTGGTGCCACACCCTATGCTCTCGTCTATGGCACTGAAGCTATTTTGCCTATCGAGGTTGAGATCCCCTCTTTGCGCATATCCTTGCAACATACTATCTTAGATGAAGAATATCGAGTGTCCCGACTCCATGATCTTGAGCTCTTAGATGAACGCCGCCTTACAGCACTAAACCATCTTCAAGTCTATCAAAACCGGCTACACCGCAGCTACAACAAAAAGATCAGAGAACGCAGATTTCAGGTTGGCGACCTTGTCCTTAAAGAAAACCAAAGGAATCAACAGCATCGAGAGAAACAGGGCAAGTTTGAACCAAATTGGCTTGGTCCCTTCATTATCACAGCAGTCTATGGATCCGGTGCATACACTTTGTCAACACCTGAAGGCATTCCCTTGGATGAACCCGTCAACAACGTTCATCTCAAGAAGTTTTATCCATGAATCTCAGCTATCCCCCAAAAAATCAAAAAAGCCAAAAAATAAAAAATAAAAAATAAAAATAAAAATAAAAAAAAAAATAAAAAAAATAAAATAAAATAAAAACATCCAATAAATAATCCGTCCTCTGGTGAAAACCTGGTAAACAGGCGCCTTGGATAAGTACCATAGTGAAAACCTGGCAAACAGGCGCTATGTGTAGTGACCAGCTTCCCTCATTTGTTTGGTTCGTTTGATCATTTTTCCCACTGCATCTTGTATAAGCCATACTCATAAGCCCTATCGCAATCTCACACATAGCCTTTCCTCTTCATCCTTTGCCAATGCTAGCTATCATACTTGAGACATTGTCGTGATATCTATATCTTTTGGCACCTTAGCATCTTGGCTACATCTTTTCCGCATTGTCGCTTTTGCATAATAAACCTCATCCCACACTGGGGGCATTTGTTGAGTCTTATTTGGAAGTGGATCCTGTTATCTCTAGCTCATAACACATCAAACAACTCAGCTTACAACACAGCACACCTTATCAACTTCAGCCATGGCATATGTCCACTGACAAATATGACCTAATGACTTGCAACCAGGACTCATACCTTCGCAATCCATCCACATTTATCCAACAATCGCAACAAACATCGCTTGATCAACTATCCAACCGCTTAGCCACATCAATAAGAACTACATCTAGCTCTATCGTTGACGCCTTGATCCCGTGGATACAGGGTATGTAGGCAATCTGAGATGCAAAGGAAGCACTCTGATTCAGGCTAAGACGATAGCCCCTTTCATCAGTCATCTATCATCTTTTCTTCTAAACATCCTTCAATCTTTCAGCTCACATTCTTCTATCTTTCATCACTTACATCATCAATAAAACCCAGAACTACATATTCATCATGTCTCATCTTCATCGTAAATGTGCTTTGATCCCGTGGATACAGGGTATGTAGGCAGTCTGGAATACGAAGGAAGTTTCCAGTACCCAAGCACAGATGATCCTCCCCATCTTCTTCATCTTCATGCATCATCCATCTTCTTCCCTTTGATCAGCTCAAACAGGAAGCAATCCACGTGTCTATTGCAAGCTCACGCACTTTAACCAATCAAAGGTAAGCCAGAAGCTATTTGTCCGCATGCCTTAAGCCAACATTTGCTATAGCAGTTTATCAACAACTTTAGCCTTCAACAGGATGTAACTTTCCTTTTAACAAGGCGCCAGCTTAATCTATCCAAGAGCACCCAAAATTGGCAAGAGAACGTGATGACAATATCTTTTGTTTTATCTTTTGATTTATCTTTTGTCCCTTTTCTATACCTAGTCAAGACTGCCTTGATCTCTTTATATCTTGGTATGTTGCGATGAAGTAAGGACTGGGGCATGGTCATATAGCTTTCGTATGCCGTGTTTGCGGGATGATCTTATTCTCTTCCTATGCGTCTTGGTATCTTGTACGTGTTGGGATTAGCATCTTACATATCAATATCTCTAGCATCTGAGAAGCTAAACAGTCTCTTATGCACTGGAGACTATTCTATGTCAAGACTAACTCCATACATATAACCAGCAAGCTATCATTATGTGTAGTGGAGATAAGCTCAAACCATTGTTTGTAGTGTCAAAGTCCAACACTAGCTGTTATTCATATCTTGTGCATGTTGGCTCCACATCTTGACCACATGCGTTCAGACAAGATTGTAACATGCTAGTTACGCATTGGATACCTCGACACCTTGGTCTCTTATACCCTGGTACATAACATCCATATGCTATATCAAACATAAGGACTGCATTTCTTTTCATTTTGAGTAATTACTTGAAAGCTGCCCATCATCATCCTATCTTATTCATTCTATCTATCCATTCGTTCCATCATCCTCAGCCAAGATCAATCATCTCCATCATCCTTTGTCCATATTCCCGCTCCTGCAAAACAAGTGTTAGCCATACATAAGTTCATTATATATATCTCTTTCTTTACCATCTACCTATATGCATACATCTATTCATATCATTACCTTTTACATATTCAAACATTTTCTATTCCATTACCATTTGCATAAACATCCATCCATAATCCATATATAATCCATACACATAACATGCATAGCCATCATAATATCAATATCACAACCATTATAACATCATATGGATCGCCAAAACTGCCATATATATATATACATGTGTGTCAAAATACAAGTGTCTACAATACAAGCTGAGCCCTGAAAAGAATGAATGTACAACAATGGCTCTAGGCCTCATCATGATACAATGTCACCAAGGTATGCCCTAGCGACTACTGCCAGCTCCCTCGCCCTGACCACCACCACCAACAGGTCCTGTACCTGGTCCCTCATCTCTCGGTGGCCCCATCACTGAAGCTACCGATCGAGATCCACCTGACCTCCGTGAGCTCGAAGCCCCTGACCTGCTCCTGAAACTAGGCTGTCTCTGCTCTGCCGGCACAGCTCCATAATATAAGCCTCTATAATACTCAGCCTCACCCTGCACTCTCCGAAGCTCAACCTGTACCGCTGTCAACTGTGTGGCCAAGTACATGGTAGCTCCATCAGTCCCCAAGGCAGCCACTGCTCTATCTCGCTCACTCGTCATCCCTTGCAGCTGCTGCACTGCCCTATCTCTCTCAGCTCGCAGACCATCTCTCTCTACTCTCATAGCCTGCTCCTGCTATACTGCAGTATCTTGCTCAAGCCTCATCATCTGCTCATGCTACCTAGCTGTATCCCTCTCTCCTGTAACTCTAGCGAGAGCACCGTCATCTTGTCCATCTCCTCTCTGAGCTCCCAACTGTAGCTGAGCCTGATAAGTCTGTGCCTGTGCTCTAGCATGCCGCAGACTAATCACGGCCTGATGCCTATCCATCTCCACTCTCCTCAGCCTCATCTGTGCCTGCTACCTCCATCTCCTCTCCTCTCTGATCCGTCTCCGCAGCTGCTGAATACCTACATCATCTCCTGCTCCGATCTGTGCCTATGGCTGTGCTAATATAGCAGGCTGACCTGGCACCTGCCCTGGCATCTGTATCCCTGGTGTAGCTGGCACTACTGCCTGTGCTGGTGGAGCCCGTTGTCGTCGCCTCCGCACTAGTCTCTCCATCCCAATCTCTCCAATCTCCCCATCTCGTGTCAACCGAGTCGGCCTAGCTGTCGCCCAGTATACATCGTACTCTGGCAATGTCCCTGGATCTACAGGACCCTGTCTCCACTGCCATGCTGCTGGCTGCAGTCCATCTCTCTCTGCC
This sequence comes from Cunninghamia lanceolata, assembly GCA_027924645.1. Taxonomy (NCBI): domain Eukaryota; kingdom Viridiplantae; phylum Streptophyta; class Pinopsida; order Cupressales; family Cupressaceae; genus Cunninghamia; species Cunninghamia lanceolata. The sequence goes on along the minus strand of BSBN01001720.1, from coordinate 2,815,958 downwards.
AAGGCTGTGTCCACCACAACCTCTGGACCCCAATCAAACACCTCCTGCCTCGTCCTCCCAAAAACGGCATCCCCTACAGGTACTGCCTGTGCCTCTCTGAACTGTCTCAGGGCCCTCTCTGGCAAATAGCGCTCTATAATGTACACGCCGCGTCCAAAAATGTACCTCGCCTGTCTAGCATAGGCAAGCTCGGCATCCTCCTCCTCCCACTGCTCACATCCTAGCCATGGCCTCCATACAAATCTGTCTATCTCATCTAATCTCCGCTGCCAGTATACCACCCCTCGGCGCTGTCGATAAGTCAACGCTCCTCTATACATCCGTGCAAATGGCTCTCCTGCTGCTCTAGCAACCCATCCCTCTGGTCTCGTCACCAGAATGTGCTCATACGCCCATACATGCAAAACTATCACTCCTGCTGACATACTAGCTCCAAACATGTACGCACAATCATGCAGATAATGATAGAGCTGCCCCAACACGCACTCTGCCCATGCATATCTCATGCCATAGGAGAACATGCCCTCCATCACTGTCCCCCATCCTACAGGAAAACCTCTAGCTCTCCTGTCACCCACTAGCCATCTAATGATACCCACTACCACCCGCTGTAATCTGTCGCAGAGCTCCTCCATCCTCCCCATCGGAATCTCTGAACCCTCTACTCCGATGTCTGGTGTGCCAAACAATCTCCTGAATGCCGCTGGGCCCATCTCCGGATCATAATCTACACGATCCCCATCTATCAGAATCCTCAAAATCTGGAACACTCCTCTAAGGTGATGGTTGCCTCTCCTGTCGGTAACAAGAATGAATTGTGCTCGCTCATCCATCGCTTCACCATTGCTGTCATCAGCCCTCGATATGCCTGAACTGGCTCTAATCAGGATACATGCTCTAAGCCCAGGATCTCCAACACCAGTAGCTCCTCTGCATCCAACCGTCTCACCAGCCGCAAATCTCTCGGATGAGGCTCCCGTGATAGCAATGGCGGTAGTACATCCTGCATCATCCATTTACCCTTGTCAGTCCATTCCGTTAGCCATTCATTTCAAAATTTGCCTATCTATTTGCTATTTTATCCTACACCTACTATAGGCAGTTCATTTTACCACATGCGACCTTTTCCTGCTCATTAGCGACCCACTTTCTTATATGCGCCTCTGTTTTGACCAAACGCGAGCTCTTTTGCACATGCGCTCACTGTTTCACTATAAGCGACCTAAACTTCCCTCTGCGCTCATTATCCCTTCATATGCGAGCCATATCCTATGTGCGACTCTATTTACCCTAAAAGCGAGCTCTATTTTATATGCGCCTAGCTTTTCACCATTAGCGAGCTACCTCACCATATGCGCTCCCTGTTTCACTATAAGCGCGCTATCTACCACATGCGAGCTGCTTGCCTTCATATGCGCGCTCTATTACCTTATGCGACTCCTATTTGCTTATAAGCGACTCGTTTTTCCCTATATGCGCATTTTAGCCGATATTTTCCTGCCGACAGGATGCGACCTCATTTTCCCTAAGCGACCTACCCGCGCCCATATGCGAGCTAAATTACTCTAAGCGATCTCTATTCCTACATAAGCGACCTAAATGTGCCATGTCCTACTCTCATCGCTTTTGGTGACGTGTGTGAATTAATTATGCTTTTAGGCTATTAAATGCACGCTTTTGGGAAAAGTTTTGAAACATACCGGTGCGCCTGCTCCCTCTGGTCATCCATGTGTCCTCACTCGCTCCGCACGATGATCTCTGCGTGGAATAACCATCCTGCTAGCTCTGTCACTCTCACTCTCAGGAGCTCTGGATTTCTCTAAGTTTCTAAGCACAAATGAGCACAAATGAGCCTATTTGCCCTTGAAGCACCTACTTATAGCCCTTCTCCAAACCCTAATTCTTCTATGCCACAGCCTATTTTCTTCCATGCAACCCTCCTTTCCTTCGTGTCTGCCCTCTTTTCTGCCTTTTCTTCTATCGAGAGCCAACCCAGCCCTTCCTGGTTCGTCTGGCTTACCTCTCGAGGGGGCATCACCTGCCAGTTACACTGGGGCATAACTTGTTTATCGAACGCATCTCACATCTTCTTTGACACAACGTTCTATCGAACATTGTATCAAAGAGGGGCAAAATGTAGACACCCAAATTTGTCCATGTCTAGCAACACCTTGTTAAATCACTAATCCATTAGCTAATTAATTAAATAAATTTTATTTATTTAATTAAAATCCCATTCTCATCCACTTAGCCAATTAATTAAATAAATTGTATTTATTTAATTAATTCCACATCATGTCTTTTCTCATTTTATGCATTTATCCCATTAATTAAATAAATTTTATTTATTTAATTAATATCCAACTCATATCCCAACTAATTCAAATACTTTATTTGAATTAAGCCCTCATCATTTATCACATTTCAACACTTGTCCATTTCCCATTCATCATGTGTTGTAAGACAACTTTCATTTAAAATCTTTCACATGTACAACTAATTGGACCTAAATTTAGTAACTTTCAATCTTAGCCATTCACATAGCCTCTGAATCTCCACCGTTGATTGATCTTGGTTGAGTTCTATATAAACACCCTTTCATTCCATATGAGATATCCAGTAATCCAGCAATCCAGCAATCCAGCAATCTAGTAATCCAGCAATCATATAGCACCTACATTGTCATCTTGAGCATTTGAGCATTTGAGCTTTTATCATCCATCAATGGCAGCTTTCAGCTTTGTAATTGCTTATTGTTGAAGAAGCGGTCCACATCTCTCTCTCAAATAAGGAATCGCACGGTCTAGGTGATGTTATGCTTGAATTGCATTATCCTTTGATTTCATTTAGGTTAGATTCCTTGATGATGGTAGGGTTAGGGTTTCATGACTATGTCTGATCTTCCACACCTGACTTTCATGATGGAATTACCTAAACTAGCATATTTTGGCAGAGATATCAAATCCTTCAGTCGCAAAAGTGAAATAAACAAAATTCAACAAAATAGGTCACTAGGTGAAAACCGCAAGGTGCCTCTTGACCGCGAAAAAGCAAAAATAAAGGACGTATCCGAAGGTGAAAACCTCTCTGAGGCGCCTCAGGATGAGGGATTTGATCTTCCTGTTGGCGCTGATTACCATGAGAAATCAACTGTGCTAGTTGAAAAATCACAAGACATGAACTTGGGAACAGAACAGAATCCGAAGATCACTTTTTTGGCAGCATCACTATCAGAGCAAGAACGAAAGAACTTCACTGCTTATTTTCTTCCATGCAACCCCCCTTTCCTTCGCGTCTGCCCTCTTTTCTGCCTTTTCTTCTATCGAGAGCCAACCCAGCCCTTCCTGGTTCATCTGGCTTACCTCTCGAGGGGGCATCACCTGCCAGTTACACTGGGGCATAACTTGTTTATCGAACGCATCTCACATCTTCTTTGACACAACGTTCTATCGAACATTGTATCAAAGAGGGGCAAAATGTAGACACCCAAATTTGTCCATGTCTAGCGACACCTTGTTAAATCACTAATCCATTAGCCAATTAATTAAATAAATTTTATTTATTTAATTAAAATCCCATTCTCATCCACTTAGCCAATTAATTAAATAAATTGTATTTATTTAATTAATTCCACATCATGTCTTATCTCATTTTATGCATTTATCCTATTAATTAAATAAATTTTATTTATTTAATTAATTTCCAACTCATATCCCAACTAATTCAAACACTTTATTTGAATTAAGCCCTTATCATTTATCACATTTCAACACTTGTCCATTTCCCATTCATTATGTGTTGTAAGACAACTTTCATTTAAAATCTTTCACATGCACAACTAATTGGACCTAAATTTAGTAACTTTCAATCTTAGCCATTCACATAGCCTCTGAATCTCTACCGTTGATTGATCTTGGTTGAGTTCTATATAAACACCCTTTCATTCCATATGAGACATCCAACAATCCAGCAATCCAGTAATCCAGCAATCCAGCAATCCAGCAATCTAGTAATCCAGCAATCATATAGCACCTACATTGTCATCTTGAGCATTTGAGCATTTGAGCTTTTATCATCCATCAATGGCAGCTTTCAGCTTTGTAATTGCTTATTGTTGAAGAAGCAGTCCACATCTCTCTCTCAAACAAGGAATCGCATGGTCTAGGTGATGTTATGCTTGAATTGCATTATCCTTTGATTTCATTTAGGTTAGATTCCTTGATGATGGTAGGGTTAGGGTTTCATGACTATGTCTGATCTTCCACACCTGACTTTCACCTATCACAACCATAGGATAATAAACTAGGCGTAGGGGTGTAGATTGTGCTAGCCAATACATGGTCATAAGGAACTTGCATGTTTATGGATGGTCAAGGGTGGTTATGGTAAGCTTACTTGCAATGATTTCATCAAGGCTTTCATGTTTAACTTGTTCAACAAAATCATCATTAAAAGGATATGAAGACATGATTGGACTTGGATTTAGGATGATGTGACGTAAGATAACTTGATGGATTGATTTGGATTTGAATTAAAGGGGAGCTTGGATTTATTTGGACTAATTGGGATTGGGATTTGGATTGGTTTGGGATTGATTGACCAAGGTCAATGATATACGACACGTAATACCAGGATGGATTTGATTTGATTTGATTAGTCAAGTCCAACGATATACGATACTCGACCAGATTTGGATTAATTGGGGATGATTTGGATTAGACCAAAGGCCCTTTCATGTTTGGATTGGATTGGATGATTTTATTAAGGATTAGGCCAAGGGCCCTTTGGATAATGATTTGGATGATGATTGGAGGAAAATGATTATGGGTTGGATGAAATTGGATAGAGTATGATTAGGATTTGGAGAGGGTTGAAATAGGTTAAGTCCTTAACCAATTTTTGATTTGCAAATGATGGTTTTTTTGGATTAAGGATTGGAATTGGATGATGATGAAGGATGGTTAGAGGAATAATGGATAATGGATGATTGATTTGTGATGGGGGATAAGTTGATTAGATGATGATTAGGATGGAATTGGATTTAAGCTCAACTATGGGATTATGATTGGAATTGATTAATGGATGGGATGATTAGGGATTATTGGAATACAATTATGTGTCATGCCCACATTTGCATGTAGACATGAATAACCGAATAGATTTTTTTCTCTAAAACATTAATAATGTAAGCTACTATTGTGTATTACACGATAACCTAATACGTGCACTTAGTTGCGTCATTGTGCAACGTCAACCAAGCACGTCACACAAGGAGGGGAAAAACATTCAAGAGGCGGGTGTAACGAAACTTCCTTTGTACACCCTACGTAGATGAAGGTAACCTAATAGGGTTCGACGTCACATTACAGATGCCATGAGGGAATAATTCATAAATTAATTCCCTCCTAGGTTTTTCTAGGTGGATATGAAATGGAAATAGCCCCGTCTTAAGAATATGAGGCCCAAAAATAATAATTAATTAAAATAAATAAATAATTTCCTAGCTTATGAAACTTGTGAAAATTTAATTAATACTAGAACCATTAAATAGTTTCAACTAGAAAAAAATAATAATTAATTTTTTTACTAGAACAATAAAATTATAACCTCATAACTTATTACGAAGGAATTACAACTTAATCTACCTTAGTAACAATCTTAATATACCAAAGAAAATGAATTTAAGTGACAACAATAATTCATATGACCATTAATACAATCTGCCCTTAAGCATCATAATAAATAAAAATATATATTTTTAAAAATTAATGAGGATTATTAGGGTCCACTAAATAAAATAAATACATCTAATGTTAAAAAGAATAATTAAATAACATTCTACTACAAATAAACCCACCAGTTATTAATACTCAAAAATACAACATCATAACAATTACATTTCCTAACTTTATTTTATATTTCTAAATTAGTCACATAAATGGGAATGTTTACTAATCAAGCTTAATAGCTCTAAATTATCTTAAGTTCCACTAATATCTATGGCAAACTCACTAATTACAAGTTAGTGATATAAAATAACCTATTCACTCAATTTCTCTCATTTTATTTCTTTCTTTTTCTTTTACAAGTTGAATGGGAGACAAGGAGAAGGGAAGAGAATATATATATATATATATATTTTTTTTTTTCTAACATTTCTATTTATTTAGGGATTCCATTGATGAATAGCATTGCATTTGCGGCACCATTGTTTGGTATTTGTTCCATTAAAATGAGAGGTATTTATTTGTTCACTCTCAATTCTCTCTATTAATATTTTCTCTAAAATTTGAATATTTCATTTTTTAATAGCAAGTAGATCTTTAATACAAATTTATATGCATTTCTATGTGTGTGTGTGTGTGTGTATATATATATAATAGAGATATAAATATATATTTCTATGCATATACAAAAAATTAAATATATGCAAATTATTTTAAAAATCTTATTTTGCATCTGTATATATACCAAAGATTTATATATACATTTCTGTGTATATACAAAGATATGAAACCCCAAATACACACAATATATATTCAATATATATATATATATATATATATATATATATATGTTGCAAATATGTGCATATAATGTGTTGTCATTGATGTCAACATCTCTTTGTCAGAGATAGTGCAAAGAGTGCAGTTCACTAAAGTAGATTACTCCGCATTTTTGATGAGAAGAAGATCAGAGTCTGCGGATTAAAGGGTTTGTAGAGGATTGTCTGAAGTTGCTCCAGTTTAGATTTGAGAGGTCCACATGAAGAATTGGTGAAGTTAGTGCCATCTGAGTAGAACTGGGTTTTGTAGTTGTTTAGAGGTAATAGAGTGACAAGAGTTTGGTCTGGATTGCTCTGCATTGGAATATTATGGTCTGCAGTTTTAGAGGTATGTTTGGGATGTTGGTGTGTATCCTCAACTCAAGTGGTTCATGGTTTGGAGGTCCAGAAGTAATCTTTCTAGTGTGACAGTCATCACAGTCAGTGTTCTTAAGTTCTCGGATGAAGATGCAAGTGTTTCTGGTGATTTGAGATGGTACGGTTGTTCTTGTTGATTTCATTGTGCTTGTGGTGGTCTTTGAGTCATGTGCCTATTGTGTTGGTGGTCCACATTGAGGATTGAGCTCGTGGTTGAAGATTTCTCCTTGAGTGTTGCTGTTCTTTCTAGTCTTGGCCGACCGGATGCTTTGTGCATGTTGCGGATGATCTAAGAGAAGTTCTATGGAGCGTTGCGTGTTGTTTGAGGAAGTTTTGAGTCCTAGCTATGCTTGGCTAATAGACGAGTGGTTCGCATGTAGCATTTTGTATTAAGTCAAGTCTTGTGATTGTAATTGCTAGTAATGCCTATCTTGGAGAGCGAAGATGCGGATATAGCGAAGAAGTAAGTGGGGGAAGAGTAAAGGTGTTGTGCACTTCAATGGAACTGAACCTTGCATGAAGAAGATGTTGTTTCTCAGTTCAATCTTTTAGTGTTAACATTGTGAATGTTCTTGTAGGCAGTGAGCCTCCTTTGAGTAGTGAGCTCTGGATAGTGCGCTCGAAGGCAAGTGCCTTCCCATTTTTCTATTCTTTTAATAGAGAATAAATCTTGTGGGTTAACCCCCATCGTGGATTTTCCCTTAATTGGGTTTCCACGTAAAAATCTTGGTGTTATGTGTGTTGATTATGTATCTATTCTTGTGTTGTTGATTCATGCTTTCATGGTTATATCATTAATCTATTTATAAGTGATAAAGAAGATTAAATGCAGCAAAAGATAAAGATTTGTGACAACTGATTCACCCCCCTCTTAATTGTCTGCCCTAATCTCAGCAATATATATATCTGTGTGTGTGTGATGACATAAATAAAAATAACATAAAAAAATATTTAACACACAGAGATTGCCTGCACAAGGGCTACCAACCTCTGTACAAGTCGTGGACCCCTTTTCAAGGGATCCACGACCTGCACACAGGCTGCGCCTCCCTTGTGGGAGGGATGGAGCCCCAAACCCCACAGGGCATAGCCTGTGGGGGGTGGGAACTCCTCCCCATTGTCCACTATGGTGGCGGCATTAGGGCCTACAATGCTCTAATTACAGAAAGAATTTTTTTTTAATTTTTATTTCTATTATTTGTTTTTTATTTGTTTTAACTTCCATTTATCTAATCCCTATTATATATTTTTTATATTTTCATATATGTGCATTATTTAATATGTATTTTAAGTTATATAGTATTATATATATTTTTAAGTTGCTTCTGGTTTAAAACAAAGACATAAAAGATATATATCATTTTAACAATAAACTTATAAACTACTCTCTCTCTCTCTCTCTATATATATATATATATATATATATATATATATATATATATATATATATATATATATATATATAGAGAGAGAGAGAGAGAGAGAGAGAGAGAGAGAGAGAGAGAGAGAGAGAGAGAGAGAGAGAGAGTAGTTTCTTCTTGACAAGTTTACAAACTTCACAATATGTAACTCTTCTCCTCTCTTATGCTAGTTCTTCAAAATCTGCAAAAACAAGAACTTCTTCCAAAGACCAAATGGAGGTGCTCACCTCCCAATCGTAGGCTTGCTCACAAGCCACCCTTGAGCTAGGAGGCCAACTAAGACACCCAAGGAGCACACCAAAACAAATGAAACACCATTCATTTCACACAAAAAGAACAATACAAATTCCCAACCAAGGTTTATGCAACACAAAGGATTCCAACAAGAATCCAAAATAGGGGGAGTAGAGTAGAAAACTCTACCTTGGGGAAAATGAATCTTATACACTAAAAATCACATATGTTCATCTTCTTTTCTCTTGAAAACCTCCATAACCATTTTAACACCCAAAATCCTCCAAAACCTCCATAACCATTTTAACACCCAAAATCCAAAAGCTCCAATATCAAATGGCACTCATGCCACACAAAAGTAATATATGGCACCACTCATGCCAGTTCTCTCTCTCAAGAGAGTGGGTTTTTCCCCAAGTAGGATTCTTACCTCCCTCAACCCCTCACATTGGTTGCTCACAACCATTTGGGGAGCCAACCCAAAACACATTTCACCCAACCCAACAACACACTACAAACCATCAATAACAAGAAGAATAAATACAAATAAAACATAACCAAACATTCACTAGATTTCCATTTTCCATGACATTCACAACAAAAAATCTAAATCTACAAGGATAGAAGCCTACCTCACTAAAGCTTTTCCAAAGGTTGGTGAAGCACAATTTTGGTGAAGTCCCTCCAAGAGCTCCACTAGCCTTCTCCTTCAATCTCCCAATCGGACACTCTCAAAGTCTCAACTTCACAAGTGAAATTGACTTGCCAAATGTTTTCTCCCTTTGCAAAGAGGCTATAAGTAATGGATGACATGTTACACATCCTCTCCAAATGAGAAGGTGCCACATGGAATCCACCTCATCCCTCTCCACCAATCCTCACACCCCAAGGAGTGATTTGATTCCTCATGGCTCTCACACATGTGTGAGACCTAGGGGAGAGGAGTGTACTTGTACACTCTTCTCCAAATTTTTTCCAAAGTTGGCTCCCACATGTGTGGAGCCTTGGGATGAGGTGGTACTTGGTCAAACCTCATCCCCAAACCTAGGAGATTGGAAGGAGATGGTGACAAGTCCACCATCTCACTTCCCCAAACTTACTCACGCCACTTTTTTCCCAAGGCATTTGGGAGTGGTCTAAATCACCCAAATCCCAACATTTCAATGCCCAAAAGACTCCCAACCCCAAGGTATATGACCTAGGGACTTAAAATGAATAAAATACTCATGAAAAAACCTCTGAAACCTCCTCAAAAGTGCCCTCAAATTTTAAATTCAAAAATAAGACACACAAGCAACCAACTCACCACCCATGCCAACTCATATTTACGCACAATTTTAAAACTCAAATAATCTCAATAAATAAATCACATTACACATTACACATTTACAAAAGACTTTAGTCCCCATATAGACTAATGTCAGGCATCATAGGAAATTCACATGGGTTTCTAGTTGACCTCCAAACTTCCATTAGTCATGGAAAGTACCTACACATCTCAATTGCACACATCAATTTGTCCAACAAGCATATATACATAGCCAAAGCAATTTGAATTAAATTCCAGTTATAATCATATTCAATGCAAAAATCTTCACTCTAATGATAATCAAAATCCATATGAATGTACATTACATATCAATACAATGTCAATCACCATTTCACAATATCTCCTAATGGCATCACATGTTCATCATTATGATCTACCATCACATATATCCAATTTAAATTCATTTCAACTTATCTAATAGCATAATCCATAACACATAATTAAACAACATATATGATAAATCAAAACATATCTTCATCACATAAATTCAACTATGATAAATCTATTTCATAATTAGGTCACCATCACTAATGCAAGTAAATAGCTAATATGATCAAATGAACAATGTCTACTATAGTCTGTCCAAACAACATAATCCAAAATCCATAGTCTAGTGTATAGGTAACCCAATAATAATAAGTCCAATGTCCAACATAACAACCATAACATGTCAAATAGAGTAACTCAGTAATCATAAATGAATGGGCCTCACATTATGGATTAGGAGATGAAGTGATTTGGTATATATGATGGGATTAGATGAGAATGGATGATAGGTTTGATTAGGGAGATGGATTGGATTAAGATTGGGAATGGAATGGATGAGAATTAAATGATGAAGTGGATTATGAGAGACTTGATTAAGCTCAAATAACTTGGGATTGGGGTAAGCTCAATTGATGGGAATTGATTAGGATAATGAGGATGATTGGGAAATGGATGAGGTGGATAGAGGGATATATGATTAGGATAATGGATTGGATTATATGTGGAAGAGAGTCAGGATTATGTGGCTAAGGGATTTAGGTTAAGAGGATGAAGAAGTGATTAGGATTGAATTAGGATGGAGATGGAGAATTAGATTAGGAATTGGATGAGATGATTATGATAATGGAAAGTGGATTAGGATGTGGATTAGGAAGACAATGGATATTGGATTAGAAAGTGATTAGAATGATAAGATGGGATTATGCTCAAAGATGGGATATGAGCAAGCTTAAATGATGGGATTAATTAGGAATGATGATTATGTTTAAGAAATGGATGAGGTGGACAATGGATTAGGATTAGGACCTTGATAAGATTATGAAATTTTATTGGGCTTAGGGTCCAATGATGATTGATTAGGAGAATGATTTGGATGAGTAGGATAATGATTAGGATGAAATTGGATAATTCAATGAATGATTAGGATGAAAGTTGATTGAGATAAGGTGGAGTAGGAAGAAGATGGATTATTTGGGCTTGGATTAGGAAAATTAATGACTTGGATGATGGATTAAGATGTGATTAAGGATGGGTTATGTGCTTGACCTTAGGCAACTTTGTAATAAAATAAACACACACTCATGCACAATTCTTGCAAAGGATTTGAACTTGATTTGGATTTAAGGGGATTCACAGGTTTTGATGATGAAGACACACCAAACACACCAACATCCTAGATTAGTCAAGTAGGTGTGACATATCTTGTGGATCTAACAAAATGGTGATGGGTCAATCCCAACTCAAAATAGAGAAGTGATTCCCACCCCCATTAATATCATGATCCTATAGCTTGGATAGATAGGAAATATATGGTCATGTACCACCATATATCCCTTACCTTGGATACTTTCATCTTTCCCTAAGTAGACCCTATCTCAAGTATAATGGTACATGTGAGCATCTTCCCCTCCTACTACAACGGTGCACCACAAGATATGATGAACGAAGGGTCTTAAGCTAGGATGTGCAAGCTTCTAGGAGATATCCTTGATACACTCAAGGTGTGTAAGGCCTAAATCTGTGAGATGAGGGGTATGTCTAATAGCATGGTGTGAGAGGGTAATCCACTCTCCTCCATCACTTTACAAGGTATAATGTTCTTTCAAGCTTTTCCCAAACAACAAATGTCTTCCAATGGACGAGTCTTTCAATTCTCTTCCAAATTTGTATACCCCACTAAAAAATGAGGGTTGAGGTCATCCCCTTGGTGAGGAATTCTAAGGTAGGGCCCCTAGAGGAAAGAATCCAAGGTGCTTTTGATCTCCAAGATTTCCAAGTGGCATGAGGAGAGAGCATACACACCAAGGACCTTAAGATGATAAATGATAACAAAGATTAGATCAAATCAAGGTTTTTTGATCTCCAAGATCACCAAATGGTGCAAGGAGAGAGCATACACCTTGAAATGAGATAAAACAAAGCATACAAGTTCTTTTTATCTCCAAAAAGAATGTGCTTATATTTAGTTGAAAAATGATGTATCCTTCGGCAAGCGACCCTACAACTTGTTAGTAGTTTGGATTATTTGATTTTGACTAACAATGTGCTACAAACAAGTGTGTTAGATTGAAATAATAAAATCTGCAAAAAGCAAATGTTAGATGGAATGATACAATAGATTAGATAAGATATTTGGATTCCTTGTGAAATTTTAAGCCATTTCAAAAAAAATCATCAAATTTCGTTAAGTTTTGCAAAAGTTGTGGGCATTTAAAGTTTTTAGGGTGCATGCACTAACAGACAGGCCTAGGCACTAAGTGAAGAAGTAAATGCACCAATATAGGTCCTGGACGCTATAGAAAGAGGTTTAGGCACTACAGGATGAGGTATGGGTGCTACAGGATGAAGTCTAGATGCTAAACTATTGACAGGGAAACACTTAGGTGAGAATGAGACCCAGACACTACAAGATGAGGTTTAGGTAGTAAACTACTGATAGGGAAACACATAGGCCAGAATGAGATGTAGGTACTACATGAAAAAGTTTAGGCACTATAGGATGAGGTTTAGGTGCTAAACTGTTGATAGGGAAACATAGAGGGCAAAATGAGAACTAGGCACTACATGAAGAAGTTTAGGCACTATAGGATGAGGTTTAGGCCCTACAGGATGAAGTATAGGCACTAAACTAGGAGAAACTTGCAAAACAGAGAATTAGCAGACACATGCACCACAGGATGAGGTATAGGTGCTGACAGAGGGATCGTGGGTACTGATTCACAGTCGTAGGTGCTACTATAACCCGCACAACACCACTTGACAAGAAAACTCACAAAGATGTTAGATTACAAGGGTGGGTGTCCCATTGGGTGTGCCAAAATGTATAACATAGAAATGAACATGAGAAACAAGTTGAAACACTAACCTATTTCACCCAAAATCTAAGCTACCTCGGATTGAGCAAAAGGAATGCAAACATATAACGTTAACCTAAATGACTAAATGCAAACCTTCATTTTGTGATGTGCTCCTTTGATGATTTGATGTGGATGGCTCCTCAAATGGGCAACATGACCTTGCTTCTTATGGAGTCTTGGAGGAAAAGAGGGAACATTATGTTGCACGAAGTTGTTGTGTGTTTTGTGAAGGGGTGAGCTCTAATTTATAGATTTTTAGAGGCTCAATTGGATGGTTGGGATTGAATTGAAAGATCAAGGGTGGAGGATTGTTAAGAGCTCTCAAGCAAGGAGAGCTTGCCAAGTGTCATGATAGGATTGGTGGATGGAGATGTCCTTGGATCAAGGAGGAATGGATGGTTAAGATTGGGCTTTGGGAAGATTGGAGGGATGATATTATCTTGGTAGATGGGAGGTATGGGTTGGATTTGATTGGAATTTAAATTGGGAAGCATGGGTACATGCCCAATTTAAAATTGGAGGAAAAGGGATGAGTTAGATTTGATTTGAATTTTAAATTGAAAGCATGGGTGCAAGCCCAATTTAAAATTGGAGGAATAGGAGATGAAGGACGAAAAGACCTTTGTACATGGGTCCTTGACCATGCCTTTTGTAGGAAGGCCATGTGGACATGTACAAGAGGTCCATACCTTTGTACATTTGGGGGGATGGAGATGATTTGACCAAGGTTAGATTATGATTTAGGTTGTGCAAGTGGTGATTAGGTTAGTTAATTAGGTTTAGGTGACCTAATTAAAAGTCTAGAAAATAGGATGATGTGATAGGGGGATATTAGATAAATTAAATTTATCTAATGTTTGGACTATAGAGAAAGGGGTTAGAAGATTAATAAATCAGTTTGGCTAGGGCTAGGTACTGATGTAGGTACCAATGTAGGTACGAATGAATATTGAATAATGCATGAATAGTGACTTTGACAATAAAATATTGTAAAATCATGGATTAAAGGGGATTTGATTAATTAATTGTTTAAACATGTGTTTAATTGTGGAGAAATGGTGGTTTAGGGCTATTTAGATATGGTTTGGAGATGTTTAGGGATGAATAGGGATAGTTAGTGATGAATTGAACAGTGGACAATTTTAGGTGTCTACATTAGTCAATTAATTAGTCTCATTTTCCCAAGATGTTTACTATTTGTAATTGTGAAATTATCATACTAATAAAATTATTAATTAAAACCATTTTAATAAAAATATTGATAATAAAGTTATTATTTATAACCATTTTAATTAAAATATTTTAATATAATAATATTTTGACAAGTAATATGTTTTTCTTATATTAAATTTGACTCATAATTCAATCTTTATCCACTTTTATAAAGACATTCAAATTAGTTTGCGAAGTCATTTCCCAATATTTGTACTAAATATATTTGACAATTCTTTTGAGATCTTTCTTAGAGAAAGTTGTTCTTATATAGAGGAGAGGATCTAGTAACTGAGAAAGCTCTAAATTTGTGCCTCTCAAAATCATACATGGCAATTTCAAATTACTTTCAAATTCTTACAATAGTTTACTTGGGAATGCTACTTATAACTAAGGTCTTAGATCCACATCATCAAATATGATGCCACATTAATATGGTTGCTATTAATGTGTCTAAAAAAACCCAAAAAATGTGATAGTTGGACATTAAGTTATAATAGTTGTTATTAAGTCATGTTTTGTTGGTGTGCCCATGTGTTGATACATGATTTATTGCTTTCTATATTTAAAGATTTCATTCAATCATAAGTACTTTTGATCAACACTAACAATTTTGAAATCACAACTACTGGTACTATATTATTAAAAACATTGAACATTGAATCCACAAATATTATCACAACTATTGGAACATGCTTAACTACTAACTCCTCTCAAAAAGCACAAGCCACATATTGTAAACTTTCAAGAACACATTCAAAGTGCAATCTGTTTGGGTCAAACATAACTCATATAGATCAAGTGTTATAACGACATTTTTTGGTAGGCAGATCAGATCATTAATTTCTTGTATTTTGGAGCAGAGTTTGTAGACAATGGACGGGGATGGGCGCACATACAATGCACAGGGATGGGCCCACATACACAGTCTACATTAGAACACAAGTGACAAGGTTAAGGCAGTTGCTTGCCATGACAAAGGCAAATTGGTTGCACAATTCAAATGTATGACAAAATATAAGTGTTACAATGTTGAACGAAATCCTGTAAGTTATAACGTCTGACCAGGCCTGGATATGGATGGCCTGGATAGGGACGGTATTCCTGTTGTTTTGGCTGTTTATTGTAGTCGAAATTTTAGTATAAATTCCCAACTTGGTTGTGACATAAAGAAGCTATCATGACATTAGTCAACTAATTAGTGACAGTTTTAACTAAGATGTTTACTATTTGTATTTTGGGATGGGCCCAAACACACAGGCTACACTCAGAGTACAAGTGACAAGTTTCAGGCAGTTGCTTGCCATGAGAAAGTCAAATTGGGTGTGCATTTCAAATGTATGACTAAATATGAGTGTGTGAGTGTGATGATTTTGATAGGTTGCATTTGGGGTGGGGCTGAAATTTTCCGTCACCAGCTTAGGGATTTTTTAGTTAGGTTTTAAATTTCTACCATTTATTTTATAAACAAATTTGGAGGAATTTTTTTTATATAATCATTTTTAATTTTTTTATTTGTAGGTCCTTAAAAATCTTGTTAAATCATTTAGCATTAAGCTATTGTAAAAAAAAACTTCATGAGACCACAAGCTTCCATAAATTTCGGAGCTTAAAGTTTTAAGCCTACCCACAACTACGAAATTCATGGGACCACCTCCTTTAAAATCCTCCCAAAAAATTTCAAACTCTTAGATAATTTAGGAAGCCCTCCTCCATGAGACAACAGTCTAAAGGACTGTATTAGTTACTGCTTAGTATAAGTGTTATTAAATGGTTGACCCAGATATCTTGTTGGTTAAGATTAATGTATAGTATTTGGCTTATTGATGGGATTATAAATATTTATTTTTATGAAAATAATTAAAGTACATTAAATTAGAAGTCATTCTTACACTAAGCTGTGACAAATAAAAGACTAATGCCTAACAAAACATTTAAACAATTTTTTTACTTCAAATGTGTTATTAATTGATATATATATATATATATATATATATATAATCAATCATATTCAAATATATACTTGTATGTGATATTTAAAATATTAATCATAAAAAGGTTAAATTCATAATTTTATTTTGAATCACATTATAATTGTTTGATCACATTATGTAAACAAGTGCCATGTAGTGGCCACTACCTGCCTTTATAGTATTGTAATAATTAAACTTGTCTTGTAATTAAAAAATAATGTAAGTTTATAGATATGTTAGGAAATATTTTAAAAATGATGTTTAAATTCATTAATTAGTATCTAAGGGAATGAGAAATTGTCATAATGGAAGTGAATATCCAAATGGAGATAAGATGGTGTATGTGTACATTATCTAGAAAAATTAGGAGTCTGTTTAAGTTAATTGTGTAACTAATAAAAAATTACATAATAATAATAATAATAATAATAATAATAATAATAATAATAATAATAAACCTATAAGTGGAATTAAATTCAAACTAATAAAAAGTGACAAATTTTGGCATAAAATAGTGAATGATGGAGAGAATATAAGGGGAGTGGAGGAGACATTCAAGGAAAATGGGGGAGAATATGATCTTGAATCAATTAGCCAATAGAATTGTATTTCCTAAATCTAAAAATTATTTAATATTTTTGTTTAAGAAATTTGTATTTTTAACAATATCAATTACAAAAATGCTATTGATTAGCTTGTTTAACAAAAATTAATTTGATTTTAGGGATGTTCAAGTGTTAAAAAATGAGGAGTTTTTTTCTTAGAAGGGTTTGATATGCAGATTTGATAGACTGTGGCCAGGATCTAAACATTTGGATTTCTAAGCAGTGACACCCTCTTACAAAGGGGAAAATTTAAATTTACCCATGTGGTAAAGGATTCTTTGTAGTTGCATTTGATTTAGTTTCTAATTGAAATGCTATTTTTATTGGTTGCTCTTGGTTTTGGGAACAACATGCACACTGTTGCTAAAGCATTGGGTTTCTACCTTTAACCCTCTCACTAAATCTTTCAATCAGCTTCTAGTTTGGATTTGTCCACCAAAACTGCCTCTTCATTTTTGGTGTGAATCTTACTATAAAGGCGCTGGTAACTCGGTGGGTCATTTTATCATGGTGGATCAAGACACTACTTTCTTCTCTCACACCACATATGCTCGTATTTTAGTGGAATTGGATTTCTCTATGCCTCTCTTGGAAGAGGTTGTTTTGCAAGTTGCTGATCGTTCTTGGTGTCAACCCTTGGATTATGAAGGTATCCCATTCTATTGCCAATGATGCTTTAATACAGGTCATTTGGGATCAGAATGCCTCTGCTTGAAGGTCTCATGTTCTTCATCTTGGTGGAAGAATACTCTACAGGAACACTTTACGGTGGATGTTGTTAATGATGATTCTATCTTAGAGGCTTCTAAGCCTCCTACTAATGTTGGGAAGGAGAACCCTCCCCCACTCTTGATGCCTATTGCTACTTTAGTTCTTGGTGATGGTCATGAGCCATTTGCTACAAGTTTGCATGGTTCATCTACTGCTGGGACTATTGTAGGGACCTCCCATACTGTTGCTATTGTTGGGGAGACATCTGTGACTAGGGCTGTTGTTGTAGGTGCACAATTGGGGATGTTTCTATTGTGACAACTTCTTCCTCTCCCTAGGCTTTGCCGCCTTCTGAGAATTTGGTGAGAGTCTCATCTCCTATATCTCCTATTTCTGCGAATGAAGATAATGATGTTTTTTAGACTGTTGTCCAAAGAAGGAAGAGAGGTCTTCTAAAGCATGTTTCTCAAATCCACACTCGGGCCAAGGGTGTACAACCTGCTAGGGTAGGTTATGCAATTGTTTAGTCCTTTGTTGTAGTTGTTGTTCCTCGCAGCCTTGTTGTAGCTTTGCCTTTTGGGCTTTGATGTCCGATTGTTGTTAATGTGTTGTTTATGGCCTATGTGAGGCTTTTGCTTTGCCCTCTGAACTATTTTGTATAGGGTTCTGGACCCTTTTTTCCAACCAACTTTATCAAAAACAAAAATTAATTATAAGTTAAAGAGTTTTGAACATAGTATAATACTAATAAAACAATAAAATTTACAAAATTAATTTAATCACTAATTATGTGATTTTGATCATAAAATTGAACTAAAATATTTATTGATATTTAAAATATTAATATTAAAAGTATTATACATATAAAATAAATAACAAAAAATAATCATATTAATATTAATATAGAGATTATATTAAATTAGAAAAAAACATAAATATAAATACAATATAATGATAATTCAATTTATTTGTATAATCAATAATTTATTATAAATATTATGATTAATTATATTATTCTATTGATATTTAAAATAACAATTTTATAATTAATATATACATTTAATAAAAATTAAATATTAATATGAATATTATATCAATATAAATATTATACAATATAATATATTAATATTTAGATTGTATAATATTTCAATATTTAATATTTATACACAAATATATATTAATATTTTATTTTACTATAATATAACATAAATATAAATGTCTACTAATTATATATACATTCTATTATTAATGTATAATTAATTATATTATTTCATTAATATTTAAATATCAAATTTATAAATAATATATATACAATGAATCAAAATTAAATAATTAATTAATATGAATATTATATTAATATAAATATTAATTTTTTGTTATAATATTTGCATAGATTTAAAGAAAAAATATTATTTATTTAATAAGCAAATTATAGCATGAATTTAGCTACTCATAGTTTAATTAAACAAGTTAATCTGTTAGGATTTCTAGCTATTCCATTCCATACTTGCTTTCTGACCATAATTTTTCTCCTAGAATCAAAATAATATTTCGACAAAATCCATCCTTAAGAGCTCAAATTTTGAGCCAATCAAACATAGATAAATAATAGTACTACCAGGGACTAAAAACTGTCAAAAATACATTTCTCTAATAACACTTTATAGCCCCATCTATATAAAGAGGAAGTGGACATGATTATTCTAACAATCAAAAGCCTGCATTTTCTCGCAAATAACTTGGCAGTTACAAAGTATGAGAATAATTGATCATGTGAAGCTAACATAATAAGTTTACTGATATGTAACATTTTTTTAATAAATGTTCAATTTTTTCCCTAATCACAGTCATGATTTATATAGTTATTGGCTATTCTTTTTCATAATTTGTAAGTATAATTATTTTATATGTTTGTCTTCTTTTTAAGATGTTATTTCTTAATATTTTTTACCAGTATATTTGTGGGGCATTTATAAGAAAATTATTAGAAGTACAATTAGTTTGATAAACTATTATACCCATTCTCATATCTCATGTTTATCAAAGTTATTATAAGTACGCTAATGTTTCAAGCATGATAGATAGGCACTTCAAGATTGATATCTCTCTGTGTCTTTTAGATAGATGTATGTAAGATATGTATGCTAGTAGTATCCACAATTGTAGAATGAGATATCAATCTTGGGACACATATATTGAAGTTGTTATTTATGATAGATAGGCACCTCACGAAGGATATCTCTTTGTGTCTTTTAGATAGATGTATTTAAGATATACATGCTAGTAGTATCAGCAATAGTAGAATGTAAAATGTTAATTCAATTTGAAAAATAATAGACCAATAAATTCAAATTTTTATTTCAATTTTTTTGGTCTATATTGTGCATTTACATATCCTAAGAGATTACAAAATATATATTCCAAGAGATTACAAATCCTGCAATGAGAATATGGATGCTACAAATGTAGATGTTTGTGAAGAAAATGGATGCAAGATCTTCATGAATAGGGCTACCATGGTAGACCTCCCAATAAACACAAAGTAGTCTTTAGGACGCCACAATGTATTTGACATTGAATAGAGTTTTATTTGTTCTCATATTCTCTCCATGGAAAAATTGACTTTCTTATTAAAGGGAGATGTCTAGATGAAACTCAAGAGTAGGAAAGTTTCAAATGCTAGATGAATCTATGACACTTGCATCAAATTTTGGAGAAGCAAGGTAAACTTTTATTTATGCAATTGTAGGGGATTGTTACATGTCTAAATTTGAAGCTCTCCCCTTCTACTACAATTAAAGAAAGTGCATGTTGCACATTGATGATGAAGAAGATTCTTTAGAAGAAATACCATGTTAGAATTGAATAAGTGCGAAATGGTTATAGTTAGGGGGTCACTATGTAATTTTCTCTTCCTTTCCATTTTGTGAAGAACAAATACTCTAGATGAAAGACTTGAAAACAACTAAAACTTATATAAATTATTTCATGGGGATTTGGTGAAAACTAAATCAAAAGTTACTTCAATGCTATTGTTTTAATAAAGATGTAGAATTGGGTTCCATGCCCATTTGTAAAAAAAATGAATGTAAAAATTGTCACATTATGGTTCAACCACCATGAATAGTGGGACCTTCTACCAAAATTCCTAATATTGATGTTGGTTTTAAACCTTCTTTTCATGAGACCTCAAGATAATTTTTCCCTAAGACTTTTCAATCTTAGGGGAATCTTTCTTCTTATGAGCTGCCATCCATTTGACTAAAAAATTGTCATTAGGATCCTCTAAGGGATATCCATAATTCGATGGAGAATAGATAGGTTCCTCCACCCCAAAATGGAGAAAGGTATGACTTTCTATGGAGAAGATTGAGAAAATTTGTCAAGTATTAAGTTTGTTTTGTGAGAGGAAAGGATTTTTCCTAAAGACTTGTCATTCTTCATGTCAAATTGAATGATGGACAACTAGGGTTCTAATTTTGACTCTTTAGATATATTTTTGGAAGGAAATGACATCAACCCTTTTGTTGGGAGGATTAGGGTATTTTGAGCCTTTGTACCTTACCACCATGTAGGTTTAAAAGGGAGATTTTTGCTACAAGAACCTAAAGCCATGAACAGATCTTTTAGAGCAAATATAGGCAAGATGGCCCATGCCCATAGTTGGATGACTTTTCTATAGATTAGGGAAATCATTCATCATGGATTTAATAGTAGCTAGGTATGATCCTAAGGCAGAATGATTCACCAATATCATAGTACAATTGCATTGTTGTTAGTCATAGGATTTTAACAAAATCTTAAAGTCATGAGAAAAGTAAATCCCATGTTTGCAAGAGTGACACCTTGGACAAAGGAAGACTAAGATGCAAAGTGCCACTTAAAATATTTGAGAGCATCTATAATGTAGTCACTTATGGGAAAAGAATGGGAATTCTTCATGGGGGAGGTCATGACTAAATTAACCTCAACATAATTATGCAAAGAGGGGCTTGAAGCCATAATCAAAGTTCAAATTCAAATTCAAATTCATGTAACAAATAAAGAAACAATAGTCATTATAAATAGATCAAATGTACTATTTAGAGTATCTTATTTATTACATACATTCATAGACATAAAAATCTTAACTCTTATTTAAAACCTATTTTATTTTATCTATATTTTTAACTTAATTTTTACTTTCAAAAAACTATTTAAATTACTAATTACATGAAATCGATCTAAACTGAAATAGAGTAATCTACCAAAAAGGAGATTTAAAAAATCTGATACATTATAAAATTGAGACATTATAATAAGGGATATATAATTCTTACATATTCCTATTAACTCGTCATTATTATACTACTCTTATCTATAAATTTATTTTATATATTTCTTTGTAACATAATAAGTTTAATGGTAAAAATAGGGTAAAAAACTCTTCATCAATTATAGAATTTAAAAAAATGAGAAACAAATGTAATCTCCTTAAAAAGGATTGAAATTTATTGAGTTTAAAATTATTTTTCATTACCTTCTCTTCCATTATTTTCTCGAGTTACTAAAAAAAGTATAAGATAAAGGGAAAGGAAACATTCTCATAAATGTATGATTGTGAAATATTCAAGGTTTTATCCATTAAGAATGCCTGCTAAAAGAGGGGATGAAAGAGTCATTATTATTACTTTGTCAATTGAATATAACTTTTATTGGTTATGATTATTAAAATGGTTCTATTTATTATCGCTAGGTTTAATTAAGTGATTTTATGAATTTTTTTATTATGTTTTTGATACATTTTCATGTTAATATGGGATTGAAAATTATTGTTATACTTTACTAAATTCTAGTTTAGAAGGAGGAGAGAGCTCTAAGGTTTGCTGGAAGACGAAGAGGAATCTTCCTGCTGCTGCCCTAGTTTGCTTTCTCTGTGCTTGCTAAACTTTCTTGGTCTTCTTAGTTGCCTTTGTTGTGTTTGTGTCTTTTGGGATGTTTTGTGTTGTGTGGTTTTAATTTTGTGTGATTTTTGTGTTGTACCTTTTGATTATTAACTTTTGAATTGATTATAGTCTTGATTGTTTCCACCAGGTATTAATTGGTGGATCTCAAGGGTAATGAGATTATGGACTGTAATAACAATGTTGACCTAGGTGAAAATAGGGTGGAGAAGGGCGGAGGTGCAGAAATCAAGAAAACATACAAAGAGATCCTTGGGCAAGAGAGGACGATTGCTTCAACCACTGTGAGATTTGAGGTGAGAGAAGATGGAATTGGAGGAAGAGCCCGAGGTGAAAAAATTAGAGGAGAAGAAGGTAAGCATGCTTCTTCTCCCAAAACATTCTCAGTGTTGAACCTAATACTAATATGGCCATTGCTCTAGATAAAGAGGAAAAAAGGATAAAAAATGTTGTTGTATTCTTTGATTTGATGAATGTAGATGTTATTCCATCTAAGAAGTTCTTCGATGATTGGATTAACAATGTATGGGGTAAAAAATTGGGTATCTATGCATCTTTTTGTAGAATAATCCAAAGAGGCTTATTTATAGTCATTTTCAAGAATCATAACATGCAATCTAGGGTTTTGAATAGAAGGTTTTGGAATGTGAGAAGTTCTATGTTTAAAATAGTTACATAGTCACCAGATTTTGATAATGAAGAAGTGTTGGTTGCCACTGTTCCAACATGGATAATTATCAAGAATCTACCACCTCAATACTAGTCCTTTTTACGCTAGATTTTACAACCAATTAGCAATATTTTACAAGTGGAAGAGACAAGAGCCTCCTTGGCACATATGGATGCTAGGGCTCTAATTTCACTCTACTGTAATACTACCATGAGAGAGAAAATAGAGATTTTCAGGGGGGGTAAATGTTTGTTTGGTGATGTTAAATTGTTAGGAGGGTTCAATGCTTGCTTTCCTTGTAAAAGAGATGGGCACCAAAAAAATTATTGCCCTAAAATATTTAAGAACCCTTCTAATACTAGAGCTGCACATGTCAATAAAAATAGAGACACTCAAAATTCTAGTGAGAGAGAAGACATTGTTGCTAGTCTCAATGTTAGCAATAATATGAACAAGAATGATGTGCAAGAAGTTATTTAAAATGGGTCTATGGTGATAGAGGAAATGGCCACTAATTTGATTGAAATGCAAAAGAAGATTGAAAATTTGAAACATTTCAGAGAAGAAAATGTTGATTTGTGCATTGACAAGAACACTTCTCTTGAGGGAGCTTGTATTCAAAATAAGAAAAAAATGCCCAAGACATTGTGTTAGAGAAAATTAGAGGTCAGATAGAGGCTAATAAAGATATTGAGGACTCAATACCTATTGAAGGAGAATTTTCATGTGTTGATTCACAAGAACCAATGGAAGAGGATAAAAATCTGTTGGTGAAGAATATTAATGAGGGTGGAGAGATGGTTGTTGAAGATGGACCTCACACTCGCAGTGAGGATGAGCTATCAATGGAGATTGATAAAATGTTTGAAAAAATTGAAGACAAAAGAAAAAGACCTAGAAAATTGCTTAGCAGAGAGGATAACCCCTACAAGGGTAAGAAAAAAGGAAAAGAAGAAAGATTGCTTAAATGCTTTGACAGATTGTATAAAAACTAGAAGCCTATTGTGACCCCTCCCAAAATTGATGAAACTAAAAATTCTTAGTTGGAATATTAGGGGACTTGAGTCCCCTGATAGGAAATATGTTGTCAAAGAATTTATTAAGAAAAGAATTGGACTAGATTTTTGATAGCACAAATTTTGAGAACTCATTCACATGCTCTACTTCTTGCTCTACTAATGGCTACCTTGCTAGTCACCACACACAAAATCCATTTAAAAGAACTTGAACATAACAGGAATATAGAATATCTTCCCTTTCAGCATACAAATGCAAATGACAGGAACTAAACATTCAGATTCTAAACAACATCATTAGAGATACAAAATAATGATAGGAGCAGGGATATACCCACAATGACTAAAGTAGTTCATTTAGATTCTTAAAGAAATCTCCAAGATGGAAAATAGACTCAACTCCACCCTATTCTATTACAATAACAAGCACTACAAAACCTATCTAATGGCCTACATCAAACGGCCTTCTAAATGCATCAAACAAGAATTTATTACAAATGATTACTCTTAAAGCTTTTAGCCTCGCTGTCAATCTAAATCTTCTCCATCACGTTGGTCTTATTTCTTCACCTTTTGCCTACGAGCTAACTAGCTATGGCCTTAGTTTATCTATATGTTTTTGGCCTCTATCTCTTTCTTCTGGCCGTTCTCTCCTTCTCCTATTTCACAGACCTCTCTCTCTTTATACTTGGCCTTCTTCTATCTCTATGCACAACCACCTCCATATCGAGGTTCTCCCAGATTCTATTCTTGGGCCTTTTCTTTATAACTGTCCACTATCATATGTTTTTTTCCACCTGTTACAAGATTGGTTTGGTTCCTGATAACTATATCTTTCATTCGTTCCTTCCATCCATCTGAGGACTGTTCATTGCTTAACTATTCTTATTCGCTTATGCCTATCTTCACGGCCTAACAAAAATAGCGTCTTCCTGTCTGCTCTCCTTACCGTTTAATTTTTTCTACAACATAACTGTTTAGCCTCCACTTGGCCTCGGCCTACTCGTTTCCTTCTGTCGACCCTATCTAGAGAGGATGGCAATGACAAAAAATAGCTCTACAACTAGCCTTTTTTGTCGATCCTCTACTACCCACTCGGATATTCTTTCTTGATGTCTGTATTCTATCCGTCGCTAAAAATTCTTTTCTTGCTTTGTCCAACTGTCATTAAACCGCATACCAGAGATCCTTTCGTCTTCCTCCAAATTCTTGTAATGGTCTTTAGCAGAATGACATGACCAAAAATAGAGAATAACTAACAACAGATTAAAGGCCTCTTTCGAACCAAGTTTCTGTCGCTCAAGTGACAGGAGCTTCATTGCTACACTAGTGCGACAGGAATTTCCTTGCAATACTCGATTCTGTCCAATGGAAGGAACTCACCAAGAATAAAAGAAGACTAGGAATTCTGCACTTATTAATGATGACAAATCAAACAAAACCAAAAACATCAAAGAGCAAATAAAACCAAAATTATAAGAGCTCGATGCCCCTGCATCAGACTCCCCAGGGGACTAAGATCATGTGCTCCAGCACATGGAGCCATTATTCAAAAACTAATCTATCTGTATTCTTTTTTCCTCTTCCTCCATAATCGTTCTGGAATCCTCATCATGCTTCTCCTGCATTTGTTGTTTTGTTCTTCTCTTATCATTACATTTCTATTGTATATGATCTTCTTCCAAAATCTCCTCATCCATTCATCATAAGCAACACTATCAACTTCCAGAAAATTAACATAGTCTATGTCTTCCCACTCATACATCTGACCCACATGTCATATCAATTCAACAGAATCATCTTCCGACAACCATTCGACGGGAATTTCAACATACACATTACATCTCACATTATCTTTACTAAAATTTGCATCTATAAAACTGTATTCATGTTTATTGAATACAAATAATTCAAATGAATAAACATTTCCATTTACCTTTTTCTGCACCTCTGTAAGAAAGCTTTTACAGTCTCTGGTTGTCCTTATTATTTGTACACCTTTGCCAAAGTCATTCAAAGTCTTATATAAATCTGCATTCACCAATTCAGAAACTCCCTTCCCCATGGTCCAACTATGCAACATTAAATTACTTTTTATTTCTTCCTCATCACTACCCTCAATGCCATACACTATTTCAGATTCTTCGTAAATCAACCTACCAAATGAATACAAAACAACATTCTTATAAAAGGTTTTATAGTTACCTCTTCCTGTATTGCTGCATCTACTTCTTTATCACTAGCTGAATCCTTTCTCTATCCTTCTTTGTTGTCCTACCTTCCTGCATACTTCTACAATCAATCTTCCTTTGCCTTTCTGATTCAAACTCAAAGAATGGTATCCACAAACGATTTATAACATCCTTGTTTGCTGCCCCTTCTTCAATTTCCACCTCGACCTTGTTTCTATCATTAATTTATCTTTACCTTCTTCATTCTGTGTTACTCCTCCTTCACTATTCATGTCTGTCTCCTCTTTTCCCCTTTGGTTTCCATTTTCTTTGGTCAACTCATTACTATACTTTCCACTCCACCTTCCTTGGCTCTCCTTTTTATATCTTTCTGTTCTCATTTTCTTTGCATCCATAGTCAACCACAACTTTTCCTCATATGCACAAATTTCATTTAAAACCTCAACATCATCATCATCATCATACAAATCAGATTGTGTACCTCTTATCTTGCACTTACCATGCTACTTTTCCTCTAACTCTATTGCATGCTCTTGATCTTTATTCTCTTTTTCATCCTTTGCCATGACTCTTTGTTCTTGGGGTTGATTCTTCTCTTCATAACTCCAATGCTTGTACATTGTCTTCTTATCACCATCTTCTCTTATTGCTGTCCCATGTTTCACTACTTGATCCTTCACCTTCCTAAATGGATGCCTTGCTACCTATGCACTTGGCCTATCCTCTTGTCTTCTGTGATTTTTTATCATATCTTCCATCCTTGATGCTATTTTTTTGTTAGTAAAAACCACTCCTTCCCCTTGATACACATCTACAACTGATTTCTTTTGCCAATATGGTATTATATATCCATGATCCACTATTTTATTCTTCTCATTTTTAACTTGCAGGTTTACATTTGTATTTTCACTTGCACAAACAAAATCACCACCAAAACTTACTGTTACCTCATCATTGGTCTGCTATCTCAATTTTCTTACACTCTTGGCTTCATGTCTTGCCACCTCTTTCTCTTCACAAGCTTTCTTCTTTTCTTTATTAGCCCTCTCTCCATCTTTAGGTACCTTGTATTGTACTGCTACCACAAACTGTCTTCTTTTATCTTTTGTTGCAACTTTTCCTCCTTCGCTCTCATCTCCATTTTTATCTATGGGCTCTCTTCTTTCCCTTTATTCTTTTGCCTCCAAAGGCTTATCCTTAGTCTTATTCATACCTGCATCCACACTTTCAAACAAATCAATAGCAAATGAATCAAGAGACCAAAATGTCTCTACGGGTGCCTCTTCCATAGACACTTTCTTTTCTTCTTTTTCTAGTGCACTTTGCTACACTTTCTCTTTTCTATTTTCCTTGTTGTCTCTAATGAGGATTTTCCTCTTTTCTTCTTGTCCTTTTTTTGCAACCACAACCTTGTCAGAAAAATAAATCTTTTCCAGGATTTCCATTCTTTTTGCAATTTCTTCCAATCCCTTTCGATATTTTCTGCTTTCCACTTCATCCCAATATCTTTCCCAAAATGGGATTGTGATGGGTCTCCTTACACTAATACCCATCCTCACACTACTACAAATCCACAACTCTGCTCAATCTTTAAGTGCAAACTACCTCTCCTTCAGTGATCAGTTCACACAACAACACATGTCAAAACTGCAATAGAATCTCTCACTTTCCACAACTACCCTCTATCCACTCTCTCTTAGTGGAGGAAGTTACACACCTTGTACGCTGTTTATCTTTGCTGGAGGATAGAATTTATAGACCCCTTCTCATGTCTTCAACAACAATTTTCTCATACCTCTTACAAACAAATTCTTTCCTGACTCTCTCCTATCTCATTCCTCAAACATACTTTTCACCATACCAGTGATCTTCTGCACTCTGATACCAATCTGATAGCAAAAATTTTGAGAACTCATGCACATGCTCTACTTCTTGCTCTACTAATGGCTACCTTGCTAGTCACCACACACAAAATCCATTTACAAGAACTCGAACATAACAGGAATACATAATATCTTCCCTTTTAGCATACAAATGCAAATGATAGGAACTAAACATTTAGATTTTAAACAACATCATTAGAGATACAAAATAATGATAGGAACAGGGATATACCCACAATGACTGAAGTAGTTCATTCAGATTCTAAAATAAATCTCCAAGATAGAAAATAGACTCAACTCCACCCTATTCTATTACAATAACATGCAAGTTACAAAACCTATCTAATGACCTACATCAAATGACCTTCCAAATGCATCAAACAAGAACTCATTACAAATGACTACTCTTAAAACTTTTAGCCTTGTTGTCGATCTGAATCTTCTCCATCATGTTGGTCTCATTTCTTCACCTTTTTCCTACGAGCTGACTAGCTACGGCCTTGGTTTATCTATATGCTTTCAGCCTCTATCTCTTTCTTCTGGTCATTCTCTCCTTCTCCTATTTCACAGACCTCTCTCTCTTTATACTCGGCCTTCTTCTATCTCTATGCACAACCACCTCCATATCGGGGTTCTCCTAGATTCTATTCTTGGGCCTTTTCTTTATAACTGTGCACTATCATATGTTTTTTTCCACCTGTTACAAGATCGGCCTTCTTCCTTATAACTATATCTTCCATTCATTCCTTCCATCCATCTGAGGACTGTTCGCTGCTCAACTATTCTTATTCCCTTCATCCTATCTTCACAGCCTGACAAAAATGGCTTCTTCATGTCTGCTCTTCTTACCGTTCGATTTTATTTGCAACATAATTGTTCGGCCTCCACTTGGCCTTGGCCTGCTCATTTCCTTCTGTCAACCCTATCTAGAGAGGATGGCGATGACCAAAAATAGCTTTGCAACTGGCCTTTTTTATCGATCCTCTACTGCCCACTCAGATATTCTTTCTTGTTGTCTATATTCTAACTGTCGCTGAAAATTCTTTTCTTGCTTTGTCCAACTGTCATAAAACCACATACCAGAGATCCTTTCAACTTCCTCCAAATTCTTGTAATGGTCTTCAGCAGAATGACACGGCCAAAAATAGAGAATAACTGACAACAGAGTAAAGGCCTATTTCGAACCAAGTTTCTGTCGCTCGGGCAACAGGAGCTTCATTTCTACACTAGTGCAAGAGGAATTTCCTTACAATACTCGATTCTGTCCAGTGACAGGAGCTCACCAAGAATAAAAGAAGACTAGGAATTCCGCACTTATTAATGATGACAAATCAAACAAAACCAAAAACATCAAAGAGCAAATAAAACCAAAATTATAAGAGCTCGATGCCCCTACATCAATTTTTTGTTTCTTCAAGAAGTAAAAGCTAAATATTTCCAGTTGGAGACTAATCTAAAGATCATTTGGAAAGATGTTGTTTAGTTTGTTAGTAAACATGAGAAAGGTAAAGGGGGTATTGCTATCCTAATGAATAATATGTTTATACACCTAAAAATGACATGACTCTACCTAAATAAATATTTTAAATATTTATTTCATCTTTATATTCCTCTATCAATAAATAAATAAATAAATTTATTTATTTGATTCATTTTCTCCCATTAATTGAATAAATTACATTTATTTAATTAATTTCATCAATATCAACTTTATTCTTCTAAAAAATTAAATAATTTTAATTATTTAATTAAATCATTCATTCATCCAAATTTAAATAAAATGCAAATTTATTTAAATTAAATCTTAATCTCCAAAAAATAAAATATAATTAAATATTTTATTTATTCTTCCAAATCATGTGCAAGTAATTAAATAAATTTATTTATTTAATTACGCTTTCTTATCTTCTAAAAAATCTTCAAAATCTTCTTAAAATAAATTCTTCTTGTCACACAAAAGCAAAAGCTGAGTTAACTGATTTAAAGCTATCAACAAAACTCTTAAATTAGAAAAATATATTCTAATTTAAGAAATAAAAACTCATCCTCATCAAGAAAGCAGTTAACTCAAGAAAGCATCTTTTTGAATGACACATGTCCTTCTATTCGCGCATGTTCTCTCAAACATCCTCTACCATTGATCTTCTTATTTCTTCTCCACCTTTGATCTTCTCTCACACAATTCTATAAATACCCTTCTATCCTTCCATTTCAAAGAGGAAGCTTTCAAGTAAACTTATGCTGCAGAATCCATAGCGCACCATTGGCACCCCCACTATCGCATCCTTCATTATCCATTTCATGTTGTGTTGAATCTCACCTTCAACACTACAAGTATCCAAGCCATTTCTCCTTTGCCATCTTGAGGAATTAAATCAAGGAAGCAAGCTTTTTGAGGGCTGCATTCATCACCAAAGATCAAACAGGAATAGGTGAACAATGGAAATCGCGAGGTAAGAAAGGTTGTAAGTATCACTTCCTTATTTTTAATCTTCTTTACTTGCACATTCTATTGATGTTATTAGGTTTTTGTAATTTATTTTATTATCCCATTTTACCCATTACATTTCTGGCGCCCATTGTGGGGCCTTTGCCCCAAATCTAACCAAAATAACTGAGTTTCTGAGTGACAGGTTCCGTATAGATTCCGTACAGGCTTCAAAAAGGTTCAGTCGGTGCATTTGATTGATCCTGCAGCGCATCTGAGCACTGTTCTAGCGCATACAAACTTTCGGTGCATTTACAACCTGTTCCGGCACATGCAAAGTTCCTGCGCAAACATCCTGTTGACACTCATTTTGACCAGGGGTTGATTTGTCATGATCAGGAGGTTTCTTCATTTGAAGCCTTTATCTTCTTGCCCATTTTTTCTAAGTGTTGGACCTCCTCAGCATTTTTCAACTGCAGCATCATGTTTTCCTGAGGAAGAGGTCATCATCATCATCTTGTCTTCGATGGTCTGCATCATCATGTTCTTCGTCGACTGGGTTTTTCATCGTCATCATCATCATTTTCAGTCATCGGGTGATGTTTCATTTTTATCATGATGATGCTGTCGAGCTACAGTGCGCCCTCATCTGCTTGCGAGGGTGATGTTTCAAAGTCTCCGGTGATCTTCCATTTATCACCTTGCGCGAGCATGATGATGATGTTGCTTATTCTTTGAATTGCTCGACCTAACTTGTTTTTTCCTAAGGGTCGTGTTCATCATCATCATATTTCCAGTTATCATCCTGCTGCTTGCGGAGGTCATCATATTTTCTGCCTTCATGATATTTCGCCGGGGTGATATTTTTATCATCGGGTGATCTTGGTTAACATCATCCTGATGATGTTGTTGAAGAGTTGTAATTGCGACCCGATATTCACTAGGGTCATCATATTTTGGAACGTCAGGATGATCTTAGTCAATATCATCCTGATGATGTTGTATCACTTCTTGTTCTTTGTTTCTCATCCTGATGATGCTGACGTCATCCGTATATCAGGGTGATATTTTTCTTTCTGCCTATCTGCATCATGATATTCGCGAAGGAGGGGGTGATATTTTCATATCACCCGGATATGTTTGTTTGTTCGAACATCATGATGATGTTGATATCAAGGAGATATCCGCCTGCTAGCTTCGCGCATTATCTACTGGGGGTGATCTTTTCAAGCAGCATCATCATATTCAGTTATCGCCCCGATCTTATAGAGGAGCTACAGTGCAACCTGATGTTCGAACGTCAGGAGGATATTTCCAAATATCCGGTTGTCTTCCGAATATCATGATGATGTTAATATGATGATGACGTCATCAAGGTCCGCGGGGGTCATATTTCTAACAACTGATCATCTTGAAGAGACCTCCTGATATTTGCAAACATGATGATGACGTCATCCGGATATGAGGAGGTGTGCAGTAGGCAGTTATGATGATGACGTCAGCAGGATATGATGATGACGTCATCAGGATGTTCATCGGCCAGACTTTTGGTATAAGCTCAGCAGGAGGATGTTCCTCCAATGGATCAGGTTGTGCCGATTATCATGAAGGTTATGTTTCAAATATCATGATGACGTCAGGGTGATATTTCGAACAATAGGATATCATGCTGCTAGAGGATGATGATGATGAAGTCTATACTAGTGTCGTCAGGAGCAAAAGCGCCGACATGTTATATGCTCATGACCTAGTATATAAAGTGCAAAGGAGGTTGCTGCGGGGTGCATGTGGGATAATGTTATCCTGCATATTCGAAACATCATGATGATGAATCTCGGTGGGAAGCGGTTGCGACTGTCTGTTTGATGTTCTTCCCGAGGCCGCGGGTTGGTGCGCCATCAATGGCGATTGTTGCAGAGGTATGGGCGATGGCGTGGACGGATGTAGTACCTGATTGAAGATCTGAATCCCTAGGCGGCGGCGCAAGGCTCGAAAAATCTTCCTGTCTCCTCCCCTACCTGCTACATTAATGTTTGGGCGCCATTTTCCTGGTACTGTGTATCTGGCGGGACTTTTTGGTCAACAATGTAATTAAGGCTGAGCACGCCCTTGCTGTATATGGCAGGATTGTGTTGCTCATTTGAAGGTTGTTGAAAAGTTGATGATTTTGGCTCTGTAATCCATAACCAGCTGATCTGGTTGCTCTGTACAGTTATCTTGTGAGTTTATGTATCTCCTGTTGTAGGACTTGGCATGAATCCACTGGTTTCATGGTTGATCTTATATGAGTAATGCTGTTTAGCATGTGTTGTGTTAATTCTGTCTCCAGTATTGCATGTATCCTTCTTCTGGATCTGGATGTTTGCTTATGTTTAGATTCTAGAGCATAGAATTCCTATGTTGAATGTCTGATCTTTTAACCTCTGCTCAAGGGGCAGATTAAACTGTTTTCAGGTTGAACATTGGGAAGGGTATACTGCAGTAGGGATGCCATAAGTAGAGATAGCTCAACACTCTATATTGGGAGATATCTGTAGGGCAGATATCATGTGTATCCCCCTGAAATCCAGTTTTAGCTATTCATGTTGATCATTCACAGGTGTATGTCTACCGACTCCAAGCCCTGGATAGGCACCAATCATGCTGTGTTCTTGTGTTATATACCATGTCCAGCTTTGCATCCAAATTCATATCAAAACACTTCATACTTCCACCTGTTAGTTGTAGGAGTAGGATTAGGAACCCCCTGCATGCTCTCATACCCAACCAGACATCATGTCCAAGAATGTTGCCAGCCTTGTGATCTATCATGCAGATCTTGGTCCATACATGAGAGTATTCTGCCTGTTGTTGTCAAGTTAGATCTTTCTATCTTTGAGCTAGTCAAGGTTACATCTTAAGTTATAGGGATACCCCCCTTGGTGCGGCCTGTATTCAGTTGGCCTGAATCTGCCTGTGCATTAGAAGTGGCAAACCCTAATGCTGATTCAGAAGAAATGTCAACACATCCTCTGAGCTGGCGCATATACAACCTATTCCAGCGCCTGCAGTATTCTGGCATATACACCCTCAGACACGGCGCTTACATCCTTTTTTATGACGCATCTATAGAAACAACACATTTGTCTCTTATTCCTACGCTTTTGACACCTATCTTAGCGCATTTGTAATGCTACGCATATAGTCTCTATTTTTGCACATATAGACTATGAAGCGGCGCGTCTGTTCTTCATTATGATTTTTAGATTTCTCGTGATTTTTTGGGTTAACGCTAACGTTTGTGTTGTAGGATTAGAAGTTGGATAGTCATTTAGTTGCACTAATTAACTCATCATAGATTAATTAGAGGAAAAAGTAAAAAAATGCATGCATGCAAATCTCACGTAGTCCTTAACTAGGAGGATAGTAATGAACATCACTGCTATCTTTGCATTATTGCTATCTTTCTTAGTTTATAACAATGCTATCTTACAAAAGGGAAATGAACCATTGCTATCTTTAACCACTTCAAAGTTAACAAATGTGTGAGTGCCCAAGTAGTGTAACACAGTTTTTTTCCTTTTAAATAGGAGTGAAAGAACCACTATTTTCTGTGTCTATTGAATGACAATAGGCTTATGCTCTCCCCTTTACTGGGTGACCAGAATGCTAGACTTGTTATTCCTTGTGTATAACCTTTAGAGGGGCCTGCCCTTGGATGCCTTCTTGTCCAAGTGGGAACGACCTTGAGTGGAAACAGACTAAAACCAAGCCCTACCGATCCACTTTAAATAAATTTTGCTTAAGGCGAAAGTTTCCTGCAACGAGTGCCGCTTTGTTACACTGATAGCCAACCTCCCCCAAAACCCTCCACGGCATAACCCTTCGAGGCTGGGAGACTCCATAACAGAGAGTAGCACTGCCGCACATGTAACCACTTGAACAGTTGCCTTGACTACTTAGCCATTGTTTAGTATACAAAAATCCCCTATTTGTTGGCGCAAAAGGTGGAACCTTTGAAGCGGTCCCAATTCATGTGATTCTTAGTAGAGGTAGCAAGGACAATCCTATGGTTCGGTGGGGGTATGAGCCTAAGGAAACCCAGATCTGGTATGCATGAGAAGTGAGTGCCATGGAGGGGAGCTAATGCTACCAGATCTTGGAGCTACACGCTTTGAATATGCACAGCTAGGGGACTCAACGAATACTATCCTTTCCAGCCTAGGTTGTAATTGTTCTTGTGTCAAAATGTCCAAAAACACAAAAAAATAATAAAAGGTAAAAATCATGAAAACTTCTATGCGCTTGCTGTGTCTTTATCTGCCATAATTGAAAATCAGAACTCAAAAAGACTAAATTTTCAACCAAAAAAAGAAATTTTTTGAAAAATGTGCCAAAAAAACTCTGCAAAACCAAAACTGTAAACTAGAATGGTGCATCTGCTATGACCTACGATGCATACACTTAGACTTGCTGCGCATTTGATCACTATTGCTGTGCATATAAAAATTTCTAGATTTGTGCATTTGCTTCGACCTGCGACGCTTTTACCTCCTATTCCGGTGCATTTACTACTGCGTATCCAATCCAGAGAGCTATTCCGTACATCCTAGGAGAAAAAATTTCAACTTTTCAAAAACCCATTTCAAATTGGTGTCAGTTTTCCCAAGATCTAATTAAAATCATGCAAGTCAACCATTTCGCTCTTCTTCCGCACCATAGCTACTTTTCCCACACTACATCATCCAAAACTTCGCAAAAATTATTCCAAAATCCAACAAGATTAGAACCAAGCTACTCTTGATCGCATCAAACCTCAAACAAACCTAGTGAGTCTCCACTATCAAGGATCAATCATCCTTTTCTCTTGGAACTCCACTAGTGGCTTGTGCAAGACTAGTCTACATCAAGTAAATAGATTTCTATCATCCTTACTTTGACTATCATTTTGTTCACCCAACTTGTTTGACACCAATTAGGTCTAAGGAGAACCTTGCTCAAATCTTGACAAAATCTAGCACCCCTTGTTCAAAACTTTCAAACTCACTCCACTCCATCTCTCGTTACCTTGCATGGTCTTAACGAGGTCTCAAAAACAAAAACAAATTGAAATGGCTGAGAAAACTATTCTGACCTCTCATGACAGTGATGAGGAAATTTCTATGGAAGAAGTCCTCCAAACACAGAAAGACTGAAGGTTTCAATGCATAATGGATAAGGTACTTGGCCAAGATCCTACTAAATTCTTTCTCCACTTAGCACAACAAGGAGTCAAGCTCCCTAAAGATTTTGACGTAGAAGCTCTAAAAGAACCCGAGGAAGAAAGAAACCCTGAGGGAAGCACACATGAGGAAATACCCATAGACAAAAACAAAGTAACCATTGATTCTACAGATGCCTTAAGCTTAATGACCCAACAAATCCAAGCTTTACAACAATAATTCACAGACATGCAAACAGGAGCATCAACTAAGCATTATTCCCTAGAGTATATTTCACCATATCCTTTTGATAGAACCTTGATCATGATACCTTTCCTCTCTAAATTTGAGGTGCTAAAATTTGATAAATATCGAGGAAATGGTGATCCAAGGGATCGCATTAGGGAATTTAACGTTGCATGTCTTGAAGTCACCCACAATGATACTTATCTTATGCAACTGTTTCCAAGAAGCTTAGGAGGACAAGCCATGGAGTGGTATTTTAGATTATTGCTCGGGATTCAAACTTTTAACGAACTTGTAGACAAATTTGTCACACACTTCTCCTACAATATTGAGCATGACACCTCAATCTTAGACCTTTGTAACACCAAGCAAAAAGGTGGAAAATCTTTCACCGCCTTCCTACAAAGATGGAGACAGTTGGCAAGTAAGTGCCCACATCAAATGCCTGAAAAACAAATGCTGGAAATGTTTGTCCATAACTTACAAACCGACCTAAGCTATCAGATACAAATCCAATGTCCTACTTCCTTTAGTAACGTCATTGAGATGGGTCTAATCATCGAAAAGGATTTAATAGCAAAGGGTCAAATAAAGCTTTATAAGGACTCTCCTAGTACCAATACCAACATAGATAAACCAAGATTCTAGAAAAAGAACAAAAACATTGTGAATGATGGGGTGGTAGATGCCAAGAATATGACACCAAAACAACCAATCTTCAACTTATCAAATCCTCAAAACAACCCCCCACAAAACAAACCAAGAAACACTGAATCACGGTTGACAAATTTTCAACCTAGGAGAAAATTCACACCTTTGGGAGAATCATTGGAAACCACCCTACGGAAGTTAATCACAAGTAAGATCATAACACTTCCAACGGTGTGGGAATATGAACCAAAAGTCAAACCTCCTTGGTGGAATGATAACGATTTCTATGAGTACCACCGAAACAGGGGGCACAAAACTAACGACTACATTGCGCTCAAGCACACTATCCAAGATTTGATCGAGCAAAACAAAGTGTCACTTGACGGACATACCTCTAACAATGATCACTGGACATTCAAGGATCCTCTTCCCAACTATGAGTAGGGAGGGTCTTCCAACCAAAACAACAGTGGAACTAACAACATGAATTACACAAATGTGTCCTTTGACTATGTTGTTAACCACATCTCAGAAAGTGATTCACAC
The DNA here is from genome assembly GCA_027924645.1 of Cunninghamia lanceolata. Taxonomy (NCBI): domain Eukaryota; kingdom Viridiplantae; phylum Streptophyta; class Pinopsida; order Cupressales; family Cupressaceae; genus Cunninghamia; species Cunninghamia lanceolata. The sequence goes on along the minus strand of BSBN01001720.1, from coordinate 2,778,451 downwards.
ATCAATGTGATCACTATAAACAAAGATTTAGATTGTAACGTTACCACCCGCAGTAATAGAGTCACTCTTAGAGGAGCCCCTGCCTCTCCAGCTAAACAGTACAGTATCCTGGATCAACTTCATAAGACACTAGCACATATCTCCATCCTGGAACTTCTGTGTCTGTTCCCGTCCCATAGGGCCATACTTGACAAAGCTCTTTTCAAAGCCTCCATTCCAAAGAACCTCGCTAAAGAACAGTTTCAAACCATGGTAGGTCACATTACCTCACCTCACTCCCTATCATTCACTAAAAAGGACGATATGTCAATTACCCAACCTCATAACACCTCTCTTCATATCGAAGCCTTCATCCACAAACACAAGATAAAAAGGGTTCTAATCAATGGAGGAGTTGGTTTGAATATTTGCACCTTGAAGGTAATCCTTGCATTGGGGTTTGCAAAGAAAGCTATAGATCCAAAAAAGAAAATCACTGTCAAAGCCTACGATGAGGAGGAGAGAACTTCCAAGGGAACTGTTACTTTCCCAATCAAAGTGGGACCTATAGTAAAAGATGTGGCTTGCCAAGTCCTTGATATGGAGCTAGCATACAAAATTCTTCTTGGGAGACCATAGCTACATGCTCTGAAAGCAGTACTATCAACATACCACAAGTGTATCAAATTCCCCTATGAAGGTTAAGAGATCACCATACAAGGTGACCCCAATCCATTTCAGTATTGTAACTCCATTCAATTTAAACCTGAAGTTGTGATTCCTAATAACCGTGCTTCTGCTTCATCTTCCTCTCATGTTGACCTAGCTTCACTTTCTTCCACTTCAAAAGCTTCCCAACCTGACCTCAGACTCAAAGATAAAGGCCTAGGTGAGTAGACAATTTCCCAATCCCTCTGTTTGGCACAACTCCCCCTATCTCCCAAATCATATGGAAGACCTACCCTGAGCAAATCCAAAGCAGACAAAAGTACCAAAGGTCTGTTTATCAAATGGGGAAGCCTTGAAGATGAGAGCGATGAAAAGAATATCCTTCAATGGTTATATAAGGATGAAGGCAATTCATCAACACAACAAGACCATCACACCACTATACAAACTGAATAATATGGTCAAGGATTCCAAATGCTACAAAGAATGAGTATGAAGGACATGGTCCACTCGGTTCAAGAAAAGATGGTATCACTGAACCCATCCAACCTCATACCTTGACAGCCTGAGACACTACAGGGCTAGGTTACATTTGCACATCAAGAACCAACAGAGAAAATAAGAATAAAGGTAAACAACCAGAAACATCTGCTAGTAATCTGGTTGATCAAATTCAGCAACTACAAATGGGGAGTGAGACTGATTCCAATGGATATGAGTGGGATAGTCTCTAGGAGCTATCTTGTGATGAAAAAGGTATCAATATTGTCCATGAGTATGACGCAACCCATGCAAATGAGAGACGAGGTCCAAGGGCTAGACCACTAGTGTTTGACCCACATAATAACGATAGTGAAAGTCATGAGGATAGAATGATACACCCCTTGACAGATCCACTAATAGAGAGTGCCATCATAGACTTTGTCTATGCTTATAATGACCTCCACAACACCTCTATCTTAACCATCAATACCATCGAACCAGACCAACCCAATGATCCCTTACCATTGTTGCACCCCAAACTCATAGATTGGGACTTACAAGACACTACCCCTGAGCTCGATACCTTTCAGAATGATGAAGCCATCATAGACTATCTTGAGCTTAGAGATCATATACTCGCAGGGGACCACAGAGCTGGCTATGCCATAGAACTCAATGAGAAGGCCTATTTTGGAGAGAGTGCCAAGCATTTCAGTCTCAAAAATGTCAAAATGAAAGAAAGATCTAATGGTGAAAACCGCTCTGCGGCAGTTTTAGACCATGAAAAAAGTAAAAATATAGACGTATCCAACGGTGAAAACCTCCCTGAGGTGCTGAAGGATGGAAGGTTTGACCCTTTACCCAATCTTACACATCAGGAGAGATCTTCAATCTTGATAGAACCAGTAGAACCGATCAATGTCAGTATAGGTGATAATCCCAGAATGATCCACATGGCATAGTCTTTAACCGTACAACAAAAGCCAGCATTTACTGAATTCTTCAAAAGAAAACAAATCAATTTTTCTTGGACATATGCAGACATTTTAGGGCTAGATCTGAATCTCATAATGCATCACTTATCCTTAGCTCCAGGAGCTAAGCCAGTAAAGTAAAAACTCAGAAAGATGCACCCACATGTGGCCCTCATGGTGAAAGAAGAGCTGAAGAAACTGTTAGATGTCAAATTCATCAGACCAATAGACTATCTTGAGTGGATTTCAAACATAGTACTAGTTGCCAAACCAGATGGTAGCGTTTGAATATGTAATGACTTCAGGGACCTGAACAAAGCTTGTCCGAAAGATGATTTCCCCTTGCCAAACATTGATATTATTGTAGATCTCACGACAGGGCACACCATGCTATCACTAATGGATGGTTTTTCCGGATACAACCAAATAAAAATTGCACCTGAAGCCCAACACAAGACTAAATTCACATGTCCTTGGGGCACCTATTGTTTTTGTGTCATGCCATTTGGTTTGAAAAATGTCGATGCAACATATTAGAGAGCTATGACCACAATCTTCCACGACATGATGTACACTATAATGAAAGATTATGTTGATGCCATTCTGGAAAAATCACTCACAAGAGAAGGACACCTGGCAGTAATGGACAAAACCTTCAAAAGACTAGAATAGTTTAATGTGTGCCTCAATCCGAAGAAGTGCATGTTTGGAGTTACCTCAGGTAAGCTACTTGGATACATAGTGTCCACCAATGGAATCAAACTCGACCCAGCTAAAGTGAAAGCCATCATGGAAATGCTGCCTCCTAAGAACCTCACTCAGCTAAGATCCCTACAGGGAAAACTACAATCTATCAAAAGGTTAATTTCTCAGTTGGCGGACAAGTGCCACCCATTTTCTCACCTTCTACATAAGAATGTCCCTTTCAAATGGAATGATTCATGTGAGCAGGCATTTCAGCAGTTAAAAGAATACCTAATGAAACCACTTGTATTGATACCACTGATTCAGGGTAAACCTCTGCTGTTGTATATCTCAGCTACACCAACAGCTTTGGGAGCTCTCCTCGCACAACAAAATTATGAAGGGAAAGAATAAGCAATCTACTATATTAGTCGAACACTTGTTGGATATGAACTGCAATACACACCAATTGAAAGAGCATGTCTTGTTGCGGTCTTCACCTTGCAAAAGTGGAGACATTACATGTTGTCACATTCAGTCAAACTAGTAGCAAAAATTGATCCACCCAAGTACTTACTCAACAAAGCAGCCCTAACAGGTAGATTGTCAAATGGGTCATGCTTCTCAATGAATTTGACATCGAATATATAGATAGGAAAGTAATAAAATGCCAAGTACTTGCAGATCAACTGGTAGATGCACCTCTAACACATGATAGCCCTTTGAAATTTGAATTTCTAGATGAATCTATCTTTCACATAACCACAACAACCTAGAAAATGTATTTCAATGGCTCATATACTCAGCATGGATTGGGAGCAGGTATCTTGTTGATCACCCTAGTGGCGACACCAGCCCTAAATCCTACAGATTACTCTTTCCCTGCACTGAAAACTGATGAGTGCCAAGTTGCACCCATGAAATACATCTTTTTACCTCTCTTTTTCTCCTTCCTGATTGCATCTTTCCTAATGTCTACAGCTAAATAAGATAGCAAGATCATTCTAGTTAATGATTAATTGAGATAGATTACTTAAGATCATAATTTTTGATGAGTGACTAATGTACATGGAATTGATGGAAAAATGCAGAAACTTCTCTATTTTTAAATCAACAGGTGTAGATGCTAGGAACAACAATTTTGTTCATCTCTGGAGATAGTCTTCAATGATCTCTAGAGACAATACCAGAATGCCACAACACCAAAAGTTTTGAAGGAAAGAGAAAGCCTCTTCAGAGCTGAACAAGGAAAGCTACAGACATCTCCGGAGCTACAGACATATCTTCGGAGCTGTAGATAGGGACAGATATTTCTGGCGCCTCCTAAAAGCAGGGCATATTTCCAGCATAAGTTGCCGATCAGGCACTCTTAGTAGTGATCATAATACCCCTCATTTCACTCAAATCATCACCTGAGTGGTGAAGGATCATCTTTAGTTAAACTACTGGAGTTTTTATCTTTCTAAAATTTTTGTATGAGTTACAGATAGAACTGATTCAATATCCATATTTTCAGGGCCTCGCTGCCCAAATGTATTAAGACTCAAACTTAGAATTCTGAGTGGACTTCTGTTCCACTCAAGTCTACTTTTATTACATGATTATTTTCCATAGTTAGACAACTAGTGTAATAAAGAGATGGATGTCATCTCATAGAAGAACTGGTAGATAAGATAAGTGATATGCCATCACTCATTTTCATATATACTTATAGAAACATTAGAAGAAATATACAATGATTTATTTATTCTAATTCTCAATAATCTCAGTTCTATGATATCAATATCTTTCATGAATGCAAAGCGAATGGAATTAGGTTGAATTTAGTTGTGATCTTCTCTTGTGTTGATTCCCTACTATAGCCTTCAGCCCCAAGGGTGTGGAGCAAGGGCCCACTCTCACCACCAAGGTAGAAGGCTAGTACCACTGTTTCATTACTTCAGATTTTTCTATGAAAAGTATTTACTGATTTTGATAGATGCATGTTACTATTTTTAAGATTGCTTTGAGTAAATTTCCTATTTAATTCTATTTTCAGCATTCCTTAAATTCATTCAGCAAGTAGACAAATTAATCTCTTCAAATTAGTAGAAGCTGTTAAGATTAGCTAGGGAAACTGGTAACTGTAGAATCCCTAATTGCAGACAGCCGAGTACACAGCCCCTGGATTTTGACATCTAAAAATAGATTAAATGATGAGGTACAATGACAGCTTGTCATTTTTGGCATCATTGCTGGGGATATCTTGTGTTAATTAGGGAAACATAGTTAAAATAGTTTTTAGGATAGATCTGTATGGTTAGATCTAGAGATTTAAAAGGAAGATATATAAACTAGACACCCCAACAACAAGCCATAGGGGAAAGTAGTGGGTTGGCACAAGATGTTGTTGAAGAAAGAAACCTAGAACCTACTTTGGAAGCTGCACCTCAAAACAACAATCCCTTAGATCCTCCAAACCTTCCACTTGCCGATTATATCCAAGAATTACAATAAACGTTTCAGGCAGGTCCTTTGATAGAACCTAATTTCCTAGAACCTCAGGGAGAAGAACCCATGCTAAACATGGACAATGATAATTATGAAGAAGAAGAAAATCAGGCTCCAAGAACCTTCTCATATCCTATTGTTTTGGCTGCTGGAGACAATGTTCCTATGAATAATATCTCACTAGCACACTTGCCAAATTTTAGAGGACTTTCTTTTGAGGATCCAGATCAGTTTTTGTTTGAATTCAAAGTAGTCTGCTAAACCTATGATTATGGATCAGATAACCAAAACTCAAACTGTTCCCTTCAACTCTGAAAGATTCTGCGATGAGATGGTTTATGGGTTTACCCTAGAATTCTATCCATTCTTGGGATCAGATGGAAACAAATTTTTTGGGAAAGTATCAAGATTATTGTAGATCCAGTAATAAAAATGAAGAATTGTTTAAAATTAGGCAGGGGGAGGAAGAGACCTTAGAGGACTATGTGGATAAGTTTAATTTTTCCTTGAGAAGGTATGGCAACCCAGTAGATCACTCCTTGGCCAGAGCCCTATTTGTAAAAGGATTGGATAAAGAATCAAAACAAGTATTGAATCTAATGGGAAAATGAAATATCAACAAAATGGATATACCTGCTATAGAAGAACTCTGCAAGAACTATTCTAGTACCCAAGATGGAGTGAGGTCATCCAAAACTTTTAAAGGGAAGAATGAAATAGGACAGTTAATGGAAGAGATTGCAAATCTAAAAACATATATTTTGGTCCAATTAAATACCACATTGGATGGAATTCAAGCAAAAACCAAAACAACTAATCAAAATAGAGCAACTGAACCACTCTCCATCTATTATCCTAGGTGTAGAAACAAACATCTGTTGAGAGAATGCCCTTTGGACAAATCAGAGATTTGTTAGATCTGTGATAGGGAACATCCTACCAGTCAATGTAGTCAACTTCCAGCCTTGAAAAGATTGAGTAAGAAGAATGCTGTAATAGAAGAGGAATTGAACTAAATGGGACAAAAACAAACTAGGAATTTCCCTTATAATCAGTACCCAAACCAGCCTTCTTATAGGTGTCCTTCTAATTGGGAAAATAATCAGTGGAATCCAACTTGGCATGGGCCTCAAAATAATCCTCCTTGGGGACAACAAGATTGGCCAAGTCAACATTGGAAAAACTAAAATTGGCAAAACCAACCTTGGGGAAATCAACAGTGGCCACCACAGTTTGGATCATAGAACATGCAACCTCAATGGGGTTCTCAACATGGATATAATCAACAATACTAGGGACAACCTAGATGTTTCCATCCTCAACAACAAGCTTTACTAACTGGACCCTCCAACACTCAAGGTCAATCACAAAATGAACCAGTTAGCCAACCACCTTTACCAGCTTAGCCTATACCAAACCCATGGAATAAATAGGGAGAAGCTGTTTACATGACAGAGCAAGAAAATCTGGCTGGACTTAATACTATATATTCAAATAATCTCCAGCTGCATTCTGGGAAAGCATTCCCAAGACCATCTTCTCCGGGGGTTGAGTGGACGGATTTTCAGGTTCCTCATCATTGGTTACTTCAACTATAGTTGGAGGAGATGGAATATCCTTGGACAACTCCGGAGTTGCTCCTAAAAGACCGACTCCAAAGAACATTCCTAAACACAATTCTGACAAGAGCTCCGAAGATGATCCGGAGATGGAAAAACTAGCACCATATCCAAAACGGCTTAAACAGTATGTTCCCTAGAAAAAGATCTTACAAAAATAAGTCCAAACCAACCTAGAATTAGAACTTTTATAGAAATCAAGTAGCTAAACATTGAAATTCCTCTTCTCCAGCCAATCAGTGATGTACCAGAAATAAATCAGTTCATTAACAGTATTGTATCAAAATGCAGGAAGAAAAACTTTCCCTCCACAATACAGCTGGAAGGAAAAGTAGTAGATCTATTGATGGGAGAAAGTCTCCTCCCAAAATATGGAGACCCTGGAAATCCTGTCATAACTATTTTCATCTTAGGGGTAGAAATTTCAAATGTTCTGGTTGATCTAGGAGTAGCAATTAATGTGATGATAGTTCACACAATGAACAAATTAGCTCTATTAGGTATCCAATCCACAACTACAATTCTTCAACTTGCTGACCAGTCAGTAGCTATTCCAAAAGGGGTAATCACTGATGTACCAGTTATGATAGATTCATGGGAATTTCAGGTGGACTTCCTGATATTAGAACTTAGAAAGCAGAGAAATGCTTATCCACTGATTTTAGGAAGACCATGGCTGGCTACAGCAGCAGAATCTATTGATTGTCGAACTGGAGATATGGTCATTTCTAATAGGATAGATTTGAAGAAAATGTCTTTGTATCCTCCAACTAAACCATCAATACATTATATAGGAAGAGTATGGGTGGATGAACCAGAGAACAATGACAACAGTACCTTAGTAGCTATGGTAACCATCAAGGAACATCTGGGAGAGTTAGAAGAAGAAATATACTATGATACAACAAAAGACATCACTCACATCCTAATCAATAAGGATGTGATGGAACTCGCCCAAGATTTGAAGAGAGAACTTCTTACTTCTTCTTATTGTACCCTCACCAACATCATTCCTTGTGGGGAAACCTTTTACAAAGACTTAGCCACTTTCCATATGTTGCTTCCACATTCTTGTCCTCTCAATACCATGACTCCAATGTATGGATTAACTACATCTATGGATCAAATCACAAAATAGGTCATGATTTTACCAGGGAAAACACTTAATATCAATACTCAGTTAACAACAAATCAGGAAGAAAAACTTATCCAACTTTTGATTTCCCATTTCGCATCTTTTTCTTGGGAATACCAAGATATGAAAGGCATACCTCCTGAGATCTGTACCTATCATATATACATTGAGGATATTAAACCTGTCAGACAACCCCAGAGAAGATTGAATCCTGCTTTAAAGGACATTGTCAAAACTAAAATAGAAAAATTACTTCAAGAAGGGTTTACATATCCAATCTTTGACAGTCAATGGGTCTCACCCCTTGTCATAGTGCCTAAAAAGAATGGTAAATGGAGGGTGTGTATTGATTATAGAGAACTAAACAAGGCCACAAAAAAGGACTACTTTCCCTTACCATTCATTGACCAAGTACTGGATAACCTTGCTGGGAGAAAGTATTTTTCTTTTCTAGATGGATTCAGTGGGTATAATCAAATTCAAGTAGCACCTGAAGACTAGGACAAAACCACCTTCACATGCTCTTGGGGAACGTTTGCTTACAAAGTTCTTCCCTTTGGACTATGCAATGCCCCAGCTACATTTCAGAGACTTGCTTTAGCTATTTTTGTTGAACTAGCTAATGAATGCATGGAGGTCTATATGGATGACTTTACTGTGTATGGGGTTAATTTTGAAGAAGCTCTCACAAACCTTGAGAAAGTATTGAAATGTTGTGAGAAAAATCAATTGTCCCTTAGCCATGAAAAATGCTTTATGATGGTCGAGGAAGGAATTGTTTTGGGACACCACATTTCAGAAAAGGGGATCAAAGTGGATCAAAACAAGATAGAAGTAATCACATAGTTGCCTTCACCCAAAAATCAGACAGATGTTAGAAGTTTTCTGGGTCATGCAGGCTACTATAGGAGGTTCATAGAAAATTTTAGAAGAATAGCTACCCCCCTGTTTACCCTGCTTAACAAAGACACATAATTTCTATGGATAGAAGAATGTCAATCATCATTTGAAACCTTGAAAGAGAAGCTTACTATCACACCAATTTTGAGAGGATCTAATTGGACTTTGCCATTTCACATACAGACTGATGTTTCAAATGAGTCCATTGGGACAGTTTTAGGACAAAAAGAGGAAGGAGAAAGTATGCATGCCATTTATTACATCAGCAAAAACCTTACCTCTGCAGAAATAAATTACACCACAACTGAAAAAGAATTCTTGGCAGTCATCTATGCTATAAACAAATTCAAGCATTATATCACTGGATATAAAATATTTGTACACACTAATCATGCATCCATCAAGTACCTAATGAATAAACTAGTAGTGGGTGCAAGGATCATCAGGTGGTTATTTCTATTGTAGGAATTTGATATTACCATAGTTGATAATCCAGGAAAGTTTAATTTGGTTGCTAATTTTCTCTCAAGATTGCATACAGGAGGAGAAAACCAACCAGTGGAGGAGAAGTTCCTAGATGAACATCTTTTTGCTATCTCCTCTATGGCACCTTGGTTTGCTGACATAGCTAATATTTTAGCCACAGGCTTGTATCCATCCCATTTTACCTCAAAACAAAGAAAATGTTTAGTTAAAGAAAGTTTATCTTACAAATGGTTGAATGGTTTACTATTTAAATGTGGTCTTGATTTCATTCTACGTAGGTGTCTAAAAGCTGATGAGATTTTTGATGTGTTGAGAGCATGTCATGATGAACCATCTGGTGGCCATTACTACTTCCACCGGACAGTCCACAAGATCCTCGGAGCTGGTTACTAATGGCCCTCTCTTCATAAAGATACAAAGAAGTATGTGCAGCACTGTGACTAGTGCCAAAGGATGGGACAACCAACCTTTATCCAGGAGATGTTACTGCATCCTCAAGTCATGATGGAACCATTTGAGTAGTGCGGTCTAGACTTTGTGGGACCAATTTCTCCACCATCATCAGGCAAGGAATACATTCTAGTATGCACAGACTATGTTACTAAGTGGGCTGAGGTTCAAGCATTACAATTTGCAAGAGAAGAAAAAGTTGTTGATTTCCTTTATAATAAGATTTTCTTAAGGTTTGGAGCCCCAAGATCAATAGTTTCAGATAGAGGACCTAAGTTTACTTCACAAGTAATCAAAGCATTCACATATTTATATCAAGTCAAGTACAGAAAATCTTCACCTTACCATCCTCAAGCGAATGGGCAGGTAGAAGTCACTAATAGGGAACTTGAAAATATTCTGACAAGGATAGTAGCAATGAGCAGAAAAGATTGGGGTAATAGATTACCTGAAGTAGTTTGGTCTTACAATACCACTTGGAAGTCCACAACAAAGTTCTCACCATATGAATTGGTTTATGGAAAAAAGCCTATTTTGTCTATAGAATTTGAACTCCAAACACTTAAAACTATATTGGATATTGGTCTACCATTGTCTATACCTCAATAGAACAAAATTCTTCAGCTCAATGAGTTGGATGAAATTTGGACAGAGGCCATTCAACAAATAGAACTGGTTCAGTATCAGAGGAAGCAATGACATGACCAACACATCAAAATGAGGACATTTCAACAAGGTGATTGGGTTCTTCTTTATGATTCTAAATTCAAAGAGTTCAAGGGGAAATTACAAACTCACTGGATGGGTCCTTATCAAATAAAGGAAGTTTTTGAAAATGGAACTGTATTATTGGAACCTATTGATGGAAGCACAGACATGTTCTTAGTAAATGGTCACCAAATCAGACTCTATAAAAGACCATCTATTAAAGAGGAGTTTCTTAATGATTTGTGTTTTGATACAGGGGATACCTCCTCTGTCACAGTATTGGATTGAAAAAAAAAAGAAAAAAAGAAAAAAAAAAGAGAAAAAAAAGGAAGGCTGAAAACCAGCAAATGGCTACCTTCTAAAAAAAGGAAGGTTGAAGACCAGCAAATGGCGGCCTTCTAAAAAAAAGAAAAAAAAAGAGAAAGATAGAAAACCAGTAAATGGCTGTCTTTCTCGACCAAGGGAGTTGAAAACCAGCAAATGGCAGTTCCCTTCTTCAAGATAGTTGAAAACAATTGAGCTATGGAGGTGATCAGGTGCCAAGAGTTAGTCAAATGTACCTCTGGCACTTCCCAAACTAGGAGGACCTCCGGCGCTTCCCAAACTAGGAGCACCTCTGGCGCTCTGTCAATAAAGAAGTCAATTTCAATAATAAGGGAGGGGACCCACCTCTCCAGGGAATAAAGTGGACACATCACATGATGAGGTCATAATGACTCATCCTCTACTTTATCATAGGAATAAAATAAAATCAGCACGTATTTCATTTGCAGGGGTATTCACAAAGACAGTGCTGACGTCTCCCAAAGAACGTGATTTCTCAAACCACTCAGCATAATGATTGCAGGTCGCATACCAATGGAGTAGTGGGCGTCATCTCAAGCGACCAAAAGCTGCTCATGTGCCGTGATGCATGCAATTTCATAAAATGACGCAACATCTCTATCGTGTACATCGGCCTCATCATTAAAAATGATCTAGGCAATTCTATCTTTAATTGATCATTAATAGCAACTATCTTGTCTTTCTATTTTTGGGTGCCACCACTATGACATGTCCTCCTGTCATCATTTCCTTTTCCAAATTCATGCATGCTGCCATCTGCGCTGTACTGCCACCTTGCCTCTAGAGTGTCTTGTCACTCTGTTACATTTATGACTGCCTAGGTACTCTAACTAATCTACAAATCTTCCACAAAGCCTAAGCTGAGAAACATCCTAATCCTCATTCGAACATCCAAAATACCCTGAAGAACAGAGCAAATTGAATAGTCCTCCGGAGCCTATGGAGTTAAGAGGAAGGGACAAACTGCAGAGAGGAGAGTGAGTAATTAAGCATAGAAAGTGGAACCAATTTGGTAATGGGGGTAAAGAAGTCTGAACCAGAGAGTACTGTGGCTCTTCTGCAAGATGAAGCTGCAGCAAACATTCTAAGAACTGCAGGATGGCTGGACTTTCTAGAAAATTTTGAAGGGTTTCAAGATGTTGTGGATGAATTCCTCAGAAATCTAAGGGACAATCAGACAGCTATCAGAGGAGTCTGAATCAATCTCTCCTCAGCCCCTATCAGTCACATTTCTGGACTTCCTGAACAAGGTGAGAGGTTTTATCACTTGAAAACCTTATACATTGATTTAATTAAGAATTTCTCTATTCAAGGTGAACCTACAATTCAACTGCATTCAAATAAAAATGAAGTAAAAGGAATTCTTAGGTCCACCCTTTCAAACCCTTGGCAATCTGTTCGCACCTAGCTGATGAAATATTTTACTTGTGATGGTCAATTCTTTCTAGTTTTAGGACCAATCATGAAAATGTTGATTTTTCTAAGGCATGTGAATGCACACCCTGAGTTTAGCATAAACATTCCCAATTTCCTATATTCTACCATTAGGGCAACTGCAGAAAAATATCAGCAAAATGAGGGTCCCATGAAACATCATGGCCTCATTTTTCTAGTAGTCAAACACCACTTCCTATCTCAAGCCAATGGGGAGGAATTATGGCAAAACTTTCTTGAACAAAATTACCAGGACAGAGGACTAGAGATGGCACAACCAGGAGGTGAGAGTTCTCCTACTCACCAAGAAGAAGAAATTGAGCCTTCAGCCTCCTCCATAGCTATTCAAAGAGGAAAGAAGTCCTCATAGGAGGCAACTTCATCTGCAGCCCCTGTTCCTAATAAAAAGAAGAAAGGCAAAGAAATTACAGAACCTGCTCCTAAACAAACCCTATATATGACTCGATCAGTTAGGAGAAAAATGACTCTAACTGAGGAATCTTTCCCTGAGGAATTAATAGAGGAGAAGTTAGGATAGAGAGCAGAGAGATTCTGGGATGAAGAACCATCTCATGATTTAGATGAGATCCCTCTGGTCAGGAAGAGAAAACAAAGAGAAGTTTCCCTAGCACCATCTGTTCATTTGGGGTCAAGCCCAATTTCAGAACCATCATGTGCTTCAGAGATAGAAAACAGACAAACTCTTACTATTTCCTCAGATTCTGAGGATGAGAGACCTGTTCCGGAGGCACCTGCCCCACCTCTGCTATGGAGAAGCAAAAGAAAAAGATAGCTCTCATAGGTTGAGAAAGATACTGCTCTCCTAGCTGAGGTACTCCTAGGTTTTAGAACATATGAGGATAAGGCTGGGCCTTCATCAGTGCCAGCAGAAGCAGAGGAACCCCAAGAGGACCCTCAGGACAGGCAGTCTGCAAAAAAAAGATGAAACATGGCAAATGGGTACAGTTGGTAGTACAGGGAAGATGACGATGGAAAACCCTAATGATCAGCAAACAACAGAAGTAGAAGTAGGAACAGAAACCTTCTCTCATCCCTCTGATCAAGAGGATATTGAAATTTCAAAGGAATAGCAATTATTAGAAGAAATTAAAAACCTAAAGAGACTACTCTAGAGGAAGAATCTGATTATTACAGACCTCAAGAAGGTCAAAATAGAGGTAGAAATGGAGCAAAAATAAGTCATTGAAAATCTACAAACAGAACTCCAAAGCAAAAACAAGATCATCCAGGAGAAAGAAGCAGAATTAGAGGCCCAAAAAATTGAGAAAGAAGCAGAATTGGAGGCCTAGAAAATTGAGGCAGTCAAACTGTTGGAAGAAAAAGAGAAAGAAGCAGCACAGAGTGTTTTTGAGCTCACCATGGCTAGAGACAATAGCCTCACAATAATGGCAGCATTGATTGAGAAAATACATAGCCAGGATAGACAGTTAACTTGGGCCAACAACAAACTAGACGACTATGAGGAATATATTCAAGAGTTGGCTGGCCCAAGGGAAACCAATGAATAGGAAATCCAAATAGATGCATATGTCAGTCGAATCCCCATTGACATTCCTAAAGCCTTGTTCCGTTGGGAGAGAAGTGTAGAGAATATGAGGCTTCCAAGCCTATGTTGCAATTACAAAGGGCAGTCACTGCCAAAACAAAAAGAATAGAAACTCTGGAAGGAAAAATCATTGAAATGGCCTCCCTTTCTTAAAAAATTCTATCCTGCAGGCCTCCAAGTGCCAGCTATTCTATGTTCTTACAAGAAAGAGTACTGCAGAGGAAATTCTCTTTAGTTCTGTCTGACCTCATTGAGGATACAGAGACAGCAGAAGGATTCATGATAGCGTATATAAGGAGTAGTGATGAGGACAAGAATTTCCTATGTGAATTATACCTGCATCGTTTCTATGTTAATGATATAACTTTCATTCTTAATCATTTTGTGGGAGAATGCCAGCTTAAAGCATTTATGTCCCTAATGAGGAATCACCAGATCTGGAATGAACGAGTGGAAGACCATCTCAAGAAAGATATGGAAACAGATCTCTTCATCAGGAAGGAATGTCCCAATCCTAATGCTTTTAAGATCCAATTCAGGTCCCTTATCTATCACCCTAAGAGTAAGAACAAAATTTTGCCATTATTCCTAAAAAGTTTACAAGAGTGCTCCATCGATTTTGGTCTTTTCATGATCAGTTCAACAAATCTAGTACTTGCCATAGCAAAGAAAAGATGGAATATTTTGACCTCGGAGCAGAAAATGAGAGTGGTGGTCACCCCAGCAAACTTAAGATTATTTATGAGAAAAGAAAAGTTGATATCCAAAATGATGGATAACCATAAGCAGGAATGGATAGGTGGATGGTTCAGGCCCCCTCTCATAATTGAGCCACTTCTTGTTTGGGCTGAGTAGATTGAAGATGAGAAATTGCAGGACTGGTTGAAGTAGGTTGATCAATACAGAGGCAATGGTAATACCAACCGCACAACTTGGACCACCTATGCATAGGATTATAGCTTGACTGACAAGCTACTTCACCAGAATAGATCTAGATTGTGAGACATAGGAGGACCTGCCAAACCTTAGGTATGGGGGGATGATGAGTGCCAAGTTGCACCCATGAAATACATCTTTTTACCTCTCTTTTTCTCCTTCTTGATTCCATCTTTCCTAATGTCTGCACCCAAATAAGCTAGGAAGATCGTTCTAGTTAATGTTTAATTGAGATAGATTACTTAAGATCATAATTTCTGAGTGAGTGACTAATGTGCATGGAATTGATGGAAAAATGCAGAAACTTCTCTCTTTTTGAATCAATAGGTGTAGATGCTAGGAACATCAATTTTTTGCATCTCCGGAGATAGTCTTCAATGATCTCCAGAGACAATACTAGAATACCACAACACCAGAAGTTTTGAAGGAAAGAGAAAGCCTCTCCGGAGCTGAACAAGGAAAGCTACAGACATCTCCGGAGCTATAGACATATCTTCAGAGCTACAGACAGGGACAGATATCTCTGGAGCCTCCTAAAAGTAGGGCATATTTCCAGCATAAGCTACCGATCAGGCACTCTTAGCAGTGATCATAATACCCCTCATTTCACTCATATCATCACCTGAGTGGTGAAGGGTCATCTTTAGTTAAACTACTGGAGTTTTTATCTTTTTAAAATTTTTGTATGAGTTATAGATAGAACTGATTCAATATCCATATTTTCAGGGCCTCGCTGCCCAAATGTATTAAGACTCAAACTTAGAATTCTGAGTGGACTTCTATTCCACTCAAGTCTACTTTTATTACATGATTATTTTCCATAGTTAGACAGCTAGTGTAATAAAGAGATGGATGTCATATCATAGAAGAACTGGTAGATAAGATAAGTGATATGTCATCACTCATTTTCATATATACTTATAGAAACAACAGAAGAAATAAACAATGATTGATTTATTATGATTCTCAATAATCTCAGTTTTGTGATATCAATATCTTTCATGAATGCAAAGTGAATGGAATTAGGTTGTATTTAGTTGTGATTTTCTCTTGTGATGATTCCCTACTGTAACCTTCAGCCCCAAGGGTGTGGAGCAAGGGCCCACTCTCACCACCAAGGCAGAAGGCTACTACCACTATTTTATTACTTCAGATTTTGCTGTGAAAAGTATTTACTGATTTTGATAGATATATGCATGTTACTATTTTTAAGATTGCTTTGAGTAAATTTCCTATTTAATTATGTTTTCAGCATTCCTTAAATTCATTCAGCAAGTAGACAGATTAATCTCTTCAAATTAGTAGAAGCTATTAGGATTAGCTAGGGAAACTGGTAACGGTGGAATCCCTAATTGCAGACAGCCGAGGACACAGCCCCTAGATTTTGACATCTGAAAATAGATTAAATGATGAGGTACAATGACACCTTGTTAACAATGTGGCAGAGTATGAGGCCCTAGTCATTGGCATCAAGCTAGTAGTTGAATGGAATATCCAAGAACTTTAGGTGTATGGTGACTCACAGTTGGTCATAAATCAAGTAAATGATGACTACCAGACAAAAGATGAGAAATTAATCCCTTACAAATGGATGGTAGATGACTTCAAAGAATACTTTGTCAAGATCTCTTTTGAGCAGATACCCAGGATTGAGAACAAAGCTGCAGACACCATGGCAAAGATTGCATCTCTCCTCGATATTCCAAATAATCAATCACGTTACGAGTTCTTGGTAGAGCTAGTGTCCTGTCCTACATATGACACCCCTGAATCCCATATCATTTGCCACATTGTTGAAACTGATTCCCCCCTCTATGGAAAAATATTTGCCTATCTTAAAGAGAATACCCTCCCACCTGATCTCTCTAGTAACCAAAAATGAACCTTCATCCGTTAGGCATCCCGGTATGCCAATGTCACCAATACCCTATATCACAGAGGTCTCGATGGTACTCTCCTTATATGTCTCGATAGTGAGGAATACCGCCCTGAATGAAGTACACAACGGTATATGTGGGACCCACTCTAGTGGTCGTACCCTAGCCAAGAAACTCATACGCATGGGATACTACTGGCCAACCATGGAACAAGATTCCTATCATTTTGTAAAGAATTGCAAAAAGTGCCAAATCCATGAGAACCTGATACATGCACCAGCACAGGAGTTGTAGCCATTAACAACTCCTTGGCCTTTCTGTCAGTGGGGACTTGACTTAGTGGGAAAGGTTCACCCTCTTTCATCCAACAACCATAAATTCATAATCACTGCCACTGAGTACTTTACAAAGTGGATTGAAGTCGTGCCCTTAGCCAATATCACAGGCAAGTAGATTGCCTCTTTTATCTTGAACTACATCATTTGTCGCTATGGTATCCCTTCATCCATTGTCACGAATAATGGATGACCTTTCAAAAATCAAGATGTCAGGGAACTATGTGACAAATTCCATATCCAACACCACTTTTCTACCTCATATTACCCGCAAGGCAATGGCCAGGTGGAGGCATCAAAACAAAACTATTTTGAAAATCCTAAAGAAGACTGTCAATGATGCCAGCCGTGATTGGCATATCCAATTAAATCCTGCGCTGTGGGCCTATTCTACAAGCATCCGCACACCCACAGGTGCAACACCATACTCCCTGGTCTACGGATTTGAATCCATCTTGCCCATTGAAGTTGAGATCCTATCCTTGCGAGTTTCGTTAAAAGGCCTCATATCTGATGAAGGATACAGAGTGTCCAGACTTCAAGAGTTAGAGTTGCTTGAAGAGAGAAGGCAACAGGCCTTTAACCACCTAAAAGCTTATCAACAATGAATGTCTAGAAGTTACAACCATAGAGTAAAGCCCTGGGTATTCCAAGTTGGTGATCTAGTCCTTAGAGAAAATCCCAAAAATTAGCAAGATCAAGAAAAGAAAGGCAAGTTCAAACCCAACTGGCTGGGTCCCTATGTCATCATTGTAGCCTATGGGTCAGAAGCATATCAATTGGCTACATCTGAAGGTGAACTATTTGATGATCCTATCAACAACATGCATTTTTGTAAGCTCTATACCTAAAAACCCCAATGCAAGGGAGTCCTTAAAAATTCAAAACAAAAAAATAATGAAAAAGTGATAAAAAAACAAACAAATAAATTAAAAAATAGAAAAATAACAAAAAAATCATCCTCTGGTGAAAACCTGGCAAACAGGTGCCTGGGATAGGTACCATGATAAAAACCTGGCAAACAGGTGTCGTGTACTTTTAGCTTTCATGCAAATAAAAGTGGTGAAAACCTAGTAAAACATGCGCTATCTACGACAAACTACCTCCTGCATATGTTGTGACCTCATGTCTCTTGTGTCTATCATATCATTCATCTTGAACCAGTCCTTTGAACCATTGTCGAACTACGTCACCTCTGATCTATCACGTAGACAAGGCTATTCTCAATGCACCCCCAAGGCTCCGCTCCACTTCGATTCTTTCCTGTCTGTTCCATCGAGTGTCGTCTATCTTGCTATCCATTCTATTTCTACATCTATGCCATCACCTAGGTCTTAGGTCCATCAGGTTCACCCCGAACTACATTGCCTCTATGTCGTCACGTAGGCAAGGCCATTTAGCAATGCGCCCCCGAGGCACTAGGTCAATCCCTTAGGGTCTGTCTCTCCATGTCTATTTGTCATATCACCCATAATAAGTTGATCCTTTGTCTAAACTGGGGGCAACTCCTCGACCTAGTTGCGGATTTGGATTCTTGAATGCCACTTTTTTCTAAGAGGATACCAATAAAGGATTGTGCTACCTTTCACTAGATAAGCGCATGCAGCAAAAGTAAGCTTCCCAAAACAAAAATCTTGGCACAAAAACATCAACCTGTCCAAAACAAAAGAAAACATATACTGAAACACTCGGACTAACTCTATATCAATTATGACAAAAAGACACATCTAGTGCAAGAATGTTTTGCGAATAGGTTAACTTACAAAGTCTTAGATTTTTCTCATTATATCTTCCTATGCTACTCAAGGATGCCAAAAGCTAGAGATGCTATGATGGGGGTGTTGATAACTGAGAGGGGGGGTGAATCAGTTATCCTAATTATTTCTTCTTTCTGAACTTTCTTATTAATCAATGCAGCATTAATTCAAACAAGCAAACATTACCATGAAATGGAAAAACACATGACACAGTATTTTTGATGTGGAAACCCTGTTAAGGGAGAAAACCACGAGGTGATTAACCCAAAGATTATTCTCTATTAGAAGAATAAGGAATTACAAAATGGCACTTGCCAATTAGGGCTCACTGCTCGAGCACACTGCTCACAAAGGAGGCACACTGCCTACAAGGAGACACACTGTCTATAAAAGAATGTTATACAATACTTGAACTGATTGGAAGCATCCAATATACTGGAGTTCAGTTCCGGTTAGGCTCAGTACACTGATCTGCTGCACTTCATCTTTCCTCTTCTCTTATGCTACTTTCCTTTTACATACTGGATCTTTCTTACTGCTTCTACTCTGCTCTGCTCTTATTCGCATATCACATATCACAAAAACACTTCTCACAACTAAATCCATCCTATATATATCCACACAAGTGATTTCATTATCTTTCTAGTCGGCACCCGGAACAGTCAATCTTCTCACAAACTCTGTTCTGTCGGCTGAATCCTTACACATCAAGTAATGCGGATCAAGCATATACTTATAGAAATCATTAATCATGTTGGCCAAGCATGATTCATTCCTTCATAACCTTTAACACCATCAGTAACACATCTGGAAACTAGTTTGATGTTCTGTCAGTCAGTTCTTCCTCTGTTCACACTGTCACTTAGGAATCCGGTACTCAACTATTCATATCTTTTTCCTCATCTATCACCAGAGGCTAAATCCTTGAAATATACCACTCAAGGTAGTCCTCTTGACTTCTCCAAATCTGCACTGCACCAAGATACTTCCTCTGAGAGATTCGGACCTGTTTGTTGGACCTTGCCACATACTCTGTTCTTGTTTACCGGACCTCAACAATCTTCATTCTGACCTCCGGTAGAGACACACCATGTCCTGTGGATGTGGGATGAATGTTGTTGCCATCAATGACAACAATCATGAATCCATATAGTGTCTCTTGCCAACAATCTCCCCCTTTGGCATTGATGGCAACACTTAGTGAAAAATGACTAAGTGTTTACACTATGCTCCCCCTTGGCTGATGCTCTGTCTTTATATACATTTTCCGAAGCTCCCCCTTAGTTGGATTCCTCATTTTTCACTACTCCTCACTCCCCCTTTGACATCAATGGCAAAGGGTAGGGTCCGCACACCAAAATTTTCAAAAAATTTACTATACTTAGCCACATAAGTATATACATATGGCATACTTACATATACTTAAGTATGTCTGCAAAAGTTGTCTTCAACTGTACAACTTCTGTCACCCAACTCTGCTTCATCCTGTCCAAAATTGAGATATGCCCACTCAACGGGAATGCAAACACATCTGTCCTTTTTAGATCTGTCAGATCATTTGTCTGGGCTGTGATTTGACCTTCTGTTATAGCCTCATGCATGGCCTCTAGCTTGGGGACAATTAACCCCCTGAGCTCACTCAACCTGCTTATTCTATTTTTCCTTTCCTTCTCCAATTTCTTGGTTTCACTCAAGACTGCAATAGTTTGACATTCTTGATTTGTTATAGAGGAAGAAAGAGGATCAAAACTTTAAGACAAGCTTAGTAGTTTGTCCTCTTGCTCATTTATTTTCTTCTCAATCTCCACTGTTACCTTGGACCAGGAGATACAAAATTTGTATATTTCACCGCCATCCTTAAGAGCATTTTCTAAGCTCTTTATCCCAATGTTCATGTTTCTCCTATCATTAATGATCAAACCCTGTACCTCAGAGAACCTTTTATCCAAAAACTCCTTCCGAACCTTTTCTTCAGCTAATTTTTCTAGAGAATCAAAATGTGTACTAAAACTGCTGACTAAGGTTTTGAGATTACCGGAAGAGGAGGCTGTGGAATCTTTCTGAACCGATGGCATAATCTTTTCAAGCACTTCGGAAGCAGCTTCTATCAACTCACAGTCTTCCATATGAGACTTTAGGAGTTTTTCATTAGCCTTAGCATTTGCAAATGAAGCTATCTTCATTGTCTGTACCGGAGAAAGAGAATCAAAATTGAATGGACCTTGTACAAGCTCCGGTTCATCAATCTCCATTATTTCTTTGATCAGGAAATCTTTGACAGTTTGTGCAGTGTCTCTTGCCAGAGACAGATGTTTCTTTTCTTCTGTAGTCTTTGATCTGTCCTTTGGAGTTTTCTCTCCTTCTACATTCCCACCACTAGCAGTTGTGGTTTTCTCTACTGAGGTATTCTCTCCTTCTACAACCTTAGCACTGTCATCTTCTTTTTCCTTCACCTCTGCTTCTTGCTTCTGTGATTTTTCTTCTCCTTTAGATCCAGAGACTGTAGGGGAAACTGGAGGGGAAATGTTATTCTATTCGGGGCCCACCTCTTCTGATATTTTCTCAGGAGTTTCTTCTGCAACATTTGTAGTGGAGGGATCAGTACCCAAGTCCTCTATGATAGGAAGATTAAATCTTTTGAAGGTTTTCTGGAGAATCTCTTTAGTGTCCTTGGCTACCTTGTCAGTCTCACCAAGCATAAGCTGATTCATCCTTGCTTTGCTCCTGAATTCATCCTTGTAGTCTTTGAATACCATGTTCATTGTCTTGGGATCAATTGAAGGATATAGCTGAATAGCTATCTGTTCCCTGATCTCAAGGTCTTTTGCCATGGCAATGGTCTTTCTCATTTCCAACTCCTTCTCTAGACTCTTAGGGATTAGAGAGATAATTTCAATAAAAGCTTTATTGTAAATGTTCAGACACCTGATTGTAGCTTCCTGCATGATCTTTTGGTCAGCCTCATTGTAATCATCATAAAATTCGGCCATTGGTTGAAGGTTTCCATCCACAGTAACTGATTTTATTACGCTTTCTAAAGTCAGGGTGGGCTTTTCAACAAATTCCTCTACCATTTCTTCCTTGTCTTGGCCTGTGGAGGGTTTACCAGATCCTTTCTTCTTTTGCTTCTTTTTTTCCTTTACCCCCTCATCTGATTCGATTTCCTCTTCATCTCTTTGACTTGTATAAGTCCTTGTGGCTTTTGTCTTTGACCTTTTCTCTCCTTTGCCAGATGCTTGGACTTCTGGTTTTGAGCTTTTAGCAGGGACAGGTGCTGGTCTCTTTGAAGATCTGGTCAGGGTGGAAGTTTCTATCGAAGCACTTTCCTTACTTTTCTTTTCTGCCTCTTTCTTCTCTTCCTCAGCTCTTTCCATCCTTTTCTTGTGGGCATCAAGTGCCTCCTTTGAGATGCCAAGGCCTTGAGCAATATTTTCTACTTCTTTTCTCACCTTCCTTTTGATTTTTGGTTCTCTAAGTTCAACATGGATTTTTATACTCAGCTCCTCAAAGGTTCCAAACCTTTCTACTTTTGGATCTTTAGGCTGGCTAAGCATGTGTTGAACATTTAGCTCCACAATCTGTTCATCAACTTCGTACCCCATGGGCATGATCCAGACTATCCTTGGTTCTACTGCCTCCATAAGACATTGATCAGTGTCTACCATGAAGCCCACTATATCTTTGTATTTTTCAACTACTGATTTGGGGATCCTTTCTCTGATTTGCATTGTATTTTGGAATTGCTTGAAGTAACCCCACAAAGCTGTCTTTCTTGCCTTTGCATCTCCAAGTTCATGCAAGTAATCTCTGATCTAGATAGCTACCAGTTTGTCATTTTCCCATACCCATCCATTTGATCTGGGAAGCTCATTCATGAAGTAGAAGAACAAACATAGTATCAGTCCTCCATATTTAAATGAGTTCTTTTTGTCCTTCTTGATCTTCTGTATGTTTTCCATTAATTGGCTCAAGAGGAGTTCACAGAGATCATAATCTGCATTCTTTCTCAGCATCTCATAGGCCGTGTATACTGCAGTTCTGGATACTGAATTCTCCCTACTGGAGTGATATATCTTGTATCCTATTATCATAGATGCATACTTGATATCCGGGTCAGTAATATCTTCAATGGTCATTGCCCTCTTATCAAATTTTGATCCGGTGGCCTCTGTGACAATGTTGTTTTTGACAGATTTGAGGACAGGAATTCCTCCGGAGGATTGTAAACCAGTTACTGCCCTAATTGCTTCCTTAGTGATCTTGCAAGGTCTATTCAGCCATAGGAAGTTATCATGCACCCTACTTAAAACATACCAGACCCATTCATCTTCTTCAAAGCAGGGGAAATGAATGAACTGATCAAAATGCTTTTCCTGGATGCCCTTATATTCCGGTTTGAGCTCAAAAGCATCATCTATCAATTGTTTGTGATAGATGTCTCTTAGTTTGAATTCCCCAAACTCTTCAATATTGGCATGTATGTAAACCCTAATGTCTTCTGTGTGTAAAACGCCATGCGGAACACTAGAGAATGCTCCTAGGGGATCTACCTCCAAGGATTTGTATGGATGTTTCTTAAATGTAGGGTGAGGTCTATTAGAAATCTTTACAATATTCAGAGTACCCATTATCAAAAGATTTGCAGTGAGATATTTGAAAATGAAAAATACCTTTTGCGCCTATTGGTTTCACAGAGTTGGTTGGATTGTTCTCTGGAAGTAATGACTTCTGTAAGTGATCTTTGATGAACTTGAGAAATTTTGTTGCAGAGCTCCACTTTTCGTTTCTTCTTGAGTGTAGAATGAATGAGTGATTAATGAAAAACCCTTATATTGCTCCGCAAGCCCTAATATCAGATTGCAATAAATGCTTGACCTACATTATTCCGGTTTGCCTGGTTTTCCTTGTTCAAGGAGGAAGAAACTTATCCGGATCATTATGATTCCCTTGTGATCGATGCTAGTGATGAATCATCATATCCACTTGTCCTTCTTGTGAGAAACCTGTTTTACCGGAAGACTTGCTTAACTGGACCAATTCTGAAGGAGTTGAACTTTTTAAATCTTCTTGCGGATCTCTCAGTTCTTTACCTAACCTTCTTTACATGTTTCTCTAAAAACCCTTTGATCTGCAGCTTCTCATGTGCCAATTTCAGGCACCACTTAACTGGCTGGGGGAATAAGGTTTTCTTTGTGTCTCCCCCTGAGCCAGAGCTCACCTTTTAGTTTCCAGAAGGAATATTAGCACCAGAGTCTGGTGTGGATCCAACCTCTACATTCTCTAAACTTTTCTTCACCCAAATCTTGTTCATCTCATTCCTAACTTCATCCGCATTCACCTTTTGTTTACCCTTATCTTGATTCTAATTATGATATACCGGACCTCTTTTCTCCTAATTCTTGGTTCTACAAAATTTTGCATTATGAACGGACCTATTACAGAGTTGGAAAACAACATTTCTTTGCATATTTGACTGATATCCTCTTGATCTGCATTGATTAGCCATATGACCTACTCTATTGCATGCAAAGCATCTACCATTGAATGATTTGTTCATTTACATATTTCTACATTCATGAGACTTGTGACCATACCTTTTGCAGTTAAAACACTATCCGGAGAAGAATGAATTAGTCTAATTCATTCTCTTTCTGCACTGATTAGCTTTGTGACCAAAGTGATTACAGCTGTGGCAGTATCCATTGAAGGATGGATATCTTTGAGCATTGGGCTATCTTACCGGAGGTCTTCTAGGCCTGTTTCTTGGATTTTCTAATTCAAAATTCTTCTAACCAGATCTAGAGCTTTCTCGTTTCTCATATCCCAAACCACACTTACCATCTGCCCTCTTTTGACTTCCAAGAAGAACTTCAAGTTGAGCAGAACTTATCTTGAATTTCTCTTTATATTCATTTGCTGTTTGAAGATCCCTTTTGAGAGAGACAATTTGATCCTCAAGTTTTTCTTCATTATCTTTAGCATCTTCAAGATCAGATTCAAGATGTCTGATAATTCTATCCATCTGGTGGCAATCTTCTGATCTCTCTTTGAGAGATTGTCTTAGATTGTCTTCAGTTTTTCTTTTCTCTTCAATCTCTTGAGTAAACTTTATAACTCCTGATTCCATTTCATGTCTTACCATAATGACTTCTTTTGATAACTTTTCACATAACTTGGTTTTCTCAGTTAGCTCTTCATTTGCATTACTTTCTTCACCTTGTCTTGCCAATTGCTAAAGCAGCTCCTTTCTCTTTTTCATAGAGAGACTTAATTTGTCTTTTAGTTCTCTCATGAAATCATCAGCCTGTTTGAGTCTTTCCTTTAATTCATTGACTTCAGAATTTGACTGTTCAAGATCCTCAAGGGCAGTCTTGAGTTGCTCCCTTAAACCATATGCATCCATTTGGACTCCCAGATCTTCCTTGAGCTGTTAGACTCTGTTAGGAGGAGCTTGGCTCTGATACCAATTGTTGATAACTGAGAGGGGGGGGTGAATCAGTTATCCTAATGATTTCTTCTTTCTAAACTTTCTTATTAATCAATGCAGTATTAATTCAAACAAGCAAACATTACCATGAAATGGAAAAACACATGACACAGTATTTTTGACGTGGAAACCCTGTTAAGGGAGAAAACCACGGGGTGATTAACCCAAAGATTATTCTTTGTTAGAAGAATAAGGAATTACAAAATGGCACTTGCCAATTAGGGCTCACTGCCTGAGCACACTGCTCACAAAGGAGGCACACTACCTACAAGGAGACACGCTGTCTACAAAAGAATGTTATACAATACTTGAACTGATTGGAAGCATCCACATATGCTGGAGTTTAGTTCCGGTTAGGCTCAGTACACTGATCTGTTGCACTTCATCTTTCCTCTTCTCTTATGCTGCTTTCCTTTTACATACCGGATCTTTCTTACTGCTTCTGCTCTGCTCTACTCTTATTCACATATCACATATCACAACAACACTTCTCACAACTAAATCCATCCTATATATATATCCACACAAGTGATTTCATTATCTTTCTAGTCGGCACCCAGAACAGTCAATCTTCTCACAAACTCTGTTTTGTCAACTGAATCCTTACACATCAAGTAATACGGATCAAGCATATACTTATAGAAATCATTAATCATGTTAGCCAAGCATGATTCATGCCTTCATAACCTTTAACACCATCAGTAACACATCCAGAAAGTAGTTTGATGTTCTGTCAGTCAGTTCTTCCTCTGTTCACACTGTCACTCAGGAATCCGGTACTCAACTATTCATATCTTTTTCCTCATCTATCACCAGAGGCTGAATCCTTGGAATATACCACTCAAGGTAGTCATCTTGACTTCCCCAAATCCGTACTGCACCAAGATACTTCCTCTGAGAGATCCGGACCTATCTGTCAGACCTTGCCACATGCTCTGTTCTTGTTTACCGGACCTCAACAATCTTCATTCTGACTTCCGGTAGAGACACACCATGTCCTGCGAATGTGTGGGATGAACTTTGTTGCTATCAATGACAACAATCATGAATCCATATAGTGTCTCTTACCAACAGGGGGCATAATCTTTTTCTTTGTTTGTTGTTTGTGGATCAAACTTTAGTAATGTGACAACTTTTGTCTAACGACATGATCAGCAAAAGATCATCGAGGACTTCGGAGGTCTGAACATGAAAAAGGGCAATCCTTGTCTGTTGAAACATAAGAAGTACTTAGGTCATCTAGATTCAAGTTTGACTAGATGCTTGTATCAACTTACTATATCAAAATCCATGTAAGGAATACTCAGGTCATCTCGGTCTAATTATACCTAGATGCTTGTATTTTCTTACAACATTTCAAAAAGAGAAGAAATATAAAAAGCCCAATGATGAAAGCAAAGTACTTGCACTCTAATGATGGCAAAGTATCCACATCCATCCCATATCGAAAAATCCATATCACCCATGTAATAAGAAAATCCTGCAGAGTATCAAATGAAAGCCCGTATCTCTTTCATTCCTTTTCTTTCGCCTATCTATATCATCTCTGTGTAGATTAAGTACATTTGGACATATCAAAAACATAACATAGATAACATATCATATCACATAAGATAGTCATTCACGTGATTAAATCATTTGCATACATAATAAGTGCATTAGGTCATCCACATACATTTGCATCTGCATAACATATCAAAAATCAAAAACATAGACAAATACATATAGAGCTGCAATAACATTTCACATTTGCATTAGCATATCATATCATCCCAATCCATCTAGTATGCATCACATATACAAAGCATCATAAGATAGATTACATCCATAACATATAAACATAGAACATGTGCATGTAGAACATCAATAACTGCATCATCATATAAACATAAAAACATGTCCAAATGTGCAATATATCAAAATATCTATTCATCTCTTAGAGTCATGTCATGAAATGTATACAAAGTATGAAAAGATAGTGATACATGTCTTGGGGAAAAATAATACATAACAGGCTATCTAAGCCATCAACAATGTGTACATCAAGCCAAAAATCAATACAAATGTCAAAAACTAGCTAACCCTGTTGCCGTGGAGCACTGCTCTCTGCACTGCCCTCTCCTTTGTCACCCCCTGATTGCTGGGGGCCTCTCACTGATGATACAGAATGAGATCCACCTGCCCTCTGTGATGCCATAGACTGACTCCTGTAACTAGGTGCACGCTGGTCCACCGACACTGCCCCATGATATAATCCTTTGTAGTACTGAGTCTGATTCTATGCTCTGGCAAGCTCACCCTATACCTGGGCTAGCTATGTCTATGCCTGCTGCATCTGTACAACCAAAAAGATCGAAGCACTATTTGTACCCAGGGCTGCCACTGCTGCATCTCTCTCTACTCTAATCGCCAACACACTCACCAAGGCTGAGTCTCGATCTCTGGAGATCTCTGATATCCGTCATGCATTTGCCTCTCTCCGAGACTCTGTTGCTCTCAGGTGGGCCCTCAATTGCCTAACCTAACACTGTAACACAACCATGGCCTACTGCTATAAGTTAGGCTGCGGAGCCTGCCCTCCCTGTCCCTGTCCCTATCCCTACACCTGCTACTGTGCCACCTGTTGTACTGGCACCTACACCTGCCTTGCAACCTACAGCTGCGCAACCTCCTACTGACCCAAAGGTCCCTCCCCAGGCCTCCTATCTTTGTTGACTGCTCTAGCTCCTCTACTCTCCTAAGCTCTCCAAGACCAATCACTTAAGGACAAGTGTACAAATGAATAGAACTTGTGGACCCAGCTCCTATATATAGCAAGAAAACCATAGCTAACTATGTGACAACTGTGACTACTTCCCATATCTGTTCCTCCAAACCATGTCCTATTTTTCTCCATCCTAACCCACTTTTCACCTTCTTCTTCATTAGATTGTCCATCTCACACTTTCTGCCATCTTCCTGTCTAATCTCCCGAGGGGGCATCCTGTCGTTAAACTTATACCAGGGGCAAACTGGGGCATGTATCATTGTCAAAAATTCTTATTCTTTGAAACAATGTGATAAAACACATTGCATCAAAGAGGGGAAAAATGTATACACCTAAAAATGACATGAATCTACCTAAATAAATATTTTAAATATTTATTTCATCTTTATATTCCTCTATCAATAAATAAATAAATCAATTTATTTATTTGATTCATTTTCTCCCATTAATTGAATAAATTACATTTATTTAATTAATTTCATCAATATCAACTTTATTCTTCTAAACAATTAAATAATTTTAATTATTTAATTAAATCATTCATTCTTCCAAATTTAAATAAAATGCAAATTTATTTAAATTAAATCTTAATCTCCAAAAAATAAAATATAATTAAATATTTTATTTATTCTTCCAAATCATGTGCAAATAATTAAATAAATTTATTTATTTAATTACGCTTTCTTATCTTCTAAAAAATCTTCAAAATCTTCTAAAAATAATTTTTTCTTGTCACGCAAAAGTAAAAACTGAGTTAACTGATTTAAAGCTATCAACAAAACTCTTAAATTAGAAAAATATATTCTAATTTAAGAAATAAAAACTCATCCTCATCAAGAAAGTAGTTAACTCAATAAAACATCTTTTTGAATGACACATGTCCTTCTTCTATTCGCGCACGTTCTCTCAAACATCCTCTACTATTGATCTTCTTATTTCTTCTCCACCTTTGATCTTCTCTCACACAATTCTATAAATACCCTTCTATCCTTCCATTTCAAAGAGGGAAGCTTTCAAGTAAACTTATGCTGCAGAATCCATAGCACACCATTGGCACCCCCACTATCACATCCTTTATTATCTATTTCGTGTTGTTTTGAAGCTCACCTTCAACACTACAAGTATCCAAGCCATTTCTCCTTTGCCATCTTGAGGAATTAAAGCAAGGAAGCAAGCTTCCTGAGGGCTGCATTCATCACCGAAGATCAAACGGGAATAGGCGAACAATGGTAATCACGATGTAAGAAAGGTTGTAAGTATCACTTCCTTATTTTTAATCTTCTTTACTTGCACATTCCATTGATATTATTGGGTTTTTGTAATTTATTTTATTATCCAATTTTACCCATTACAATATGTGGTCCAAATGGATTTTTAACTCTGGTTGTTCTAGCTGTCATAAAGTAGTTTGGGTCATTATTGAGAAGGATAATGAAAAATTTGGGCTTTGTGTTGTATATGTTGCAAATGATTATAGAGAAAGGATTGAATTGTAGAAATGGTTTGGGCATCTTCCTAAGATTCCATGGATTTTGGATGGTGAATTTAATATGATTGAACAAGGAGAAGACAACATGGGAGGGTTAGACTTGAATTAGAAAGGAAATGAGCTTTTCTTCTAGTCAAAGATGAAGAGTGTTATCCTCGAATACAACTTGCTCAATTCATGGGATAAACCCTACGAAACCTGTCCGTTTTGTAGCTCATGTCCTCTAAGCATGCTAAAAAAGACATGTTTGGGTTGTCTCTAGCATGACTTGATCCCTCGAAGGATCTCTTTAATTTTTGATCAAGTTTCATTTTGAGTATTTTGACGTTTTTGGTTTTTCCCAGTGTTAGTTAGTTTTGCACACTGAGTTGTCAATGTAAAGACAAAATTGACATTTACATGTTATATTTCAATGTAAAAATAAAATTTGCATTGACACATAAGGTGTAATTGCAGAAATTATTTTCGTAATTACATGCCTATGGTCAAATGCTCAGGCATTAATGGCTCCCTGAGTTAAAAGATTTCTTGGTTGTAAGTGTCTGGTATTATCTCTCTCATTGAGCCCTAGCTCGTAAAATCATGTCAAGGTGTTTGGATTTGAATCTTGGCAGACTTTGATTTCAGGTATGTGAGCTTTGTTTTTTTTTTCTACTTTCCTTTATGTTTTTCCCTTTAAGTGAAGGTTTTGTTTGTTATATTTTTTTAAATCCTAGTTGTTGTCATTTGTATATGTATATTTATGTAAAAAGCTAGGGTTTCTTGATCTCTATTTTGTCTGTGTAAACCTAGGGTTTATCGTTTCAAGTGTCATTCTCTTTGAGTGTTTAAAACTCTCTATTTTCTATAGCCTAGGTTTTCCTCTTTTGTAACTATCGTATTGTTGTTAGATATTTTTTTTGGATTTTGAATGTCTGTATTTTTTATATTTACCATATCCAAACATGGATGGTGTGTGGGATTTGTTTCCCACACAACATCCACTGTTTGGGATGTCGTGTGGGAAGCAAACCCTGCATGCCATCTCCAAACAAACCCAAAACCATACTAAGCATTCCATTCGAAACATAACAGAGATACAATGTGTCATGCATGTTTCAAATTCAGCATGACACAAGTTCACTATGTCATGAGGAATTTAAAGTTCCCACATGACACATTTTATGTTGTTGAGCAAACCTTAAGTTAAATGTGTAGGTCAGGGTTTAAATCTTGATATACACTATCCAAACTTATAACACAAAGATTGTGTCATGCAGGTTTTAAAATCTGCATGACACAGGTTCATTATGTCATGCAGAGTTTAAAACCCACATGACACAATGTGATCTACACCTTTCCATTGTAAACCAAGGCATATGCACATCGAAGTTTAAACTCTGATGTGCACATTGATTTACCTTTTAAGATATGCACATAGAAGTTTAAATTCCTCTATGCATGTTATGTTTTTCTAGTTCCCCTAATGTGTCAATTAGATTTTAAACCCTGATTTACATATTTCTCCATGCATTGAAAACATGCAGGTTAGAGTTTAAACTCCAACCTGCATTTGAAATTCAAAATTTTTCGAACATTGTAAAATGGAAAATGGTACTTCAAAGAAAGATTTTTCTTGAGCCGGCAAGTTATATATTTGATCATAAAGATGATATATTTTCTTGAGATTGTACAAAAGATGGTTTGAATGAGATCTTTCTAACTCTGGAGTTTCTTCAAAATATCATATTTTTTGCAGTTCATTTGTCAATGTTAGAATCCTCTCCAAAAAGAAGATGAAGTATAAGTTTCAAGGAGTGGTCCTGGCTACTCAAGTGGAGTCAAATATAGATGAGGTCAAAGATATAGAGATCAAGCATGTTGATATGTCTAAATTCTTGGGGAGACTAAACCAACAACCATTGCCCTAAAATATACAATGTGTTCTCAATAGTGACATCCACTTAGTTTCTACCTTCCCGGTGTCAGCTCAGAACCTAGATTTTGTCTTCGCCATGGCAGTAAAGTTTGACAAATATACTAAGAGTATATTAGATGCTGATGGGAATGTGATAATTTAACTTGATGCAAACTTCTTTGAATTTGTGTTCAAATGTCCCGACATTGAAAATTACTCTAATCTTTCTATTGAAGAAGGGCATAAGTATTATGATGATCATACTGAGAAATCCAAGAGGGTCATTAATACAAGATGGCTAAAGAATCCTCATCCCTCCATATCAAGATGGCCTAAGAATATCTTTATGAGTGAGTTCATAGAGGAGGTTGGTGATCTCATTACCCTTCTTAGTAGGGTAAAGGGGCTCTCATCATCAAATGTTTTCCAAGATTGGATGTTTCAATACATCCTTTTCATCAGGAAAGGTGAAAAAAAGATATGGTGGGGCCAAAAAATCATTGACTTCATATGTGAGTAGCTAGCCTTCGTGTCAACTACACTGAGATTTTATATGACTTCTTATCAAGTGTATGTGATTGCTTCTATGAATCATTTTCCAGGGTTAACTTGTGAAGGTGATAGAAGATTAATCCCTGTGTATGAGTACTACCCTTAGCTTACCTTAACAGAAAGCATCAATCATTTCTAAAGGGTGAATGATGCCTTCTTCTACCACTACATTTGCTTGTTGGACAAGGAGTTGGAGGAAAAGAGAGTGTCTGATCAAGCCTGGGAATAGGTAAAGAAGTTTGGGTGCATCTTCCTTCAATTTCCCACTTTCACATACCTAAGGGCAAGTTGTTTCAGTGGACAACCATATATGCTACCCAAGTATCCAGGGGATAAGATGGTCTTGATGGAGCTGTGCAGGTAGGTAATGGATGTCCATGTTAAGCAAGTCGGTGCACACTAAGGAGGTTTTAAATTCCAATTCTAGATTGGAAGATATGGTATCTCAACAACTCTTATAGCTAAGGCTATGGAAACTGAGTTACAGTGGATAACATTGAAGAAGTACAAGAAGATAAAATATTTTGATTATCGTGGCATGAAGAATAAATTGAAAGGAAATTATACTCATGTCCACATGATTGAGGATATTTGGGCTGATTGTAGAATCAGTGAAGATATCAGATGAATGGATTACAGTAGGCTTACTCTAGATTAGATAATGAATCTTCAACTGGCTGATGTGCCTGAAGACATGTAGCATGAAGGAGATGTAGTTGATACTACATATGTAGACAATAATATTGTTGACAACCCTCTACCTTCTATCCAATGGTCTTAAAAAGAGGTGTCTTATGTAAGACAAAGATTTTAGTTGATTCTTGCAAATACCAATGTATGGAGAGCGAGTAAAGGTATGAAATTGAAGTCTTTCCTAATAGGCTTAGAGAAAGAACAAACAAAATGGCATCCAGGGGAAAAAGAAGAGTTGAGGATGAAGAACAAGGAGGATACTACTCCTAGTAAGGAAAGACTCAAGTTTGTCTTTAGAAATAGAAGTAAGGGAAAAGGAAAGGAAAAAGAAGGAACTTCTATACAACAAGGTGTTGAACAAGAGGAAGTGGTAGAAAAAGAGTCACATGGACCGATTGACAATTCACAAGCCAAGACTACTCAAGTGACATCCTCTCCTTCTACTCTGGTGGTTTCAAAGGTGCAAATTCCTACAGGTCCAGTTGTATCAAGTGCACTACAGACACCAGGTATTCCAGATAATCTTGAATCACCACCATCTAATGTGTCTGTCCATTTTGTTCATTCCTCTCCTGCATCTCCTAATAACTAGTCAATTTTTGACACACCATTGGATAATGTTGACAATGTTTTTGTTCCATTGTCTTCAATACCTAGTCTCTCGGATGTTCCTATGTCCATAATTGATTCCATATCTCAATTAGATTTCAAAACATTTTTAGGTTCATCTTCACAAGTGAATGTTAGTGTCAATCCTTCTACTGTACAAATTCAAACACCTCCACTTTTTTCAGTATCCACATAGGATCCATTCGTTCCACCAAAATCACAAGATTATGTAGTTCCACCTGCGTCCACTTAGACTACAACTGCAGAAGTCAAAGCTAACAAACTTGTCCTTCCATCGTGGCTTGTGCCACATGAAACCAAAAGAAAGAAGCAAGTTGTTTCACCAGATGACTTTGATTTTGGTCAATTGGTTCTTATAAAGTTAAAAGCAACCAAAAAGGCTAAAACTTTGTCAAGAGTATTTATCGATGAAACAAAACACAAGTATGCAAAAATTGCAATTCCTTCATCTGATAATATTGACTTTAAAAACCATGATTATGTCATCACCAGAGTTGATCTGGGTAAGCAAACTCATGAAAGTGCAAAGGAAGACCTTCTAGCACAACTGAATACTTTGCTCGAAAGATATGACAAGAACAAAGCTATACAGGACAAACTCAAAATATAGGTTGATCAGTTAAAATCAATGCTTCTCAAAATAACTTAGTCATTTGAATAGATTGAACTTGATGGCACCAGTACAAGTAATGAATCCTTTTTGAAACTAGAAATAATCGGTGCAAAGGGTCAAGTAGTGGATGCTTGGATAGACAGAGTGCTTGCCCAGGGTTCCTTACTTATAAAGTCATCCATTGTACTTTATGACAACCTGGCCAAAATTGGTAAAGAAATCAATCAAACATTGGAGATTCTCTCACAAGACATGCAACTGATTGAGAAAGATCTTGACTCTTGGAACAAGCTGAGAGATTTCAAGATTGAGGTGTTGATTGAACACGGGGTTATCCCTGATAGGAGAAAGTATGTAGAGTATCGATAGGGTATGATACATAAAAAAGATACTATTGAAATCCTGATACTCGATCTGAAAAAGGATCTTGAAAGGGGAGAAAACAAGGCTCAAGGTATTTTTGATGATTGGAAGATCTACCATGTCATATGCGTGATGACAATCAGAAGATACTCCCTAAAGATATAGTCATTCAAGAATTCACTAACCTGGTGTAGACAGAAGTTGAAACAGAAGTCTTCTCATTGACTTCACTTGATAGGTTAATGGAGATCTAGACAATCCTGAATAGACTATAGAAGTTACTAAATAAGCACAAGGGCATACTTGATACCCTCACCGACTCCATTACTTGGGTGCTTATCATTTCCAAGCATACTCTAAGGCCAAACAATAATGAAGTACAACCCACTATGAAAATATATGAAGAGTTCTTGGAGAAGGATGAAGCTGATGAAGAAGTGTCTAAGGACACTTAGATATTTTTCATGTTTAGTCTTCAAGATTTCTAAATTTTGATTGACAAAAGCCATTTCATTTTGAAAAATTAGATTACATGGACTTGTGAGACAGATTCATAAGTCAATTAGGGCTCAGTTTTTGAATAAGTCAAAGTAGTTGTAGATTTCCTATTTTTTCTCTCGGCCTCTCCCTATAAATAAAGAGGGCCTCTTATGTAAATATTATCTTTTATCTATTGAAGTGAAGTGCTGCCATTTTGAAGTGAAATTTGAGACTTTGAGCTTATTTTGTAAATCAGATTTCAATCAATATAAAGAAAGCAAGTTGGCATCCAATCTTTGTCTTGGATCAAGTTGTGATGTTATAGAATTGTTCTTATGTCCTTTCTATTACATTATCTTGTATGCATGGTTGAATTGTAAGCGTGGAAATCAAGTGTTTAGAAGGTGATTCAGTACTAATTTTGTGGACTTTGTGTTGTGATATCATCTTTGGGATTTGTGCTTATGTTTTTGAATAGTAACTTGAAGACTTTGGGTTGCAAGTTATTGTTTGCGATTGTGGTATCTTGTCTCGGCATATAGTGAAGACTTTGGGCTGCACTCTATTCCAAACTCTTTCATTTTCAATTGGCATAAGGAGCACTGAAAAACTTTGTGTTTTTGTGGGTTTCTTGGTGATTAACATACGCTGGTATCATTTAGTTATTCTTTTGTGTAACTCAATTGGATATTGGCTATTATTGCTCCAAACTTTAGTAATTTGTAGTTCTTTGCATATTATAAGCTTCGTGGGATTGGTATCTTGAATTGTAAATATCTATCCTGAAATAAGAGAATAGGATGATATGGAACCACCCCAAGGATAGTTTTTAGTGTAAATAAATCTAGTTAATTACTAGTTAGTTAGCAATAAGAAGGGAGCCTCCCCTTTCTGAGAGGAGAGATTTAATCTCATTATATTGTGGTTTTGTCTTATATTTGTTGACAACAAAATATTCACCCAACAAAGAAGAATTTGAAGCTCTTTGATCCCTTGGAAAATGATAAGAAGAATAGTAGAGATATTTGGTTTACATGTTGTAATTACCAAAAACGTGGCAAAAGAATTTATAGCCAACTAGATAGATTTTATGCCAATGGTGATTACTTCAGTTTTGAGCCAAAAGAAAATGGAAATTGTGTGACTATTTACACCCATTTTATGTGATACCATTACCCTATTGAAGTTGTGTTGATATTAAAAAATAAATTTATGAAGGACATTGTAAGAAAGTGCAATCCTTATAAACTCTACACTAGCCTTTTGAAGTACCAAGATTGCTTGGATGGAGCTCTTACACTTAGAAACATTAATAGATCCTTGTTGAAGGTTTTGTCCTAGATAGAGATCTAGGATAGGAACACCAGTGGGTGGAAGAACCTTTTTAGACCATTGGGAAGAAATTGGTGCTAGATCAGAGAAAGGCTGAAGAGAAGTTACAGGAAGAGCTTCACTCTATTAAAGCAAGGTTGTAGAAGAACCCAAATGATGATAGGTTGGTGGAGGTATTATACTCCACAAAGCACTCCATAAAGTGTATCCAAAATAAAAAAATCTAAGGGTTACAAGTAAGAGCAAAGCTCAACTAGCCTAAAGATGGAGATAAAGGCTCCAAATTCTTCTTTAACATTCTAAAGAGTAAAATAGTAAAGAGGAGATCAGTCATGTTTGGATTGGCAATGAAAGGGTAGAGGACTCTAAAAAAGTTAAAGAAGAGTTTAGAAAATTTTATTAAAAGTTGTTTTCTGCTAATGACAATATCTTACAATGCACTAAGGCCCAAAAGGTCTATATGGATCTTATTCCTATGAAGATTTTTTATGAGGATGCCAATACTTTCGGTAGTGTGATTTGCAAAGATGAAATAAATTATGCCATTAAAACCTGCAAGAATAATAAGTCCCCAAGTGTTAATGGCCTGCCTACAGAATTCTACAAAAGGAATATTAGTTGGATTGTGGATGATCTATGGTTGGTATATGATGAAACCTTAAGGAGAGGTTCTCTGGGCAGTCAGATAAACAAAGGAGTAATATTACTTCTCTCAAAAGAGGGTGACATAGGACTTATTAAAAACTAGAGGCCAATTACCCTACTCAATGTGTCATACAAAATTTTAGCCAAAATTTTGGCTCTCAGGTTAAAAAATATCTTGCCTAAATTTGTTAACAAGTCCAAAACTAGTTTTGTTAAAGGAAGATATATTTTGGAGAATTTGTCAGCTAGCTGGGAAGAAATACATTTGGCCAATCACACTAACCACAACATTGGCATGCTCCTCCAGGACTTTGAAAAGGGTTATGATAGGGTTGAATGGTCTTTCATTACAATGATGTTAGATGCATTTGGCTTTCCTCAAAAGTTTTTTGACATGGTTAAGGTGTTATTTCAAGATGTTGTCACAATTATTAATATAAATGGCTCCTTCTCTAACCCTTTCATACTTCAGAGATCCATTAGACAATGATGCCCTTTGGCTCCTTCCCTATTTGTAATTGTTGCTGATGATATGCATTATTTGTTGAGCGCCTCCTTTTGAAGTGGCAGGGTGAAAGGACTTACCTTGCTTAATGGGGATGAACTTGTTAATACTCAGTTTGTTGATGATATTGCACTATTTGTTAATATGGAAGAAAATAACTTTAGGATCATGATGAGTAAGTTGGATATCTTTTGCTTGACTTCTAGTTCAAAAATATATGTTCAAAAGTCCATTCTTCTCAGTTGGTCTTGTTTTTCCCCTAATTAGTTTATTGGGATGGGGTTGGAATGGGGAGGACCAAGTAAGTAGGTTAGATATTTGGGGATTCCTTTCTTCATTGCCTGCTCTCTTTTTGAGATGTGGAAATGGGTGAAAAAGAAGATTGATAAGAAGATGGGGAAATGGAATCACCAATACCTATCCTTGGCAGGAAGGGTTCAAATCTATCAAGAAACTTTATCTTCCTACACTATCTACTTTTCCTTTGTTTGGTTTTTCAGCAACTATCATAGTGCTGAGGTGAAGAAGAAAATTAGGGGCTTTCTTTGGTCTAATGGTAAAGGTAATAGTAAGAGGGTAGTTGTCAGATGGGATTGGTGTTGTCTAGGGAAAGATCTTGGGGGTTTAGGCTTAAAAGATCTAAAGATACAAGGTATTGCTCTTGCCACAAAATGGATTTTGAAATCTTTTTTGGTGATGAGCCTTGTAATCTTCTTGTGAGAAACAAATTCATTTGGCAGTTCCAAAGAAAGCTAAAGATTGGAAATCTCTTCACCCACATGATATTATTTTCAGCAGATTTGTTGTCCTAGCCTTTAGCTCTAGTGTTTTTAGAAGCATTTGGAAGGCCAGGGAATTGGTTACGCCTCTTGTTACAAATTGTAGTACCTTGAGCCCTATGTTGGGATAAGGTGTCATTAACCTTGTAAATCCCAATATTGTATTTATTATATGTAATTTGTAATTATCCATGAGGAGATGTACTAGTTTCACTGACAGGGGTAATTTCAGAGTAACCAGAGGTTATTACAGAGTGACATTTACTGTTGGCAAATGTAAAAACTCAAAGTAAATGGGGGTAGGCATGATCCCTTGAGGAATCTACTATATTTGGCATGTATGACAACTGTCATAATGTTTGGTAAGTAAATCTATGACAATTGCAAGTTGTAATAAGATTATGTGATTCTATGACGGATATGTTAGTCGTATATTTTCTATATTTAGCCCAAGGTTCCTATCTTGGAAAGATACTCTTTTGTGGAATCTATGATAGTTATGACACGTCATAAGATGCTATAAGAGGCCAGATTTAGTCTTGGGCACCCAATCTTTGCATGGCTATTTTTGGACAAGTGTAAGATGCTTGTAAGATGGTAATTAATGTTTATAGGTTGGAGAATCTTAGGAGAGAGAAGGTGAACGCCTAGGAGGAGTTGGAAAACATTTCTATAAGTATTTTCCATGTATTTGTTATTGCAATACAAATTTTAGGTACTTAGGTGCTGCCAGAATGCTGTTGGGTTGAAGACTAGTGGAGAGAGTTGTGTAGTTGATGTATTGTACAATCTTGTTGAGATTAATACAAACTTGTGCCTCTTTCCTGATGGAGTTTTTTTTACCCAAAAGGGTTTTCTCCACATAAACACCATGTCATTGTGTTGAGTTCTTCATGTTTGATATCTTTTATGTAGTGGGTTTTATGTTTTATTACAATCTCCATTGTTAATGCACACTTAAGATTGCTGAAATTTATTTTGAATCAGATTTCCATTGAAGTAGTGTTGCTTTCATTTCTAACATTTGGTATCAGAGCCTAGCTAGCTTTGACTCTTGGGTGGTAGTGTGGAAGCTGTAGCTACAGTGGGATATTTGGTTGTGTTTGTTTTGTAGATCTTGTGTTGTTATTATGGCTACATCCACTGTTGCATCAACCTCTCGATTGGACATTGAGAAGTTCAATGGAATGGGGTATGAGTTGTGGAAGCTAAAAATTAAAAATTTGTTGGAAGAAAGAAACCAATGGTTTGCTATTAAAAAAGAAAAGAAACCTGACGATGTCTCTCAAGATGAGTGGGATAGATTGGATAAGAAGGCACGGGGAACCATCCGGTTGTGTCTTTCAGACTCTATGTTGTTGAATGTAGCAAAGGAGACTGCACACAAGTTGTGGAATCAGTTGGGTGAGATCTATCAAGCCAAGAGTATGGTAAATAAACTTTATTTAAAAAGAAAATTGTTTTCCATGAAAATGCAAGAAGGTGAATTAGTTGCATAGCATTTAAATTCTTTTAATTTGTTATTGAGTTAGCTTGATTTAGTAGATGTTGAGGTTAGTGAGGAAGATAAATGTATCTTACTTCTTTGTTCTTTACCTGAGTCTTGGGAGAATGTTATCCTTGCTATCACTACTAACCTTGCGGATCTGAAGCTGGATGCTCTTGTTTTAGTGCTACTGTCATAGGAATTAAGGAAGAAGAGTTCAAATAGTTCAAGGAATGCTCTTAGTGTCAGGGGAAGATGTAAGGAAAGGGGGCCTAAAGGAGATCAGAAAGGGGCTAAGGACAAGTCCAAGGGCCAATCTAAGGCTCTTGGTAAAAAGAATAGAGTTAAGTGTTGGAACTATGGTAAAAATGGATATGTGGAGTGCAGAAACCCCAAGAAACAATGGGAGAGTGCTTCAGATAAGTCCTTGAATGCAAGTGAAGAAGTTTCACTTTCTGCATGTAATCTTGTTTCTAATGATCATTGGTTGTTGACTCAGGATGCTCATTTCATATGACCTCGCATAAGGAATGGTTCTCCACATATGAAGAATATGATGGAGGTAATATCTACCTTGGTGACAACTCTTCATATCTGATTGTCGAGAAAGGAAAGGTATTGTTGTGTTTTAGTGATGGGAGGATTAAAACCCTCCCTAGTGTTTTGCATGTCCCTGGATTAGCTAGAAATTTGATTTTCGTTTTGAAGTTGAATGATTTGGGAATGCATGTGACATTTGACAAGCATGGCTGTAGATTGGTGAGAGGGAACTTGGTGGTAGCAAAAGCAAAGAGATTTGGGAACTTGTTTAAGCTTGAAGCCAAAGCAGTTTCTAATGCCTCTTATGTTTCTTAGGATTTTGAAAACAATTGTATGTTGTGGCACTGCAGATTGGGCCACACAAGCAATAATGTATTAAAAACTATTAAGAATAAAAATTTGTTAGATGGTTTCTCCTATTATGATGAGCACTTTGATTTCTGTGAGCATTGTGTGTTTGATAAACAAAATAGAAAATCATTTCCTTCAGGAAGCAACAGAGCAAAAGAGAAATTAGAAATTATTCATACGGATGTGTTTGGACCTATGGATAATGAATCTATTGGAAAATCTCATTATTTGTTACCTTCACTAATGATGTATCCAGATTTACATAGATTTATTTTATGAAGCACAAATCTGAAGTTTTCACTAAGTTTAAGGACTTTAAAGTCTTAGTTGAAAACCAATCAGGATTGAAGATAAAAATATTAAGATCTGACAATGGAGGTGAATATTGCTCTAAGGAATTTGATGAGTTTTGCAAGCATGCAGGTATTATCAGACAAAAGACAACTCCGTATACACCACAACAAAATGGTGTTGTAGAAAGGATGAACCAAACAATTATGGAAAGGGCCAGAAGTATGCTTAGTGATGCATAGTTGGATAAATGCTTTTGGACAAAGGCTGTGTGTATTGCTTGCTACTTGATAAATAGATCTCCTTGTAAGGCTCTTGATTCGACACCTTATGAAGTGTGGATAGGTAAAAAACCTTCTATTTCACATTTAAGGGTTTTTGGCTATGAGGCTTTTGTTCATGCACCTAAGGAAAGGTGATCTAAGTTGGATCCAAAAGCTGAAAAGTGTACATTCATTGCATATGGTGATAATGTCAAAGGTTATAAGCTTTAGAATCTACTAACCCACAAGATTATCTTTTCTAGAGATGTTATTTTTAGGGAACTTAGAGCTATTTATGAACCTGAGTAGCCAAAAGAAAAAGAAGAAAAGGTAAAGAAGGTACACTTTGATTTAGAGCAGCAAGATGCACCTCAAGAAGAATAGAATGATGGATTGGGGGATGAAGAAGAAGAAGAAGATTCGAGTAGTTCTGATGAAGATGAATCTATTGTGACAGAAGAAGTTGGTGTAGATGATCATGTAGAAGAATGAGTAGAGTCTCTTACTCCACCCTTGAGGAGATCTGCAAGACAACAAAATCCAATTGATAGGTATAGCCCACCAAATGTCTGTTGTGTATATTCTTTATTGAATACTAACGATGAACCTAGATCCGACAGGGAAGCTATTTCTGTAGATGATAGTGAGTCTTGGCGATTAGCCATGCAGGAGGAGATGATGGCTTTAGACTCTTGTAACACCTAGGATCTTGTTTGTTTGCCCAAAGGAAGAAAGGCCATAGGATGTAAGTGGGTCTTCAAGAAGAAGTTTGGAGCAGACGAGCATTGGAGAAGTACAAGGCTAGACTGGTAGCCAAGGGCTACTCCCAGAGAGGGAGTTGATTTTGGTGAGATATTCTCTCATGTTTCTAAATTGACTTCTATTAGATTTCTCTTATCCATTGCTATAGCTTATGATTGGAAGATTGAGCAAATGGATGTTAAGACGATGTTCTTGCATGCAGATCTTGAAAAAGAAATTTATATGCAACAGCGTACAGGTTTTGAGGTAAAAGGAAAAGGACATTGGATTTGTAGGTTCAAGAGTTCTCTTTATGGTCTGAAACAGTCTCCCAGAATGTGGTATCAAAAGTTTGATTCATTTGTTTTAAAATTGGGTTTTGTTAGAAGTGAGGAGGATCATTATGTTTACATTCATTGTGTTGAAGATTCTATACTGGTTATTGCTTTGTATGTTGATGACATGTTATTTTTCAACAATACTAAGGGTATGATCAGTGAGCTTAAAGCCCAACTTTCAGGTGCATTTGACATGAAGGATCTTGGAGTTGCCAGGTATATTTTGGGAATGGAGATTAGAAGGGACAGAGTTAATAGAAATCTTTGGTTGTCACAAAGTAAGTATGTGAATACTATTTTGCAGAGGTTTAGTTTGCAGGACTATAACCTAGTTAGAGTTCCTTTACCCATTGGTACTAAGCTTTCATTAGATATGTGTCCAAAGACTGAGGATGATTTTGAGGATATGTCTAATGTGCCATATTCTAGTGTTGTAGGGAGTTTTATTTATGCAATGGTTTGTACTAGACTAGATATTGCCGAAGCAATGGTAGTTTTGAGTAGATTTATGTCTAACCCTAGTAGATAGCATTGGAATTATGCGAAGAGGGTATTTAAATATCTTGTACATACTCCTGATCATTGTTCAGTTTATTCTGGTACTGATAGTGCTGATATATTTTTGGACATACAGGGTTTTGTTGATGCAGATTGGGTAGGTGACTTGGATAGTTGAAGGTCCACTAGTGGCTATGTGTTTACTCTATTTGGAGGAGCAGTGAGTTGGATGAGTAAGAGGAAGCCCATAGTTGCTTTGTCCACCATAGAAGTAGACTATATGGTTGTTACTCATGTCTCTAAGGAGGTAGTTTGGTTGAGGAGACTGTGTATAGGTATTGGTTTTGATTGCAGGATCATTCAGATTGGTTGTGATAGCCAGAGTGCTATCTATTTGGCCAAGAATCCCATGTATCATGCTCAGTCTAAGCATGTTGATGTTCAGTATCACTTTGTTCGAGAGTTGGTTGCAAATGAAGAGATTGAGCTGAAGAAGATAGATACTCAAGAGAATGTTGTAGATTCATTGACCAAACCTGTGAGCATAAAGAAGTTCATGTGGTGTAGAGAGGCCACGGGCCTTGTTTCTAGTGCCTGGTTATTTTTCATTTGATTTCCTATGGGTTGATTTACAATGTATAATGTCAAGTGGGAGAATGTTGGGATAAGGTGCCATTAACCTTGTAAATCCCAATATTGTATTTATTCCATTTATTATATGTAATTTGTAATTATCCATGAGGAGATGTACTAGTTTCACTGACAGGGGTAATTTCAGAGTAATCGGAGGTTATTACATAGTGACATTTACTATTGGAAAATGTAAAAACTCAAAGTAAATGAGGGTAGGCATGCTCCCTTGAGGAATCTACTATATTTGGCATGTATGACAACTGTCATAATGTTTGGTAAGTAAATCTATGACAGCTACAAGTTGTCATAAGATTTTGTGATTCTATGACGCATATGATGGATATGTTAGTTGTATATTTACTATATTTAGCCCAAGGTTCCTATCTTGGAAAGATACTATTTTGTGGAATCTATGACAGTTATGATGCGTCATAAAATGTTGTAAGAGGCCAGATTTAGTCTTGGGCACCCAATCTTTGCATGGTTGTTTTTGGACAAGTGTAAGATGGTAATTAATGTTTACAGGTTGGAGAATCTTGGGACAGAGAAGGTGAACACCTATGAGGAGTTGGAAAACATTTTTATAAGTATATGCCATGTATTTGTTGCTGCAATATAGATTTTAGGTACTCAGGTGCTGTCGGAATGTTGTTGGATTGAAGACTAGTGGAGAGAGTTGTGTAGTTGATGTATTGTACAATCTTGTTGAGATTAATACAAACTTGTGCCTCTTTCCTGGTGGAGTTTTTTTATCCGCAAGGGTTTTCTCCATGTAAACACTATTTCATTATGTTGAGTTCTTCATTTTTGACATCTTTTCTATAGTGGGTTTTATGTTTTGTTACAATCTCCACTGTTAATGCACACTTAAGATTGCTGAAATTTATTTTGAATAAGATTTCCATTGAAGTAGTGTTACTTTCATTTCTAACACTCTAATGGTAGAGAAATCTTCAACTTTAGATTAATTTGGTGGAATCTTCAATGGAAGAATAAACCACTTAACTTATTACAAGGTTGCTCTACTATGTCTTGGGATTGTTTAGTGTGAAAAATGTTTAGGGTTTGATTTTTGATGGTTTGTGTTGATCCTACTTTCACCACTAAACATTTAAGGACTTCCAGCCAAGTAGAGGGGTCTACTATAGGATTTTCATCACTTAGAACATAGGGGATGATTGGAATTGTATAATTTTGTTGTTTAATTAAGTCCAATTATGCTCAAAACCCTAATTTCATGAAATTGTAAGCAAACAAACAAATTACAGAAAATGATTGTACACAGAGATATCAAATGACAAACAAATGCATACCAAATTTTGAAGTTCAGTATGCAAAAAAGTCAGGGACTAATGAGCAAGCATCCTAGTCCAGTGCCACAATTTTTGTCAGGATCTGGGAAGCTTGTTTGCAACCTATTCCTATTGTTCCAGAAATTTTCCAGTTGCGGGATTCAGAGGACTAATGAGAGGGTACCCAAGTCTAGGTCCCTATTTTCTTCTCTGATCTACAATTCCAATAGTTTGCACTACTGTCCTGCAACTCCACTTCTTTCACTTTTGTAACCTGTAACCTACAATCATAGAAAAGTGGGTTGGGGGTTGTGGTGTTTAGAGGCTTGCCTTAGTCAAGCCCCAGAGAGACATTCAAGTCTTCTGAACACTGTTGTTAGATAAAGAGTGCGTATTCCTATGGGATAG
Source organism: Cunninghamia lanceolata (assembly GCA_027924645.1). Lineage (NCBI taxonomy): Eukaryota > Viridiplantae > Streptophyta > Pinopsida > Cupressales > Cupressaceae > Cunninghamia > Cunninghamia lanceolata. Next base: position 2,733,550 of record BSBN01001720.1, on the reverse strand, counting down.
AGGGAAAATCCAAATGATAAATGATAGAAAACACAATTGATATCACCTTGTAGTGAAGATCTCATGGAAGGAAGATGATCTTCATTGCATGAGGAGATGGATGCCAAATTTGCAAATACAAACACAAGAACAACACAAATTATGCTCTGCAACACAATGAATGCATTGAATCACTTTCACATAAGCCACAAGTTCACAATATTCATCTGATTTCCATTTATTTTAGAATTGAATCACTAATCATGCTTATATATGCAATTACAAACATTACCGCTAAGAATTTCATAATTCAAACTTATCGTGTTGGCATAGGACCTAAATAACAGTCACAAACCGATACTTTGAAATTGGTCCCAACCTAAAATAGGGTAGGACTAGGGCGCAGACACCCAAGTCCTCCCCCCTATTTTAGGTAGGATTTATGTTAAGTACAACCCCTGAGTCCTATTTTCCATGAAACTTTAGGGTTTTCTCATCGGGAGTTATCAAAATAATGCAAGATGCTCTAAATGCATTCTAAAGGACCCAGGAGCTAAACCTTAAGAGGCAAAATCCCCCAAGGTTACTTTTTCTGACATAACATTTAGCCCCCACTTTAATGTATGTATAAATATGAGGCCAATACATGCATTAAAGTAAGGTCAACAAGCACAACGAACACGCCAATCACAATGAAGACATTAATAGGCATGCAAGACACAAAGAAGATAGTTATAGTGATGCAAAACATATAGAAGACAACATTGAAGACATGCAAAACATAGTGAATGCATTGAATATAGTGATGACTTTCTTTTTCTTTTTCTTATGTATGAAATGTAGATGCAAGTACAAGGAAAGTAAACACATCACCCATAGTGTAGGAGGGACTCATCACCACTAGTCTTTAAGATTGCACATGGGGCAACACACACACCAAACAAATCTTAGAGTGCAGGAGGGACTCATCACCTCTAGTCTTTAAGACTGCACTTGAGAACAAACACACCAAACAAATCAAGCACACCATACACACACACATGGAAGACACGAAGAAAACATGATAGACAAGTGATGGACTATTCCTATTTCTAGGTTCATCATCATCTCAGACACATTACTGGCACACACCAATGATTGGGCTTTGCCACAACAATCATTGAAGACATGCTTAAGGGTTAACTTAGTCACAAAACCTATCCCCACCTCCTCAAAGGACTTTTAGAAAATGACAAGATGTGCAATCTCCTCGATAAACATACAATCCCCACCTCCAAAGAGGGCTTAAGATAAAAAGGATATGCACGATATCCCGACTCCGCAGAGGGCTTAAATGATTGAAATAGATTTCAAACAAATGTCAAAGTGCAGGAGGGACTCATTGCCACCAGTCTTTAAGACTACACCTGAGAACAAACACACCTGCTAGCATCCAAAATAGACAACTTACCTTATATATGCCCCAACCTTAAGGTGGTTGATAACGTGTATTGATATCAAGCACATTAAGGTAGGTAGAAAACACACAAGGGAACACAGGCTCTCACAAAGCCCATGCCCCCTAGAGGTGACATGTACTTTATGATCACCAAATATTCCCACAAACACATTACTGCAAGAAAAGTGTTAGCATCCATATAATCATGATAAACAACAATGCATATTATCATTCACACAAAGAGAGCCAAGGTTATACTATGGATTCAGAGACCAAGTATAACCATGGGGCTATACCGTGGACATCTCAAAACCAAGTGTACCGAAGGCAAGATTCAAAGACAAACAAAGTGCATGAAGCAACAATATTGTTATGGTTTTTAAGTGCGATAAGACAACATCAAGATCACATGGAGTGATTCTACTAGCCAATTTTCAGATAATATATATCAACCCCATTGTCATGTATGGACTTGGTCCATTTTTTGATTTCTTGTTGAAGGGACACTAGGTTTGTATTAGTATAATAAGTTTTTTGTCATCCGCCCTCTAGATAGAAACACTAGAGGAAGGGAAACCATAAATCAAGAGGGGAGAAACAAGTGCCTTAGGGGCAGTCACGTAGGAGGGTGCCCCCAAGTCACCAACTACAACACTATGTCCATAAGACACAACACACAATAGTGAAAATACAAGAGAAGCAATATAGAAGAATGATGATACAAATAGAAGAAGGGTCACAATAGAGGTGGTCTCCCAATATCCCTGACCTTACAAGAGAATCAAGGGTCATCCTAGGAGGCCTATACAACACATAAGAAATCACGGGGGGAAACACAACATGAGAGGTAAAGGGTTAGAAATACTTACCTATAGGGACAACCAAACTAGGGTTTGTCATTGATCAAATCATCATCATCTTCCCACCCCTGAATGTTAGAAGAAAGTGGGACATAAGGTACCATAGCCCAACTCTTATTCTTGTCTTCAAGTTGTCCATTCTTAAGATCTTCTTGGTTTGATTCAATGTTTGGTGAGATGTTTTCTTGTTGAGTTGCAATTCATTTGGTATAATATTTTTGTATCCTCCTTTCTTTTGCTTGTCTATTTCTTCTTGTCTTACCACTTATCTCTTGTAAGATAGTATTTTGCTCTTCCATAGGTTTTTGTGTTTTAGAGGAGGAAGCACCATGATCAAATCTCATTTGTCTAGGTGGAATGTTTTGTTGTTGATGAATACCTCTTGATCCTTGTAAGGATGGCGGGGTAGGAACCTCAGCATAGGGTCCTTTTCCTTTTGGTCTAGGATTCTCTTCAAATACGGGTTGTTCATCTCTTATTATTTCTTGCATAGAAGGACTGACCACTTGATGTAATAGTTTTGTTTTGTAGTTTCTATAGCTCAAGAAGTTGAAATCTATCCATGGCTTCGGTTCCACTTCAGATCTTTCCCAAAAGTAATCAAGGGTAAAGTGTTGTCTTATAACCAAAGGTTTATATTTATTGTGAGCGATAGTATGCACTTGTTCATTCAAAGGAAATTTTATACAGTTATAAATTGTTGAAGGGACATCTTTCATAGCCTTTAACCATGGATGTCCTAGTTTTATGTGAAAAAGATCCAAAACGGGAACAACATCAAACAATTGTTCTATAGATTTCTCAAATACAATGACCAATAAAGATATCTTCCTAGAAGTGTTTATAAAGGTTCCCTTATGTGTCTTAATCATCATGTCCAAAGGGTCATAAAAGCCTTGCATCAATCCATGTGTATAGAGGAACTCTTCTGTTGCTACATTAGTCATGCAATTACGATCAATAAGGGTTCCATCCATAGGATTTCCCATTATTTTTATAATGATATAAAGAGGTCCTTCAATGTCTCCAATTATTCTATCATGAGGTGTAAACACAATTTTAGGTTTGGGGACCTTTCTTTTCATGTAAGGCCTAGGATGGAACCTATTGTTATTGTTGCGATTAGAAGCCATGTGTATATGTTTTCAAATCAATATGAAATTAGATTTTTGTAACGTCAGAAATTGTCCTCCTGTATGGAATGGTACAATTTCCCTCGTTTTAGCTCCTCACTCTTAGTGACCTTTCAACCTTTTCTTTTTTGGCCTTCCTGATACCCTGATTGACTAAGTCTAGGAGCAGTTTATTCACTTTTTGAGGTAACTTGTTGATAGAACCCAGAAAGAGATTTGAGATTTGGGTCCTTAGGACCCCCAAAAATATAGATCTGAGCTGAAATTGGGGGTTAGGACTTGGGCACCTGCACCCTAGTCCTCCCCTATTTCACAAAATTTTGAATTTTAGTGGGGTGTCGATTCCCACCGAGTGCCTCGGGAGTCCATTTTGAAATTCTCAATTTTTGCGCGATATCAAGACGCTATTTCAAAATTTGAATTCCCTAAAGCTAGATATAAAAAGACATTTGAAAATCATTTTATCACACACAATTCTTATGCAAACTTGATACCAAAATTCTACTACAATTTCTACTGAAGATCAGTGACTTGTTGAAGCTCTTGAAAGTATTTTGTATTTGCTATCTTGGAGACAATGGATGAAGATTAGGAATCAATATCTTGAGTCTATCTTGCTCCTCCTAGGGTTTGTACACCCTTTGCATGATCAAGAGAAGGGTTGAAGCCTCCAACAGCAAGCTTGGAGATCCTCCACGGACATTGTTGATTCACCTTCGTGTTCATGTAAGTCTTCATTTATCTCATCTCCTTAAGGTGAAGTTGTATGTGTTTATTGATGCAAAGCAAGTTGTTGATCTTCCCTTGATTGAGACATCTAGGGTTTGATTTTATTCATAACACATTGTTAGGTTTGTACACACTTCTACAAATCTTTATCTCTGGCTATTATTGAGGTACAAATACCAAATACGGGGCTTGACTGAGGTAAGCTCCTATATAGCCACAACATCTTCCTTCTTTTGTATGTGTAGATCATGTTTTGTAGGTTTCGGTGGAAAGAAGCTACAGAAAGGAGGACATTGCGGGTACAGTCACAATAGACTTTCAGATTTTCAAATTCTGAGACTTGCGGGACACTGGAGCGGGTGCCCTAGTCCAAGCAAGGTTTATTTCTAGGATCTAGAAGCCTTTTAGCAGTCTCAGACACCCTGTGCAGAAGATTTTCCCGTGTAGAAAATTTCAAGACACTGGAGTGGGTGCCCTAGTCCATGCAGCCCTCAGAATCTAGGTACGTTGTCTCTAAAACCCTATCTCTGTGCTTCTATGATTAGTTTTTCCAGTTGCTTCATCAGTTTCTGTATATTGCTGATTTAAGGCATAATTAGAGTTTTACTTGGTTGAGAGGAAAACACTTGATAAAATCTTGATTAGGGCCTTGGGTTTCATAACACATGAGCATAAGGGATAGACAAAGTGATTAGAAGCTTGTTCATAAGCTTGATCCTTGTCCTCCCAATGCTTAGCGGTGGAATTGTGGTAGTTGACCTAGCTTAAACAAACTATCAAATTTCACCCTAAACATTTTGGTGAACCCAAGCTTTAAAGAATTTATATCCTTTTAAACTTCAAATTTGAAATAATTTACTATTCTAGAGCATAATTGGATGGAAAAACCTCTTTAGTGAATTTGCATATGTTAATTTGTGGATTACATTCTTTATCTTTTCACTAGAAGGGTTGAAAATTAGCATTTATTGTTGGATATCATATTTCATTTGCAAAGGCCATCATTGTGCATTTAAATCTTGGTTTAAATATAGCATGTTAAAATGTCGGATTACTTTTTACAAGATTTTCATGCTTATGATGAGCCATTTAGTCATGATGACTTTGATATGTTAGATGAAGCCCTTAAGGACTTTATCTTGATTGAACATTCCACTACAGCCTCAAAGCCATCATTATTTCTGTTAGTATTTAAATATGTATATGCAGGCCCTTTCCCAAAAAAATCCAAAAATTCAATGTCTTTTGGCCTCTACAGTTGTAAAAAGTGCAAAAAATCAGTTAAAATGCATGTCTTTGTATATACAAGGCTGCTTGTTTATACATGCAGGTCAAAACTATGCATTGGCGGGTCAGAAAACTCTATTGCCCTTTGAAAAAATGAGTTAGATGCATTTTTGAATGCATATCGGGCTTAGAATGTGCATATACAAAGGGGAATCTTTTGCAGATTCCCAGGAATATTCCCACTTTGTATATCAAGTTGCATGTAGAGATACAAAGGAAAAACATACAAGGGTGCAAATATACATTTGCCACAGTTCCGCAGGGGAGATACAAGGTTTGGGGCCCACCAGTTGTATGTGCATTTGTTTGTATGTTTCCACATACAAGCCAATATACAATGAAGAAATATACATTCCGGACCTGATTGAAAATCAAATGTAGTGAATAAGGTTTCAGGTCTACAGCATGTATATTGGGCGCTTGTATGTGCCAATGTACATTCGAAAGATACAAGGGTTAAGATGCAAGCTGGATTTCAAAGCAACTTCAGCATGCCTCATTAAAATTTGAAATCTGCCTTGTATGTATGAGGTGAATGTACATGCTCATATACAAGGAAATATGCAGGAAAAGAGGATACAAGCTAGATCCAAATTGAATTTCAATTTGTTCTAAACAGGTTTGGGGTCTGCCTTGTATATCAAACAGATGTATATGCATTTTGCATATACAAGGGATTTTTGAAGGGTGAACAGTAGCGATTGTATATGCATTCAAACATGCATATACAAAGGGTGAAAATGGCAGAATAGTGAATGGAAAAGTCAGCGATAGAGGAAAAAGCTGCCTACATGGTGCGATATCATTGGCTCTTGGCTTTTCTGCAAGTTTTTTGAGCTGTTAGATCTCAGCGATTGGGAGACAGATCGACGGCCAAGTTTTAAAGTTGCAGCGTGGGTTTTCTTTGCATATGTAGGCATTGTTTTGAGTGGGAAAACTCCACGGACACGCTGTTGTTGCATCTTCAGAGGTTGCGGGTAGCTGAAGCTTTAATGGCAGATTGTCTAGGGAAGTATGGGTCGAGTTGACAAGTCAACCACCCGAATTGATGAAGAAAATCTTGGAGCGGAGGCTCAAATCCTGAACATGCCTTCTCCTTCCTCTTTGTCCCTCTACTGCTTTCAATTTTAAGTGTCATTCCTCATGCATTGTATTTGGCGGGAATGTTTGACCTTGCCTTGTAATTAATTTTGCTGGGTACACAGTCTTGGTATATAAAGCCAAACTGTGTTACTCAGTTGGGGGTTGTTGAAGACTTGGGCAATTTTTGTGTAAACAATGAAAAATAGAGCATTTCCTGGCTGTGGTATCTCTTTCTAGAGTTTATGAGTTGCATTTCGAATATATTTTGCACATTCTTTTCAGTTTCATGTCAACTTTATATGAGAAATGCTTATTTGCATGTGTTTTAGTTGTCTGTCTCCATTTGTTGTATGCATTTCCTTCTTCTGAATTTGGTTGCTAAGGGTTACTTGAATTCTAGGGTATAGTTTTCTGTACCACATGCTTGATCTTTTGACTTCCATTCAAGGAGTGGATTAAATTGTTTTAGATCAATCATGGAGAAGTATGTATGTCAGCCAGGATATCTATAAGTATGGGCAGCTAAAATACCCATTCTTGGGTGATGTTTGTAAGGCAAGCATCAATCTAACCCCTTGAAACTTGAATGCCAGTTGCAAGCCACTCTCATGTATACATCTATGTGACTCCTTGCCCTAAGATAGGCACTGGTCTACTCTTGTTTAGTACTTATGATCCAAAAACCCCCTGTCTTGCATCCAAAGTATAAATCAATCATTTCAATACTTCCAATCTGTTAGTGTAGGAGTAGGAATTAGGAACCCCCTGCATGCTCTCATCCTTAACCAGACACATATGTCCAAGAATGTTGATAACCTTGTGATTTGTAACACAAATCTTGCTCCACACATGAGAGTATTCTACCTGTTATCACAACGCTAAATCTTTCTGTCATAGGGCAAGTCAATGTTACACCTTTAACAAATAGGGACACCCCCCTTGGTGTGGCAGAACTAGAAGTGAAGGGGAGGCAGCTCACGCAACCTCTCGTATCTATTGGCTGAATCTGCCTGTGCATTGGAACTGGCAAACCCTCTACCGATTTGGGAAAAATTACCAACAATTTCAAAGATTTGTAAATGCAATTTATGTTCCTAAATCTAAAGAAGAGATTGAAAAATTGAAAATTGTGGTCAGTCTATATGCAAATGTGGTTCAGCCATCCTCTAAACTTATGCTTATTGTTAAAGGTCTTTCATCCTCTTCTCAATCTCCTAATCACATTTATGATTGTGCAAAACAAATAGTGAAACAAGACTCACAAACTAATCATAATGTGGTTGCACATGCATATAACACTCGGAATAACAAATAAAGTACACAATAAATGAATGTTTCGATATCTTTACCAGCCTCCCAACCTATGCTTCCTCAAGCACCTCATTTAACATATAAATGTGGTAAAGACTATGATCTTGTAGAGTAGCTTCACGCTACTCTTGTAAAGATATCTCTTTGGGAACTTATACAAAATTCACCTACTTACCATGGAATGCTACAAGAAGCTTTAAAAAAGGTGATTTTTCCTCCTGCTATTAAACCAAATGATGTTGCCACTTTACTAGATTGTATACATGAAACAAAAATAGGCATTTTATTTCAACAACATGAGTAACCATCTCTCGAGGTTCAGAAGCAGTATGATCCTTCAGTTATCTTTATTACAATCAACAAAACATTAGTTAAGTGAGCGATGATTGATAATGGGTTAGCCCTTAATGTTTGTGGTATTGATTTATTACATAAAGTTAAAGTCGATATATCTACTGTCAAACCAGAATCATTAAGTATCGTGGATTTGATAGTGTTGGACGACAATCTGTGGGCACTATAACTTTACCTATACAAGTTGGACCTGTGATGGTGCCTTCCTTGATTCATGTCATGCCTTGTTCTCTATCTTATAACATGATTCTTGGTAGACCTTGGATACATGCATTAGGAGCAGTTCCTTCTACTTTGCATCGTTTGATTAAGTTTATATTTAAAGGTAAACTACATACTATCCATTCAGATCCTGAACCTAATAATTGTTTGCAATTGGAAGTGCATAATCATGTTAATTTTCCTAAGAGTTTGAACAATTTGGAAGCTGAGTTGTCAGCTCCTCTTGCCTCTAAAAATGTTATCCAAGAGTCCAAACAATCGAATGCATTTGTTGGTGATGACTGGGGTTCATTAGATTTTGTATCTTCCTCCACAGGAGAATATAATCTTAAAAACCCCGTCACTGAGACATCTAATATTGCATCGATCACGTCGCATGCTTCAAATGATAAACATAAGACTTCTTTGGTGACAAATAAGGATAATACTCTGAGTTATACTACTAATTATGAGACTTATGAAGCTATGCCTTCATCTAAAGAAATGGTCTCTATCTATAGATGAGGATTCCAAATCCTTTACAAAAATTGTGACTATGTAGGTAATGGTTGTGGCATAAATCAACAAGGAATCAAAGTCCCTATAGAATCCACTTCACAACATTACTCAAGTGGCATTGGATATAATCCTTTTAAGGAATCCAAAGCCTGTAAATGCCCTACTCTAAATGTGAATACAATATCAACACTTAGTTTGATATTCCCTGAGATGATTGACACCAATTATCCTCCATGATCACTTCCATTAGATATGTTTATGGTGGATGAAGCGATAATGGACTTCTTAGGTGCTTATGATGGTAGTCCTCATTATCACCATAAACGTGGCCTACCTTATTGTTTAAACAATGATCCATATTTTGGAAAGACTACTAGCACAATAACTGCTACAGTAGAGCAAAATGAAGAACTTGAAGAATAATTACAATCCTACAATCCCCCTGACCATAGTAGTCTCCTTAATGGAAAGACTATCGATGTCGTTATGGATAAAGATAACCCTGAAAAAGTTATCCCTATTGGTTATTGTTTAGATGCAGAAGAGAAAGAAGAAATGACTAAACGATTGATTGAATTCTCAGAATTGTTTTCTTGGAATTATTCAGACATGCTTGGTATAGATCCTTAGATTGTAACACACAATATCATCTTGAAACCAGATGCTAAGCCATTCAAACAAAAGATTCGTAAGATGAATCCTAAGACTGCTTTGCTTGTCAAAACTGAAATAGAAAAACTCTTACAAGCTGGTTTTATTCGACCTATTGATTACTCTCTGTGGATCTCAAATATTGTTGTCATCGCTAAACCCAATGGTCATATACGAATGTGCATAGATTTCTGGGATTGAAATTTGGCATCTTTGAAAGATGATTTTCTGCTCCCTAATATTGATATGATTGTTGATTCCATAACCGGACATGAGTTGCTATCATTTATCGATAGATTTTTAGGATATAATTAAATCCTTATAAATCCTCTTGATCAATATAAAATAGCCTTTATAACACCTTGGGCTACATTTTGTTGGGTAGTCATGTCGTTTGGACTTAAGAATGCAGGAGCTACTTACCAACGTGAAATGACTCTTATATTCCATGATTATATGCACAATATTTTAAAAGATTATGTTGATGACATCCTAGCGAAGTATATCCATCGTAAGGATCATGTGACAAATCTTTGACAAATATTTGAGCGCATATGAAAATATAATATGCGATTGAATCCTCATAAGTGTGTTTTTGGCATGGACAGTGGAAAGTTACTTGGATTTATTGTTTCAAATCGAGGTATAGAAGTTGATACGAAGAAGATAGATGTGATTGTTAATATGCCAATACTTAAGAACATATCTCAACTTCGTAGTTTGTAGGGAAAGATACAGGCCATCCACCGATTTGTTTCACAACTCGCAGATAGGACTTGCCCCTTTACATAATTACTAAGGAAAGATTCTCATTTTCAATGGAATTATGAATGTCAAAAAGATTTTGATAATTTGAAAGATTATTTAGCTAATCTACCTATTTTGCAACTTATTACTTCTGATAAACCATTTTGTTATACATTTCAACATCTAGCAGTGCCCTAGCAGCTTTGTTAGCACAGCATAATGCTGAAGGCAAAGAATGTGCTTTCTATTACATCAATCATACTTTACTCGATTATGAGGTGCGATACACAGCTATAGAGAAGCATTGTTTGGCTTTAGTGTTTGCCACTCAAAAGCTTAGACACTATCCCTTAAATGCTGAAGTGCATGTAATGGTAAAATTTGACCCTTTGAAACATCTCTTTGCAAGAACAAATTTATCAGGTCATCTTGCTAAATGGGTTATGTTGTTAACATTATTCGATTTGAAATTCATTTCACAAAAAGAAATTAAAGGGCAAGTGATAGCCAATTAGTTAGCTGAAGCTCCATCACCTTTTTCTATATAGAATGTCGATGCTTTTCCTGATGAACAGATTTTAACAATCTCTACGGATGAAAAATGGGAGTTATACTTTGATGGATCAAAATGTCGAACTGGCTCCAGGGCTGGTGTTATACTAATACCTCCCATTGGTAAGTTGTTTCCCTTATCTTACCACTTAGATTTCTTATGTACAAATAATATAGCTGAATATGATGCTCTTATCGCTGGACTTCATGCAGCCTTGGCTCTAAATATCTAGAATATTACAATATACGATGATTCTCAGTTAATTGTTAAATAGATAATGGGATCCTATCAAACTAAACATGATAAGTTATCTCAGTATCGTGAGTTTGCATTATCTCCTTTAAAACAATTCAAATCATATTCGATCGATACCATTCCTAGGAAAGATAACTGGCATGTGGATGCAATGGCGAGCACAGTTTCCCTTATATCCCCTGACGGTTCTCCTGAGGAATTTACCTTTGTTGTTCATAATCTTAAGACACCGATAATCGATGACCCTATAGTTGCAAATTCAAAACTTTGTGGTAATACATACATGGATGAATGGTTCTCCTACATATTCAATTATCTACGTGATGGAACCATCTCTGATTCGACATCTAAGAATGCCCAACTCTGTTTACGCAAACTAGCAACATGATACATTATATTATCGAATGTCTTGTATCGACGAATTTATAATGGTTTTACTCCAATGTTTAAGTAATGCAAATATTCTGATAGCTTTAGAAGAAGCTCACTTTGGTGCCTGTGGAGGGCATTTCGGTGGAAAATTGTTGGTGCAAAAATTGTTACGTATGGGGTACTATTGGCGGCATATGGAATAAGATTCCTTTGCTTATGTCAAGAGATGCCGGCAATGTCAACAACATAAACACCTCATCCATGCTCCTGTTCAAGAGCTTCGTTTCCAGGTGTCACCATGGCCATTCTCTATCTGGGGCTTGGATCTAATTGGCAAGATTTCCCAGCCCTCCTCTCAAGGACATACGTTTATCATTACTGCTACTGATTATTTTACAAAATGGGTCGAAGCGGTCCCTTTGCGATCCATGACCACCGATGTAATCTGTCGATTCATACAAGATAACATAATTTCTTGATTTGGAATACCTTCCTCCTTGGTTTCGGACAATGGTACACCATTTAAGAACAAGGATGTGAAAAAGTTCCTCAAAAAATATCATATACAACTATGCCTTATTGCCCTCAATCAAATGGCCAAGAAGAAGCTTCAAAGAAGGTTATTAGATAGATTTTATGAAAAAATGCTAATAAACATCAAAAAGATTGGCATACACAATTATCCTATGCACTATGGGCCTACAGAACAAGCATTCGAACAACTACGTGTAACACACCATATAATCTTGTCTATGGCACAGACGCGATAATGCCCTTGGAGTTAGAAATTCCTTCTTTGCGAATTTCCCTAAGAGACATCATGGATGATGAGATAGAATGAGAGAAAAGATTACAGGAACTTGAGATGCTTGATGAAAGATGTGTTAACACTCTTGAACATCTCAAGGCTTATCAAAAAGGAATACAATGAGCCTATAATGTGCATGTCATACAATGTTCATTTAATGTTGGGGACTTGGTTCTTTATGAAAATCAATGCAATGTAAATGCACCACCTGGTGAAAAAGGTCAGTTCAACCCTAATTGGCTTGGACCATATATAATCACTGAGACCTTTGGATCTGGAGCGTATAAATTAGCTGATGAGCAAGGTACACCACTTAAAGAACCTATTAATGTAGCGTACCTCAAAATATTTTATGCTTAAGATCTAATGTTAAATGTTCCTAAGCTAATTTAGCACATAGATCAACTTCAATTTCGACAAGCTATTATTGTTTTGTCTTAATTCATTTAGCATTACATCTCTATTCAGTTGATCATTGTTGTATCATGTTTAAATAGTAATTGCTTAGATCACTTTTGCATTAACTGAATGTAGCATGGAAATTAAAGTTATGTGTAAAATAATTAATCATTGTGCTTGTTACTACATGTTCTTTTTAGAATTGTTAGTATATCACAATAGCATTAATTATAGCATTTAGACAACATCACTAGTTGCATTTTTACAAAAATCACATGTGATAGATCAAAAGCCATTACACATAGACCAAAAGAAATAATCATATATATATATATATATATATCTTAGTTTCAGGTAGACATCTGAATCGACTATCCCTCAAAACAAAATGGGATGTCGTAGTGCCTAAGTCTATGAATCACATAGCCGAGCCTTGATCACCAGTACCATCAGGCCCTCATGGTGTGCGAGTGACAGAAGCCTGACCATGTGTTGCTACGGATCGCGAATGACTCCTAGAGATGCTTCACAATTGTCACCCCATGATCTCACCTCTCATCTCTATCATCTGCTCATGTGCCTCCTGGTACATCCTCTGGTACCGGTCTCTCTCAGTCTGAACCCTGTCTCTGTCAGCTCTAGCCTGCTGGACCTCTCGTAGTAAGAACTCACTGATAGCTGGCTCTCCCTCTGATGTAGGAACCACTACCGTCCACTCTCACTGTGCCCTGAGCTCAATCTTGGCGTGCTCAACTCTCTATTGAAACTCCTCTCTCTCTCTCTCTCATGTAGACTACTCTAGCATGGCCTCTGTAGCAGTCATGTATCTGATGATAGGCATAAATATCTTAGCATACCGTCCAGTGGATGATCATGGTGAATAACCTGCCTGCACTCGCTACTCTGAGGCATTTATCAATACTATGTCTCCTATGATGTAACTCACAAAGTCTCACCATGCATCAGTCCTAATTGCAAAATAGAGGATGAGATAGATGTTAGACTCCCATATAAATATCACAAAATATTAAACTATACAAAACATAAAATAATAAATCAAACCTAACCTGGATCTCCATCTCACCAGGATGGATCTTGAATCACCAATGGTGTGATGAGCTCTGGTGTTTGATCTACAGCTGGGGACATAGACCTACTACTCTCCCCTCGCTCTATCTGACTAGGCCTCGTATCGTTTACAGGAGTAGGACCATGAACCTTAGACCATGGTCTCGACTCAGTCTCCTCATCAATGTCTGCCTCTTGTTGGCTCTGTCACAATCTCACTCTGAAGACGTACTGTGATGGGACCTCCTTGGACTCATCCTCATCCTCCTCCATACCCTCATCAAGATCGTAGTATCCAGTGAAGTCACTGATGTCATCCTCCACCCCTGTGTCACTCGTGTGACCGGCCCAAGGATGGGCATCTCCTATAGGATGACTGGGTGGAAAGATAGGTGCAGGCCATGCTATGTGCCACTAGGTCTGATATGCTCAGGTACACCCAACATCATCTACGTCTGACACTAGCACTGCATCCTCAGGACCCTCATCATCGCTAAGTGGTACGTCTGCTATAGTTGGCCGTTGGACAGTATTGGCTCTGATAGCACTCTGAGCTGCACATGCATAGCTCGGATGAACTGTAGGAACATCTTGTATCTATCTGAACTATCGTGCCACCCTATCAAAGTAGAACCAAGATACAACATGATCGAGGTGACCGGCCATCAGCCGATCCCTCTGTATCTAATCTAGCTTCCTATTCTCACCAGTCCATCTAATGTAGCCATGATATGGTCTCCAGATGATCTCACCAGGCTGTAATCTGTCAAATGCTATCCTCCAGTATAATAGGTTACCGTGCCTCCAACACGTAACAAGTGGATAGGCATAGACACGCAGATGGGTGAATGCTTCTTCTATAGGAAAACCCATCGCTCGCGTGCACCTGATGTGCTCAAAGGCCCAAACCTATAGTAATGTATAGACCATCATACTCTGCATCTCATAGTGGACATATCACCCTAAGTCATGATATAGGTATGCAAGCATACTGCGCCCCCATGCATAGATAGTCTGATGCTCCTCCATCACTCTGATAGTGTGAATGAGACCCCCATGAAGGTGAGTGCCTCGTCCATCTGGTGTGATGGCTAGTGCGACCATGACAATCATGATCCTCCATAGCAAGGGAATGTCTCTACATCCCTACTCTAGTAAACGCAGCTGAATGTGTCCTCGCTCTACCTGTGAAACAGTGCAACCCAAGTAGTACAGCTAACTCTCATGAGTATACTCTACTGAGCGATGTCCAACAATCCTCACTATCTCTCCTTAGATCAGTAGTCAAAGGATCCTAAATACATCCTCCATTGTGATGGTAATCTCGCCTATCAATAAATGGAATGTGGATGTATCTGCATCCCATCTCTCCATTAGCGCCATAAGCATCGCGCAGTGGAATTTGATTGTAGGCATCTCAAACACCCACCATAGGCCCACCATCTGTAAATGCTCTCTCTCTGCAGCAGTCAAAGTGCTATCATGCTCTCATAGAAGTGCCATCAGACGACCACCTGTGTGCTCACGCATCTCAAGAACATCCTATAGATCAGAAAGAAAGAAATAGTATCAAAATCCCCACTAGAAACCAAAATAAGCTAACATGAACTAAGTAGAATGCCTACATGCCTAGGACCTGTGTCCTCTGTGGACCAGGGCACCCCAAGAAGACTAGGGCGCCCCAGAGGGACATTGGCACCCCTATGGGACTAGGACACCCCAGAGAGACTCTAGCGCCCTAGGTGGACCTGGGCGCCCCTGTCTGGGAACCCTATCCACCTTCTCCTCTTGGCATAGACATCCATAAATGTGAAAGCAAATGTACAATGAGAGACAACAGAAGAACGGAATCAGGACCCTACCTCAGCCTCGAAGTGTCTCTCTGCCACTCAGGCTCAGAGCATCTCCAATCATGGTGGATGGTATGGATGTCAGCTCGGCATGGTTGTTCTCCTGTTCTCCTTCTCTCTCTCTATGCAATGATAAGAAACAATAATGTGTTAGTGATAAGTGACAACTTACTTTTACATAAAGTAAGTGAGTGAGAAATCCTATCCCTAACTAGGTGCAAAAGTGTGCTCTTTCACTCTTGAGACCTTTTCTTGAGCTGTCAAACTCTGATTTCAGTGTTGTTTGTTACATTGGAATCTTGGTTCCACTCTCTTTCTTCCCCAATGTGGCATTTGAGAGTTGTTTCTTCAAATGACCCTCACAACACACTTCCCTTGAAATTGATGCGCATGGATATCTCCTTGTTTCTACTCTTGGACTAAGCAAGTAGAAACAAGGGGGCATATATCTCCCTTGATTTCCTCCCTACCTCATCACTCAACCCCCTTAGTGTTTTTGTACTGACTCATTGGTGGTGGTTATCAGTTGATTTGATTTTGATTTCTCTAACAAGTGTTCCTTTGTAGGTTGTGGTTCCTAACTTTGTGGTCTTGCAGGATTGCAGACTTGGGGGCTTCTTCCTTCTCAGCAACAACACTTCGGCTTCCTCTACAATATCCTTTTGATGATTGATGTATTTACTTTCCTTTAGTTGCATATGCACGTAGTGTCATATGGCCACTAAAGTGGGGGCTAAATGTATTGTTATAAATTGTCCTCCTGTATGGAATGGTATAATTTCCCTCAGTTTAGCTCCTCACTCTTAGTGACCTTTCAACCTTTTCTTTTCTAGCTTTCTCAAAACCCTGATTGACTAAGTCTAGGAGCAGTTTATTCAATTTTTGAGGTAACTTGTTGATAGAACCCATAAATAGATTTGAGATTTGGGTCCCTAGGACCCCCAAAAATGTAGATCTGAGCTGAAATTGGGGGCTAGGACTTGGGCGCCCGTGCCCTAGATCTCCCTTGTTTCATGAGATTTTAAATTTTGGTGGGGTATCGGTTCTTGCTGAGTGCCTCAGGATTCTATTTTCAAATTCTCAGTTTTCACGTGATATCGAGACGTTATTTCAAAATTTGAATTCCCTAAAGCTAGATATAAAAAGACATTTGAAAATTATTTTATCGCACACAATTCTTATGCAAGCTTGATGCCAAAAATCTATTGTAATTACTATTTAGGATTCATTGGTGGTGGTTATCGGTTGATTTGATTTTGATTTCTCTAACAAGTGTTCCTTTGTAGGTTGTGGTTCCTAACTTTGTGGTCTTGCAGGATTGCAGACTTGGGGGCTTCTTCCTTCTCAGTAACAACACTTCGGCTTCCTCTACAGTATCCTTTTGATGATTGATGTATTTACTTTCCTTTAGTTGCATATGCACGTAGTGTCATATGGCCACTAAAGTGGGGGCTAAATGTATTGTTAGAAATTGTCCTCCTATATGGAATGGTATAATTTCCCTCAGTTTAGCTCCTCACTCTTAGTGACCTTTCAACCTTTTCTTTTCCAGCTTTCTCAAAACCCTGATTGACTAAGTCTAGGAGCAGTTTATTCAATTTTTGAGGTAACTTGTTGATAGAACCCATAAATAGATTTGAGATTTGGGTCCCTAGGACCCCCAAAAATGTAGATCTGAGCTAAAATTGGGGGCTAGGACTTGGGCGCCCGTGCCCTAGTCCTCCCTTGTTTCATGAGATTTTAAATTTTGGTGGGGTGTCGGTTCTTGCTGAGTGCCTCAGGATTCTATTTTCAAATTCTTAGTTTTCACGTGATATCGAGACGTTATTTCAAAATTTGAATTCCCTAAAGCTAGATATAAAAAGACATTTGAAAATTATTTTATCGCACACAATTCTTATGCAAGCTTGATGCCAAAAATCTATTGTAATTACTATTTAAGATCAGTGACCTGTTGAAGCTCTTGAAAGGATTTTGTATTTTCTATCTTGGAAACAATGGATGAAGATTAGGAATCAAGATCTTGAGTCTATCTTGCTCCTCCTAGGGTTTGTACACCCTTTGCATGATCGGGAGAAGGGTTGAAGCCTCCAACAACAAGCTTGGAGATCCTCCGCAGACATTGTTGATTCATCTTCTTGTTCATGCAAGTCTTCATTTATCTCATCTCCTTGAGGTGAAGTTGTATGTGTTTATTGATGCAAAGCAAGTTGTTGATCTTCCCTTGATTGAGATTTCTAGGGTTTGATTTTATGCATAACACATTGTTAGGTTTGTACACACTTCTGCAAATCTTTATCTCTGGCTATTGTTGAGGTAGAAATGCCAAAGACAGGGCTTGACTGAGGCAAGCTCCTATATAGCCACAACATCTTCCTTCTTTTGTATGTGCAGATCATGTTTTGCAGGTTCTGGCAGAAAGAAGCTATAGAAAGGAGGACATTGCGGGTACAGTCACGACAGACTTTCAGATTTCGAGACTTGTGGGACACTGGAGCGGGTACCCTAGTCCAACCAAGGGTTATTTCCAAGATCTGGAAGCCTTTTAGCAATCTCAAACACCCTATGTAGAAGATTTTCTTGTGCAAAAACGTTCAGGACACTGGAGCGGGCGCCCTAGTCCATGCAGCCCCTCAGAATCTGGGTATGTTGTCTCTGAAACCCTATCTCTACGCTTCTATGATCAGTTTTTCCAATTGATTCATCATTTTCTATATATTACTGATTTAAGGCATAATTAGGGTTTTACTTGGTTGAGAGGAAAACACTTGATAAAATCTTGATTAGGGTCTTAGGTTTCATAACCACACAAGTGTAAGGGACAGACAAAGTGATTAGAAGCTTGTTCACAAGCTCGATCCTTGTCCTCCCAATTCTTAGCTGTGGAATTGTGGTAGTTGACCTAGATTAAACAAAATATCAAATTTCACCCTAAACAATTTTAAAATCTTTTCAAAAGATATGGAAAAAAAAAGTGCAAAACTATGTATGAAAATGACCTAAAATGCTTGATTTTTCAAAAAATTTCAATGCAGATAAGTGAAAGAAAAGGTGTTGTAAGGAAATTGATCAAGGGAAGAAAATAATATGTCTGATATGAATCCAATAAATCAATAATATCCTTCACAACACACTTTTGATGCAAACCTAGAGTGATGACAAGTCAAAACCTAGTGAAAATACACTAAAATATGCAATTTTTCACCAATTTTCAATGTAAAGGCCCAATAAAAAGGGTGTTGTGAAGAATTTTAGGGGATGTGACAGATTATAATAGTAATATAAGTCACCTAAATCCATAAAATCCATCACAACATGCTTGGAGTGCAAATCTAAGTCAAACCCTAGTGAAAATATAGCCAAAATATGCAATTTTTCACAAATTTTCAATGCAAGGGCCCAATAAATAGGGTGTTGTAAAGAATTTGAGGAGGGGAAGAATATAATAACCCTGATAACATCCAATTAGTGCATAAAAATCCTTTACAACATGCCTATGATGTAAATCTAGAGAGACGATAAGGCCAAAATCTAGTGAGAAAGCAAGGTTTTCAAACCCTAGACATGAAATTTTGCAAGCAAACCACTATGATTCAAGACTATAGTTAGAAATCAGTCCTAATGAGTGTTTTAAAAGGGTAGTAAAATCTGAAGCAAGATTTTGGCTACAAACCCTAGCTAATGCAAAACTAGGTTATATGGAAAAAGCAAATTTTATCAATTTAAGCATGAAAAAGCAATCTAAATGAATGGTGAATGAAAAATTTCTGCATTTAAAATCAGATCTGATGATAATGATAGAAATTTATTGAAATTAAATGCAAACTAATTCAAATTATTTGAAGATGCAAGCTAAAAATGCTAATTTTTTCAAAATTTTCAATCTTTTTGTAATTTTTCAAATGCAATAAGATGAATAATGAAATGAATGAATGAAATCAATGTAAATATGAAGTACAACACTCAAAAAGGTGAAAAATTCATTAAAAACATAGGTTCACCAAAATGTTTAGGGTTTGATTTTTGATGGTTTAAATGTGTTGATCCTCCTTTCACCACTAAACATTCAAGGACTTCTAGCTGAGTAGAGGGGTCTACTACAGGCTTTTCATCACTTGGAACATAGGGGATGATTAGAATTGTATAATTTTGTTGTTCAATTAAGCCCAATTACGGTTAAAACCCTAATTTCATGAAATCGTAAGCAAACAAACAAATTACAAAAAATGATCACACAGAGAGATATCAAATGAAAACCAAATGCGTACCATATTTTGAAGTTTGGTGTGTAGAAAAGTTAGGGACTAATGAGTGGGTGCCTTTTCCAGTGCCATAATTTTTTTCAGGATCTGGGAACCTTATTTGCAGCCTATTCCTGTTGTTCTAGAGATTTTCCAGTTGCGGGATCCAGAGGACTAATAAACGGGCGCCCGAGTCCAGGTCCCTATTTTCTTCTCTAATCGACAATTCTAACAATCTGGACTACTCTCGTGCAACTCCATGTCTTTCTCTTTCGAAACTTGTAACCTGCAATCACAGAAAAGTGGGTTGGGGGTTGTGGTGTTTAGAGGCTTGCCTCAGTCAAGCCCAGAGAGACATTCAAGTCTTCCAAACTCTGTTGTCAGATAAAGAGTACGTATCCCTATAGGATAGAGGCAAAATCCAAATGATAAATGATAGAAAACACAATTGATATCACCTTGTAGTGAAGATCTCATGGAAGGAAGATGCTCTTCATGCCATGAGGAGATGGATGCCAAATTTGCAAATACAAACACAAGAACAACACAAATTCTACTCTGCAACACAATGAATGCCTTGAATCACTTTCACATAATCCACAAATCCACAATATTCATCTAATTTCCATCTAGTTTACAAATGAATCACTAATCATGCTTATATATGCAATTACAAACATTCCCACTAAGAATTTCATAATTCAAACTTACTGTGTCAGCATAGGACCTAAATAATGGTCACAAACTGACACTTTGAAATTGGTCCCAACCTAAAATAGGGCAGGACTAGGGCACGGGCACCCAAGTCCTCCCCCTTATTTTAGGTAGGATTTATGTTAAGTGCATCCCCTGAGTCCTATTTGCCATGAAACTTTAGGGTTTTTTCATCAGGAGTCATCAAAATTATGCAAGATGCTCTAAATGCATTCTAAAGGACCTGGGAGATAAACCTTAAGAGGAAAAAGCCCCCAAGGTTACTTTTCTGGCATAATAGGGACAACAAAGGGATCAATTCATTCAAGGACATTATTGATAGTTGTAATTTAAAAGGTTGGAGTGAATTAAAATTGGCATTTGACTTACCTGATACCGAGAAGAAAACATATAATCTCCTGCAAAAGGATCTTTATAAATTGTAATGGCCTGTGAACCTAAAATTCAACACTGAGATCTACACTAATATAAAATGGAATGATGGATCAGTGATTTGTAAAAGTGGTCCTAAGAAGATCTATAGTCTCATTACCAACTCTTTGGATCCCATCAGTTATGTTAATAAGTTTTGGTCTGTTAAATTGACTCCTAAACAATGGTCTAAAGTCTTTAGTAGGTGTTGGTCTAAGTTGTTAGAACCTAAGAAATCTTGCTTTGGGTGGTTACTCCTACTCAATATATTGGTTTTTGATTATGTTTGTTTTAATTCTGAGCCTATCAAATATGTGTGTAGCTTTTGTTCTCAAACTAAGTCTATTAAGCATCTTTTCTTTGATTGTGAGTTTGTAAAATTTATTTGGGCTATCTTTCTTTCTAGTCTTAAAGGTTGGGATTCAAAAGTGTCTTTTGTTGGTAGAAGATTTTGTTTGGATATGTTTTGGGTCTTGACAAAGCTACTAACAATTTTTGGTTAATCTTATCCACTGAAGTATTGTGGGCCTTGTGGAAACTCAAAAATGAAGATTACTTTCAAGGGAGGAGGAGAATGCTTACTAAGTCCTTTAGAAGACTCACTTTCCACAATGTTGCTATGCAAGTCTAGATGACTCTTGAAATGTCTAAGGAGAAGTTCTTGGAGCTGATTGATGGTGGCCAAACATTTCTAAAAAGGTCAGAGATTATAATAGCCAACTTATGGCCACATGATGAAAGAGCAATTGATGACAAACTAATAAAAGAGTGCATGAGGTTTTAGGAAATGTATAATAAAAAATTTAACTTTGATAAGATTCTGGAAGATATTGGACTAAAACAACCTACCTTGCCACCTATAGTTGATCTCAAGGTTGTTAGAGACAATGATGTCATCTCAAATATTGATCCCCCTATTGGTGCACTGGGTGCAATAGACAAGTACAGTGAAAGTGGTAATATGAAATAGAAGTTGTTCCTTACTTCTTTATGAATGTTGACCTTCTAATGTACCTACATACTTGGTTTTGATGAAAAGAATGATATGGCAGTACATATAAACTTAATTTTGGCTTCTTTTTGGGTACCTGTTAGTATGAAGACATGTAACTTTTTGTATTTAAAGGGAAGTTTAAACTAGCATAGGGTTAACAGGTTCATCTCCTACAATGCTCTTTGGTATTGCAAATACATGGTATGAAAGGTATGGAACCGGGTAGCAAATATTAGCTTCTTTATGGTGGTGATGGGTAATACACTTGATGACATGATATTTGCAGTTTTGCTCTTTTTTGCTTGTAAGTGATCGCTGTGGTGCAAAGGAGTGTGGTGTCTGATAGACTTGCCTTTAGGGTAGGATGATTCACAGACTTTGCAAAGGCTTGACGACTGTGGTGATATCTAAGCTTGATGGCTATATTGCTTGAATGATCCTCTGGTGTTAATATTATAGTTTAATGTAGTGTTTTTACTAGATATGTTGAACTTATTTGGCTTCTATTAGTTGTATTGATGAATTGGTTATGGTTTTGAACTCTTAATGCTCAGGGGAAAAAACTCATACTGTACTCTTATTTTCATTAGTAATCTGTAATCAATTCAAAAAAAAATATTGTTATTTTTTTAGGAGAGTTTTACAAGAGATTAGTGCTTGGCTTGCATGCATTGACTATCCATCATTATTCATGCTACTCTTCTCTTTTAACAAGAAATAAGACATCTCATCACATTTATTGTGGAACTTTTCTATTTTTATCTTCTTTGGGTGAGTGTTTCCTTCTAAATGGATTCAAATCTCGATACTTCAATAGTTGATGTGAGTACTACTACTTTTAAATCACTAGATAATGGCTTCTCTCTCAAACTATCCTCAAAAGTTCATTCCCAAAGTATTTCACAAGCTATCTTCTAAAACCCTAGAAAATGTTGTTTTACCTATTCTAAAATTTGATAGCACCTATAAATGCCTAGAAAATTTTACTTTAATTAGTTATTTTGTTGGGAGGATTCCCTTTGAAAGCATGCTCGAAGAATGGGTTAACAAGGTTTGGGTCCCTATGGGTTCCTCCTTAATGTTTTCCAAAGCCTCACTAAAGAGTTTTTTTTTTTAGAATTATTGAGCCTAGTCAGGTTGAAGCCTTTCTTAAGCATGGCCTTTGGTACATGTGTAACTATTTGTTAATTTGTCCAAGGATAGATCCCTATAGGTTCCTTTTGAGTTAAGTTTATTATCCTTCTTTTTCCCTATTGGCCCTTTTGGACTATATTGTAATCTCTTTAGGACATGTAATTTATTTCAAACATGACAATTTTTTAATCTTATCTACAAACATGTGTATGCATTGAGGTAGATCTTTCCAAAGATTTGAAGGAGACATTTGGTATTCAAATTGGCCTAATGAGTCATTCTCAAAGGGTTATCTATCTCATTTTTTCTAACATCTCTTACAAGTGTCAATGCTCTTAATGTATAATATTAATGATTTTCCTCTTATTACTTCCAGATCCAAACATAGACCTAAGCCTTTAGGGGATTCTCCTCCTCCCAAGAATAAGAGGATTGGTTAATAGGTATAAATCACAAGAACAAATAAAACAATGGGAAAAACCCCTACTTGACAATAATGGGGAACCTCCAAAAGCTTCAACTACTACATTTTAAAAACATCTAGATAGGGGAAAGGATATTAATCTCTCCTCATCTCATGGATAGTCTTCTAAGGAGGAAAGTTAACATAAGTTTAAATCTGTACTCCACTCCTAGCTAGTGTATTTCCTTCTTACATGGAAGGTCTAGATTATTCTTGTCCACCTTCTCTTAGGTCTATTTAAATACATTCATGGAACCTATCTAGAAGGCTCGAGTATGATGATTATGTTCCAAATAAATGAAATAATTTCAAATCAATAATTTAATTGGGAAGTTTCAACTCATCATTAAGTGGAGAATTTTTGCAATATAGATGCAACTCTAGAAAAGATTGGTACTAATGACACATCTTTGGAATGAATTATATTTCTTGGAATTTTGAGCTCTAATAGACCACAAAAGAAGATATAAATTGAGGATATTAAAAAAGTATTTGCAAACTTGGATATCCTTTCTCTGCAAGAGGTTAAATTTTCAAAAAATAATATTTTCTATTATTTGTTGTATCATATGACTACCTAATCATTTCTTGTGCAACAACCATGAGGCAAGATGTGGTAGGGTGTTTACTTTTCTTTCTCCTAAATTGTAACTACACTTAGTGGGCTAGATATATGACCCACCTATTGACAAGGGATGAACAACAACAGGGCACATATCCTACCACAACTCACTACAAGGGGAATGCAGAGGACAAGGCTAATGTAAGTTAGTGTCATTTTGTAATGGACATATCCCTAATGTAATATATAGATATGTAATATATAATATGTAAGGTGTGATGGAGAGATGTAGAAGTGAATATAAGAGGAAAGATATATAGAGCAGAGACTCAGATCTGCCTAATTGTATATAATATTTTTATGAATATATAATGGAGATATAAGGATTGGACATAATGTCTAAGTGTGTATGAATGTGCTTGATATGTATGTATGATATATTCTTACCGCATTCCATAATTCCTTGTTGTTCTTTATGTTTCTCTCATTGTATCATCTAGGGTATAAACTGACTACAAAGAACTAACCGAGGCTCAGATATTCAGATGAAGTCCTCTCCATTTTATTTCCAACATTTGGTTTTGTTGCTAGGACCCTGGATGGAACAGGGAAGAACAATAGGATGAAACAATAGAAGGAAAGTACAGAATAAAAAAGAGAAACAAAAGAATAAAAAGGAAGACAACAAATATTTTTCATCCTATTCTTCTTCTATTTTTTGTCTAGGGTCCCAACAATGGAACCAAATGTTGGAAATAAAATGGAGAGGACTCAGCCTAGAGATCTAAGCCTTAGCCAATTCTCTGTAGTCAGTTTATACTATAGACAATACAATGAGAGAATCATAAAGAACAACAAGGAATTATGGAATGTGGTAAGAATATATCATACATATAAATCAAGCACATTCATACACACTTAGACATTAGGTCCAATCCTTATATATCCATTATATATTCATCAAAATTTTATATACAATTAGGTAGGTTTGAATCTTTGCTCTGTATATCTTTCCTCTTACATTCACTCCTACATCTCTTTCTTACATCTTACATATTGTATATTACATATCTATATATATTACATTAGGGATGTGTCCCTTACAAAATGACACTATCTATGTTGGCCTTGTCCTCTGCATTCCCCTTGTGGTGAGCTATAGTAGGATCTTTTGTGTTCCCTGCTACTACTTATCCCCTACCAACACCACCAGTAGAGTGTTTTTGGATCTATTTAATATTGATAATCATTCTTTTGGGATAGGCAATGTTTATTCTCCCAATAATGTTATTGAGTGACCTAGTCTTTAACATTGGATTATTGATTTAGTACCTCTAGCTACTTGGGTTGGTACTTTTCTTATGAACTAGACAATTGGAAAAAGAGAAACTTGGTTGTACATGAATGTAAATTAATCCTTTTTATCTCCAACATTGGTTACCATCATAGCCAGACTTTTTGGCATACATGGAGTAACCTCCATTCTAATTATAAACAAATTCTTAAAAAGTTAGATACAAACATGATGTTAGAACAATCATTTTTTCTCTTTTGCCAATTCATCCTTTGTTAGATGTTCTCATTTCTAATCATTTCCCAATAAAAATTTCCATCAAATGGTAGGTTGCTAAGCCCAAAGAGCAAAAAGTGCAATTGTTTTTAAATATCTCTTTGCAAAGTCATCAACCTACCATACTTAGTTAATAAAACAATAAATAAATGAGAACAATAAACAAAACTAATAAGAATAGGTGATCTTGTATATAATTGAATGCCTACCACTAAGACTAATGTTTAGTGGAGTAAAATGAACATGAATAACAAGTTTTTGTTAGCTAATCACTAAAAAATGGCTTTTTTAGAATAATTTCTCCTCACTCTATACCTACATTTGAAAAGTATAGGTCTTGTCAAGAAAGGAATCAAACTATTCAATGATCTTTAGCATATGCTTACTATGTAATGGAAGGAATGGTTCTTTCCCAGCCTAGAAATTGACATGTTGTTGCCTCTTTTTACTCATTTTGGTGGTAGTTTATAGTTTAAATTAAAGAGACATCGTAGATGTGTACAATTAATAACTTTGGAGAATTAAGATATGTTGTATGGCCTTGCACATAACAATTTTAAATATTAAATAAATTTGTAGCTTTTGAAAGGAAGCTAGGTGTGTGGAAATCGCTTCCTACACTAATCTAATGAGGAGAGATGAGTGCAAATTCATTTAAATCTTTACAGTTAGAACAAGGTTAACCCAATAAGAGATATATTGCAGCAAACACATACACAAGAATGTAAGATAGAAGAAGAGAGAGAGATAAGATATACGTGGGGAAAACCCTTATGGGTGAAAAACTCCACACTCTAAAACACAACTCAAATGTATTATCTAAACAATGAGGTTTACAATATAGTTATAGAGCCAATGCTCTTGCAGGAGTCTTCGACGCTTGTATCTAGAGATAATCCAGTAGCATAACAGTACTTGTCAATTACATAATACATCTCCTCTCCAAAGCACCTGTTTATATAGAAAATAAAAGGTAAAAATGGCTCTATCTTGGGATGGGTGTCCAACATGGACTCATGGCCTAGAACCCATGCCTATGGACACTTATCCAACACTGTAAGATGTTCCTAACACTTGTTAAGTCACCCCATCCCAAAGAAGTTGCCTATTCCCAAGTTGGGCAATGATAGATGCTCTTATGACTCTTACAACCATCATAAAATCTGTCATAGCTGTCATAACTTATAGCTTTAAGAGAATCTGTCATAAATAGGCTATACATAGCATATTCTCTTACAAAATGTCATAACCCTCCTTGGGGTACCCAAAGATGCCTTCTTCCAAGATGCCTTGTGTCACATGTCTTCACCTGTCATAGAACCTTCTATTTCTGACTCTTACATGTCATAGATTCTGTCATAGGAATCTGTCATAACTGTTTCGGTCAAGATTGTCTTACACACTAGTCAAGATGCCGACACATGGCAAAACATCTCTATGACACAAAAGGGATGCCTATCTCCACATGGAGTGTATTGACCATCCTAGTCATCCTACAAGTGAAGTGACAACTCATCGTGCCACTTCACACTAAATGACAAAACAAGATGTGCAACAAAATACAACATAGGCTAAGTAAATAAATTACATTACAATAATAAATACAAGGAATTACCAAGGTTGAGACACCTTAATTCCCAACATTCTCCTACTTGTCGAACACCTTGTAAGAGCCAATAGAAATAATAGGATTTAACTGCTATAGGCCAATAGGCCCATAGACTTCGAACACCATCTGAACTTCTCTATACCCACTAGTTTCATCAATGCATCTGCAACATTATTCAAAGTATCTACCTTCTCCAAATTCACCTTCCCATCCTCTACCATGTCTCGCATGAAGTGAAACTATATATCAATATGCTTTGTTCTGGCATGGAAAGTTAGATTCTTTGCTAGGAAAATCACACTCTGACTGTCACAACAAATTGTAATCTATCCTGCATCAACACCAATATCTGAACACAATCTCTTAAGCCAAGTGGCTTCCTTGCAAGCATGAGTTACTGCCATATACTTAGCTTCTGTCATGGACAAAGCAACCATAGGTTGTCTCTTACTCATCCAACTAATTGCACCACCAAACATAGTGAACACATAGGCACTAGTGGATTTCCTTCTGTCAATGTCACCTACCCAATCAGAATCTACAAATCCATGAATACAAACTAAATGCGAAGGTCCTATAGCATTACCACAATAACATATGGAATACTCAAAAGTACCCCTCAAATATCTAAACACTCACTTAACTGCATCCCAATGTACCCATTAAGGATTAGCCATAAATCGACTAAGGAGTCCCACTGCTTGGGCAATGTCTGGTCTTGTGCAGACCATAGGATACATCAAACTAACAATAGTACACTAGCATAAGGTACTTTTCTCATATCCTCCACCTCACTAGGAGATTTTAGACAATCATTAATAGACAACTTTGTCCCCAAAGAAATAGGAACACACAATGGTCTACAATTTGCCATGCTGAACCTATCCAACACGGTCTTCACATACTTACTTTGGCTTAACCAAAATTTTATGTTAGCTCTGTCTCTTCTAATTTCCATTCCCAGAATGTACCTGGCTTCCCCTAGATTTTTCATCTAAAACTGTGCTGACAACTGAGACTTCAAATTAGAAATCATATTCTTACCATTCCCAATTAACAACATATCATCAACATGCAATGCAATAATGAGAATGTGATCATTGTCAAATTTGTAATACACACAATGATCTGATTTCAATCTTAGAAATCCAACTGACAACACAAAGGCATCAAACTTCAAGTACCACATCCTAGGAGACTGCTTCAAACCATACAAAGACTTTTTCAACTTACAAACCAAATTTTCTTTACCTTTCTCTGTGTAATGCTCTGGTTGTGACATGTAAATCTCTTCCTCCAAATCACCATGAAGGAATGCTATCTTCACATCCATCTACTCCACCTCTAAGTCATAAGCTATTGCAAGAGATAATAGGAACAAAATAGATGTCAGCTTTGCAACAGGAGAGAAAATTTCACCATAATCAATTACCTCCACTTGTGAATACCCCTTCGCAACTAGTCTGGCCTTGTACTTTTTAACACTGCCATCTGCACTAAATTTCTTCTTGAAAACCCATTTGCATTCAACAAGTTTCCGTCCATCATGTAAAGGCACCAAGTCCCATGTTTTATTCTTTTCCAAAGAAGCCATCTCATCTTCCATGGCCTCCTTCCAAGAACTTGCATCTTTCATGGCCATAGCCTCTGTCATAGTTCTAGGCTCATCAGTGTTAGTAAGAAAGGCAAAAGCACAACTGGAATCAAGTAATGAATAACCAAACCTATCAGGTTGCTTTCTTGTTCATGTAGACCTCCTCAGTGGCTGAGGTTGAGGTTCTACTTCTTCTTCTGAACTAACACTATCTCACAGGTCTGTTAGTTCAGTCTTCTCAGGGGTAGAAGGAAACTGAACCACATCTTCTTTCTTGTCTATCTGTTCTGACTGTAGAACAATTGAAGAAGGTGTTAGCTCTCTGAAGATAACACTTCTACTATACAACACTTTTTCAGCCATAGGATCCCAAAGCTTGTATCCTTTCACACCGACACCATAGCCAATGAAAATACACTTAACAGCCTTGTTCTCCAATTTAGACCGTTTCTCCCTAGGCACATGTGCATATGCCTCACAAAAAAAAACAAAAAGATGTCTAATTGAAGGCTTCTTCCTAGACCACAACTCCATAGGTGTCTTACCAACAAGAGTTGATGTAGGAGACCTGTTTACCATGTAGCAAGTAGTGGCTACAGCTTCAGCCCAAAAATTTTGTTTGAGGCTTGCTCCACTAAGCATACTCCTAGCCTTCTCCATCAATGTCTTGTTCAACCTCTCTGCAACTCTATTTTGTTGTGGGGTGTATGGAGTTGTCTTATGTCTTTCAATCCCTTTCACTTTATAGAACTTATTGAACTTTGCCAAACAAAACTCACCACCATTATCAGTTCTCAAACATTTAATCTTTTTACTAGTCTAATTTTTAGCAAAAGCTTTAAACTCTTTAAACTAACTAAAGACTTCAGTTTTGTTTCTGATAAAATAAACCCATGTCATTCTACTGTAATCATCTATGAAAGATACAAAGTATACAGATTTGGAAATCAAAGGAACATTAACAGGACCAAACACATTAGAATGAATAAGATCCAATACACTAGAAGACTTGTGAGAACTAGAGTAAAACTGAACACGGTTTTGCTTTCCATATACACAATGTTTGCAAAAGTTGAACTTGAGATTACAATCATTTAATGCCTCAATGAGGTTTTTATTTTTTAGGGTTCTAAGACCCTTCTCACCAATGTGGCCATATCTCAAATGCCATAACATAGTCTTTTCAGTAGGAATTTTAACTTCCAAAGCATGTGCACTATCATCAAAATGTGTTACAACAGATTTCTTCACTGCTTGTTTAGATGGTGGGGATGAAGTGACTGCAACTCTTTTCTTTGAGTTAGAAGAACTATTGCACTGTGAAGTGCATGCCTCCAGCTGAAACAGAGTACCTCTATGAGTACCCTTTGCAAGCACCATAGATCCTCTAGTCATCTTGCATCCAACCTTCAAAAAGACAACTTGCACACCTACATCATTCAACATACTTATAGAAAGCAAGTTCCATGCCAAGCCTAGGATGTGCATAACCCCAGTGATCCCCTTCACTCATCCATCAGGGAATCAGATTGAGACTCTTCCACAATAAACAATCTTCAGATGAGAATTGTCACTCAAATACACTCTTCCACCATTGAACTCTTCATACTTCGTGAACCAGCTTTGATGTGAGGTCATGTGGAATGATGCACCAGAATCAATCAACTACACATCATTAGATGCATGTGTGGCTAGGGCTATGATGAAAGCATCACCATCATCTTGTGATTTGTTAGAATCTAAATCTGGGACATTCTTCTTCTTCTTTTTCTTTTCTTCCTTGCATTCCTTTCAGAAATGCCCAGTTTTTCCACAATTCCAACAGAGAGCCTTGGATTTTCTAGGAGATTTGGATATGCCCTTCTCAACTTTCTTGTCCTTCTTTTTCCCTTTCTCCTCGGGTCTTCCACGAACCGCAAGAGCCTCTTTGGCTGCCTCAGAAGACTTTCTCCGCATCTGTTCAGATAACAGTGAAGATACCACTTCATCATTGTGAAAGTGGATGTGGTGCTCCTAATAGCCATCACAAGATGATCCCACGAGTCTAGTAAAGAACAAAGCAAGGTCATACAATGATCCTCCTCCTCCATCTTCACACCAACTGATGTCAATTGTGCAATTAACATGTTGAAGGCATTCAGGTGATATGCAACAGATCCTCTATCATCCATCCCCAGAGAATACAACTTCTTTCTTAGAAAAAGTTTGTTCACCAGGGACTTGGCTTGAGAAACATCTCCCAACTTCTTCTAAAGGTCTTTTGTGCTCTTCTCCTCATGGGCATTTAACAGGATAGAATCAGCTAGACTGAGTCTTATCAGAACCTTATCTTTCTGATCTTTGAGATCCCAATCAACTTGTGCCATTATAGCTAGTTTTAGACCAAATACGGTTTCCCATAGGTCACGATCAACAAGCATGTCTTCCATCTTAAGTTTCCATAACTCAAAATTAGTGCCATTGAATTTCTCAACTTCTAATCTTCTAGATGTGCCTGCCATCTCTTTCCTACAACAAGATTACAGAATGCTCTACACAAACCTCCCACTCAACCTAAGATTAGCTCAAAAAACTGTTGCAAGTATGTGCCTAACCGTTGTTGTCATTGATGTCAAAATAGTCCTGTTGCATTGATGATAAGGATTTGATGAGCTTTGTGATGAGGATATTGAGAAGATTAGTCCTAATTTGGAGTAGAGAGGATTAGTGGAGACAGTGAGGTAAAGATCCCAGCTAAGATGAAGATCAGAGGATGCGGTTCAAAGGGTTTGTAGATATGTGTCTTGAGATGATCTAGTAAAGGTTTCATAGGTCCGCATGAACATCTAAAGAAGTTATGGCCACTCAAGTAAAACTGGTTCTGGCAAGTGTTCAGAGGTGACAGAGTGATACATATAGGTCCGGTGAGATCTGAAAATGCAATATTAAGTTCTGCGGATTTGGTGGAGTGTTTGGGAAGTCAATGTGAGGTAACAACTCAATTGGTTCATGGTCTAGAGGTTTGCAAGCATCTATTCCATTATGACAGTAATGACAAACTGTGTTCTTGAGGTTCTAGATGAAGGAGAGAAGGATTTCAGTGAACAGAAGTAGTGTGGATGTTCTTGGTAATTCAGGCAAGCTTGTGGAAGTCTTTGGATTGTGTCCAGTTTGTGTTGGTGGTCTACATTGAAGATTGCACTTATAATTGAAGAATTGCTTCCGGATGATGATGTTCTTCCTAAGTCAGGCCGACCGGATGAGTTACACATCCTGCGGAGGATCTTGAAGATGTTCTATGAAGAATGGCATGTTCCTAGAGGAAGATTGAAGTCTCTGATCTATGTGGCCGATAGTGTGTTGATCCGCGTGAAGTATTTTGTAATAACTCGTGTTGTATTTTTGTATATGCTCTGTAATGTTTGCCAACTTGGACGATTATCCCTAAGTTGATGTCTTGTATAAATGAGGAGTTGTAAGTCATGTCAAAGTGTGTCTGGGAGGATGAGAGTGTGGTAAAGAGGAGTGAACGAAAGGTAGAGCAGAAGTATTGGACTTAAATGGAACTGATTCAAGCATGGTAAAGATTCTATTCTCTAGTTCAAGTTTGTGATACTTATTATTTTGTAGATAGTGTGTCTCTTGTAGGCAGTGGGCCTCTTGTGAGTAGTGTGCTCAGGTAGTGAGCCCTAATTGGCATGTACCATTTTGTTCTTTCTATTCTTCTAATAGAGAATACAATCTTGGGTTAATCACCCCGTGGTTTTTCCCTTAACTGGGTTTTCCACATCAAAATCTTGGTGTCTCATGTGTTGATGTGTTTCTGCTCTTAAGTTAATGCTTTATGTTCCATGATTGATTTATTATTATGCTGCTAAATAACAAAGTGGATTTAAGTGTTTAATTGGAAGAAATTTTTTGACAACTAATTCACCCCCCCTCTCAGTTGTCTGTCCTAATTCTAACAATTGGTATCAGAGCTAAGTTCCTCTAAAAGAGCTTAACCACTTGAGGAGATCCAGGATGTCATCCTACAAGAAGGATATTTTGAAGTTTGATGCAACCAATTTTAATCTTTGGAAAAGCCGCATGCAATGTCACTTACAATGTATGGGAATGCAGTACTGGACCATGGCTTCAACGAAGTATACTCCTCCACAGAATGGCTCGAAGACCGTAACTGAAATCACAGATGCTGAAAACAATCTGCGGACTAAAGAAGCTCTTCTAAGTGCCTTATCTAATTCAGAGCTGACAAATGTTGTTGACCTACAAACTATTTTTGAGATTTGGGAAAAACTGGAACTTCTGCATGAAGGAGACAAGTATGTTAAATGTGTAAGGCTACAGAGTCTGAAAGGAAAATTTAAAAATTTGAAGATGAGAGAAGATGAAAATATCACTACTTTTATGCCAAGAGTAAATGAGCTTGTTTGTAGCATTAGATGTGCTGGTGGAGTCTTGGATGAAGATGAGATTGTTGGCAAAGTTCTCAGATCCCTCCCTGCTTCTTATAAAATCAAGGTTGCTGCCATTGAAGAATTCAAAGCCCATTTAGCTATCACAAGAGATCAATTGGTTGGTAAATTGGCTGCATTTGAATTGATCGAGTTTGGAGATGCCCCCCAAGACTGAATCTACATTCAAAGTCAGTGCCTCTATAAAAGGAAAACAAAGGTTTGATCTAGGAGAGAACTCTTCAAGGAAACTATCATGGTATGAAAAAGCAAGAAAAGACATGGAAGAAGAAGAAGAAGCAGAAATTGCTCAACTTGAAGCCCTTATTGCAAAAAGACTGCTAAGAGGATCTGGTAAGTATGAAGAGAAATTGCCTTTTAAGTGTTTTAACTGCAATAAGATTGGTCATTTTGTCTCAAGATGTCTGGAAAGAGTTTCAAGGCCAAATCCTAACAGATCAAGGTTCTAAAAGAATTGTTACTATGTTCATGAAGAGGATGATAATGAAGGAGTAACAGATGATGAATCAGAGACAGGAAACAAATCTGGAAGTGATTGGGTGTTTATTGCCATCAAGGAAGAAGATCCAATGCCCTCTAAATCTGTCAATCATAAAGTTATAGAAAGAGCTCTGGCTGCCCAAGTTAAAGAAAAGGATGATTGGGTCATTGACAGTGGATGCTCTCACCATATAATAGGTGACAGAAATAAGTTCATAGATTTGGAAAGGTATGAAGGAGGAGTAGTAAAGTTTGGTGATAATTCTGCTAGTAGAATCAGAGGTAGAGGAAATATTTCTTTTGATGGAAAGAACAAAACCGGTAATGTACTATATGTTGAAGGATTGAAGCACAATCTTCTCAGTGTTGGATAGTTGGTGGACAAAGGCTATGATCTTCATTTCAAGAATGGAAAATACAAGATATTTGAAAGTTCTGGAACAGAGATTGCATCCGGTACTCAAACAAAAGGTAATATCTTCCATTTAGTTGGTACTGGTAAAAGTTTTCTACTTGTGCAAATTGATCAGAGTTGGTTATGGCATAGAAGGATGTGTCATGTGAATTTTGATAATATCATCAAGATAAGGAATACTCAGACTGTAAGAGATCTTCCAAAATTGGTGAAACCTACAAATAGTTTGTGCAAAGAATGTCAGTTGGGGAAACAAAGCAGAGTCTCATTCAAAAGCAAGGAACAATCTTCTACCGAATTATTGGACTTAGTTCATATTGATCTATGTGGTCCAACAAGAATCAAGAGTGTGCAAGGTGATAGATACTTCATGTTATTAATTGACGACCATTCCTGGATGATGTGGGTTACTTTTTTGAAAAAGAAATTAGAAGCTCTTGAGAAATTCAAAATATTCAAGGCTGTGGTTGAGAATGAAACTAGACTAAAATTGAAATGTCTGAGGTCTGATAGAGGTGGAGAATTCACATCCAGTGAGTTCATAGAATTCTGTGAGAAACATGGAATAAAGAGACAGTTGTCTACTCCTAGGACTTCACAACAGAATGGAGTAGTGGAGAGAAAGAACTAGACCATCCAGGAAGCATCTAGGACCATGATGATGGAAGCAAATGTTCCTCAAATCTATTGGAGAGAAGCTGTCAGCACTACAGTCTATACTCTTAATCGAGTACAAATCAGAAGCAATACTGGTAAGACTCCTTATGAACTCTGGTTTGGCATTACTCCTACTATAAGGTATTTTAGAGTCTTTGGTAGCAAATGTTACATCAAAAGAGATGAAGATTTAGGCAAATTTGATGCTAGAAGTGATGAAGGAATATTCTTGGGTTATTCTACTCAAAGCAAAGCCTACTGGTGTTATAACAAGAGATTGAGAAAAATTATAGAAAGTACCAATGTGAAAGTTGATGAAGGTATTGAAAAACCTTCAAGGTTATATGAATATGATGAAGATGATCAGAATGATGCTATGATCCAAGGAGTCCAAGCCCCCTATGAAATTTAGATTGTTCCGATAAATCAGGATGAAGAGATAAGTTTGAATGAACCTGTTCAAGAATCAGAAGTGCAAGAAACTCCCAAAGTTCCTAGGTATGTAAGATTGAATCACTCTAAAAATTAGATTATAGGTGATAAAAGCAAAGGTGTACAAACAAGAAGAAGGATTGCTCAAGATTCAGAAGAGTATTGTCTGATTTCAAAAGTTGAACCTAGGATAGTAAATGAAGCTTGCAATGATGAAAACTGGACTAAGGCAATGGAGGAAGAACTAATGCAAATTGAGAAGAATCACACATGGGATCTTGTTCCCAGACCTAAAAACAAGAATGTGATTGGAACCAAATGGGTCTTCTAGAATAAACTAAATGAAATTGGTGAAGTAATCAGAAATAAAGCCAGATTAGTTTGCAAGGGTTACTCTCAAATAGAAGGAGTTGATTTTGAAGAAACTTTTGCTCCGGTGGCAAGAATTGAAGCAGTCAGATTATTTCTTGCTTTTGTTGCCTTTAAGGATTTCAAAGTGTATCAAATGGTTATCAAGTCTGCCTTCCTGAATGGTGACTTGGAAGAAGAAGTTTACATTGAGCAACCGGATGGATTTCAGTTGTCTGATCATGGTGATATGGTCTGCAAGTTGAAGAAAGCACTGTATGGACTCAAGAAAGCCCTAAGATCCTAGTATGAAAGATTGGATAAGCATCTTTTGAAGATTGGTTTCAATAAAGGTATTGCGGACAGTAATTTGTATTTCAAAATTGATCATGAAAATATCTTGATTGTTGAAGTATTTGTTGATGATATCATTTTTGGAGGAAGAGATAGTATGTGTAAAACCTTTGCAAATCAAATGAAAAGTGAATTTGAGATGTCCATGCTTGGGGAAATGAATTTCTTCTTGGGTCTGCAAATCACTCAAACTAAGAAAGGAATCTTCATTTCTCAAACCAAATATGTGAAAGAATTGTTGAAGAAATTTGGGATGGAAGAGTCAAAACCAATGAATACTCCCATGGCAACTGGATGTAAATTAAGCAAAGATGATGACTCTCCTAAGACTGATCAAAAAAAGTATAGGTCAATGATTGGAGGATTGTTGTATCTCACTTAAACTAGACCTGACATCATGACTGTTGTTGGTCTTGTTGCTAGATTCCAAGCTGATCTTAGAGAATCTCATGTCATGGCAATCAAGAGGATTTTTAGATATCTAAAAGGGATAGTTGAGTATGGTTTGTGGTATCCTAGAGATCATGATTTCTCTCTTCATGCATACACTGATGCGGATTGGGCAGGAGATGTCGATGACCGAAAAAGTACCAATGGTGGAGCATTCTTTTTGGGGAAGAGATTGGTTTCTTGGCTGAGAAAGAAACAAGAGGCAACATCTCTGTCCACTGCAGAAGCAAAATATATTACAGCATCAGGTAGTTGCACTCAAGTATTGTGGATGAAACAAATGCTAAGAGATATTAGAGTGGAGTATGAGGAGCCTATCACAATCTTCTGTGATAATTCTAGTGCAATAAATATATCTAAGAATTTGGTGTTACATTCAAAGACCAAACATATATCCATCAAGTTTCACTTTTTGAGAGAGTAAGTGAACAAGAATGAAGTCAGATTGGAGTTTGTGCCTTCCAAGGATCAGATTGCAGATATCTTT
Organism: Cunninghamia lanceolata; assembly: GCA_027924645.1. Taxonomy (NCBI): domain Eukaryota; kingdom Viridiplantae; phylum Streptophyta; class Pinopsida; order Cupressales; family Cupressaceae; genus Cunninghamia; species Cunninghamia lanceolata. Next base: position 2,696,581 of record BSBN01001720.1, on the reverse strand, counting down.
GCCAAACCTCTGCCTAAGGACTCTTTTGAGTATCTCAAGAAGAAGTTTGGGGTTACTACCCCTCTGGTGATGAACTAAGATGCACTAATGTGCATCAGTCTGGTGTATATCACAATCATATCTTGTGATCCATATTGATGATGAGGAGTTGCTACTCAGGGGGAGCAGCTGGTATGAGTTAGAAGTTCTGAAGTGGTGCAAGTATGTACCCTTTGCCATTGATGTCAAAGGGGGGGAGAAGACATGTGAAAAACAAGTGGTTGCTGATCAAAGGGGGAGTAGGAAAGGAAGAGAAGTTGTGACAGTTAGGAGAAGTTCTTGTCTTGATAGTTAAAATAATTTTTCACATCATATGTTGCCATCAATGATAAAAGGGGAGATTGTTGCAAGTATGGGCCTAATCAGTGTTGTCGTTGATTTCAACATACTCCTATTGCATTGATGATAAGGATTGGATGAGCTTTGTGCTGAGGATATGGAGAAGATTAGTCCTAATTTGGAGTAGAGAGGATTAGTGGAGACAGTGAGGTAAAGATCCCAGCTAAGATGAAGATCAGAGGATGTGGTTCAAAGGGTTTGTAGATATGTGTCTTGAGATGATCCAGTAAAGGTTTCATAGGTCTACATGAACATCTGAAGAAGTTATGGCCACTCAAGTAAAACTAGTTCCGGTAGGTGTTCAGAGGTGACAGAGTGATACAGATAGGTCTGGGGAGATCCAGAAATGCAATATCAAGTTCTACAGATTTGGTGGAGTGTTTGGGAAGTCAATGTGAGGTAACAACTCAATTGGTTTGTGGTCTAGAGGTTTGTAAGCATCTATTCCATTATGACAGTAATGACAGACTATGTTCTTGAGGTTCTAGATGAAGGAGAGAAGGATTTTAGTGAACAGAAGTAGTGTGGATGTTCTTGGTGATTCAGGCAATCTTGTGGAAGTCTTTGGATTGTGCCTAGTTCGTGTTGGTGGTCTGCATTGAAGATTGTGCTCGTAATTGAAGAATTGCTTCCAGATGATGATGTTCTTCCTAAGTCAGGTCGACCGGATGAGGATCTTGAATATGTTCTATGAAGAATGACGTGTTCCTAGAGGAAGATTGAAGTCTCCGATCTATGTGGTCGACAGTGTGTTGATCCACGTGAAGTATTTTGTAATAAGTTGTGTTGTATTTTTGTATATGCTCTGTAATGTTTGCTGACTTAGATGATTATCCCTAAGTCAATGTCTTGTATAAATAAGGAGTTGTAAGTCATGTCAAAGTGTGTCTGGGAGGATGAGAGTGTGGTAAAGAGGAGCGAACAAAAGGTAAAGCAGAAGTATTGGACTTAAATGGAACTGATTCAAGCATGGTAAAGATGCTATTCTCTAGTTCAAGTTTGTGATACTTATTATTTTGTAGACAGTGTATCTCTTGTAGGCAGTGGGCCTCTTGTGAGTAGTGTGCTTGGGTAGTTAGCCCTAATTGGCATGTGCCATTTTGTTCTTTCTATTCTTCTAACAGAGAATACAATCTTGGGTTAATCACCTTGTGGTTTTTCCCTTAATCAGGTTTTCCACGTCAAAATCTTGGTGTCTCATGTGTTGATGTGTTTCTACTCTTAAGTTAATGCTTTATGTTTCCATGATTGATTTATTATTATGCTGCTAAATAACAATGTGGATTTAAGTGTTTAATTGGAAGAAAGTTTTTTGACAACTGATTCACCCCCTCTCTCAATTGTCTATCCTGATTCTAACAAAAACCCCTTCCCAACAACTAGGACCAAAGGTGATCAAGCTCTGATACCAACTGAAAGGAAGCTAGGTGTGCGGAAATCGCTTCCTACACTAATCTAGTGAGGAGAGATGAGTGCAAGTTTATTTTAAACTTTATAGTTACAACAGTTGCAAGCATGAGTTACTGCCATATACTTAGCTTATGTCATGGACAAAACAACCATAGGTTGTCTCTTACTCATCCAACTAATTACACCACCAAACATAGTGAACACATAAGCACTGGTGGATCTCGTGCTGTCAATGTCACTTGCCCAATCAGAACCCATGAATCCATGAATACAAATTGAAGGTGGAGGTCCTGTAGCATTACCATGATAACATATGGAATATTCAGAAGTACCCCTCAAATATCTGAACACTTTCTTAACTGCATCCCAATGTACCCGTCAAGGATTAGTCGTAAATCGACTAAGGACTCCCACTGCTTGGGCAATGTTTGGTCTTGTGCAAACCATAGGATACATCAAACTAACAACAACACTAGCATAAGGTACTCTGCTCATATCCTCCACCTCACTAGGAGATTTTAGACAATCATTAACAGGGAACTTTGTCCCCAAAGAAATAGGAACACACAATGGTCTACAATCTACCATGCTGAACCTATCCAACACAGTCTTCACATACTTACTCTGGCTTAACCAAAGTTTTATGTTAGCTCTATCTCTTCTGATTTCCATTCCCAGAATGTACCTAGCTGCCCCTATATTTTTCATCTCAAACTGTGCTCACAACTGAGACTTCAAATCAAAAATCATATTCTTACCATTCATAATTAACAACATATCATCAAAATACAATGCAATAATGAGAATGTGATCATTGTCAAATTTGTAATACACACAATGATCTGATAATGATCTTTGAAATCCAACTAACAACACAAAGGCATCAAACTTCAAGTACCACATCCTAGGAGACTGCTTCAAACCATACAAAGACTTTTTCAACTTACAAACCAAATTTTCTTTACCTTTCTCTATGTAATGCTTTGGTTGTGACATGTAAATCTCTTCCTCCAAATCACCATGAAGGAATGCTATCTTCACATCCATCTACTCCACCTCTAAGTCATAAGATGCTACAAGAGATAATAGGAATAGAATAGATGTTAGCTTTGCAATGGGAGAGAAAATTTCACCATAATCAATTCTGTCCACTTGTGAATACCCCTTTGCAACTAGTCTAGCCTTGTACTTTTCAACACTACCATTTGTACTAAATTTCCTCTTGAACACCCATTTGCATCCATCAGGTTTCTGTCGATCAGCGAAAGACACCAAGTCCCATGTTTTATTCTTTTCCAAAGAAGCCATCTCATCTTGCATGGCCTCCTTCTAGGAACCTGTATCTTTCATGCCCATAGCCTCTGTCACAGTTCTAGACTCATCAGTGTTAGTAAGCAAGGCAAAAGCACAACTAGAATCAAGTAATGAATAACCAAACCTATCAGGTTGCTTTCTTGTTCATATAGACCTCCTCAATGGTTGAGGTTGAGGTTCTTCTTCTTCTTCTATACTTTTAGAGCTTCTAGAGCTCTAATCATCATCAAGTCTCACAGGGTCTGTCATTTCAGTCGTCTCAGGGGTAGAAGGAAACTGAACCACATCTTCTTTCCTTTCTGTCTATTCTGGCTGTAGAACAATGGAAGGTGTTAGCTCGCTGAAGATAACACTTCTGCTATACAATACTTTTTCAGCCACAGGATCCCAAAGATTGTATCCTTTCACACCGACACCATAGCCAATGAAAATACACTTAACAACCTTGTTCTCCAATTTAGACCATTTCTCCCTAGGCACATGTGCATATGCCTCAACCAAAAACACAAAGATGTCTAACTGAAGGCTTCTTACCATACCACACCTCCATAGGTGTCTTACCAATGAGAGTTGATGTAGGAGACCTGTTTACCAGGTAGCAAGCAGTGGCTACAGCTTCAGCCCAAAATTTTTGTTTGAGGCTTGCTCCACTAAGCATACTCCTAGCCTTCTCCATCAATGTCCTGTTCATCCTCTCTACAACTCCATTTTGTTGTGGGGTGTATGGAGTTGTCTTATGTCTTTCAATCCCTTGCTCTTTATAGAACTTATCAAACTTTGCCAAACAAAACTCACCACCGTTATCAATTCTCAAACACTTAATCTTTTTACTAGTCTGATATTCAACAAAAGCTTTAAACTCTTTAAAATGACTAAAGACTTCAGTCTTGTCTCTGATAAAATAAACCCATGTCCTTCTACTATAATCATCTATGAGAGATACAAAATATATAGATTTGGAAATCAAAGGAACATTAATAGGACCAAATACATCAGAAGACTTGTGAGAACTAGAGTAAACTTGAACATGGTTTTTCTTTCCATATACACAATGTTCGCAAAAGTTGAACTTGAGATTACAATCATTTAACCCCTCAACAAAGTTTTTATTTTTTAGGGTTCTAAGACCCTTCTCACTAATGTGGCCATATCTCAAATACCATAACATAGTCTTTTCAGCAGGAAGTTTAACTTCCAAAGCATGTGCACTACCATCAGAATGTGTTATAATAGATTTCTTCACTACTCATTCAGATGGTGGGGATGAAGTGACTGCAGCTCTTTTCTTTGAGTCAAAAGAACTATTACACTGTGAAGTGCATGCCTCCAGCTGAAACAGAGTACCTCTCTGAGTACCCTTCGCAAGCACCATAGATCCTCTAGTCATCTTGCATCCATCCTTTAAAAAGACAACATACACACCTACATCACTCAACATAATTATAGAAAGCAGGTTCCATGCCAAGCCTAGGATGTGCATAACCCCAGTGATGCCCTTCACTCATCCATCAGGGAATCAGATTTAGACTCTTCCATGACCAACAATCTTTAGATGAGAATCGTCACCTAGGTACACTCTTCCACCATCAAATTCTTCATACTTCATGAACCAGCTTCAATGTGAGGTCATGTGGAATGATGCACTAGAATCAATCAACCACACATCATTAGATGCATGGGTGGCCAGGGCTGTGATGAAAGCATCACCATCATCTTGTGATTTGTTAGAATCTGAATCTGGGACATTCTTCTTCTTCTTTTTCTTTTCTTCCTTGCATTCCTTTCAGAAATGCCCAATTTTACCATAGTTCCAACAGAGAGACTTGGACTTTCTTGGAGATTTGGATCTCCCATGGGATTTGGATCTGCCCTTCTTAGCTTTCTTGTCCTTCTTTTTCCCTTTCTCCTTAGGTCTTCCACGAACTGCAAGAGCCTCTTTGGCTACCTCAAAAGACTTTCTCCACATCTCTTCAGATAACAATGAAGATACCACTTCATCCATTGTGAAAGTGGATGTGGTGCTCCCAATAGCCATCACAAGATGATCCCATGAGCCCGGTAAAGAACAAAGCAAGGTCATACAATGATCCTCCTCCTCCATCTTCACACCAACTAATGTCAATTGTGCAATTAACATGTTGAAGACATTCAGGTGATCTGCAACAGATCCTCTATCCTCCATCCCTAGAGAATACAACTTCTTTCTCAGAAAAAGTTTGTTCACTAGGGACTTGGCTTGATAAACATCTCCCAACTTCTTCTAAAGGTCTTTTGTGCTCTTCTCCTCATGGACATTTAACAGGACAAAATCAGCTAAACTAAGTCTTATCAGACCCTTAGCTTTCCGATCTTTGAGATCCCAATTAGCTTGTGCTATTGTAGCTGGTTTTACACCAGATACGGTTTCCCATAGGTCACGATCAACAAGCATGTCTTCCATCTTAAGTTTCCATAACTCAAAATTAGTGTTATTGAATTTCTCCACTTCTAATCTTCCAGATGTGCCTACCATCTCTTTCCTGCAACAAGATTACAGAATGCTCTACACAAAGCTCCCACTCAACCTAAGATTAGCTCAAAAAACCCCTACCCAACAACTAGGACCAAAGGTGATCAAGCTCCGATACCAACTAAAAGGAAGCTAGGTGTGCGGAAAATGCTTCCTACACTAATCTAATGAGGAGAGATGAGTGCAAGTTTGTTTTAATATTTATAGTTACAACAATGTTAACCCAACAATAAAGATATTGAAGCAAACACATACACAAGAATGTAAGACAGAAGAAGAGAGAGACAAGTTATACGTGGGGAAAACCCTTACAGGTGAAAAACCCCACACTCTAAAACACAACTCAAATGTATTATCTAAACAATGAGGTTTACAATATAGTTATAGAGCCAATGCTCTTGCAGGAGTCTTCGACACTCGTATCTAGAGAAAATCTGGTAGCATAACAGTACCTGTCAATCACATAATACATCTCCTCTCTAAAGCACCTGTTTATATAGAAAATACAAGGCAAAAATGGCTCTATCTTGGGATAGGCGTCCAACATGGCCTCATGGCCCAAAACCCATGCCTATGGACACTTGTCCAACACTGTAAGATGTTCCTGACACTTGTCAAGTCACCCCATCCCAAAGAGCTCGCCTATTCCCAAGTTGGGCAATGACAGATGCTCTTACGACTCTTACAATCGTCATAGAATCTGTCATAGCTATCATTACTTATAACTGTAAGAGAATCTGTCATAAAGAGGCTATAAATAGCATATTCTCTTACAACATGTCATAACCCTCCTTGGGGTACCCAAAGATGCCTTCTTCCAAGATGCCTTGTGACACTTGTCTTCACTTGTCATAGAACCTTCTATTTCTAACTCTTACATGTCATAGATTCTGTCATAGGAATTTGTCATAACCATTTCGGTCAAGATTCTCTTACACACTAGTCAAGATGCCGATACATGGAAAAAAATCTCTACCACACAAAAGGGACGCCTATCTCCACATGGAGTGTGTTGACCATCCTAGTCATCTTACAAGTGGAGTGACAACTCATCGTGCCATTTCACACTAAATGACAAAACAAGATGTGCAACAAAATACAACATAGGCTAAGTAAATAAATTACAATACAATAATACATGAAAGGAATTACCAAGGTTGAGACACCTTAATGCCGAACAGCTTTGAGAAGAAAAATATATTAGTGTTGGAACAAAGTTTAATATTTTGAGTTCTATTTAATAGAGTGTTTCATTTCATTTCTTCACAAATAAATTAAATTGCATATTATTTCTAACAACTTATCAATGACAAAGAAGGCATGGATAACAACTTTGTGCATGACCATTACAACAATGACTCTTTTTTTTAATTTTTGTGTTCTTTGTCATGGTTTTGTAATATGCCTTTTGTTTTAAAATTTTGGTGAGTAAATATTTTGTGGGATAAAAATGACTTTGTAAAGACTTCTACCACTTTATGATGTTTGTTTAAATGTAAAATGATAGGCAATGGAATCTACAACTTTCAACAAATTTGTATTTGGCAAAAATGGTTAGTAGGTATAAGTTTTCCGTAGTTCATAAAGACAACCATAAGATATTTTGGAGTCAACTATGTTATATTTTTGCAATGACATTTTGGATCAACACTCAGGATGAAGAATGGTTAGATTGAAATTCCAAACTTGGTTCTGACTTAAATTTTTGTTTAAATTATTTGTAATATATAAACAAATTATCAAATATTTACTATTTGTTTTAAGAAAAAGGTGGAGAACCACCCATTTATATATATTAATAAAAGAAGATATAAAAGAGAAGAGCCAAACATATGCAACTAGAAAAAGACAAAATTAATCCCATGCCTTCCCCACCCTTATAGTATTTGAGAGCACAAAAGCATTTGGTGAGCACTTGGTTCCACTTTAGTTTGGACTCTCTTGTGCTTTTGGACAAGAGTCTAAGATCCCTCTTCATTTCCTACCTCACAAGAGGTATTTGGAAGTGTTGTGTCCCCGATCTTCTCAATTTATTAGTCTTGAAGGGTGAAACCTCGATTGGAGCTATGGCTGATCTCTCTTTCTGACCTTGAAGAGGATTTTTGTTTTTCTTTTGAGATGTTGATGCAGAGGATGCTACCACCGAAAATGCTATAAAAGTCTTCTCTTTTTCTTGTGACACCTTGTAGCACTTTCATCCTAGAACCCTTTCATTATCCAATTAATTAAATAAATCATATTTATTTATTTAATTAATTTTAGTCCATTTTATCCATCTTCTAAATTAATTAAATAAATTATATTTATTTAATTAATTTAGTCCATGCTTCCCTTTAGCCACATTAATTAAATAAATTTAATTATTTAATTAAATTTTTTTCACTTATCCTAATCCTTTTAGACTTCTACCTATTAGTCTTAGTCAACCTAATGAAAATAACTCCTATCCTTCCCACATCCAAGATCATATAAATATCACTATCAATCAAGTCATTTTCACCTATAGCAACTACCTAAAGCATCTGTCTAGAACATCTACCTAAATTGATCCTAGAGCATTTTGAGATCTATTTAGCTTTCAAGTAATGTTATGATGCTAATGTGAGTAATCAACATTATCAATTCAAAAATCATTATCAAATATCAAGGGCAACAAGGACTACTTTGCTAATATTGTTTTATTTCCTTTTGTTAGTTACTTGCTCTTGATGTGATGTTGAATATGGAGTAGGATCATTGATGTATTTGTCCCTTATTTGATTTCCATTTTCCACATGCACATTTTGACACACTTGGTGGGACCCACGTCCCTTGGTCTAGCTTTTTTTTACAGGATTTATTAGCTTTTTATTGTAGGTTTGTGCTCTTGTTGGACAAATTTTGGAGGCAACCTATCACAGAAAGCATCCTAGGGTGAAAAGGACCTCACAGTTGCATTTGAGAGGCCCAAAAATCTTAGGATCCATATATATTTCAGAGTTAGGATTTTTCTTTTAAATTTAAATTTTCTTTACTAGTAGATATGTACTATACATATCCATATGGACCCGCTATATTGATCCCCTACGCAAGTCTACATCGTAGTTTGGTAAAATATTTCATAGTTTAAATTAAATGTCAGGTTTCAATGTACATGGTCAAAATCGTTGGTAGATAGTCACATTTATATTTATTCAATAGCCACCGATATATAACATAAGGATTTGGGGTGATGCAAAGCCGTACAGTGAAAGCACTCAATTCAAGGGTGAAATTCCCATGAATCGCATTCTCAACTTTCATACAATACTTTACTCATTATCACCAGTTTGCTACAGTGCATTATACACCGGTTTACCACTACAGCCAGTCACAAATTGTATCGGGTGCTTGTATGTTCTTAATGTATATTCATAATATACATTCTCAATGTGCATTTAGGATATACATTCGGGATATGCATTTGGTGGGACCCTCGATCTCCACTCAACCATTGTATGTTTCACCGCATACAACTTAATGTGCAATGTTGCATAGAGTGCTTCTGGATTTAACTGTGATCGAGATTTTTTCCCTCAACGTTTCGGATCACACTCCGTGATCCATCATCAGGAGAAAAAAGAGTAGCAAGAGAAGAGGCATAAAATTGATAAATTGCAGGCCTAATCTGAATAAAAAGAGAGGGAGGGAGGAGTGTGACACGGTAACCAAGAGGGTTCTGGGGGAGAGAGAGCAACTACAAAGCTAGAAGGTGAAAAAAAGAGACAAGAAATTAAAAAGAGTTAGAACAAGACAAAATATAAAAGTAAGAAAAATAAAAGTAAAATATTTATATGGTATGATAAAATATTAAATATATCTATATACACCACAAATAAATACACCTAATACATATATATCTAATGATATATATGAAATAACTATATACGATTATAAATATGAATAAACAAAAACCCAACACAAATGACAAAAAGAATGTGAGAAAATGTGTGCAATAAGGAAAAAAGAGACTACAAACCTAAGTATCAGAAGGGTAATTATAAATAAAAATAAAACAACCCATTCACAATGATCAAAGGCGAAAGTATAAAAGAGAATATCATAGAAAAATATAAATAAAGAGTGTAAGGTCAAAAGCGAAAATGGAGCCACAAGAGGACCAGAAAACTACAAGGATGACAAATAAGAACACGAGTGGCACTACCCCATGCAAGGACGCAAATAAATCATGAAAACTGATAAAGCGAGGCGTAGAGTGAGTTATGGGAAAAGGAAGTGTAAGGGGGTAAAGCCGAAGACACAATGAAGAAAGCAAGGATCTAGGGAAGACCAAGGATGAGGAGGGTACCAAGGACACTAAGCCAAAGCAGAAAACCTAGAAAGGCAAGGTGAGGAATAATGGCCCCAAGAAGGTTCAACAAAGAACAGAGGGCACGAGGGAAAAATTAGGAGAGGGGGGAGCGGGATAAAAGGGAAAAAAAAAGAAAAGACAAGGGGGACGGACACGGATCGTGGTAGGAATAGGGGGTGGTAGTGAGGGCTCGAGATCAAGTGGTTAGAAGAGGTCAACATAAAAAGAACAACACACCACGCAAACCTCAAAAGTGGTGAGGGGGGGAAAGTAGAGGAAACTACTAAGTATATCTAAAAAAGGAGAACAAATATATATATATATATATATATATATATATATATATATATATATATATATATATATATATCCTGCAACCACAAACAACTAAAGGGAAGGAAGAGAAACTAAGACCACAATAGCAAGGAAAAAAGAAGAAACTAAAGCAAGCAAGAGGCCAAAAGATGAAGGAGTAGAATCCCGAAAAAGAACCCTCAAAGACGAGAAATCAAGTGTCCTCACCCAAAAAGTGAGGTGAGGGGAGGAGGCCACACGTGGAATGCCCCGGTGAAAGGAGGGTGAGGCAGAAAGACACAAGAAAGAGGGAGGAGGGGGGCGGGTTGGAAGAGGAAAAATTGGTACGGGGAAAGAGCGAGAGAAGGGGATCAAGAGGAAACGGGATCAAGAGGTTGGAAGAGGATGGTTTCTAAGACTGGTAAGAAGGGGTTTCCAAGAAAAACTAAGGCTCATTCCCTCATCGCGATTGAGGTTAGAAGGGTGATTGCTGATTTCTATGGCCTCTTTGAGTTTCCTTTTGAAGAAGTTGTCTTCTTTGACCAAAATTTGGGTGTCTTCTAAGCAAATGTGGTGTTTGGTTTTCAAGGAGTGTTTTGCTAGGGCTGATTTATGAGTTTGTTCATGCCTGATGTCGGCACTGTGCTCTTTAATCCTAGTGTTGAAAGAGCGCCCAGTCTCCCCAATGTAGGGGGTGCCGCAAGAACAAACAATCTTGTAAACACCTGAGTTAAGGAAGATATCTCTAGGGTCTTTGAAGGATGGGATGCGGCTCCTAAGGGTAGAGATGGGTTTAAAGGCGCATTGAAGGCCCTTTTTTTGGAGAATTTTGGCTATTTTATTGGACAGGCCTTCAATGTAGGGGATAGAGGCCACAGGGGGGGTTTGAGGTTGAGAAACTTTAGGATTGGAGTAGAAGCGAGATTTGGCTTGTTTGAAGGCTCTAGAAATGAGTTTGCTTTTGAACCCATTTAATTTGAAGACTTTGGAGAGGTGGGCTAATTCAGGATCTAAGTTATCCTCATCGCAAATGCGAAAGGCTCTCGTGGCTAGAGTTTTTAGGACTCCAACTTTTTGGGCAGGGTGGTGATGAGATGAGGCGTGAAGGTAAAGATCAGTGTGGGTAGCTTTCCTATAGACCTTCCGACCTAAGGTTCCATCAGGTTTTTTATGAGCAAAATGTCCAAGAAAGGGAGTTGGTTGTTGGTCTCCAACTCTTTGGTGAAGGCGATGCTTTGGGCTACATTGTTAAGGTGCAAGTGGAAGGCTTCAAGCTTCTCAGGACCATGGGGCCAACAAATGTTGGTGTCATCAACATAACATTTCCACCACTTTGGTTTCAAGGGAAAAGAGTTGAGGGCCAGGTCTTCAAAGTGTTCCATGTAAAGATTGGCCACAATGGGGGAGAGGGGGGATCCCATGGCAACTCCCTCAACTTGTTCATAGACTACTCCTTGAAATGTAAAGAAGGTCGATCTGAGGCATAATTCAACCAGGGAGGTGATTTCCTCATTGGTCTTGCATCTAATTAAATCAATGGAGTCGGGGATTGGCACCCTAGTGAAAAGAGAAACCACATCGAAGCTAACCAAGAGGTCATTTTCTTCTAATGTTTTGTCTCGAATGAACTCCACAAATGGGAAGAATTTTTGATGAAAGAGTTCGATTGGCCGACCAGGGGGGTTAAGAGCTTGGCAAGGTAGGCCACAAGTTTGTAGGTGGGGGAGTCAATAGTGTCAACAATGGGGCGGAGGGGGATGCCAACCTTGTGGATTTTTGGAACGCCATAAATGCGAGGGGTAACTTCTTTGGAAGGGAAGAGTCTCTTTTTGGTGACAGCGTCAAAGGATGAACCAGAAATGGCTGTTTTTACTTTGTTTAAAATTTGGGAGACTGGGTTGCGGGGTAATATTTTGTAGCTATCCTTGTCGGAAAGAAGAACCCTCATCTTGGATATGTAGTCATGTTTACACATGATGACTGTGGCGTTGCCTTTGTCTGCTTTGACAATGACGAGGTCGGGGTTGCTCTTTAAGTTGTTGAAAGCCCGGAGCTCGGCTTTGGGAAAGTTACACTTGGGTGGTTTGGCATGCCGAAGGGCAACGGCACAATCTTGTCTTATTTCTTCGGCACAGTCTTCTGGAAGAGATCAAATAGCATTTTCTATGTCGATAAGAAAGTCTGTGATAGGAATGGTGCGAGGAGCCATGGCAAAGCCAAGACCTCTTTTTAAACAATTGACAGCAAGCGGGTCTAATGGCATATTGGAAAGGTTAACAACAAGTTTATTTTCCCAATCTTGTATGAGGTTATGGGTGTGGTGTGGAATAGGAAGGGGAGAAAGGGAGGCCGAGGTGGAAAAAGGTTTGGATGTGAGGGGAGGGTCGCAAGGAGGGGCACAATTAACACTTGTCGGGAGGTGGGATGAGGTGGAACAAAGAGCAGAATGCTCATCACGAGGGGACAACATGACAGGAGGAGATAGGGTAGGTGGGATGCTGAAGCTCGAACCTGTAGGGGAAGACAAGATAGAGTTAGACGTGGTTGAAGCAGAGTGGATTGAAGCAAGCTGGGAAGAGTCGTGAGTGGCTCGAGGTGGGACGAAGTGAGGAGGCGAGATCACATCGTCATTAATGCGAGAGAGGTTTACAATAGAAAAAAGACCAGAGGCCGGTTGGGAGGAGGGCGTACCTGGTGAGGGATGCAGACGTTCATTGGAAAGGAGCCGTTGCTGGAGCCAGCCGTCACCGTGGTCGCTGGTTTCTGGAAGCTGCTCCACCGTGAGTTGGGAAGAAGGTGAGAGTCGAAGGTTGCTTACACATGGCTCTGACGACACAGAAGGAGAAGAGAGGGGTCCAACGTTGGAATGGAGCCCATGTTGTGGTTGACCAGCATCAGGCACGTTGGAAACAGGTAGTTGCTTAGCTGAGAGTGGAGATGAAGACATGATCTGAGAGTTAAAGCTGTGCGGCTCAGACGTAGTTTCGATTCTGCAAGAAAGATGGTGGATGGAGACTAAGGGTTGGTTTTGCTGGGAGGTTGATGACCTCGGAGATAGGAGAGGGATTTGTCCAATCGACACATTCTTAGATTCATCCCAGAATGGAGGAACAGCTGGGGGAAGGGAATAGGCAAAGCAGTTATCGGGTTGAAGTTGGACTTTGTAGATGGGACGGGAATGTTGAAAGGGGTCGGCTTGGACTGATGGGGGAGCGTTAGAAGCAGATAGAGTCAGATGCAAGGAGTCAGAAGAGATTTGGTTGAAATATTTTGACAAAGAAAGGGGAGGGGAGAGGGTGTCAAGGGGCATCCGTGTTGGATGAGTAGATTGCACAGGAGGAGAGAGCCAAGCTGGGCAGCACGCGTCGTGAAGGAAAGAATGATGTGTAGAGGGAGAGATGGAGGGGGCTCGGTGATGTTTGGAAGAGAGACGCCCTTTGTTGACCAAACTAAAGAACTTTTTCTTTTGCCTTCTCTCAGATTCATCTTTGTGGCCATCAGCTCTTGCGTGCGAGGTGCAGTCGAGACGAATCCACAAATCTGGACAGAGAGATGAGGCCAACTCAAGGTGCAGATAGTACAGTTTGGAGGACAGGAGGTTGATAGAGATTTGATGACCGACCTGAGCAGTGAGAGACCGCTCTATGGAAAATGTGCTTGGTGTTGTGGTTCCAGAGATGGTGGCAGATTCTGATGAAGGAAGGAATCACATTTTTATCCTTACATCTTTTTAGAAAGGCGAGGTCTGCAATTTTCTTGGCCAGCTTGATTCTCAGCTTCTCGAGCTACTTAGATTTGAAACAAATTTCCCTCCCATGAATGGTGTCAATCAAACTCATTAAACTTCCACAGTCCATAGTTGTTGCATAGAGTGCTTCTGGCATCCCCCTCCGCCCCATTGTTGACACTATTGACTCCCCCACCTACAAACTTGCGGCCTACCTTGCCAAGCTCTTAACCCCCCTGGTCGGCCAATCGAACTCTTTCATCAAAAATTCTTCCCATTTTGTGGAGTTCATTCGAGACAAAACGTTAGAAGAAAATGACCTCTTGGTTAGCTTCGACGTGGTTTCTCTTTTCACTAGGGTGCCAATCCCCGACTCCATTGATTTAATTAGACGCAAGACCAATGAGGAAATCGCCTCCCTGGTTGAATTATACCTCAGATCGACCTTCTTTACATTTTAAGGAGTAGTCTATGAACAAGTTGAGGGAGTTGCCATGGGATCCCCCCTCTCCCCCATTGTGGCCAATCTTTACATGGAACACTTTGAAGACCTGGCCCTCAACTCTTTTCCCTTGAAACCAAAGTGGTGGAAATGTTATGTTGATGACACCAACATTTGTTGGCCCCATGGTCCTGAGAAGCTTGAAGCCTTCCACTTGCACCTTAACAATGTAGCCCAAAGCATCGCCTTCACCAAAGAGTTGGAGACCAACAACCAACTCCCTTTCTTGGACATTTTGCTCATAAAAAAACCTGATGGAACCTTAGGTCGGAAGGTCTATAGGAAAGCTACCCACACTGATCTTTACCTTCACACCTCATCTCATCACCACCCTGCCCAAAAAGTTGGAGTCCTAAAAACTCTGGCCATGAGAGCCTTTCGCATTTGCGATGAGGATAACTTAGATCCTGAATTAGCCCACCTCTCCAAAGTCTTCAAATTAAATGGGTTCAAAAGCAAACTCATTTCTAGAGCCTTCAAACAAGCCAAATCTCGCTTCTACTCCAATCCTAAGGTTTCTCAACCTCAAACCCCCCCTGTGGCCTCTATCCCCTACATTGAAGGCCTGTCCAATAAAATAGCCAAAATTCTCCAAAAAAAGGGCCTTCAATGCGCCTTTAAACCCATCTCTACCCTTAGGAGCCGCATCCCATCCCCCAAAGACCCCAGAGATATCTTCCTTAACTCAGGTGTTTACAAGATTGTTTGTTCTTGTGGCACCCCCTACATTGGGGAGACTAGGCGCTCTTTCAATACTAGGATTAAAGAGCACAGTGCCGACATCAGGCATGAACGAACTCATAAATCAGCCCTAGCAGAACACTCCTCGAAAACCAAACACCACATTTGCTTAGAAGACACCCAAATTTTGGTCAAAGAAGACAACTTCTTCAAAAGGAAACTCAAAGAGGCCATAGAAATCAGCAATCACCCTTCTAACCTCAATTGCAACGAGCGAATGAGCCTTAGTTTTTCTTGGCAACCCCTTCTTACCAGTCTTAGAAACCATCCTCTTCCAACCTCTTGATCCCATTTCCTCTTGATCCCCTTCTCTCACTCTTTCCCCATACCAATTTTTCCTCTTCCAACCCGCCCCCCCTCCTCCCTCTTTCTTGTGTCTTTCCGCCTCACCCTCCTTTCACCGGGGCATTCCACGTGTGGCCTCCTCCCCTCGCCTCACTTTTTGGGTGAGGACACTTGATTTCTCGTCTTTGAGGGTTATTTTTCAGGATTCTACTCCTTCATCTTTTGGCCTCTTGCTTGCTTTAGTTTCTTCTTTTTTCCTTGCTATTATGGTCTTAGTTTCTCTTCCTTCCCTTTAGTTGTTTGTGGTTGCAGGATATATATATATATACACATTTGTTCTCCTTTTTTAGATATACTTAGTAGTTTCCTCTACTTTCCCCCCCTCACCACTTTTGAGGTTTGCGTGGTGTGTTGTTCTTTTTATGTTGACCTCTTCTAACCACTTGATCTCGAGCCCTCACTACCACCCCCTTTTCCTACCACGATCTGTGTCTGTCCCCCTTGTCTTTTCTTTTTTTTTCCCTTCTATCCCGCTCCCCCCTCTCCTAATTTTTCCCTCGTGCCCTCTGTTCTTTGTTGAACCTTCTTGGGGCCATTATTCCTCACCTTGCCTTTCTAGGTTTTCCGCTTTGGCTTAGTGTCCTTGGTACCCTCCTCATCCTTGGTCTTCCCCAGATCCTTGCTTTCTTCATTGTGTCTTCGGCTTTACCCCCTTACACTTCCTTTTCCCATAACTCACTCTACGCCTCGCTTTATCAGTTTTCATGATTTATTTGCGTCCTTGCATGGGGTAGTGCCGCTCGTGTTCTTATTTGTCATCCTTGTAGTTTTCTGGTCCTCTTGTGGCTCCATTGTCGCTTTTGACCTTACACTCTTTATTTATATTTTTCTATGATATTCTCTTTTATACTTTCGCCTTTGATCATTGTGAATGGGTTGTTTTATTTTTATTTATAATTACCCTTTTGATACTTAGGTTTGTAGTCTCTTTTTTCCTTATTGCACACATTTTCTCACATTCTTTTTGTCATTTGTGTTGGGTTTTTGTTTATTCATATTTATAATCGTATATAGTTATTTCATATATATCATTAGATATATATGTAGTAGGTGTATTTATTTGTGGTGTATATAGATATATTTAATATTTTATCATACCATATAAATATTTTACTTTTATTTTTCTTACTTTTATATTTTGTCTTGTTCTAACTCTTTTTAATTTCTTGTCTCTTTTTTTCACCTTCTAGCTTTGTAGTTGCTCTCTCTCCCCCAGAACCCTCTTGGTTACCGTGTCACACTCCTCCCTCCCTCTCTTTTTATTCAGATTGGGCCTGCAATTTATCAATTTTATGCCTCTTCTCTTGCTACTCTTTTTTCTCCTGATGATGGATCACGGAGTGTGATCCGAAACGTTGAGGGAAAAAATCTCGATCATAGTTAAATCCAGAAGCACTCTATGCAACAACTATGGACTGTGGAAGTTTAATGAGTTTGATTAATGTGCAATGCCGATACAAACAAATTTCATATGCAAAACATGAGTTGCTTTTCCAGTGGGCTAAAGGGTTCTTACCTGCTACTACCGGTCAACACGTGTATCGCAAACCAATGTATGTCTCAACATACAATTGTAACATGCAATCGGAACATACAATTGACAACTTCCTATTGCCGGTTTTCCTCACCGCTATTACCAATCATTCCTTGTATCCACAGACAGATATCCTTCCAACATACATTCTAACTACCACTCCTTCCGGTCATCCTTTGCTTCATAAGGAATGTATATTTTCAATGTATCCTCACAACATACAACCATGATATGCGATTGCAGGCTACACACGAAAGGTACTCAGATGCGTTTGCGATATACACAAGAACTATATCTTCATACGTTAGCGATATACACATAAGTTGTATATTCGGCAAATAACATGAACTCAACCCGAATGAACCCTTATACATGCATTTCTTTGCAGGATATACACAGGAGGATACTCGCATACAAATGCGATATACTCACAAACTATTCCCAGCATACAATTGATGAATATACATAAAATGTATATTCCAAACTCCTGTCGATAACTTCCTCTGTAAGAAATCTCACAGTCTTTATCCATCGAACCCTAGCACATAGCGATGCTAGGTTCTCTACTATGATGATTATGCTATAGGTCGGATCCCCTATTCCATTCCGCCATGACCACAAACAAAAAGAAAAATAAACAGAAAACTATATACATGGTCCATTCCACTGATTTCAGAGAAATCCACCAGTGGAATGGTTTCAATCTTGCATCTTTGACAACATAAACTAGAATATTTATAGAGACAAAGAATATATAGAGGACAACTCGATACACAGGGAAATTAACATAGAACACAGAACTTGTAAACACAAACTGACAGAATTTCTATTTCTTCAATCAAAATTTGTCTCCCCTCTCCTCTACCAAAAATGTGCTTATATCCTCTTCTCATCCAGTTCTAACTGGAATACCAAAGGTTGGAGTCGTTACAACTTCCCTGTTTTAGATTTTTCTTAATCAAGATTATAATCCAAAACACTAACTAAACACATGACACATGTTTAGCACACAACAAGATTTAAACACATCAACAAGACACTGCAAATAGATCATCCACATACCCCAATTGTCCAAGATATCCAAATTGGCTTATAAGGATGCCAAATTTGTGACACTGGTTCACATGGTGGGGTTTTTTATTACAAACATGAAATCACAACAACAAACAGAGAAATTCAACAAAACATAACAACATAACAATACCTTAATCTTCTCCCTCAAATGTATAATTAGCTTGCTAAAGGGGTGCTCCTATACCATACTCCCCGGGAGAAGAACTATCAAGCTCACTTGAGATGAGAGTTTTAAGGTCTGCACCATGATGTGTGATCTGATCTTAAATCATCCAAACTGCCTCTGAATCAGGTTTCCCCTACCAAGCTACCAAGTACTCCATGTACTCTTTGTTCCTTGTCTTCTTTGCCACTCTTGAGTCTAAGATCTTCTTCAATTTTGGTGGATCATGCTTAGGGATATCATCATCTGTTGTATCCTGCAATGGTTCCTGTTCTTCATCTGCATTATGCTTGTATGGAGTTAAATCACATACATTGAAAATGGGTGACAATCCAAGGTCAGGAGGAAGTTGGATCTCATAAGCATTTTGTCCACACTTCTTCAAAATCTGACTTGGTCCAATCTTCCTCTGCATTAGCTTGGTATGTTTACCTTTTGGGAGCCTCTCCTTCTTCAGATTAACCCACACCAAATCTCCAACATCAAATTGTACATCCCTCTTCTTCTTGTCAGCATATGCTTTGTACTTCAATGTAGTTTTTTGGAGTTAGTTCTTGACTTGATCATGCACCTCTTCAATGGCTGATGCAAAGGCTTCTCCATCTTCACTAATAGATTCTCCTATAGGTAGATATCTCAACTCCAAAATACCCCTTGGATGAATGCCATATACTACTTGGAAAGGTGACTTTCCTGTACTCCTATTGATGGTGTCATTATATGAGAATTTTGCTTGTGGTAGAATGTTATCCCACTTCTCTCCATGTTGCCTTGTCAAACACCTTAGCAAATTTCCCAATGAACGGTTAGCCACTTCAGTCTGCCTATCTGTTTGAGGATGGTAGGCTGATGAGAAGGACAAGTTGGTGCCAAGATTCTTCCAAAGAGTCCTCCAAAAGTGGCCAATAAATTTCACATCTCTATCTGACACTATTGTCAATGGCAAACCATGTATCCTCACTATCTCTTTGAAAAATAGATCTGCAACATATGAAGCATCACAAGTGGTTTTGCATGGCAAGAAGTGTGCCATTTTACTAAATCTGTCTACTACAACAAAAACACTATCATATCCCTTCCTTGTTCTAGGCAAACCCAATACAAAGTCCATGCTTATGCTCTCCCATGGCCTAGAAGGAATGGGTAGTGGCGGATACAAACCTACATTAGTGGATCTCCCTTTTGCTTTCTGACATATCACACATGCCTCCACAAATCTCCTCACATATGACTGCAACTTGGGCCAATAGTAATGTCTCTTTACAAGATCAAGAGTCTTATCCAGACCAAAATGTCCTGCCATGGCCCCACAATGTTTGTCCCTAATGATATTCAGTCTCATAGAACACTGTGGAATACACAACTGTCCACCCTTGAAAAGTAATCCATCTTGGATCAGAAATTTAGAGAACTCAACATGATATTTGTCACCAAAGGAAGTACATACCTTGTAGATCTCTCTGAAGTCTTCATCAGCCTCATACATGGCCTTCAAGGAATCAATGCCAACACTCTCCAATTGGATTTGTTTGATGGTCAGAATCCTCCTACTTAAAGCATCTACCACCTTGTTCTTGACCCCTTTCTTGTGCTTGAGTGTGAAGGTGAAAGCTTACAAAGTCTCCACCCACTTCATGTGCCTATGGTTTAGTTTCTCTTGACTGTTTATGAAACTAAGGGCATGATTATCTGTGAACACTATGAATTTTTTGGCATCAAGTAATGCCTCCACTTTTTAAGTGACTGTACTAGAGCATACATCTCCAAATCATATGATGAGTATCTCTTCTTTGCATCATTTAGTTTCTCACTAAAAAATGCAATAGGCCTACCTTCTTGACTGAGTACTGCTCTAATTCCCATGTGACTTGCATCACATTCTACCTGGAAAATCTTGTTGAAGTCAGGAAGTGTAAGGACTGGCTGCTCTGCCACTTTCTTCTTCAATGTTTCAAATGAATCATCTGCCTCCTTTGTCCAAGTGAATCTACACTTCTGTCCTCCTCTTATAGTGTCAAGCATGGGTGTACAAACATGACTAAACCCCTTTATAAAATTCCTATAGAAGGTTGCTAACCCATGGAAACTTCTAACATCATTCATGGTCCTAGGAGTTGGCCAAGACAATATGGCACTTACCTTCTCTTGATCCATTTTCAGGTTGTTATGTGAGATGACAAAACCCAAGTAGATGAGGTCTTCCTGCATGAACAAACACTTCTCCAAGTTGATCATTAGCTTCACTTCATGTAACCTTTTGAGAACCAAGTCTATATGTTTGAGGTTCTCTTCCCTTTTATTATTGAAAATCAGGATGTCATCTAGGTATACTATGACAAATTTGCCTATGAATTCCCTCAAGACCTCATTCATCAACCTCATAAAGGTACTAAGGGCATTGGACAAACCAAAAGGCATGACCTTCCACTCATATCACCCCTCATTGGTCTTAAATGCAGTTTTCCAATCATCTCCTAGCCTAATCCTAATCTGATGATAGCCACTCTTTAGATCTATTTTTGTGAAATATTTAGCACCCCCCAAGCAATAAAGCAAATCTTCTATCCTAGGGATTGGGAACCTATACCTGATTGTTATCTTGTTGATAGCTCTTGAATCAATACAAAGTCTCCAAGTGCCTTCCTTCTTTGGTGCTAGTATAGTAGGTACTGCACATGGGCTTAAACTCTTGCCAATTAGGCCTGTCTCCAACAACTCCTCAATTTGTCTTGCTACTTCTGCATTCTGCTCTGGAGTAAGCTTGTATACTGCCTTGTTTGGAAGTGTAGATCCAGGGATCAGATCTATGCAATGACTGATGTCCCTTACAGGTGGTAGGGACCTTGGCATTCCATCAGAGATGATGCCTTTGTATTTGTCCAATAGCTCTTAGACAGTAGGATCTATGAACCTTTGCCTCTTCTCTCCCTTGACTTCTTGTTGCTGGTCCTTGTTCACCTCTAGGCATGGAATTAGGGCATATGCAACTGCACCTTCTTCTACTATCTCTTTCATGAATTGTTTGCCTTCTACCAACATCACCTTGACTTCTTTCCCTTTTGATTCCACCTCATTCTCCATCAATGGTAGTAACTCCATCACCTTACCGTCCCTGGTGATTGAATATGTGTTTCTAACTCCATCATGGTGTGATTTCAAGTCATACTACCATGGTCTTCCAAATAGGAGATGGCAAGCATCCATCCTGGCAATGTCAACCAATAATTTGTCCTTGTATGTTCCACTTTGAAACTCCACCCAAGCCTATTCTTCCACAACTGTTTGCTGACCTTGGGTGAGCCATGAGACCTTATATGGGCAAGGATGTGGCAGTCTTCTAAGCTTAAACTTTTCTACCATTTCAAATGACACAAAATTTTTAGTGGATCCAGAGTCAATTAGAACTTTACATACCTTTCCTCCTACCTTGCAAGTAGTTCTGAAGAGAGACTTCCTTTGTGGGGGTTCTTTGTCAGGCACCTTCATGGTGGTCATTGTTCTCCTAATCATCAAAGCTTCTCCACTCTTAGGATATCCATAACTGTCAGGAGCATTCACACTTTGATAAGTGTTTGAGCTTGTCACACTTTGATAATTAGATTCTTGGATCAAGTTTATCCTCCTTTATCCCATTGAACTTGTTGCCTTTTCTAGACATCTGCTGGCTATGTGGCCTTCTTGATTGCAATTGTAACATCAGAGAGGTCCTCTGCCCTAAGATCTCCCTCTAAATGGTTGTCTCCTTTGCTACTCTCTTGATTGGATTCACCTTGGTGTCCAAATCCATTTCCTCTGCCTCTGAAAGGACTTCTTCCCCCTCTTTGCTATCTCCCTCTTCCTCTATTGTTCTGCTCTTGTCTTCTCTTTATTTTCTCTTCCACTTTGAGTGCTAACTGGTAGCACTTTTAGACTGTCTCTGGGTTATGCAGACTTCTGTCTTCTTGGATGTTAAACCTCATCCATTGAGGTACCTTGCCACTTTCTCTTACTCACCCTCCTTTATCTTTGTCTTGACACATAGTTTCATGAACTCTTCAATGTATGAACTGACATCTAACTCCTTATGTTTCAAGTTTTGTCTCCTCTTATGTAGTTGAATGTTGTAATCCAATGGAACATAGGCTTCCTTCACTAAAGCCATAATCTTCTTCCACGTAGCAACTCTCTTCTTTCCTTCTTTCACCCTGTCATCTTGGATGAAATTCCACCAAGTTAGTGCAGCCCCTTTCATTTTGGATTGGGCCATCTTCACCCTTTAGTGGTCTGGTATTTCCTTAGTCTCAAAGAAGTTATTCAAGGAGTCTATCCACTCCATCACTGAATCAGGTTCCATTTTGCCTGCAAACACTGGCAGGTCTATTTTCATATCCATGGTTCTTCTCTCCATGGATTTGAGGACATTGAGTAAGGGTCTCTGGTCTACAGGAACCTCTATCTCTTCCTGCCTAGGGATCTCCTCTTCATCCCCATCTTCTTGTTCACTAGAATCTTCATCTCCCTTCTCTACTTTGTCCCTCAACTACTCTAACTCATCTCTCAAGGCCTGATTCTGAGCTCTAACTGCTTTGCTCTCTGCCAATTGCTTCTTCACTAAGACTGCCAACTCAGCGTTGGTCATCTTTGCTGGGTACTCATGTGACCCCTCTTCATCTGACATCTTGTCTTCTTCTTCTACCCAAGGATAGTCCTTCACTCTGATACCACTTGATGCAAAGTCGTACAGCGAAAGCACTCAATTCAAGGGTGAAATTCCCATGAATCGCATTCTTAACTTTCATACAATACTTTACTCATTATCACTAGTTTGCTACAGTGCATTATACACCGGTTTACCACTACAGCCAGTCACAAATTGTATCAGGTGCGTGTAAGTTCTTAATGTATATTCACAATATTCATTCTCAATGTGCATTTAGGATATACATTCAGGATATGCATTTGGTGGGATCCTCGATCTCCACTCAACCATTGTATGTTTCACCGCATACAACTTAATGTGCAATGCCGATACAAACAAATTTCATATGCAAAACATGACTTGCTTTTCCGGTGGGCTAAAGGGTTCTTACCTGCTACTGCTAGTCAACACT
The DNA here is from genome assembly GCA_027924645.1 of Cunninghamia lanceolata. Taxonomy (NCBI): domain Eukaryota; kingdom Viridiplantae; phylum Streptophyta; class Pinopsida; order Cupressales; family Cupressaceae; genus Cunninghamia; species Cunninghamia lanceolata. The sequence goes on along the minus strand of BSBN01001720.1, from coordinate 2,673,170 downwards.
TGTATCGTAAACCAATGTATGTCTCAACATACAATCGACAACTTCTTGTCACCAGTTTTCCTCACCGCGATTACCAGTCATTCCTTGTATCCGCAGATAGATATCCTTCCAACATACATTCTAACTACCACTCCTTCCGGTCATCCTTTGCTTCATAAGGAATGTATATTTTCTTCACAACATACAACCATGATATGCGATTGTAGGATACACACGAAAGGTACTCAGATGCATTTGTGATATACATAGGAACTGTATCTTCATACGTTAGCAATATACACATAAGTTGTATATTCGACGAACAACATGAAGTCAACCCAAATGAACCCTTATAAATGCATTTCTTCATAGGTTATATACATAGGAGGATACTCGCATAAAAATGCGATATACTCACAAACTGTTCCCGGCATACAATTGATGGATATACATAAAATGTATATTCAAAACTCCTGCCAATAACTTCCTCTGTAACAAATCTCACAGTCTTTATCCGTCGAACCCTAGCACATAGCGATGCTAGGTTCTCTACTACGATGATTCTGCTACAGATCAGATCCGTTGTTCTATTCTGCCGTGACCACAAACAAAAAGAAAAATAAATAGAAAACTATATACAGGGTCCATTCCACTAATTTCAGAGAAATCCATTAGTGGAATGGTCTCAATCTTGCATCTTCGACAACAGAAACTAGAAAATTTATAGATACAAAGAATATATAGAGGACAACTCGATACACAGGGAAATTAACATAGAACATAGAACTTGTAAACACAAACTAACAGAATTTCTATTTCTTCAATCAAAATTCGTCTCCCCTCCCCTCTACCAAAAATGTGCTTATATCCTCTTCTCATCTAGTTCCAACCGGAATACCAAATGTTGGAGTCGTTACAACTTCCCTGTTTTAGATTTTGCTTAATCAAGATTATAAGCCAAAACACTAACTAAACACATGACACATGTTTAGCACACAACAAGATTTAAACACATCAAAAAGACACTTCAAACAGATCATCCACATACCCCAATTGTCGAAGATATCCAAATTGGCTTATAAGGATGCCAAATTTGTGACACTGGTTCACATGGTGGGGTTTTTTTATTACAAACATGAAATCACAACAACAAATAGAGAAATTCAATAAAACATAACAACATAACAATACCTTAATCTTCTCCCTCAGATGTATAATTAGCTTGCTGAAGGGTTGCTCCTGTATCATGGGGGTTTAAAGTTTGATTTCCTTGGTTCACAGGGTTTTAAACTATTGGCAGAATTTAACCTTTGTCCACCTGTATATATTAGTGAACATTTTTTTCTTTACTGGAAACTTAAATCTTTTTGTTAGCAATATTAAAGCTTTTAGCAGGTCAATGTTTGAATTTCACCCCTAATCGTAGATCAAGTTCCTAGTGAGCCCATTTTGGATGGATTGTTCACATTTGGATTAACCATGAAGGGTGACTATGTATTGGGGATGGGAACTTATGAGAATGGTTACAATATATTGTTAGTATTATGGTTTAGACCTGCTACCGCTAGCCCTTAATATCATAAGTTCATTGTGATGGTTATTTAAATTGTGAGATATGGTTAGTATTGTGGTTAACATTGGCCACCACTAACCCTTAACATTCCTTGTTTCCGATGTGCTAACCCTTAATATTTGAAGTTCACTATTATGGTTATCTAAACTATGAACATCCTCCCCTCATAGGAATGCTTATTGTTAACAACTAGTATTTATTGCTATCTTTAGTATTTGTTGTTACTTGTGGCAGTTATCAAATAACTAGTAGTATTTAGTGCTTAACATTTATAATCTTGTTTAACATTTGTTGTTAGTGTATATCCACACTCACATGTGAACTGTCATGCCCACATTTCCCATGTGGTCATGACACATATCACACGTGTCATGTCCACATTTGTCATGTGGTCATGACACGAAATATCAAAAATTTTCCCACGCTTCCCTAGAAACCCCCTCTCACACACAAGCGTGCTCGATGGCGTGCACTAATGCACAAATAAAATAGTTGAAAGTGGGGTAATACACACACATGTGCATACCAATCATAAGAAGGCCAACAAGGGGGTCATCACGATGCGGATAACGTCGCTAATTAGGTTCAACTTACTAATCTAACCAAACCCTAAATTCTGGGAAAAAATTGGCAGCATAATGCCTCACGGGCGTGAGTAGGGTTTACTGTACTAACTCTAAACTGGATCAAGGGGTTTCCTGATTGTGTTTAATAAATTTCTTACATCTCACTAATTTCATTGGTAATACAGTTGATTGAGTTAAAGGAACATTTTTCAACAAGTCCGATCATCTGTTCTCCTTGACGTTTTCTAAAATTTAATATTAATTCGTTCTCCTTCATGTTTTCTAATTTCATTATTAATTTGTTCTTTTCTAATTTTAGCATTTTCAACAAAGCCCAAACATTTGTTCTCTTTCCCATTTTTAAGGTTTTATGATTAATATGTTGTCCTTCACGTTCTCTATCAATAAGAGTTATCACTGCATCCTTTACATTATTCCTAATTTCTTGGTAGATCAGATTACGTAAACAGGACTTACCAACTTCTTTTGATGAAGTTCACTAGGTTTTCGTTCTAGGTTTAACTCAACGTTTGAATTCAATTTCATTAATTAAATTCTCCCAATCATGATTAAGGAATTTTAATTTCCTAATTAGTACTTTTAGCCCTAAATTCTTCTGATAATAAAATATTATTTTTCTCCTCTTTTTTTTCACTTTTATCTTTCTTTCTCTTTCTCTCTTTCTTCTCTCATTTTCTTAATTTGTCATTTTCTCGTTGCACATGTTGAGTTAAAATGACCACATATGAAATGCATATGATGGCTTAATTTAAATGTGAAATTATAAATACGCATATATATATATATATATGTTATTTGTATTTACCACACTAAGTTTTCTTTTACGAATATATATATATATATATTATAATGTGTTACAAAAATTAGGTTTTCTTTATATACATAAGAATATTGTTATATTCATATTTTCTTTTTAAAACATATTAAAAAAAACCCTAACACATTTTGTTTGGCTGTGTTGATTTGTGACAGGGTTTCATGTGGGTGGCGGCGGTGCTTTGGAGGAGACCATAGTTGGAGGTCGCAGAGAAGGGGAGCTGCGGTGAGGGGGCAGTTATAACCACAAGGATTGGCAAGGGGAGATGGGTGCAGAGATGGGAGAGGCTTTGAGCAGAGGTCACAGGCAGAGGGAGGATTGGGGGGCGGTTTGTGGGTTGGAGGGGCCGATGGAGGCACGGCCGCAGAGTCATCGTAGGGAACGCAGGGTGCGGGGAGATGTGGCCACAGAGGTAACAAGGTTAGCGGGAGTGTGGGGAGGGGGGTAGAGCCCCCACCCACACTCCACACAGTCCTCCACAATTGGTGGGTCATGAAGTCATCCCTAACCTTGGGAACTGAAAACGGATGGGTTTGAGTGTTGGTACCACTCATCCTATCCATCCCATGCCTCCAAATGCGTCACTTAACTTCAGTGTGAAGTTAAGGTGACCATATGGAGGTCTACCAAGGGTTACCCAAGTCAAAAGGGACCCTAGACCCATGGGGTATAACCCAGGGTCAATTTTAGCCTAGTTAGGGCACCCAAGGTCAAGTTAAAACACATGAAAAGGGTCTCCAAAAATTCAAAATTAAAAAATATAAATCAAAGACAATTATTACAACACCTATCATAATTCAAATTAAAGAGGGTGGACTTAACCTGATTAACCACATGCAAAATAACATTACAACATTTCATCATACACAAAGTTGATCTTAGTTCCTCATGGAACTAGATCGGCTTCAGAAGGGATTATGACATCAAGTGTGGGATGATCTCCAGTATCTGTGGTTTGTTAGAAATACCTATGCACTCAATTGCAAAGTTAATTCCACATATAAATATCATATCCGAAGCAATTTAAAACATGCATTCCCATAACATATCACAAGTTCACATAAACATAAGGAATGGTTACTATACAATTAGGTTCTAATTTTTGCATTTCAAATAATTTTCTATCCAACATCACCCAATTAGTTTTTCCCTTAATAATAAGCATTTATCTAACATCACCCAATTTGTTTTCTCTTAATAAAAGCATCTTTCTAATATCACCCAATTAGTTTTCCTTTAATTAATAAACATTCATCTAACATCACCCAATTAGTTTTCCTATAATATAGACATCTATCCAACATCACCCAATTAGTTTTCCTATAAAATAAACATCTATCTAACACCACCCAATTTTTTTTCTCTTAATACAAGCATCTATCTAACATCACCCGATTAGTTTTCCTTTAACATAATAAAGTCTAAAAGTTTGGGAATCCGGGATCAACAGTCCCACAAGTATAAAAGTATCAGCAACAGTAAGGTAAATAGTCACATGAAAGAAAATGAAAAAGGTAGGCCTCACATGAATAGGGGGCATTTAACCTTTAGTGGTTATTTGGTGACATTTTCTGCTAACTTGTAGCACCAAAAACTAAACTGTTGCATGTGACCATATACAGGCCATAACTGCTAGCAGCTTGTTTAACAGCCAGGAGCAGACCCCTTCTAATGTCATAAACTAGCTATTTTTTCATTTTCACATAACTTTTATAAATCGTATTAGATTTCCCCAAAATTATAGGCATTGGAAAGCTAACTCAACCAAATTTGTAGTGATGTAGACCATTTTTCTAGATTTGGTCTTGATTTCAAGGTACCATAATTTTAAGTTGATGTTTACTTGCAAACTTAAATCACTTATAACTTTTGCAAATCACATCGAAATTTGATGAATTATTTTTGAAATTGCATAGAATTTCATAAGAAACCTAATCATATCATCTAATTTACTCTATCTCATCATATTTTTCTAATTTTTTTAGATTTGATCATCTTGACCTAACACTTATTTTGTAGCTTCATGTTTGTCAAAGATCAAAATTACTCAAATTACTATCAAATTTGTTGCAGGATCACTTGTCAAAGGATTATCATCAAATTTGTACTTGTGTTTTCTTTGTTTGGTGAGCTTGGTTGTGACTTGAAGTGTGTGTATTCTCTTCCTTTGTGTTGAAAGATGATCTTGAGAATAAAAAACACCCTTTAAAAATATTCATTCTCACACACATTTATTTCAAGGGTTAATTAATCTTTCTTGTGTGGGTCAAGTGTGTGTATTCTCTCTCCTCACACCGCAAGGTGATCTTGGAGATTAAAAGCACATCTTGATTCACTTTTGTCACCTAAATGTGTGTTAGTTTGTGTATGCGAGATCCTTGTGCTTAGTGCGATCCTAGAGATCAAAAACATCTAACATCAACCTTTCCCTTAGGAGGCCTACCTTGGAGACACACCTACTCTAAGGGGCGACCTCAACCACACATTTCGGCAGGGTATATAGAGGGGGAAGAATGAAATTTGTACCTCAATCTAGTCATGTAGTCATTGGCATAACCTTGGGGCCCCTAGTAATTTAGGACACAAGGTGAAGTGACATTCCCTTGTGCTTATGTTGCATGCCTTTAATAGACTAGTGTTCAGGGATTTGAACCCTGGACATACCTTGCATATATCGGGGACACCCCTAGAGAGCTTGTACATCCTAGATTAAGACCGTTCAACCATCTTTTAGTGTGGTGCAAGGTTCAACAACAAGCCTGAATATACTCACGATGTACCTCCTTGAGTAGAAATATAAGTTCCTTGGGTAATGCATCAAGGCCTGCAAGGAAAGGGAAAGGGCAAGTCTTGGGCCACTTTATCCCTAGCTATTCACTCTTGAAAAGATATTTCTAGCTAGGTATGAATATTTAGAGGTATTGAGTGTGGGCCCACATTAGAAGTCAATCCCATTTGAATAAATTAGGTTTGTTCATGTGCTTGGCGTGTGTATTTATTTTGTCAAAAACTTGCATATTGCCATTTAAAATCCAAAACCTTTTAAACATTGTGATGCAGTGCAATCTGTAAAATCCTCAATCTCTTCTTGTATCAAATCGAACTAATTCAATTTATAAAAACCAACCCATTAAACTACTTTGTTGGATTACAAATACCAATACTTTGTGTTGATCAATCCATATCTGCATCGCATCATCATTATACTAAGTTTCCCCAAATATACATTCAACATTATTTTTATCAATTGACAACATATCGACCCATTCCCTATGAGATTTTTTTTCTTCTATTCTTGTGTAAATACGCTCAACTATGGTGCAATCATATTCATCTACATTTAATTCTTTAATCTATAGTCCATGCGGATAAAGTTAAAAAAAACAAATTGAACAACAGTTATTATGCATGCAAGAACACCAGTTGACACAATGATTAGGTCCAGGGTCATTTGAGTGGTATTTTTGGGAAAATATCAAAAATTTAGTTTTTGGTATTTTTAGGAAAATATCAAAAATTTAGTTTTTGGTATTTTCTACATCTTAGTAATTGCATTTTCAGAGGCAAAAAGTTTATATTCCAACAAAATAGCTAGGAGTTATGACCTTGCAAAGGGGAAGATAAAAACAATTCTTAATTTTGAACTTTTGTAAATAGTTTTCACCTTCCAAGAGTTCTTTTTGTTTTCCAATGGTAATGTGACCCTTCATATTTTATATAAGCCTATATATTTTGAATTGGAATGAATAAAAAATCAATTTTTAGAGGCAATTCACAACTCCCAGTGAGTTTGCCTACTTGTAAAAACTCTTTTGTGCTTTGTTTTCATGTGCGTTCAATACCATAGACTCATCATTAGGTATTGTCCAGATCAGTGGTATCAGAGCCAAGTTCATTTGGTTCTTCTCGAATCAGAGAGGATTTTAGCCACAAGCATTCAAATAGGGAAACCTTGGATCAAAATATTTCTGGGTTTTGTCGGTGATGTTGAAATTCTATCTGGGTATCTCTTATTTTTTATAGAAAGTGCACAAATTTCAAGAAAATAGATCACAAATCCGCATCCCTATTTTGCTTGTTTCTTTTTTTGCCTTGTCAGAGTAGTTTCGTGAAATCGGGTATATCTTTCTCATCTGGATTCCATTTTGTGCAAAGGAGATATCACCAGAAAGAGGACTCAGAGTACTTTCTAGTGGTGCAGGTAATTATTTCTGATTTGTTTCTTAGCTACATGTTGTTTTCACTAGAATTCAGGTCTTCTTTTTCAGCATTACCCTCAGTGTTTTGGGCATATCTTTTGCATACGGTGTCAAAATTAGAAAAAAATATCATTGGAAAGGTGATTCAGTCCTCCAAACAACCATCAAATTATATTCCTTTGAGGTGCACTTGATCAAAAATATCTGAATGATATGATCATTCATATCTTCTCAAGGCGATGGTTGAAGAAGCGTTAACAAAATAGCGTGAGGAGATGATGAGTCAATTCTCTTGTTTGCTACAGAAAAATAAAGCAAATCAACAACTTAACATGGGAAAAGTACCATTTGGTGGTGACACTCCTTTCAAGGTACAGGTAAGTTTTGATATTCCAAAATTTGAAGGCAAAATAAATGTAGATGCTGTTGATGATTGGTTGTCAAAACTAGAAATATATTTTTCTGTGAATCACTTTTCTAATGGTGAAAAAATAACCTTTTCTCTCCTCAAAGCTGAGCATCATGTAAAACAATCATGGGAAAATAAACTATTGTGTAGAGAAAACCTTGAGTTTGATGGAGCAGTAGAGGATGATCCCACTAGGGGAGAGTTTGTGGAACATATCAAGGAAGAATATTATCCTGAAAATTCATACGAGGATAAGTATATGGACTGGCAGATGCTTCGTCAACAAAAAGACCAATCTATTCAGGATTACACTAATACATTCCATGCTCTTTCAACAAAGCTTGGCATCATTGATATAGAAAAACATCAAATTTTGAAGTACCGCAGTGGGCTTCATCGTTATATTCAAACTGAGGTGGAATTTCTCAATATTGAGACCTTGGGGACTACCTACAAATATGCAGTAAAGATTGAGGAAAAATTCAAACAAAAGGGAAAAAGGGATTATTTTTCAAAGAATGAAGGTGACAACAAATTCATGGGAAAATAGATAGCTAAGGATCCCTCCTCACAAGCATCGTCAATAGGAAACAACAATGGAAAGAAGATGTAGTGTGAATTCCATAGAAGTCTAAGACATAACACAAAGGACTGTCGAGATGCCAAGGCATTGATGACAGGGTTACAAGAAAAGGAAGCTAAACCTGAACCTAAACCATTGCCTATAGACTCTTTTGAGAAAAGAGATGATGACCAAATAATTAGAGTTGACCCCTATGCCATAGTTACCACCACCAAGATTTTGCCTCATGAAGATGAGGAGCATTTATTCCACTCACAAATGTGGGTAAATGTCAAGGCCCTCCATTTCATCATTGATAGTGGAAGTCAAAAGAATCTAATCTTTACTAAGCCTATTAAAAGGCTGAACTTGCAGACCACATCTCATCCACAACCATATCATGTGGGATGGGTAAGAAACCAAGAACAAGATATTCAGGTAAATAATCAATGTCACTTACCTTATTCTATCAAACCATTCAAAGATGAAGTCATATGTGATGTGGCACCCTTGAATGTGTGTGATGTATTGTTGGGGTACCCATATATGTACAAGCATCATGGTGTATATCAGTTTAGACTTCGTAGTGCCATTATCAAACTGGGTGAAAAGAAGCATCAGATACATGAAGTAAGTCCTACATAACCAATGTCTTTGATTACTGAAAAACAATGTGAACATCCAATTGCTCATATTGGAACATTTGTTCTAACGGTTCAAACTAAGGACAAGAGATCAGTTGTAGCCAATATCCATGACAAGATAGTCACCACTACCACTCAACAAAAACAAATAAATAAAAATAGGACATCACTCTTGGATATGGTGGATAACAAGCTGCCAAAGTCTACTGCATCCCATCCACAAATGGATAGGAAAACTAAGCACAACTACAGTCATTTCCTACATGGTTCCATAGGGCATAGCTTATTTGAAATATGTCTTGGACATCAACCACTGGCTCCTATTGATCTAGCAATACCAGTCATCTCAGATGCTCGATCATCACATAAGACAACCAAGTTTGTTGAAGAAATGCAACAAGCTTTGAAGATATTACAGCACACTAGGCAAAAGTACAAGGAAAGGCATGATCAACATCATCTACCTCATCAATTCCATGTTGGAGAAAAGATCACTGATGTCTTGGTCATTACACTAAAAAGACAACATATTCTTTTTTACTGTGTGGTTCAAGGAAGTAAACTTCCTCATCAAGGCAAGTGGTTCACCAGGGATCAAATTCAAAAGTAATTTCCTCAATTGTTGTAGACCATAAATGCAATGGGGCCCATTGCCTCTGAAGGGGGAAGCAATGATTAGGTCCAGGGTCATTTGAGTGGTATTTTTTGGAAAATATCAAAATTTTAGTTTTTGGTATTTTCTACATCTTAGTAATTACATTTTCAGAGGCAAAAAGTTTAAATTCCAACAAAATAGCTAGGAGTTATTGTTAGACTTAGGGCACACAACTAAGAGGGGGGTGAATCAGTTGTGCAAAACTTTCTCCAATTCACACACTTAAATCTTCTTGGTGATTAGCAATAAATTAAACATGAAACATAATGCATTCAAATCAAAAGCAGAAACTCATCAACACATAAGACACCATGATTTTGACATGGAAAACCCGGTTAAGGGAAAAACTACGGGGTGATTAACCCAAGAGTGTATTCTTTGTTAGAAGAATAGAAAGAACAAAATGGTACATGCTAATTAGGGCTCACTGCCCGAGCACACTGCTCACAAGAGGCTCACTACCTACAAGAGACACACTATCTACAAAGAAATAAGTATCACATACATGAACTGGAGAATAGCATCTTCACCATGCTTGAATCAGTTCCATTAAGCTCAATACTTCTGCTCTACCTTTCATTCTCCTTTTCGCTACCACACTCTCATCTCCACAAGACACACTTTGGAATGACTTCACAATCCCTTATTTATACAAGGCATCGACTTAGGAACAATCATCTAAGTCAGAAAACACCTACTAGAACATCCGCAAGACATGTAATAGATCCGGTCAGCCAGTCTCAGAAAGAACACCAATATCTGGTGGTTATTCTTCAAATGCGAACTCTAACTTCAATGTGGACCACCAACATGAACTGGACACAATCCAAAGATCACCACAACCTTTCCTGAATCACCAAGAGCATCTGCACTTCATCTACTTACTGAAATATAAGTTACTGTCAGCAGTACCTTTGTTGAAACCAATCTTCAAAAGATGCTTATCCAATCTTTCATACCAGGCTCTTGGGGCTTGCTTTAATCCATAAAGTGCCTTCTTCAATTTGCAGACCATATCACCATGATCAGACAACTAAAATCCATCTGGTTGCTCTATATACACTTCTTTTTCCAAGTCATCATTTAGAAAAATAGACTTGACATCCATCTGATATACTTTGAAATCCCTGAAGGCAGCAAAAGCAAGAAATAATCTAACTGCTTCAATTCTTGCCACCAGAGAAAAAGTTTCTTCAAAATCAATTCCTTCTATTTGAGAGTAGCCTTTGCAGACCAATCTGGCTTTATTTCTAATTACTTCACCAACTTCATTCAATTTGTTCTGGAAGACCCATTTGGTTCCAATTACATTCTTGTCTCTAGGTCTGGGAACAACATCCCAAGTGTGATTTTTCTCTATTTTTACTAGCTCTTCCTCCATTGCTTTAGTCCAGTTTTCATCATTTCAAGCTTCATTCACTATCTTAGGTTCAATCTTTGAAATCAAACAATATTCTTCTGAATCTTGAGTAATTCTCCTTCTTGTTAGAACTCCTTTGCTTTTATCACCTATGATCTGATCTACAGAGTGGTTCAGTCTTACATACCTGGGAACTTTGGGAGTTTCCTGCACTTCTAATTCTTGATCAGGCTCATTATGACTCATCTCTTCTCCCTGAATTACCAGATCTGTTTGATTCTGAGTACCAGAAGGAGTTTGGGCTCCTTGAATCAAAACACCATTCTGATCATCATCATCATATTCATAAAACCTTGAAGGTTTCTTAATTCCTTCATCAACCTTCACATTTGTACTGTCTATGATCTTTCTCAGTCTCTTATTGTAACACCGGTATGCTTTGCTTCGAGTGGAGTAACCCAAGAAAATTCCTTCATCACTTCTGGCATCAAACTTTCCTAGCTCTTCATCTCTTTTAATGTAACATTTGCTACCAAAAACTTTGAAATACCTTACAGTAGGAGTGATGCCAAACCAAAGTTCATAAGGAGTCTTACCATTATTGCTTCTGATTTGAACTCGATTGAGAGTATAGACTGCAGTGCTGACAACTTCTCTCCAATAGATATGAGGAACATTACTTCCATCATCATGGTCCTAGAAGCTTCCTGTATGGTTCGGTTCTTTCTTTCCACTACTCCATTCTACTGTGGAGTCCTAGGAGTAGACAACTATCTCTTTATTCCATGTTTCTCATAGAACTCTATGAACTCACAGGATGTGAATTCTCCACCTCTATCAGACCTCAGACATTTCAACTTCAATCTGGTTTCATTCTCTACCATAGCCTTGAATATTTTGAATTTCTCAAAAGCTTTTGATTTCTCTTTCAAAAAAGTTACCCACATCATCTGAGAATAGTCATCTATTAGCAGCATGAAGTATCTATCACCTTGAATACTCCTGGTTCTTGCCGGACCACAAAGATTAGTGTGAACTAAGTCCAATAATCTGGTAGAAGACAGTTCCTTGCTTTTGAATGTGACTCTGCTCAGCTTACCCAACTAACATTCCTTGCACAAGCTATTAGTAGGTTTCACCAATTTTGGAAGATCTCTTACAGCCTGAGTATTGCTTATCTTGATGATATTATCAGAATTCACATGACACATCCTTCTATACAATAACCAACTCTGATCAACTTGAACAAATAAGCAGCTTTTACTAGTACCAACCAAGTGGAAGATATTACCTTTAGTTTGAGCATCGGATGCAATCTCTGTTCCAGGACTTTCAAAGATTTTGCATTTTCCATCCTTGAATCAGAGATCATAGCCTTTGTCCACCAACTATCCAACACTGAGAAGATTGTGCTTCAAACCTTCAACATACAGTACATTACCAGTTTTGTTTCTTCCATCAAAAGAAATAGTTCCTCTTCCTCTGATTCTACCAGCAGAATTGTCACCAAACTTCACCACTCCTCCTTCATACCTTTCTAAATCTATGAACTTATTTTTGTCACCTGTCATGTTGTGAGAGCAACCACTGTCAATGACCCCAATCATCCTTTTCTTCAACTTGGGCAGCCAGAGCTCTTTCTACAACTTTATGATTGATAGATATAGAGGATATTGGTTCTTCTTCCTTGATGGCAATAAACACCCATTCACTTCTAGATTTGTTTCCTGTCTCTGATTCATCGTCTGTTACTCCTTCATTATCATCTTCTTCATGAACATAGTAACAAGTCTTTTGGAACCTTGATCTGTTAGGATTTGGCTTTGAAAATCTTTCCAGACATATTGAGGCAAAATGACCAATCTTATTGTAGTTAAAACACTTAAAAGCCAATTTTCCTTCATACTTACTGGATCCTCTTGGCAGTCTCTTTGCAATGAGGGCTTTAAGTTGAGTAGTTTCTACTTCTTCTAAGTCTTTTCTTGCTTTTTCATACCATGACAGTTTCCTTGATGAGTTCTCTCCTGGATCAAATCTTTGTTTACCTTTCACAGAGGCACTGGATTTGAATGTAGATTCAGTCTTGGGGGGATCATCTCCAAACTCGGTCATTTCAAATGTAGCCAGTTTGCCAGCCAATTGGTCTCTTGTGACAGTTGTATGGGCTTTGAATTCATCAATGGCAACAACCTTGATTTTGTAAGAGGCAGGAAGGGATCTGAGAATTTTGCCAACAATCTCATTTTCATCCAAGACTCCACCAGCATTTCTAATTCCACAAACCAGCTCATGTACTCTTGGCATAAAAGTAGTAATATTTTCATCATCTCTCATCTTCAGTTTTTCAAATTTCCCTTTTAGACTCTGTAACCTTGCACATTTAACATACTGGTCTCCTTCATGCAAAAGTTCTAGTTTATTCCAAATCTCAAAAGTAGTTGGTAGGTCAATAACATTTGAGAGCTCTGAGTCAGATAATGCACTTAGAAGAGCTTCTTTGGTCCATAGATTGTTTTCAGCATCTGAGATTTCATTTAGGGTTATCGGACCACCCTGTGGAGGTACATATGCTTTTGTAACCATGGACTAGTACGCCATTCCCATACACTGCAAGTGACATTTCATGCGACCTTTCCAAAGAGCAAAGTTGGTTCCATCAAACTTTGGACTATCCTTCTTGTAAGATGACATCCTGGATCTCCTCAAGCGGTTAAGCTCCTTTTAGAGGAACTTGGCTCTGATACCAATTGTTAGACTTAGGGCACACAACTGAGAGGAGGGGGTGAATCAATTGTGCAAAACTTTCTCCAATTTACACACTTAAATCTTCTTGGTGATTAGCAGTATATTAAACATGAAACATAATGCATTCAAATCAAAAGCAGAAACTCATCAACACATAAGACACCAAGATTTTGACGTGGAAAACCCGGTTAAGGGAAAAACCATGGGGTGATTAACCCAAGAATGTATTCTTTGTTAGAAGAATAGAAAGAACAAAATGGTACATGCCAATTAGGGCTCACTGCCCGAGCACACTGCTCACAAGAGGCTCACTGCCTACAAGAGACACACTGTCTACAAAGAAATAAGTATCACATACATGAACTAGAGAATAGCATCTTCACCATGCTTGAATTAGTTCCATTAAGCTTAATACTTCTGCTCTGCCTTTCTCTCTCCTCTTCTCTACCACACTCTCATCTCCACAAGACACACTTTGGAATGACTTCACAATCCCTTATTTATACAAGGCATCGACTTAGGAACAATCATCTAAGTCGGCAAACACCTACTAGAACATCCGCAAGACGTGTAATACATCCGGTCGACTAGTCTTAGAAAGAACACCAATATCTAGTGGTTATTCTTCAAATGCAAACTCTAACTTCAATGCGGACCACCAACATGAACTAGACACAATCCAAAGATCACCACAACCTTTCCTGAATCACCAAGAGCACCCGCACTTCATCTGCTTACTAGAATTCTTCTCTCCTTCATCTGGAACTTCAAGAACACAGTCTATCATCACTGTCACAAAGGAATAGGGGCTTCCAGACCTTCAAACCATGAACCAATCGAGTTGACACTTCACAAGGACTTCCTCAACACTTCCTCAAATCCGCAGAATGGGACAATGCATTTTCGAATCTCACCGGACCTATCTGTATCACTATGTTACCTTTGAACACCTGCCGGAACCGGTTCTACTTGAGCGACCATAACTTCTTTAGATCTTCATACAGACCTCTGAAAACTTGACTGAAGCATCTCAAGACTTATATCTATAAACCCTTTAAACCGCATCCTCTGATCCTCAACATATCTTGGACTTTTACCTTGTTGTCATCACTGTTCCTTATTGAGACAAATTTTCTCAATATCCTTAGCACACAACTCATCCAATACTTCTCATTACTATAACATGAGTATGTTGACATCAATGACAATACCGGTTAGGTCCATACTTGCAACAGTTATGACCTTGCAAAGGGGAAGATCAAAAATTTCATTATTTTGAACTTTTGTAAATAGTTTTCACCTTCCAAGAGTTCTTTTTGTTTTCCAAGGGTAATGTGACCCTTCATATTTTATGTAAGCCTATATAGTTCAAATTGGAATGAATAAAAAATCAATTTTTGGAGGCAATTCACAACTCCAAGCAAGTTTGCCTACTTGTAAAAACTCTTTTGTACTTTGTTTTTCATGTACATTCAATACCATAGGCTCAGTGCTAGGTATTGTCCAGATCACACAATGAAATCCATACTTTTATATTAACTCAAGCAATATCCATTAGATGAAACACCCAGTTGGAAACTTTCCAGATACATTAAAATGCAATTGTCAGGAGTATATAAAACCAATTTCCCACAGTGTAGAAACTTCCTAGTATAAAAAACTAACTTCCCAACTTGGTCCGGAATGACAAATAATAAAATTCTTCAATGAAAAATATACATAAATGTCTCCCGAATCCTTTATTTATTACTTGTAGAAGACTTCTAGACTTTTCTTAAACCCTAACCACTTCTTAAAACAACCCACTCCATTTCATCTGCTTTTGTTAAAAAAAAGATTTACAATATTTTTATCTGAATTTCACTTAAAAACTATTAGAATAATCCCTAAAAAGATATTTGTGACCCAACAAAATTTATAAACTCAAAAATTTCCAAAATCCCAAAATAAAATTTTAGGAGCTTCCATGCCCCTGCATGACATTGTCTATGTTGTGTGAAATCTTTTGTTTGCTAATTGCCTAAAGTCAAACATCCAACATTTGCAAACACCTTCAACCATCCTAGGGTCCATAGTGCAAGATTTTAAGAGAATCCTTGTCACATTGCTCCTTTCCTAAGGTTGATTCATCTGAGATCCTCATCCATAGTCCACATTTCTTCCATCCATTTCACCTACCTTATCTTCTACCCACATCAAACTTGTCTTAGACTTTGAATTGAGATTTAGTCTTTTTAATTGCCATTGCACCAAAAGATCAACCTATTAATGCCTGATACAACCACTTGACTTAACAAGCACGGGAGGTGGTTAATCCCTTGTTGCAAACCACCGCAGCGTAGCACTGAACAAGAAGACCAAGGGTCACACCTTGCAACAATCCCCCACCCAGCACAAGCGTGGGGTTTGAACCCATGACCTCAGCTCTGATACCAACTGTTAGTTGCCATTGCACCAAAAGATCGACCTATTAATGCCCAATACAACCACTTGACTTAACAAGCACGGGAGGCGGTTAAGCCCTTGTTGCAAACCACCGCAGTGCAGCACTGAACAAGAAGACCAAGGGTCACACCTTGCAACAAGTCTTTGATCAAGACCCTCATCTTTTATCCATTATCCAATCTTTTAATCCCAATAAATCTTTATGTTGTTCTTGTGATATATCGTTCCCACAACACCATCCTTGATCCATCCAATTGAATCTAATAGGGTCTTGTTTCTTGATCTTAATCCCAAACCTAGTCCAAGTCATCATCATCCTTCTAGTCATCTCAATCCACATCATCTCTAATATTGTCAACATCCAATCCCTCATCATCCATAATCCAATCCAAGTTATTCAACCCAATCAACATTTAGCTTCATCATCAAGATCTCTCATTTTATGCCCCCATAACTAGATCCCCAACCAATAAGACCATGGATTCTTATGATAAATTTCAAGACATTTCACCTAATAGCAACACAAGTGGGCATGGACAAGATTTTGATCAACATGAACTTTCACCCAAGTTTGTGGATTTCATTAAAGCCCTTCAACATAAGGATTTCTTCATGCAACTTCTCTTGCAAATAGGAGTGAAGATTTCTCACTTTGATTTAGTAAAGCTCAAAGATTCCATCCATCCTGGTTCTTCATCACAACTCACCATAGAAAACTCTAATGCCTATCCAAAATGGGTGACATGACCTTCTGACCTCCACCTCTGCAAGATCCTAATTCAAATCGTGCTTATTAACTAGGTCAATCTTTATCACTCATGCCATAAATCTTCAAGCTATCTAGAACAACTCATCACCACATTCCCACACTTTCAACTTCACCACAAACCTCACTTCCACCTCTTTCCATTCCTGAACATACACTTCCAGTACTTTCCACATTGCCATCTCATATCCTATCACAATCAAATTCTCATCAACCTGCATCCCATCATGTGGTCATGTCATCACCTCTTTTTCATCAATCATATCTATATGACATGTGTTGGTTTCTAGATCAGCAAGCCGTAAACCCTAAAGGTTTTCCAATTCTTTTCAACAGGTTCACTATATGATCCGACCAACAGAGACGGGAGGTTGTGTTAACTGCCTCCCCTTCACTTTTGGTTCTTCTGCACCAAGGGGGGTATCCCTATATCAAAAGATATAATATGATTCTCTCAAAGCAAAAGGTATAACTTTTCAACACAGGTAGAATGCCCCCCTTTATATACCAAGATCTGCAAGATGAATCCTAAGCTAGCAACATTCTTTGATTATCCATACTGGTTGAAATAGAGAGCATGCAGGTCCTATTTCTACTCCTACAACTAATAGATAGACGTGAATGAAATGGTTTGAAGGTGAGTGGAGCCATGGGACTCCCCTAGACCCTCTAGACAGACAAATCCCTAGACCAGTGTCTTCTCCGAGTAGCAGAGTCAAGCCTAGAAATGTGAATGTTCTCTAATGACTATCCAAATTCGTATCTAGGGGACCTAAAAAGATATTACTACCTTACAACAATATATCCACATAAGAGTAATGTTCATGATCATACTTTATGAATCTTTCAATATAAATTCCCTCCCTATATCTGATTCGGAGCCAATTTAATCTACTACTTGAGTAGAAGCAAGAAACTAGACATACAGTAGAACGAATGCTCACTGAAGAACTCAGATATCCTTGATAACCTTATCCTAAAAAGGGAAGAAAACATTAAAAGAGACAATCATGAACAAGACACACATATGGTATTTTTCATTTATTTCAACCTGGGTAGAAAATTATCATACAAAGAAAACATTGTTTACAAATCAGAGGCTACTCTACACCCAGA
Source organism: Cunninghamia lanceolata (assembly GCA_027924645.1). Taxonomy (NCBI): domain Eukaryota; kingdom Viridiplantae; phylum Streptophyta; class Pinopsida; order Cupressales; family Cupressaceae; genus Cunninghamia; species Cunninghamia lanceolata. The sequence continues at coordinate 2,655,313 of BSBN01001720.1, read as the reverse complement.
CAAAGAACCAACTCTGTAGCAGGAGATGCCTTCCAAAGAAGTGAATACCTTATATTCAAAAGCTTGAGGGGAACCCAATGAACTCACACTCCCTTGATAGAGTGGCCATGATTCCTTTTTAAAGGAGTGACAAGCTACCAACCATCTACCTCTGACAGACTTCCTAAATTACATTATAGATCCTTACAGATTTTGAAAATATAATTAGATCTTTGAATCAATTTTTTGTACCTGAAGTTGTCAAATTTATTGCCAGGATCCCTAAAAATCTGCTAGTTATGCAACTTTTTTCCTCAATCAGACGAGCAGATTTGATGCTTCAGTCCACGGCCATGTAGCAAATTCAATCACTTCAGTATGGGAGGAGGTAGGAAATTCGCTGACAGGCATCCGCTCCAACCTTCAATTCTCAGCCGTTGATCTAGGCTAGTCCTGTGCTAAATCAACGATTGCTAGGCTCCATCATACCTTGGAAATCCATTTTAGCATCATTGAAAAATCTTCCTCCACTGAAAATGTGCCATGCTGACGATCGTATTCCTCTGATTTTCCTTTTTGTACAATGGCTCCTAGCACGTGGTACCATCCCACACTATCACGAGGGACAGTGAGTTACTATTCTTTAGCTCTGCATGCCTACGGTAAGACTACCATGCATCCCCTTGTCACGCCCACATGATGAACATTCCCTCTTGATAGATTCCTTTGCACGCTTGCACAGTCATTGGATTTTCTCCTTCTTTGCAGATCCTGACACCTGGCAGCGCCTGATTCATCGTTCAAGAATCCTTGATTAATGGTTGTAAGCCATATTCATTTGCCAACTAGCACCTTGTCGTAGTGTCACAGGAGGTTGATGACATCATTGATGATGCTATGCGACACTCTGAAGTTCCTTTAAGTAGTGCCCCCGACCCCTTCAAAGACTTTAGACTTAACTTTTTTACAATGCGACGGGGGAAAAAGTAATATTAGGTAAAAGGGAGCAGTCACCCTACGAGTGAAAAGACTTAAGTTACAACTTAAGTGACTGGAGACCCCTAGCAAGCGGTCAATAGCAGAATAAAAGCTTAAAGTAAAAACAAGACCGCTGGATTTTAGGCCTGTTTTTAAAGGAGGAAGTGATAAAGGGGGTAAATCATAAAACACACAACAACAGAAAATGATACATAGAAAATAGAATATTTCTTTATTAATTTGGACAACTCTTTACATTATAGAAGCTCAATTACAATAAGAGGAATCAATTCCCCACAAGCTGCAACACATTACAGCTACCCTTACTAGGCTCTGGAATCTTCAGCCTTCTGTAACCCCAAATCAACTAGGGTTTCTATTTTCCCGCCTATTCTTGACTCTACACTTTCCCCCTTAACTCTACTACCCCAAGGGTTCCCAAAAATGGTCATATATAGCCCTTTTTGGCGGCCACCAACTTAATTTCAAAATTTGCATCTCCCTCCAAAAACAGGTCAACTTCGTAGGGCCATAAATTTTGATCCGACAGTTGGATTTTCAATTATAATACCTTTTCGGAAAGCTCTCGAAAAGACGATGGTGCACAAGTAGTATCGAAAGGTAGACTACTTAGGTTTCCCACCAAATTTTGGGCCCATCCCGAGCCTCTAAGTGCCCCAAATTTGACTTTGAATATTTCAATAGGATTTTTGGAATTTGAAATTTTAATCTCACAAATGACAAATGATATTGAAGTGATTTCTTCACCATTACCTTTAATTCACCATTCTAGAGGTCTGTGTAAGATTTTGTATCCAACCATGCAAAAAATGCAAACTTACTAAAAATAGTAACCCTGCCAAATTTAGCCCTTATTGAAAAGAAACAACATTTTTTTTTGTTGATGCAAGATTGCTCTTACACCCTAGATGCTCCTGCATCAGACACCCGGGGTAATTTGAAAAGTGACCTTGTCACTTCTCATGAGTTAGAGGGAAACCAAAATGGTTAACCTCAGTCTCAGATAAACATGATGAATCTTCAACCGGCCTTCCTTTCCATTTCACCAAGTATTCTGTATACTACTTGTTTCTTGTACTCTTACCCACACGGCTATCTAGAATGCTCTCTATCTCCTCCTTCTCTGAAGTAGATGCTGGAATGTCCTACTGTGTTCCCTTATCAAGTCCATCATCATGATACTCTGTCAAATCTATAATGTTGAACACTGGTGAAATATTGATGTCATCAGGCAACTCTACCTCAAATGCATTTCCTGAATCATGCTTCTTCAGGATTCTACACGGTCCAAATTTCTTCATTTTCAACTTATTGTATGTTCCAATTGGGAACCTTTCTTTTCTCAAGTGAACCATGACTTCATCTCCTACCTAGAACTCCTTATATCTCCTCTTCTGATCTGCCTTAGCCTTATACTGAATATTAATCTTATTAATGTGCTTTCGCACTTCTTCATGCAAATTCTTCAGGTGTTCTGCAAAGTCTTCGGCCTCGGCACTTGTGTTTTCTCCTTTGTCTAGCTTCCTTAACTCTCAAGCATTTCTTGGACTATTACCATATACAATCTAGAATTGTGATTTACCAGTACTCCTATTGACAAAATTGTTGTAAGCGAATTCCACCTGTGGCAAAATCAAATCCCATCCCTTGGGCTTATCTCCTACTAAGCATCGTAGCAGGTTACCCAAACTCCTATTCACCACTTCTATCTATCCATCAGTCTATGGATGGTGTGCAGAACTGAACTTCAAATCTGTTTTCAACTTCATCCACAATGTCCTCCAGAAATTACCAACAAACTTGGTATCTCAATATGAAACTATGCTCTTAGGTAGACCATGTAGTCTCACCACTTCCTTGAAAAATAACTCTGCAATATAAACAACATCATTAGTCTTCTTACAAGGAATAGAATGGGCCATCTTTGAGAATCTATCCACCACCACAAAAATGGAATCATGTCCTCTCTGTGTCCTTGGTAAACCAAGAACAAAATCTATACTAATATCATCCCATGGCTTCTCTGGTATAGGTAATGGCTGATATAGCCTTGTATTCTGACTTGTTCCTTTTGCCATCTGACACACTCTACAACTCTGCACAAATTTCCTCACATCTTGCTGCAATTGTGGCCAGTAATAATGTTCACCAATAATAGCAATGGTCTTATCTCGACCAAAGTGTCCATCTAATCCTCCACTATGCTTCTCCTTAATCAAGCTCTCTCTCATGAAAGTCCTCGGAATGCACAACTAGATTCCTCTAAACAACATGCCATCTTGGATTATGAAATCCAACGATTTTGTCCTATCCAAAGCAACAGGTTCTAGACAAGCTTTCTAGGCCTCTACAAAATCTAGATCTTTAGGATACAAACTATTGAGCTCATCAAACCCAACAACCTCTATCATCATTTCTGTCAACAAATTTTGCCTTATGCTCAAGGAATCTTCAACTCTATTGGACTTCCCACTCCTGTGCTTCAAAACAAAAGTATAACTCTGTAAAAACTCAACCCATTTTAAGTGCCTTTGATTTAACTTTCCTTGACTATTAAGATACTGTAAAGATTGATGATCAGTATATAAAACAAACTCTTTTGGCAACAAATAATGTCTCCATTTCTTCAAATCCTGAACTATTGCATAAAATTCCTGATCATAAACATAATACTTTTTCTTGGCATCATTAGGCTTCTCACTAAAATAGGGAATGGGCTTACCTTCTTGACTCAAAACAACTCCTATACCACTACCACTAGCATCACAATATACCTAAAATACCTTATTGAAATCTAGAAGTGCTAAAACAAGTTGTTCTATGACTTTCTACTTTAATGTATCAAAGCTCTTGTCTGCTCCTTTAGTCCATCTAAAGTCTTTTCTATCCCCTCTCATTGTCTCAGTTAGGGGTGCACAAATGCTACTAAAATTCCTGATAAACTTTCTGTAAAAACTTGCCAAACCATGAAAATATCTTACCTCGAAAGCACTCCTTGGCGTAGGCCATTCAATGATAGCCCTCACCTTCTCTAGGTCCATCTTAAGACCTTCCTCTGAGACAACAAATCCTAGGTATACCAACTCCTTCTTTGTAAAACTACATTTCTTGAGATTGATCAACAACTTCTCCTCCCTCAGCTTCTCTAAAACTCTTCTGATATGCATCAAATGCTCATCCCAAGTCTTATTGAAAATAAAAATGTCATCTAAATAAACAATAACAAAACTTCCCAAATATTATTTCAGTACCTTGTTCATCAGCCACATGAATGTGCTTGGTGCATTGGTTAGCCCAAATGGCATGACTAACCACTCATACAAACCTTCCTTTGTTTTGAAGGTTGTCTTCCACTCATCTCCTTCTTTGATTCGAATATGGTGATACCCACTCTTCAGATCAATCTTCGTGAAGTACTTGGCTCCACTCAAACAATCCATTATGTCATCCATTTTGGACAATGGAAATATGTACTTGATTGTGATCTTGTTGATGGCTAAGGATTCTATACACATCCTCCACTCTCCATCTTTATTCAGTGCTAGTACTACAGGTACCATACATGGACTTAGGCTTTCTCTTATCAATCCCTTCCTCAACAACTCCTGAACTTGTCTATTCAACTCTTCACTCTCTGCTAGAGTCATTCTATGGGCTGCCTTGTTTGGTAAACTAGCTCCTGGTATCAAATCCATTTGATGACTTATCTTCCTTACTGGTGGTAAACCTTCAGGTACATTAGCAGAGATAATGTCCTGAAATTCTTCCAACATATCTGAGACTTCTTCTGGTACATCTTCACATTTCTCTTGACTAATCTTAGGAATCAATGCAAAGCAATGGCACTCATGCTTCATACCCTCCAAAAATTTCCTACCATCTACCAAGCAAATTCTGGCAGCACTACATACCTTTTCTTCCACCTCCTTGAAGGCCTTCAACTTATGACGAACTCCATACTTTGTTAGGGAATATGTGTTTGCACGGCCATCATGGACAACACTCCTATCATACTGCCACGGCCTCCCCAATAACATATGACATGCATCCATCGATATGATGTCACACAACACCTGATCATGGTAGTCACCAATCTTTAACTTCACTAAACACTGCTCATTGACCAAAGCTCTATGGTCCTTCTGCAACCATGCAATCCGGTATGGATGCGGATGCTTTCTTATTGTCAACTTCAACTTGTTAACCATCTCCTCTGAAACAAGATTATCAGTGCTTCCACTGTCAATAATAATATCACAACAATTACCTTCACATTTGCACCTTGTGCAGAATAAACTCTTCCTCTGATTGGGTTATTTCTCCTCATTCAACAAAGTTCTTCTGACAACTAGGGTTTCTCCCCTTTCAGCATCTTCAGAGCACTTAGATTGCACATCTTCATTGACATGTGCAACTTGTGCATTACCTTCAAGTCTTCTATTTGTCCTTCATTGATGTTGTGGACACTCGTATGCTCAATGTCCTTATTCTCCACATTGGTAACAGGTTCCTCTGAAACCTCCTCTTCTAGGTCCTTACCCAGGTCTGCCTCTTCCTCTTCCTCTTTGTTCACCATTGTTCTAATCATGAGGGTGGTAGGTATTATCTCCTCTGATTTCGACTAGTGCCAGCTTCTTCACTTTTCTTTGAATCTTCATTTCGGCCCCCATAGGGTCTTCCACCATTCCTTTCACCTTGACCTCTTCCCCTTTGCTTTCTGTCAAATCTTTTATTTAGTTTCTCTTCCACCTTCAGGGAAAACTAGTATGCATCTTCTATCATGGTCATTCTAACCAGGCTCAGCTCCTCTTGAATACTTGGCCTCAACCCATTGATGTAGTGGGCTACCTTCTCCTTGTTGGGCTCTGCATGGCCTGTCCTGATAGTAATCTTATAAAATTCTTCTGTATACTCCTTGAAAGACTTGTTACCTTGCTTCAATCCTTGCAGTTTCTTCAACAACTCCATCTCATAGTCCACAGGAATGAACTGCTTGTTCAGTTTCTCCATCATCCGATCCCATCTAGTGATCTTTCCTTTTCCTCTTCTATTCCTCTCTAACTGGACCTCCTTCGACCAAATACTGGCATGGCCCTTCAATTTTGTTTTTGCAAACTTGACCCAATCTGGGTCCTCCACATCTTCATACTCAAAATACTCCTCCATGTCATTGATCAAATCAATAAGCTATTCTAGATTCAAATCTCTAGAATATGTAGAAACTTTGATCCTGGGCCTCTTTCTGATCTTTGAAATGGCCCTCAACAACCTAACTTCTGTAGGATCTCCTACATCTTCTTGTTCTTCCTCAGATAGCTCTTCTTCAGCTTCATCTTCACTTTCTTCTCTTGTTCTTGGCTCAAACCCTCTTCGTAGCTCCTCTTGCAATGCATCAATTTGCCTTTGCAAGGCTCTAAAACCCTCTTATGTAAAAGCATTCCTCCCAATATGATTTCTTCGTGGAGGCATCTTGATCTCCGCAGCAAACCCACAACCTCAGGTCCTGGTACAAACTGCCTCATTGTCAACGATCTGTCTACACACTTAGGAACCCTTGCTCTGATACCACTTGATGAAGGGGGTAAATCATAAAACACACAACAACAGGAAATGGCACACATAAGATAGAATATTTCTTTATTTATTTGGACAATTCTTTACATTACAGAAGCTCAATTACAATCAGAGGAATCAATTCCCCATAGGCTGCAACACATTATAGCTACCCTCACTAGGCTTTGGAATCTTCAGCCTTCTGCAACCCCAAATCAGCTAGGGTTTCTGTTTTCCCACCTATTCTTGACTCTACACTTTCCCCCTTAACTCTACTACCCCAAGGGTTCCCAAAAATGGTCATATATAGCCCTTTTTGGCGGCCACCAGCTTAATTTCAAAATTTGCATCTCCCTAAAAAATAGGTCAAATTTCGGGCCCATCCAGAGCCTGTAAGTGCCTCAAATTTGACTTTGAATATTTCAATAGGATTTTTGGAATTTAAAATTTTAATATCTCACAAATGACAAATTATATTGAAGTGATTTCTTCACCATTAGCTTCAATTCACCATTCTAGAGGTCTGTGTAAGATTTTGTATCCAACCGTGCACAAATACAAACTTACTAAAAATAGTAACCTTGCCAAATTTAGCCCTTATTGAAAAGAAACAACATTTTTTTTGGTTGATGCAAGATTGTTCTTACACCTTGGATGCTCCTGCATCAGGAAGACATTGTTGAAATAGACCTAAAACCATAAGGGGTACCACCAGTGGCTCTGGTTGGGGACGCATGCCTCTTGCAAGCATGGAGAGAACCTTAGATTTCTAGAATGCAAATCACGTGTTGTATCCATTGGGCCATAGAGTCAAGTGTTGCACCAACCTGAATCACAAATTAAACTTCAAATTTACTTTGGTGACCAAGGGCCACCAAAAGGAAGAAACGATACCCCCTCATTCTCTTTTGATTTCTTTGAGCAAAGCCTAAAACATTGAGTTGTCTACAACACCTTGCCTTGTTACTGAATGTGCGTCTATGTCTTATAGCAGAACTAATCTAGCCTTTCTATCTATTGCTATCTAAATTTTCATCTGAAAATTACCTTCCCAATGAGAGTTCCTCAACACTTAGGTACAAGCAACATCTTCCAAGTATCCATCATTACTGAGCTCAGCAATTTGATCATTAAGTCCCTCTTGAAGTGTCCCAAGAAAAGGCATATAATGCAACCCATCATTTGGAGCTCCATGGTTACCCAAATAGTTAATACTATCCCATGTGTATGAACATCTACAACTGATCTACTCATCTCTGAATAACAATGTTGTTTTCCTTCCTCACCAATGCAATGAAAATCAAGCACTTCAAGTCTTTCATTGTGAAGGCGGCCACCATCCTCAAGGAAGTACCCATCTAGATATATTTCATCATCTAAAAGGCATGGATCTGAATGCTGCACCCCTTGAGCTATAGTTCCCTATATTCAGAGTGAGGATTTGCATATCCATTTCATATAGATATTCATGATCAGCTAGGATATGCCTATTATTGCAAGATGTGCCTTTTATTTCATCATCTGAAAGGCACCCCATGTCTGTAGATTTCTCTCTCTAAGGCTGATTAAAGTCTTTGTTCCCATCATTAGAGGATACATCCATATTGAAAACCATACTTCAACATTATCCTTTAATGACTGAACAAAGGGCTTGATTAAAATAATTCTAGCCTCAAACATATTTTGTAGATGTTTGTTTGCCGGCTCAAAATTTATTCCACTATATTATGGCAAACATTTTCTAAGCTTATTGGGAATAGTATTCTGGTAACTTCTAATGTCTATGAGATTTAGGGATTTATACTTTTTAAAAGGTGACCTTTTTTGAGAACACAACCAAGATTGCTGCTTCATTTGAATCACTTTGAGTGTAAAAGAATGAAATACCTAGAAATGTTGCTTCTTGAAACAGAGTCAATAGATTATTAGGAAGGCACCTTTATGTTCTGGATTCACCACCAAAAAAGGACCACACATTTTCTTCATGATCTTGCTACAACAATAGTAAGCAGAAACACCACCCTCCAAAGGGAAATATGGATCACCGTTCTTATGCAAACTCTACATAGGTCGGCACTGGTACTTCAGAGACACCACAGAAAAAAATTGACAATGATTCCCTAGTAGAGTCACCACTTCTATTGGTTTTCGGATCAGCAAATAGTAAACCCTAAAGGTTTGCCAATTCTTTTCAACATGTTCATTGTATGATCTGGCCAACAGAGATGGGAGGTTGTGTGAACTGCCTCCCCTTCACTTTTGGTTCTACTACACCAAGGGGGTATCCTTATATTGAAAGATATAACATGATTCGTTCAAAGCAAAAGGTATAGCTTTTCAGCATAGGCAGAATGCTCCCCTTTATATACCAAGATCTGCAAGATAAATCCTATGCTGACAACATTCTTGGATTATACATACTGGTTGAAATAGAGAGCATGTGGGTCCAAATTCTACTCCTAAAACTAATAGACAGAAGTGAATGAAATGGTTTGAAGGTGAGTGGAGCCATGGGACTCCCGTAGACCCTCTAGATAGACAAATCCCCATACCAATGTCTTATCCGGGCAGCAGAGTCAAGCCTAGAAATGTGAATGTTCTCTAATCACTATCCAAATTCGTATCTAGGGGACCTAAGAAGATATTGTTGTCTTACAACAATATATCCACATAAGAGTAATGTTCATGATCATACTTTATGAATCTTTCAATATAAATTCCCTCCCTATATCTGATTCAGAGCCAATTTAATCTACTACTTGAGTAGAAGCAAGAAACTAGACATACAGTAGAACGAATGCTCACTGAAGAACTCAGATATCCTTGATAACCTTATCCTAAAAAGGGAAGAAAACATTAAAAGAGACAATCATGAACAAGACACACATACGGTGTTTTTCATTTATTTCAACTTGGGTAGAAAATTATCAGACAGAGAAAACATTATTTACAAAACAGAGGCTACTTTACACCCAGATAAAGAACCAACTCTATAGTAGGAGATGCCTTCCAAAGAAGTGAATACCTTATATTCAAAATCCTGAGGGGAACCTAACGAACTCACACTCCCTTGGTAGAGTGGCCATGATTCCTTTTTAAAGGAGCGACAAGCTACCAGCCATCTACCTCTGACAGACTTCGTAAATTACATTACAGATCTTTACAAATTTTCAAAATACAATTAGATCTTTGAGTCAATTTTTTGTAGCTGAAGAAGTCAGATTTATTACTAGGATCCCTAAAAATCCACTGGTTATGCAACTTTTTTCCTTGATTAGATGAGTGGATTTGATGCTTCAGTTCGTGACAGTGCAGTAGATTCGATCACTTCAGTATGGGAGGAGGTGGGAAATTCGCTGATAGGTAGCCGCTTCGACCTTTAATTCTTAGTCATTGATCCAAGTTGGTCTTGTGTTAAATTGACGATCGCTATCGCTAGGCTCCGTCGTACCTTGGAAATCCATCTCAACATTGTTGAAAAATCCTCCACTAAAAATGTGCCACACCGACAGTTGTATTCCTCTAACTTTCCTTTTTGTACATCAGCTCCTGACACCTAGCGCCATCTCACACCATCGCGAGGGACAATGAGTTACTATTCTTTGGCTCTGTGCACCTACACTAAGCCTACCACACATCCCCTTGTCACGTTCACACAATGAACATTCCCTTTTGATAGATTGCTCTGCACGCTTGCGCAACTGTTGGATTTTCTCCTTCTTTGCAGATCCTAACACTTGGCGGCGCTTGATTCATCGTTTAAGAATCCTTGATTAATAGTTGTAAGCCATATTCTTTTGACAACTGATGCCTTGTCGTAGCATCATGGGAGGTTGATGACATCATTGTTAATGCTATGCAATGCTATGAAATTCCTTTAAGTGGTGCCCCCGACCCCTTCAAAGACTTTAGACTTAACTTTTTTACAATGCGACGGGGGAAAAGGTAATATTAGGTAAAGGGGACCGGTCACCCTACGAGAGAAAAGACTTAAGTTACAACTTAAGTGACCAGAGACCCTAGCAAGCAGTCAATAGTAGAATAGAAGCTTAAAGTAAAAACAAGACCATAGGATTTTAGGCCCCTTTTTAAGGAGGAAGACATTGTTGAAACAAACCTAAAACCATAAGGGGTACCACCAACGTGTACATCCCTCAAAATCATCTACCACCCATTTATTCAAATGCTTCACCTCAACCCACTTAGACATCTACACTATATTTGTCACATACCACCTATCAACCCAATCCTTTGGCCTCTCATCCTATGACTTAATATCAATCCACTATCCATTCATACATTCCACCTCCAAACACATATCAACAAACCATACCCAATTGTATGATATCATAACCCTTTTCATCATTCACCCCTGTTGGGTAATCCTCTCAAAAATTACAAGACCAAATAAGTGATGTTCTCAATGGATATAAAATTGGGACACAATGTAAACCTTACAAGTTTGAGGATTTTTGTCATTACCCTCTTGATCAATCCATCATGATAACTCCTTTTCCTCCAAACTTTGAAGTTTCTAAATTTGACAAATATAAGGGAAAAGGAGATCCTAGAGACCATGTCAATCAATTTTACATGGCTTGTCAAAAGGTTGCATATAGAAATATATATTTATCAAAACTCTTTCCACAAAGTTTAGTGGGTTAAGCCTTGGATTGGTTCCAGTATCTTACTCTTGGTTCTATCAAAACATATCCTCAACTAGCTAAAACATTTTTCACACATTTATCCTATAATGTTGAACATGAGCCTACAATGCCAAATATTTGTAACAACAAAAAAATTAATGGATAAGGCTTTGCCACTTACATACAAAGGTAGAGAGGTCTTGCAAGTCGAATCCCATGGCTAATCCTTGAAAAATAATTGGTTAATGTTTTCATTCAAAATATTCATCCAAAACTAACCTTTCATCATCAAGTACATTATCTATCTACTTTTTGAGGAGGTCATTGAAAAATGTGTCCTTATTGAAAAATCCTTTATTACGGAAGGTTCAATCAAGACATACACCAAGGACAATAATCAAATGAATGATAAATTTAGACCTTAGCCCAAGAATAAACATTTGGTTAGTGATTATGCTACTGATTCAAAGAACATCGAAACAACTCAACCTTCCCAACATAATGTGTAAAATATGCTTAAGACTAATACCATTCCCTTCTTGAATGACAATTTAAGCCACCCTCTAATCTAAGATGTCATTTTATTGACTTAAGGGAACCTATTGAGATGGTATTTCATAAATTAGGACAATATGAAATGATTACATATCCCGTGACCAAACACTATGATGACAACCCTCCTAAACCTGCATGGTATAATGACAATGAATATTGTGACTATCATCATACTAAAGGATATCCTACAAACAAGTGTAATAGGCTCAAACATTACATCCAAGATCTTATTGGCCAAGGTAAATTTGAAGTAACCCTTAATTCTGCATCCAATCACAACCAATCCCAAAATAATTATACCAATAATATCTACTATAATTTAAGACTCCTTACAACTATGACTCTATTGTAGAGCATATTGATCATGATCCTTCACAAGTTGCCACTGTCACCATAAAAAATACATCTCCTAACCAACTTGCCTTTATCCAACATGGCATGCCTCCCATTGATCCATCTCATAATAAATTCCTTCACACAGAGGTCCTAAGTTCAAGATACAAAGTTAAGTGTGTCCTTTTGGATAATGGATCTAGCTTCAATTTATGTACCTTGTAGTTAATAAAACAATTGGGATATTCAATGACTGACTTGGAACCATGTAATTTTACTATCAAAGCCTATGATGATGTCGAGAGATAATCTAAAGGAACTATATGTCTTCCAATACAAGTGGGCCCTGTTCTACATCAAACTACATGTGATGTCCTTGATCTTGACCTTCCATACAATGTCTTACTTGGTTTCCCATAGATCCATGCTATGAAAGCTATACCTTCTACTTACCATCAATGCTTCAAGTCCCCTCATAATGGTGAAGAAGTTACTAACTATGCAGACTGGATAGACCATTTGAATATCAATTCAAGCCATTTAAGTTGTCTCTCATAAAGACAACCTTTATCCTATTATTAATGATATCTCTAATAGAGCTAAGGTTACCTCTTTTACATCTTATTTCCATCCTCATGACCTCGCTTCTACTTCATCATCCTCCCAAGATCCCTAAGTCACGAACGTCAAGATCATTGACAAGGGTTGTGGTGAATATGAGCTACATAATGTCTTTCATGTTGAACAACAACCTATACCTCTACCATCTTATGGCTTACGATATATGTCTTCTAGCTTGGAAACTAAGGACCCTCATGTTCCCTCTACAAATCAAGGTGAATCGTCTAATGTTGTTTAATGTATCATCAATGGGACCGTTAATGCATCTTCCAAATATCTTGACATTTCATACCTATTACATGACAATTCCATCCTCACAATTCGAACCTCATCGCCATATCCTGATTCCATTGCCCAAGACCAAAAAATTAGACCTACCCATACAAAAGATTGAAAATAAAAAAATTAGAAAAGTATTAGACTTAAAAGAGAAAAATGTTACTATAACTATACCGGGGGCATTAAAAGTCAAAGAAAACTCCATCTTGCCCATAGCATCACACGAGTATTTTCTTGAAGCAAAGAAAATTAATGTGAGCATAAAAGAAAATCAAAAACAACTCCATAAAAGTGAGCTTTTTGGTCCCCCATCATCTTCCTTCCATGACACTTCCACCATATTCCATGGTCAAATCCTTTCATCCCACTTATCTCACAATCACCACTAATCGATTTCCCACCATGCCTCTCACACCACTATCACCACTCCTTCATCCATCTAATTCCTTCATTCAATCATCCCATAGCAAAAACATGACAAAAATTCAAAAAAATCAAAACATGTCAAAAATTCAAAGAAACCATGTCAAAAATTAAAGAAAACAAAAAACAAACATTGAGCAATAAATAAAGGCAAACCATCCTTAATTAATGCTAATATAGTCAAGTTACCTAGCCAAATAATCCAAAATCATAGTCATGTCTTGCTATCAATCTCAAACAATCATCGTCAATCATCATCTTTGGGATATATCATTCCTGTTGATGATTACAATATACAGCCTTCTAGCCCTCCTTCTAGCGCCAGAAAACTGTTGATGACTGTTTTGATGCAATCATAACAATAAGTTAAAATTCACATATAATGAACTGAAACTATACTTGAAAGATAAGGAATCATTTGAGATTCAACTAATCCCAAGTCTACAATGGTTCGGTTGGTCAAGTTCAGTTGGTCAATGTGAAGCTGTAATGTTCAAGGGGCCTTACGTAGTTTAGGTTTGTTTTGTGGTTTACTGGCCTAAGAATATGCAAAAAGGTCATAGATTTCAACAAGTATTCTGTTCATTTGCATAAAGGTGATACCGTGCTGCAAGTTTCAGAGGGTTTTCTTGGATTTTTTTGCAGCTTTCTTCTTCATGTACTTATGAAAACTGTCTACTTAGACTCTGTTATGCATGCTTCTTCAAATTTGAGACAATTTCCTTTGGATTTCTACGTTTTCAGCTAAATATTTCAGATGGGTTGGGAAAAGTTAGAAAGATCTACTCTATACCTCATTTAATCTACCGAAGGATCTAATTGTTTCTTTTATGCACTATGTAAATACCACAGTAATTTGATCAAATCCACAGTAATAAACCCTAAATGTAAGTTCTGAGCATTTTCACAAACATACATTTAAAATTGCAAGCTCTCAAAGAAGATATTTCAAAATACAAAGAAGAGCAGGAGAACACTCAGAAGATAGATGCAGAACTCCAGATTCTATTGTATTAGAAACAAATAGTCATACATGATTTACAATGTAGGAATGACTCTTAGTTTCATTGATCATACTACAGAGAACTTACAAGCTTTACAGATACAGTAAGGCAGCCAGACATTCCACGCGCACCTTACTGCAGACAAACAGGCGACCTCCTTCTTCTACTCTAAACTATGCTAAGCTAACTTGCTGTTTTTTCCTAGAATCCCTGTTGTAGGCCCTAAAAATCCCTGTTGTAGCCCCTGTTGTAAAGTATTACAGTGTAGAGAGGCACAATATATAACATTCTGATTGTCCTCACTACAGCAAAAACCTAACTGAACCCCTGGTTCAAACCTCTAGTTACAGCAATAAATACAGGTGAACCAGTTCTCAAAAATATCTCTGAGCAGTGTCAAATCTGGGTGAAATATTGCCCCTTCTGAGAAGTTCCGGCAGCTGGGCAATAACTTCTGTTTGTCTGTTGTAGTAATACCTCTAGCTGCAACTCTGTCTTTCACTTGAATGGCCTTGACTTTTCGCACTTTATCCTTATCTTCTTGCTCCTGAGATTGGATTTCCTTCCTCCATGAGGTCACTGTGTTGACTTTCCAGCTGCTTCCTCAACTGCAAGCCTGCAAGACAAGACAAGCAATAAGTTTCACATTTATCACATAAAAAGTAGGAAATTAAAATAAGCGTTTAAATCCAGGTGACTGCGCAAGATCGTGGAAATCGGATCCAAAAATCCTCTCAAAACGCGTCAAAAATGCGTTCAGACTGCTCAAACTTCATCGGGTCAACCATCGCTGACCGAAAAATACCAGAGGCACCAAAAAAACACTTTAAAATTCCACCGCCTCATTTCCCACCCATCGGCATGACCATCGCTATCGGTGTGTCAAAAAAAAACACTGTTGGTCGACATACTTCATCATCATGATATTCCGCTTCTGCATATCGGGGAAAAGAATAACATCATCATCATCATCATGTTGAAGAAGACTAGGAGGATATGAATATGATCATGTTGCCGAGGAAAGGAAAATGATGGTGACGTCATCATGATATTCGGGCTTCATTGAAATGCTAAGGATGACGTCATCATCATGTTCAGTTAAGGTCAGGGGATAAATGCAATATCGGGTCACCTAAGGAGCGTGATCAGGATGATGAACGTAATATGATCCTCTTGCGGCCAAGGTAACCTTCTCGAAAGATCAGGATGATGAGGATCATCATCATATTTGGGGCTTCTGTCGAACATAGAATAAGACGTCATCATCATACTTCGCGAACCAGATCGTGCTTGAAAAAATATCCTGTTGAAGGAAAAATGTGATGATGATGATCATCAGGATATTTGCTTCTTCGTTTATTAGATCGGGATGACGTCATCATGATATCCGGAGCCTTCGTTAAATTAAGAACATGATGTCATCATGATATTTCGCCAACCGGATCATGTTTGGGAAATATCCTGCCGAAGGGAAAATGTGACGATGATGATCATCAGGATATTTCAAAAGGTTGTATTTCATCGGCAGGAGGACTTTACGAAATATCGGGTGAACAAACAAGATCATGATGATCTTGATAACAAGACAGGATAAAACAATATGATGATGACCCTCCTCATCGAATTATCATGATGACGTCATCATGATATTTTGTCTTCGAAGCACAAGGATGAGTTGAGGTCATCATAATATTGCGCCAGGGTGATATTGTAAAAAAATGATCATGCTGTTTAAGGAATGAAATATCGCCCTCTTCTGAATAGATAGGGTGATCATCATGATATTGCACAAAAAGGCGATCAGGAGGATATGAAGATGATGATCCCCTTTATCGATTTATGATGATGATGTCTCCATCACTTAGCGAATTTCAGCGAATGACCCTCGTGAAAGATCAGGATGATGATCATGATTATGCAAAAGGAGATCAGGAGGATATGAAGTTGTCATCATCATATTTCAAACTTCAGCAAATATCATGATGATGACCTTGCGATAGGATTATAACATGCGCATGCAAATATGCCGAAGGTGGATTTTCTAAGGGTGATCAGCATGATATGATAAGATTAGGTAATGTTGAAATATCATGATGATGCATAATGCGCATAAGGCCATTTGACGGGTAAAAAGCACTGCCACCTAAGATTGACGTCCGGATGTTGCGACTGCATGATTTTTATCGGGTGATAGACCAAGATCATGATGATCTTGACAACATGACTTAGGATATAAAAATATGATGATCCTCCTGCGAATATCAGGTTTGACCAAAACTTTGACCGTGCATAACTTTCACATATGGAAGAATTTTCAAGTGAAGTAAAAGGCAAACCTACATGGAATTTCAAGCTCTTTCTAAATATGAGGTCATAGAAACAAAATATGAACTTTGACAAACTAACCTCATAATGATGACCTACCTTATCCAAGATCATGATGATGATGCACCTGACCTTCATTTTTACCAAACCGCCAGAAAGCAGAAAAAACACAAGCAGAAGCAAAAAGCAAACATCAGCAGGGGTCCCCATTTTGCTAAGGAGCATAATGGGGCATGTTGTGAACATCACAACAATTCCCTATCCTTATGTTGTTTTAGGGATATATCATTCCCTGCAATGAAAACACTATCTTTATCCTTGATCAATCGACAATCAATCAATCATAGGTTTTTATATTACTAGGGGAAACACCTTGTTTGTCTTTGTGTGGTTTTGTGTAGGCTTGCATGTTTTCTTGGGTGTGTTATCATTTTACTTGCATTTGTATCAATCCTTGTAGCATATTGTCACAATGACATCATGGTATTCCATACAATGGTCCCCAATGACATATGTTTGCTTGTCTATGTTATCATGTTATCTTGCATCAACATTATCATTTTATCTTACATTTACATTATCATTTCATCTTGTATCTACATTATCATTTTATCTTGCATTAGCATTATCATTTTGTCAGCATTATCATTTTATCTTGTATTAGCATTATCATTTTATTTTGCATTAGCATTATCATTTTATCTTGTATCCACATTATCATTTTATAGATTGAATTCTAGCATTATAATTTTATCTTTCATCTACATTTGTCCTTGTAACCTACCCATCACAATGGTATCATGGTTTTTGATATCATGGTGCTATGTGACATAGGGTTTCTTGTGACCTTATCGATTGTCCCATCATAGTACCCACTAAGGTTGTGAAATGCCTTATGATGTGCCAAGGCATCCTTTTATGCATGAGACACATCGTCACCCTAGTCTTTATACCTTGGTGCATAATGTCTAGTGCTATATTAAAAATCATGATTACTCACCTGACGCCGCATAACGTTTCTTTCACCATCTTTTATTTGTCCCTCTTTTCCCCTCATCCCATTAGTCTCATCCATTTTAAGAGCCTACCCATGTTCTTCTAACCTACCTATCCTCTTGAGGGGGCATCCCAATCCCATCATCCCATCCTCACATCCTTTTCACTCTTCATCCATATCCTATCTACTTTGAAATGATGTTACTTCACTTACTCATAACATCATCTCAAAGAGGGGCAAAATGTAGACACCTAAAATTGACCCTGTCCTTATGACATCACCCAGACATCCATTCTTGAGACACCTGGTGACACTTTCATCCTAGGCCCCTTTCATTATCCAATTAATTAAATAAATTATCTTTATTTAATTAATTAATTTTAGTCCATTTTATCTATCTTTGAGATGATGTTGTGACTAAGAGAAGCAACATCATTTCAAAGAAGGTAAGATATAGATGAAGAGGGAAAAAGATGTGAGGATGGGACGATGGAATTGGGATGCCCCCTCGAGAGGATAGATGGGTTAGAAGAACATGGGTAGGATCTCAAAATGGTTAAGACTAATGGGATGAGGTAAAAGAAGGTTAAATAAAAGATGGTGAAAGAAAAGTTATGCTACATTAGATGAATAATCATGTTTTTTAGCATAGCACTAGACATTATGCACCAAGGTATAAAGACCAGGGTGATGATGTGTCTCATGAGTAAAAGAATGCCCCAACACATCACAAGGTGTTTGACAACCTTAATGGGTACTATGATGGGACAACCAATAAGGTTGCAAGAAACCCTATGACGTATAGCACCATGATATGGAAAACCATGATACCGTTGTGATAGGTAGGTTACAAGGACTGATGTAGATGCAAGATAAAATGATAATGCTAATGCAAGATGAAATGATAATGTGCATACAAGATAAAATGATAATGCTAATGCAATATAAAATTATAATGTTGATAAAGTGATAATGTTAATGCAAGATAAAATGATAATGCAAATAAAAGATGGAATGATAATGCAAATATAAGATAAAATGATAAAAATGATAATGTTGATGCAAGATAAAATGATAATGTGGACAAGAAAACATTTGTCATTGGGCACCATGATATGGAATACCATAATTTCATTGTGACAATATGTTGCAAAAATTGATACAAATGCAAGTAAAATGATAACACACCCAAGAAAGCACACAAGATTACACATAACCACACAAAGAAAAATAAGGTGTTGCCCCTACTAAGATGAAAATTGATGATTGATAGAGTGATCAAGGATAAAGATAGTGTTGTCATTGAGGGGAATGATATATCCCTAGAACAACACAAGGATAGGGAATGATATATTGCAAAGATGATGATTGATGATGGATTGAGATTGATAGCAAGATAGGAAATAAAAATGAGGTATGCTTTTGGATGATTTGACTAGATTGGTTGACTAGATTGGCATGGATTAAGGATAGATTGCCTTAGATTTATTGCTTGGATTTTTGTATATTTTAATTTTTTTGGATGTTTGACATGTCTCAATTTTTTTTATTTTTGACTTGTTTTGTCTTTTTCTAAATTTTTGACATGTTTTTGTTATGGGATGGTTGAATGAAGGAATTGGATGGATGAATGAGTGGTGATAGTGGAGTGAGAGGTATGGTGGGAAATTGACTTATGGCGATTGTGAGATAAGTGGGATGAAAGTGTAGACACCCAAAATTGACCCATTTTAACATTTTTACATTTATTGCATTTTTACATTGCATACATTATTTCATCTAGTCCCCTTGCCTATCCAATAGATCTAGGGTGTAAGAGAAATTGGTGTTATCTGTAGAGGGCTTGCCACCCTACTTCAAAAGGTGGGAACGACCCAAGCAACAACAAGCTAAAGCCAAGCTCTTTCAATCCTCTATATAAAATAATGTGTTTGTGATGAAAGTCATAAGCAATAGGTGTTGTTATGTCATACCAATGAATGTCTCCCTTAGTACCTTATGGTGCATGAAAACTTCCAGAGTGTAACCTCTATAGGCTGGGAGACCTCCTAATCAGAGCGAATCACCACATGTATGACCACCTAAATGAAAGCCCTTACTAGAAACCTAGTGTAGTAGCCAAAAACCTTCTATCTATTGGCGCAAGAGGTTAGAATATAGTCCTCTGAAGCCATCCCACATTCTCGTAGTTTAAAGTAGAGATAGAAAATTCCTGGAGATCTTTGGGTCTTTAGGAATTCAAAGTTTTGTATGCCTGAGAATTGAGTGTCGTGCAAGGGGGAGAAAATGCTACCAAACTTCTAGGCTATCCGCTTTGAATAAGTGTGTCTAGAGTAATCCAAGTGGGAATCCAACAAATATTTTCCTTGCCTAGACCAGGTTGTAAATTCTTGTGAATGTCTGGTATGCATGTGTCTTCACAATCATTTGTTTTCTTGTCAAAATTAGCAAAGACATCCTCAAAAATAAAACTCTGTCACAGCTAGCCACTTTTGAACAACAACCTATTGCCTTTGACCATCAGCTAGTCACCTTTGATTATCAGCAGCTCGCCTCTGGTTATCTTGTCATTTCTTTCTGCTTATGAGCCAATCACCTTTGGATCCTTCACAATCACCTTTGAACCATACTCTATTGCATTTGAACAACAACAACTCACCTTTGATCTTTAGACAGTCACCTCTGGATTATTCTTGGCTACCTTTGGATCCTTCACACTCACCTTTGAATCCTTCAGCATCGCCTTTGGTCAGTCACAGACTTATGTCAACTTGTTGAGCACCAAATCCTATTTTTAATCAATCCATCATCTTTCAGACATTAAATCAGTTAGTACACCATCCTATCTAGCCCTAATCATATCAGTTTTGGACAATTGGGCCATGCACCCTTTGAGACTCTAAATCAATCATCCAACATCAACCAAATCAAATCCCTTGGCTTTGGTCATCCCAACATTATCAATTATCTTTGTCTATCAATCCATCAATTATCCAATCAATCAAATCTGACTGAGCCAAAATCAAATCACCAATCAGACCCAATTAATCTATCCAAATCAACAAATCAACAAATCAATCTATCCAAATCAATCCATCTAGGAGTCTCAACCTTATTGCATAAGTCCAAAACCTCATGACTCAAACCAGAAGCCAATATAAAGCAGCCATGGAAGACAACCTCAAATAGTTTCAATCCACTCCCCTTAAGGATGCTTCGCAATTCATAGCTGGAATGCCCTCTAGTATCTTTGTACCTGAAGGTTATACTGTTGGACCATCATCATCATCAATCTTAGCACAACAACAACATCTTGAGCCCTCATCCTCTGCATTGATACCAAAATCTCCATATGTCTATGAGGATTCATTGGATGATCAAGAAGATCTTCAAGACCCCAAATATTTGGAACATGCCAATAAAATCATACAGGGCAATCAAGAACAAATTCTCCTACAAATAATCCAAGTTGGAGTCAAATTGCCAAGAAATTTTGATGTGTCCACAATTCGTAAAGAGGACCCTACTAGTCTTGCTACAGAGAACCATGTGGCTATTGTCACCATGTCTACCAAGTCCACCATACCCTCAACACCATGTTTGCCTAACCAACACACTCATATACCCCAAACATCATTTGCACCTATGAGACCAAGTCAATCAAATGTCACTACACCAATGGAGCCATTATTGACACCATCTTATGCTCTCACTTCAATGGTCTCTAATATGAGTGTGCCCTCCTTTCGTGTGTCAGTTCCCATTCCATCTGCCTCTATGAATGTCATTTCCACTCAAGTCACTCAGGAACCACCTATTTCCAACTTGAATGTATGGCATGTTGGGCCACCCCTAATATCTAATGCATCCTCACACATCACTATATCACCCAATCAACCAATTCAGACCTTGCATGTCACATCTAATCCTAACATATCTCTTATTGATCAACCTATCGTATCAAATGCACATTCCAACACCCATATGTTGATCAACTTCTTTCTCTCAGACCACAACCCTCTAATATCCAGATGTCTTATGTTACTCCACCATCCATTTCTCAAGTTCCATTAATCTCTACACAACCCATATCTTATACCAACACTTCATTTGGCTCCCATGTGATACCTACCTATACTGTCAACCCAACACCAAATTCATACATATCCCCTCCACTTAGTAGCCATGCTCAAAACACTTTTAGCCAACCTCAAAACACATAGGTTCCACCATACAATCCATCACAACAATATCCTTCGAATCAACAATTGACGTACCACATCCCTCCACTAAGCCATCAAAATCCTATGCAACAACAACAATCACCTACATCTGATTATGAACAGCAATTCAATCAATTAGAACAAAGAATGATGGACATGAGCATTGGCCAAAATAAGAAAAAAAATTCCTTTGAGGAGGTGTGTCCCTACCCCTTTGACAAATCACAACAAATGATACCATTTTCCCCACACTTTGAAATAACACAATTCAACAAATACAAGGGAAAGGAGATCCAATTGACCACCTTCGAACATTCTACATTACTTGTCTTGATGTGGCCTATAATGACACATATCATATTACTATTCCCTCAAAATCTATGGGGACAAGCCATGGAATGGTTTTCTCATTTGCCTCTGGGCATTAAAACCTTTAAAGAATTGGCAAGAAAATTTGTGTCTCACTTTGCGTTTAACATAGAAAATGAAATCACTATGAATGATCTCATCAATAATAAACAATGAAATGATGAAACCTTTTCATCCTTCATTCAACAATGGAGAAACATGACTAGTAAGTTCTCTTGGCATATGCCTGAAAAATAGCAAGTTGATATCTTTGTTCAAAACCTCCATCCCGAATTATCATTCCAACTACAAATGTATAGTGCAACCTCATTCGATGAAATCATATCTAAAGGGAGCAACATTAAGAAAGCCCTAATTGCAAAGGGCCTTATCAAAATCTTCAAAGAAAATAAAGATAATCCACAATCCTCAAATGACAAATCTCATTTTTGGAACAAAAATAAAAATGTTGTAAATGACAAAGTTGTAGACGCAAAGAATGTCCAAACTGTGCAATCACCTGTCTGTATCCAACCAACACCTAGTGCCCCACATTTTGTTCCCTGTGATCAAGTGAAAGCAAACCCACCAACAAGATGCAAATTCACTCCCTTGGGAGAACTAATTGAAGTTTTTCTTAGGAAGCTAGTGCAATAAGGAACTATCACTTTACCTGAAGATAGACCAAACAAAGAACCACAATTTAAACCCAATTGTTACAAGGATAATGACTACTATGAGTATCATAGGGTAAAGGGACATAGTATTGTTAGCTATATGAAATTGAAACACATGATTCAAAATCTCATCAATCAAGGACTTGTTAACATTACATCACCACAATCAACATCTAACTATGACCTTGATACTTATAAGAATCCCCTTCCCTCACATGATAAAGAAAGTGCTTCCAATACAGGGAAGAATATCAATTATACCTATGAGTCCACCATCAGCCGTATTGAGCAATCCCAAATCTCTACTATTACCATAAGAGGAAAAGCACCTGATTGTGCTATTACTACTCGTAGGAGCCATGTAACCATCTAGGGAGAAACATCACCTGTCATTCATCCAAATTTAGGCTATAATATCCTTGAGCATCTTGGCAAAACCCCTACCCATATTTCTATTCTAGAGCTATTACATATATCACCAGCTCATAAAGCCATCCTTGATAAATCCTTGCAAGAGTCATCGGTACCAAATGATATAGATACAATGCAATTCCAAGCCATGATGGCAAGTATTGCATCTCCCCATCATTTAACCTTCTCCGATCAAGATCTTTTATCCTCTGATCCATCCCATCATGATGCACTCCATATTGAAGTATATATCAACCAACGCCGCATTAAACAGATACTAGTAGATGGTGGAGCTAGTTTGAACATGTGTTCTTTGAAATTAATAAAACTATTGGGATACTCTAAGAATAATATTGACACTTCCAAATGCATAACTATCAAGGATTATGATGATGGAGAAAGAGATTCAGAAGCAATCATTCAGCTGCCTATAAGGGTTGGTCCTATCACTATTGATACTCAATGCCAAGTCCTAGATGTTAAGTTTCCCTATAATATTATCCTCAGTTGTCCTTAGATACATGCTCTAAAGGTAGTACCATCTACATATCATCAATGCTTAAAATTCCCATATAATGGTGTGGAAATCACAATCCCTGTGGATCCCAATGCATTTGAATATTGTCGAGCCTTCCAAGCTACCTATCAGAATCACAATCATATACCCAGCAATACCAAGGCTCATCCATCCACATCTTATGTTGATCCATCTAACCTAAACAAGCCCTCCACTAGCAAATCCATTCCCAACATCAAAATTAAGTATGAAGAAAAAGGACTTGGCGAGTATAGTCTACAAGAATCTTGTTGTGTGGGAGCCTTAACTTTGTCACCCAAATCTTATGGTAGATTATCTGTAGCTAAAGCCACTTCATCTAAAGCCACTATCACCATACCTCCAACTGTGTTTATCCAATCAAGACTACTTGATGATGAATATGTTGATAGTAACATGTCTACTTGGATCTTTTATGATGAAAATGATCAAGTCTCTCTAGAAGTAGAACGGTATAACAATGGATTCATGATCATCAAGAATATGGACTATAGAGGAAAAAGAGGACTAGGATCACAAGAACAAGGCCGTTTGGAACCTATCATTGTCACTAAGAGGTTTAATAGGTAAGGTCTAGGATACCAAAAGGAGGGTCTGCCTTCCTCAGACACTAAGTTTACCCTTGATAAAGTAGCTGAGGCCTCTTTTGCGGAAGAGACCACTAGTGAGGATATCATTATTGACTCTTCCTTCCATATCACTGAATTATTCAAAAAAAATTCCATTTTCATGATATCATCTACCTCACCATCTACATCCTCTGACCTTCAACTTCTCTATCTTAACCTAATTGATTGGGACCAACAGGGGGCACATGTCTTAGATATATTTTAGAATGATGAGCCATAGTAGAATTCATGGGATTAAGGAAAGGTTTACTATTGGGAGACCACAAAATAGGATTCACAGTCAATCTCCCTCAATTGGCATATTTTGGTGGAAGCATCAAATCCTCTAGTTGCAAAAATTAAATAAATAAAATTAAAAAAGAAAGGTCACCAGGTAAAAACTGCAAGGTGCCTTTTGATCATGAAAAAGTAAAAATAAAGGATGTATCCAAGGGTGAAAACCCATATGAGGTGCCCAAGTATAGAGGATTTGACCTTCCTTTGACCACAACACATCAAAAGCGGTCATCTTTGTTGATAGAAGATTCTAAGGAAATCAATTTGGGCACAACATAGAATCCAAAGATCACATTCTTAGCAGCATCATTATCAGATGAAGAAAATGTTAATTTCATGACATTTTTCATGAAAAGAGTAATCAATTTTACATGGACCTATGCAGATATGCCTGGTTTAGATCCTTCTTGTAGTGCATCATCTGGCAGTATCCCCAAATGCCAAACTAGTCAAACAAAAGACACAAAAAAAAATTGCAAATAGCACTTCTAGTCAAAGCAGAAATTTAGAAGCTCTTGGATGCCAAGTTCATTAAGCCCATTGACTATCCTGAGTGGGTCTGCAATTTAGTACCAATTGCAAAACCTGATGGATGGATTCGCTGCTGCAATGATTTCAGAGATCTTAATAGAGCTTGTCCCAAAGATGACTTTTCATTACCAAGCATAGCTACAATTGTTGATCTCACAGTGGGGCATGAAATGCTCTCATTGATGGATGAATTCTCTAGGTATAATCAAATCAGGATCGTAGAGGAAGATCAACATAAAACTTATTTCATATGTCGATGGGGTACTTACTATTGGGTTGTAATGCCTTTTGGTCTCAAGAACGTAGGTACCACCTATCAACGAGCCATGACTGCCATTTTCCATGATCTTTTCCATACTATAATGGAGGACTATGTTGATGACATCTTGGGAATATCCAAAACAAGAGAAGACCATATACAAGTATTGGAACAAATCTTTGACAGGTTAGAAAAATATCAAGATTGAATCCCAAGAAATGTATTTTTGGTGTAACTCTTGGAAAATTATTGGGCTACATAGTCTCTCGAAGAGGCATTGAAGTTAATCCTACCAAGGTAAAGGCTATAGTCACCATGCCTCCTCCATCAAATTTGAAACAACTCTATAGCCTTCAAGGTCAATTGCAATCCATCCGCAGGTTCATCATACAACTCATAGATAAATGCCATCCTTTTCAGCATTTGCTCCGGAAGGGAAAGACCTTTAAGTGGGATGATAAATGTCAGCAAGCCTTTGATTAGATAAAAGAATATCTTGCAATGCCTCCTATATTGGTGCCACCTATTCCTGATTGACCTTTGCTCTTATATACTTCCTCAATGGTAGTTGCCCTAGGTACTTTATTGACTCAGCACGATGACACAAGAAAAAAACATGCCATCTATTACATCAGTAGGACTCTTGTGGGTTATGAGCTCAACTATACAACAATGGAAAAAACATTCTTGGCTGTGTTGTTTGCCCCTCAAAAATTGAGACACTACATGCTCAACTAGTCAACAAAGCTCATATCTACATTTGACCCACTTAAGTATCTCCTCTCCAAAGTAGCACTTACAGGAAGGATAGCAAAATGGGTGATGATTCTTAGCAAATTTGACATTGAATATGTTGATTGAAAAGCCATCAAAGGACAAGTCATTGCAAATCAACTTGTAGAAGCATTGATAACAGACACCCAACCTATTCATTCTAAATTCCCTAATGAAGAAATATTCAATGTCTCTTCTTTCAAAGTTTGGCAGCTATACTTTGATGGTTCTTACATGCAACATGGGGTTGGGACTGGAGTATTATTCATCACCCCCAAGGAGATTGCATTCCCAAATCATACAGAATTGCCTTTCCTTTCACAAACAACATAGCAGAGTATGAAGCCTTGATCACAGAATTACGTACGGATGTCCAATGGGATATAAAAGAGCTACAAGTCTTTAGAGATTCTCAGCTAGTTATCAAGCAAGTCCAAGAAGAGTATCAAACAAAAGATGAGAAACTTCTCCCTTACAAATTGATGGTCGATGATTTTAATAAATACTTCTCCAAGATCACATTTGAGCAGATCCCCAAGATCAACAATAAGGTAGCTGATGCTATGGCAATAATTGGTTCTCTTTTGGACATGCCCGCCAACATACAAAGATGTGAATTTTTGGTTGAACAACTCGTAGTCCCAGCTTTTGAAGTGCCACAATCTAAGCCCATATGTAAAATTGTTGGTCTAGTTTCCCCCTAGTATGATGACATATATGAGTACCTAAGCAAGGGTACTTTCCCATCTCACCTATCCAATACTCAACGAAAAACTTTCATTCACTGATCGCTGTACTATCCTTGGAAAAACCATTTACCGTAAGAGTCTTGATGGTATCCTCCTTAGGTGTCTTGACTTAGGAGAGGGTAACATTGCTTTATGAGAAGTACATGAGGGTGTCTGTGGTTCACATTCCACCGTCCCTAGTCTTACCAAGAAACTTCTAAGAGTTGGATATTATTGGCCTACCATGGAATAGGATGCACAACAATTTTCCAGAAGGTGTATACACTGTCAAAAGCATGGAGACCTGATACATGCCCCATCACATGAACTCCAACCTCTCACAGATCCTTGGCCATTTTCACAGTGGGGACTCAACTTCATAGGGAAAGTCCATCCACCCTCATCTAATGGCCATAAGTTCATTATCACTGCTACAAAATATTTTACCAAATGGGTGGAAGCCATACCAATGACTTACATCACTAGCAAGTAGATATCAAAGTTTATTCTCCATTCTATCATTTGTATATATGGTGTCCCACAAGCCATCATCACTAACAATAGACACCCATTTAAGAATTAGGAGGTCCATGATTTGTGCAACAAATTTCATATCCAACACAGATTTACCACACCATACTATCCTTAGAGTAATGACCAAGATGAGGCCTCTAATAAGACCATCATAAAAATCCTCAAGAAGATGGTCAATGAAGTTGGTCATGATTGGAACCTCCAATTGAATCCCACATTGTGGGTTTATCAAAAAAGTGTTAGAAATCCTACTGGAACTACTCCCTATGCCCTTGCTTATGGAATTGATGCCATCCTTTCTATCGAGGTTGAGATCCCCTCATTGCAGGTCTCGCTATAGCACATCATCTCCGATGAAGAGTACAGGACGTCCAGGGTTCATGATCTCAAGCTATTGGACAAACGACGAATCACAACACTTAACCATCTATAGGTCTATCAAAATCATCTTCAGCGTAGTTGCAACAAGAAGATCAGAGAGAGAAGGTTCCCGGTGGGTGACCTTGTTTTAAAAGAAAATCTGAGGAATCAATAGAACTGAGAGAAGCAGGGAAAATTTAAACCAAATTGGCTGGGGCCCTTCATTATTACATCAGTATATGGATCTAGAGCTTACACTCTTTCCACGCCTAAAGGCATCCCTCTAGATGAACCACTCATCAGTGTTCATCTTAAGAAGTTTTATCCTTGAGATTTGTATCCCATATCTGAAAAAATTACAAAAAAAATCATAAAAACTCCTGAAAAAATTATAAAAAAAATCATAAAAGTCCTGAAAAAATTTCAAAAAAATTCATAAAAAGCCCTAAAAAAATTACAAAAAAAATCATAAAAAGTCCTGAAAAAAATAATTATTTAATGGTGAAAATTTGGCAAACAAGCGCCTTGGATAAGTACCATAGTGAAAACTTGGTAAATAAGCACTATGTGTAGAGCTAGCTCTCATCATCTACTTAGTGATCTGTTTAGCACCCATTGCACCATATTGCTCCATCCATCCCATAATAATCTCATCCATCCATGGCCAAATTGTTCCCCTTTTTCATCTTGGTGCCTTACTTCTATCATGGTTAAGAAATTGTTGGAGTTAATGTATCATTTGTTGCCACCATCTAATATGCTTTGAGTCATCTATGACCATCCCATTCCATAATAAATTTCTATCACCTTGCCCATAATAAATTCTTCCCATACTGGGGGCACTTGCTTGCAGTTTGATCTTTGGGGTAGATACTTCAAGCATCATCATCTACACATCTCATCAATAAATAACCATTAGTCATCTATCACTCAAATCATTCTCATCAATAATCAACCACACCTCACCAATAAAAAATCACATCACTTCACCTCATCACCATCTCATAATAAATAAGAACTACATATTATCTCTATCGTTAAGTGCCTTGATCCCGTGGACATGGGTATGTAGGTAGTCCGGAGTATGAAGGAAATATCCAAATTTAGGCACAAGATGATACTCCTCTTTCATTTTCCACCCTTCTTCTGATCATCATCATCTTCATTCATCTCACTTTCTTCTTCCATCATCTATCTCCCATCATCAATAAACACCCAAAACTACATATCATCATGTCTCGTCATTCTCATGCGGTGCTTTGATCCCATGGATACAGGGTATGTAGGTAGTCTGGAATATGAAGGACGTATCCAATACTCAAGCACCTACGATTCATTCTTCCATCCCCCCTTGTCATCTTTCCTATCTTCAATCTTCTTCTCTATGACTAACTCAAGTGAAACCAAACTATGCAACTCACGATAGCTCAAGCACTTCTCAAATAAGGGATTAACTGAAGACATTTGTCCACATGCCTTGAGTCAACATTTTCTATGTCACTCCAACATCTTAGCCTTCAACAGCATATATCTTTCCTTTTAACAAGGCGCTATCTAATCCATCCAAGAGCACCCTAAATTTGGCAAGAGAACATGATGGCTATGT
The DNA here is from genome assembly GCA_027924645.1 of Cunninghamia lanceolata. Lineage (NCBI taxonomy): Eukaryota > Viridiplantae > Streptophyta > Pinopsida > Cupressales > Cupressaceae > Cunninghamia > Cunninghamia lanceolata. The sequence continues at coordinate 2,625,687 of BSBN01001720.1, read as the reverse complement.
CTTTTGTCTTCTTTTGATTTATCTTTTGTCCCTTTCTAATACCTAGTCAAGACTGGCTTGATCTATCATATCTTGGTATGTTGTGATAAAGTATAGACTAGGGCATGGTAATTTGCTTTCATATGTTGTGTTTGTGGGATGATGTTATTCTCCTACTATGCCTAATGGTATCTTGTACATGTTGGGATTAGCATCTTGCATATCAATACCTTTTTCATCTGAGAAGCTAAACAGTCTCTTATGAACTAAGACTATTCTATGCTAAGACTATTTCCCATACATATAACCAACAAGGTTTCATTATGTTTAGTGGAAATAAGTTCAAACCTTTGCTTGCAGAGTCAAAGTCCATCTCAAGATAGCTATTATTCATATCTTGTATCTTAACAAGATTGTATTAGTCTGTCACGCATTGGATACTCGACACCTTTGTCTTTATACCTTGGTGCATAATATCTAGTGCTATATCAAACATAAGGATTGCAAATCCCTAATTTCATATGCAACCATTTGAAGTTGCCTTCACTATCCATTCTTCATTCGATTTGATCAATGATTTCATCATCCTCTCTCCAATCATCATCCTCTTCTTCCTACAAAACAAGTGTGTTAGACATATCAATATCATCCATTTTCATATAGTATTTGCATTATCCATCTCATTATAAGCATTTATTATATAACCATCATTTATACATCTATGTATATTTTCATATCCATTATAACCATTGCATAACAAAATCATCATCATAGCATCAAATCATAATCAAAACATCCATACATATTGTTTAGAGGAAAATTGGATTTGTCAATGTTTTAATGTTTAGGTGTTTAAATCCGTCTCTCCACTATACATTGAAGGATCTAGGCTTGAATGGCAAGCACTATCATACCCTAGAGTCACTTTCAGATGTAGGGAAACTTGGATTAGGGAATTAATTATCAATTTTTCCTTCTCCTATGCTCAATTGACCATTAAAACCCTAATTATGCAAATACGACAACAAATTAATGAATTATGGAAAAAGCTCTTGCAGACAGGAGTAAAATGCCAAATTACAGAATACGTGTTTTTGGGGTTCCGAAGCGGAATAGTCAGGGACACTGGAGTGGGTGCCCAAGTCCAAGGTAGTTACTTTTTTAGGGAATCTGGATCTCCTTCGGACACTTATCATCCCTATAACTTCTATTTTCTGGTATCAGTCTGCAGAGGACACTGGAGCGAGTGCCCTAGTCTTGAAAGTGCTGCTTTGTCCATCTTTCCTTCAGATCATGAATCCCTGATGTCTGCCCAACCTTCCTGCAACTCCACTTTTCCCAGATGTGACACCTATAACCTACAATCACAAGACATGGTTTGGGGGTTGTGGTGTTTAGAGGTTTTCCTCAATCAAACCCCAGAGGACACTTAAGTCTCTAAACACCGTTTTAAGATAAAGAGAGCATGCCCTTGCAAGGCAGAGACCAAAAACCAAAGGAATCAATGATAAAAACATAATCGTATGTCACCTTGTAGTGAAGCTTTCATGGAGGAAGATGCTATGCATGCCATGAAGGAATTGATACTCAAATCTACAACTATCAACACACAAAACACACAAGTCTGCTCTTGCAACACAATAGAAAGCCCTTGAATCACCTTGAGAACACAATAGCTTTCTAGTAATCATCTAGTTTACAAATGAATGTCTACACATGCTTATATATGCACCTACAAGCATTCCTGCCAAGATTTTAAAAATCAAACTTTACCGTGTCTGTAAAAGAACCTCCTAACGGTCATAAACTGACACCCAGAAATTGGAGCTACCCTAAAATAGGGTAGGACTAGGGCGTGAGCGCCCAAGTCCTCCCCCTATTTTAGGCGGGGTACAACTCAAGGGGTCCCCCTAGGTCCTGTTTGCCATGGGACTTAGGTTTCATTCCATTGGGATGCTAAAAAATGAACTAAAATGTCCTAAATGCACTCTAAAGACCTGGGAGCTAAACTTTATATGGGAAGATCCCCCAAGGGGACATTTTCTGACATTACATTTAGCCCCCACTTTAATGTATGTATGAACATGAGGCCCATACATGCATTAAAGTAAGGTCACAAACACAACAAACACACCAAGCACGGAGAAGACACCAATCACATAGAAAATAGTAACAGGCATGCAAAACATGGAGAAGATAGTCACAATCATGCAGAACACGGAGCAGACAGTTAATGCATACAAGACACATTAATGTATGGAAGACAGAAATGATATCTTTTCTTTTCTTTTTCTCATATATATGAAATGCAAATGCAGGTACTGGAAAGTAAACAAACCTCTCATAATACACGATGCACCACTTAAGGGTGCAAGTCTTTGTATATGGGGCAACACACATGCAAGACATGCAAAACCTCCCAAAATGCACGAAGCACTCCCCAAGAGTGTTGGTCACTACATATGGGGCAACAAACACACCATACAAAACAAGCACGCCAAAACACACACATTTGAAGAGACGGAGAAAACACGACAGACAAGCAATGGTGTGTTCCCTATTTCTAGTCTCATCACCATCTTAGGCACATTACAGGTACACACTGATGATTGGACTTCACCACAACAATCACTGAAGACACACTTAAGGGTAGAGTTAGTCACAGAACTACTCCCCTCCTCTGCAGAGGACTTTTGAAAATGACAGGATGATGCAATCTGCTTTGAGAAATACACCATCCCCACCTCCGCAGAGGGCTTAAGAAAAAGGATATGCTCAATATCCCACCTCTACAGAAGGCCTACATGATTGATTGATTGAAAACAAACTCAAGATGCATGATGCACTACTCAAGAGCACAGGTCACTGCATCTGAGGTCAAACACATTGCTAACATCTATAATAGACAACTTACCTTATATGCCCCCACCTTAAGGTGGTTGATACTGGTTATTGATATCAAGCACGTTAAGGTAGGAAGAAAACACACAAGGGAACACCAATTTTTGCAAAGTCCATGCCTCCCGGAGGTGACATGTACTTTAATATCACCAAATGTTCCCACAAACACATCCCTGCAAGAAACATGTTAGTGTCTACAACATCATGATAAACAACAACATTAATGCATATGATTAATCACACAAAGAGCCAAGGTTATACAACAAATTTGGAGTTCAAGGATAACCAAGGGCTATATCATGAAGCTCTTTGAATCAAGTACCACCAAGGCTAGATTCAAAGGCAAATAAAGGTGCATAGAGAAATGATATTGTTAAGGTTTGTAAATGTGATAGAAACATCATAAAATTCACTACGCAGAAAGAATGAGTGCTTTCACTGGCCAAGCATCAGATAAAATATACAACCCCATCGTCATATTAGGAATTATAGTCCATTTTTTGATTGCTCTCGAAAGGGACACTAGGTCTGTATCAGTATAAATGTTTGTCCTCATCCACCCGCTAGATGGAAACACTAGAGGAAGGGAAACAATAAATAAGAGAGGAGAAAACAAGTGTCTTAGGGATAGTCATGTAGGAGGGTGCTCCCAAGTCACCAACCACAACGCTATGTCCATAAGACACAACACACAACAATGAAATCAGAGAGAGAGGCAATATAGAAGAATGATGATACAAATAGAAGAAGGTCACAATAGAGGCGATCTCCTAGTATCCCGAACCTTATGGGAGAATTCGAGGTCATCCCAGGAGGCCTAAACAACACATAACACATCACAGGGGAGCACATCATGAGGGAGATAAAGGGTTATAGATACTTACCTATAGGGTCTTCATGCTAAGTCTTATCATTAAGTAAATCATCGTCATCCTCCCACTCCCTAATGTTAGAGGAAGGTTGGATATAAGGTATCATAGCCCAATTCTTGTCTTGCTCATCATGTTGTTTATTGTTAGGATAATGTTTATTTGGTTGAATGTTGGGATCATTTTTTTTTTTGTTGAGATGCCAGGTAAGCTCGTCGCCTTCTCTTTCTCCCTTTTGCAAGTTTATGTTGGTATATTTTACGGCTTAGTTTTTGTAACATAGGGCTTTGATTTGTTATAGATTTTTGTGTTGTAGAGGAAGAAGCACCAAGATCAAAGGTCTTTTGTCTAGGTGGAATTTTTTCTTGTTGAAGTTTACTATCGTACTTATTCTCTATCCTCTTAGTGATGTCCAAATGACTTGTATATTCAAACAAAGGAGGGACATTTAAGGTCTTCTCTTCCTTAGTGAAATCCAAGGTGTGTGAAAAATCCACTAAAGGAAGAAGGTTGGTGGGAGGATCCACAGAGGTAGGAATTTGATTATTGTGAAATGAATGCTTATTTTCTACCCATGGAATGTTCTTTGTTAAAGGGAGCTCTTTAGTCACTAATGCTTCATCTTGGCCAGCGAGAGAAGTGGAATTACTAAAGCCATCCCTAGTTTTCTCATTTGAGTATTCATTTATAGGGGAAGTAGGATAACTTATGTGATCATCATCAGCCTTTTCCTTGCTACTCATAGAGAAGAACTCAGTTAAGCTTTCTAAAGTTGTAGGATGTTCACTCATGAGGGTTAAAAATTGGTCAAAATCAAGGTTTTTGATAAATGCATGCAAAGATACCATTGAAAAATGACATGAAGGGGCCATTTCAATGTAAGATCAGATTTTGAAAAAGCTTTTCCCACTTTATGCAAAAGTCAAGTACAAAACTATCTGCAAAAATAGCCTCAAATGCTTGATTTTTGTGCTTTTTCTAATGCAAGTGAATGGAACAAAGGATGTTGTAAGGATTTTGATCAAGGGGAGAAAGTTATTTTTCTGATATCAGTCCAAAAAAGCAAGGTATCCTTCTCAACACACTCTTGATGTGATATCAAGTTAATGCCAAGTCAAAATATAGTGAAAATATGTCAAAATAGATATTTTTTTCACCAAAATTCAATGCAAAATAACATAACAAAGGGTGTTGTGAAAAAAATGATGATGGACAGAAAATAATATCAGCAATAACAGCCTCTTGGTGCTAAAATATCCAACACAACATGTTTTCAGTGTCACTTAAGGTAAAACCCTAGTGAAAATATAGCAAAAATAGGCTATTTTTCACAGTTTTTCAACTCCAAGACCTAGAAAAAGAGGTGTTGTAAGAAATTTTAGGATGGACAATGAATAATATCAATAATATCAGTCACCTCAATCCATAAAATTGATCACAACATGCTTGGAGTGCAAACTAGGTCAAACCCTAGGGCCAAAATATCCAAAATGTGTAGTTTTTGCAAAATTTTCACTACAGGGGCCCGTTAAAAGGGTTTTGTGAAGCTTTTTATGAGGGGCAGAAAATTAATGCAAAAATATCTTTCAAAACACACCTATGGTGCAAATTTATGAGGTCGATAAGGTCAAAATTAGTGAAAATCATTATTTTCGAAGCCCTAGGTTTGAGATTTTGGAACAAAATGCTATGCAAATGGTTTGAAGTCTGATTTATGATGGAAATTAAATACTCTCAGATATGAAAATGATTTTCAAGCTTAATCATGCAAAATTCCCATGCAAATTTAATGAAATTGTACCAAAATTGCTAGTTTTTTGTTGAAATTTTCAATGCAAAAAATGCAAATAATTTAAATTTAAATGCAAATTCACACTAAAATGAAAGAATACAGCCAAATTCAAATTTGAATGAGCCTCTAAAATTAGTAGAGAAATCTGATAAAAGATTTTGCCTACAAACCCTAGATTTTGGAATTACTAGGTTATAAAATTGATAAAATTTCCACAAAACCCTAGCAATTTAAATGATGAAAATGCAAAGCAAGATTTTGAATTTTTGTATTTTTCTATAGTTTATATCAGATCTGATGGAAAAATCATGAATTAGGAAAATTTAGGAAGAAGTGACACAATTTAGTAAGCCCAACAATGCAATTTTTTTGTATTTTTCCAAATTTTCAATTTTTAAAAAAATTTCTCAATGCAATAAAGTAAATGCCTATATGAATGAATGAAATCACACCAAATCTATAGAAAAACACTCAGAAAGTTGCAATTTAAGTTCAAAGACACAGGTTCACCAAAATGTTTAGTGGAAAATTGGATTTGTCAATGTTTTAATGTTTAGGTGTTTAAATCTGCCTCTCCACTATACATTGAAGGATCTAGGGTTGAATGGCAAGCACTATCATACCCTAGAGTCACTTTTAGATGTAGGGAAACTTGGATTAGGGAATTAATTATCAATTTTTCCTTCTCCTATGCTCAATTGACCATTAAAACCCTAATTATGTAAATACGACAACAAATTAATGAATTACAGAAAAAAGCTCTTGCAGATGGGAGTAAAATGCCAAATTATAGAATACCTATTTTCAGGGTTCTAAAGCAGAATAGACGGGGACACTGGAGTGGGCACCCAAGTCCAAGGTGCCTACTTTTTTAGGGAATCCAGATCTCCTTCGAACACTGATCAGCCCTATAACTTCTATTTTCTGGAATCAGTCTGTGGAGGACACTAGAGAGAGCACCCTAGTCTGGGAAGTGTTCCTTTGTCTATCTTTCCTTCAGATCCTAAATCCATGATGTTTGCCCAACCTTCCTACAACTCCACTTTTTACCGCATGCGATACCTATAACCTTCAATCACAAGACATGGTTTGGGGGTTGTGGTGTTTAAAGGTTTGCCTCTGTCAAACCCTGGAGGACACTTAAGTCTTTGAACACCGTTGTAAGATAAAGAGGGTGTACCCTTGCAAGGCAGAGGCCAAAAACCAAAGGAATCAATGATAAAAACACAATGATATGTCACCTTATAGTGAAGCTTTCATGGAGGAAGATGCTCTTCATGCCATGAAGGAAATGATGCTCAAATCTACAAACAGCAACACACAAAACACACAAGTCTGCTCTTGCAACACAATAGAAAGCCCTTGAATCACCTTGAGAACACAATAGCTTGCTAGTAATCATCTAGTTTACAAATGAATGCGTACACATACTTATATATGCACCTAAAAGCATTCCCGCCAAGATTTTAAAAATCAAACTTTACCATGTCGGCAAAAGAACCTCTTAACGGTCATAAACTGACACCCAAAAATTGGGGCTACCGTAAAATAGGGCAGGACTAGGGTGCGGGTGCCCATGTCTTCCCCCCTATTTTAGGTAGGGTACAGCTCAAGGGATCCCCCTAGGTCCTATTTTCCATGGAACTAAAATGTCCTAAATGCACTCTAAAGACCTGAGAGCTAAACCTTATGAGGGAAAAGCTCCCAAGGGAACATTTTTTGATGTTACACATATAGCCAATATGCATCTCATCATCCATAGTATAGCACATAAAAACATAATCAATATCCATAACACATATGCATCCATAACAATAGGAACCATATATAAGCATCAAAATCCATCATCATGTATAAGCATCATGGGTCAATATATACAAGTGTCTATCATGTACAAGATATATACAAATCTGGCTAACAAAGATCCATCAAAATAATACAAGTATTGGCTCATAGACATCAAAGTGATACAAAATTGAGACAATATCCAAATAGAACTAGCCTTGGTGTCTGGTGGCACTACTCGATGATTCAATTTACCAAATGCGAGTTGCTACTATTCAAAAGTGACTTTTTTCACCAAAAGCACATGCCCAAGTCCTAAAACCCTAATGTTTGACCATATGTGCATCATTAAAGCCAAACATGACAAACCTGCACTTAACTATGATGCATTTCACCAAAGGTGACTTGCTGTCACTCAAAGGTGCATCACCTAAACATATGCACCTTTGGTGGCACGAACCTATTTATGACACATTTGACCCAAAATAAAAATAGAAATGGTAAGGTTTTCGACACATACCAGTGTGAGAGCTCCTATTGGTCGCCCATATGTCCTCACCCTCTTGGCCCGATGATCCTCACATGGAATTGACATCCTGGAATCTCACTCTAGCTCTGAAGCACTCCAAAGCAAAATAGCAAAGGACTTCTAAAAGAAAATGGTACAAATGAGGTGGAATTGACCCTTGGATCCTATTTATAGGACCCTAACCCTAATTTTCTTTTGAACCAAACCCTAATTCTTCTGTTTCATCCTCATGGTTGACTGTCCAAACCCTATTTCTTTGTGTCACATTAGCCTCATCTATCCCTTTCCTATCCTCTTGTCGCGAGTCATCCCATCCTTTTCTCGGTAGCCTGGTTTTCCTCTCGAGGGGGCATCATCCACCAGTTTCATTAGGGCATAGCTTGTTTATCCAACGTATCATATCTTCTTTGAAACAATGACCTAATAGACATTGTCTCAAAGAGGGGCAAAATGTAGACACCCAAAATTGACCCATTTTAACATTTGTGCATTTATTGCATTTTTGCATTGCATACATTATTTTGTCTAGCACACTTATAATCAAAATCTCATTTTCTTCCACACATTTATAATTAATTAAATAAATTTTATTTATTTATTTAATTTCTATTATTCCTCTATTTTCCATCAATAATTAAATAATTTTAAATTATTTAGTTATTCCATCGTTCTTCTTAAAAATAAATAAAGTAAATATTTTATTTATTCCCTCATTAAACATATAAATTAAATAAATTTATTTTTATTTAATTTGTATTATTCTTCCTACCAACATTCTCTCTTACATAATAAATTAAATAAGGATATTTATTTAATTTATTATGCATTTTCTCTATGCATGTCTCTCAAATTTCCTCCACCGTCGATATCTCCTTTCATCCTACGTCATTGATCACTCACCTTCCAAAGTATAAATGCCCTCATTTTTCTCATTTGGAACCCTAGTCTCATTTTCTACTTGCATTTTGAAAGCTCTCACGTTAATTACATTTTGAAAACTTGAATCCAAATCATTTTCTGCACTCTCTTTGCATGCATGTCATCCGTTTAGCATTTCTGAGCATAATCATGGCAGCTTCTTTGAATATGGTTTGCATGGAGAAGCAATTGACAATACAATCAAGAAATCAGAACACCCATGTGAATTTGTTTCGATTGCATGTCATTTATTTTGCCTAGGTTAGATTTCTTGAGGGTGTTTAGGGTTAGATCCAGTTTTCATTATTTGATCTAGATTTTTCCCTCATCATAGAAAGTATTTGATCATGGAAGGTGGTGAAAGTGTTGTGGAAGGAAGATGATGGGAGACCAACAAGCTCACTTTTATGGAGTTGTTTTTTATTTTCATTTATGCTGACATTGATTTTGTTTGCTTTGAGGAAATGCTTGTGTGATGCTAGGGGCAAGATAGAATTTTCTTTGACTTTTAATGCCCATGGTATAGTTATAGTATGATTTTTCTCTTTTAAGTCTAATACTTTTCTAATTTTTTATTTTCATGATTTTGTATTTGTAGGTCTTGGATTTTGTTGGTCTCAGATAATGGAATTAGGATATGGCGATGAGGTTTCAATGTGAGGATGAAATTGTGATGGAATAGATATGAAATGTTGAGATCTTTGGAAGAGGCACTAATGGTCCCATCGACGATATGTTCAACAAGATTAGAGGGTTCATCTTGATTTGTAGAGGGAATATGAGGATCCTTAGTTTCCAAGCTAGGAGGTGTTGGCAAGAGACACATTGGAGCTTCATGATTGTTGTCATTGATGGAAACAAAGTTCATCCCACACATCCGCAGGACATGGTGTGCCTATACCGGAAGTCAGATTGAAGAGTGTTGTGGTCTGGTAAGCAAGAACAAAGTATGTGGAAAGGTTCGACAGTCAGGTCCGGATCTCTCAGAGGAAGTATCTTTGGAAAGTGTAGACTTCGGGAAGTCAAGAGGAGTACCTTGACTAATAGATTCTAGGAATTGAGCCTCCGGTGATGAAAGAGTAAAGAGATATAAGCATTCAAGTATTGGGGTCTGGTTTGGTAGAACAGACAGAGGAAGAACTAACAGGCAGAGCATCAGAAGTTATTCCGGATGAGATTTTGATGGTGATAAAGATTCCTAAGGTATCATTCATGATTGGCCGACTTGTTTGATGACTTCTATAAGTTTCTTTTTGATCCGCATCACTTGGGAAGCAAGGATTCAGCTGACAGACTAGAGTTTGGGAAATATTGACTATTCCAGATGCCGACTAGAAAGAGGATGAAATCCTTTGTGCGGATATATATATCAAATGGATTTCGATGAGAAGGTGAGTGTGGTGTAATGTGAAGTGCAAAGAAAAGAAGGAGAACAGTGTGAAATCAGAAAGGAAGGTCCAGTATGTGAAAGGACAGTAGCACAAAAGAAGAGGAAGGATGAAGTGCAGCAGATCAGTTTACTGAGCCTAACTGGAACTGAACTCCAGCATATGTGGATGCTTCTCATCAGTTCAAGGATCTTTTTATTCTTCTTACAACTTGTAGATAGTGAGTCTCTTATAGGTAGTGAGCCTCTTGTGAGCAGTGTGCTCGGGCAGTGAGCCCTAATTGGCAAGTGCCATTTTGTATTACTATTCTTCTAACAGAGAATACAATCTTGGGTTAATCACCCCGTGGTTTTCTCCCTTAATAGGGTTTCCACGTCAAAAATATTGTGTCAGGTGCATTTCCATTTCATGATTATGTTTGCTTATTTGAATTGATGCTACATTAATGATTAAGAAAGTTCAGAAAGCTGAAATAATTAAGATAACTGATTCACCCCCCCCTCTCAGTTATCAACAGGAGGCATATATCCTAAGCCATAAGATGATAGAGACAAAGGTTGTTGTTCAACATGAAAGACATTATGTAGCTCATATTCATCCACTTTTCTTCCTCATTTGTTTCTTGTCCACTTCTACTTAGCCCTTTTATTTCTTTTTTGAGGGCCCACCCAAAATTTTTTTGAATGACCTCTTGAGGGGGAATCATTCCTCTATCATTTCATCCATCATACCTATAGTTAATTGGGGCATAGTTTATTTCTTTGATATCATATCAATCTAACCTCTTAATACCTCAAAGTCATCCAATACTAACATAATTGAATCCCACACATCTCTCTTGATTTCCCTCCTATCCAATCATCCTCATCCATTATATCCACATACATATTCCATCTAACCAAATCATCCTGCCCTCCTACTTTTGATATTGATAAGGTCATGGGCATAATGTTGAAAAATGTTCTGGACATCTCTTGATATACTTAATCCTTTCCAATCAATTCTATCACCTATCATCAAAAGCATTATCATGCAAAGTCCTGAACATAATACCTAGAGTTTGGCATATGATTCCTATGCGACATAGTCCTTGGAGATTGTATCCTAAACCCTTCCATCCATCCACCATGCATCATCCATCCCCCATCCATCCCATTCCTTATTGATAAACCTTTTATCCATCCATCCAATCCTACTTTTATCCTTGCCCTTAGACCTGGGTTTCCCTTGTCATTGGTATCTAGAAAAAAAGATATTCAAATGTAATCCAATGTCACCTCTCAAAATCCAAAATAATAAAACACATGTCCAAAATCCAAAAAAATAAAAACATGTCAAAAATTAAAAAAATTAAAACATGTCAAAAATCCAAAAAAACTAAAACATGTCAAAAATCCAAAAAAATCAAAGCATACAAAAATATGAGCAATAAATCAAATGCAAACCATCTATAATCCATACTAATCTAGTCAACCAATCTAGCCAGATCATCCAAAAGCATACCTTGGTTTTGTTTCATACCTTTCTATCAACCTCATCAACTCAATCAATCATCATCAATCATCATCTTTGGAATATATCATTCCCTAACCTTGTGTTGTTCTAGGTATATATCATTATCCACAATAAAAACACTATCCTTATGCAATCAATCAATCATCAATATGTCACAACTTGTTTTTAAACTAATTCATTTATTTTCATTGTTTTCGAGAAGACAGATAGTAGTGAGAGAAAATATTGTTTATGACGTTATTATTGATCATGTGGTTGAATGATGAAATGGACTAACTACCATCATGTAACTGAGGTGGATGCAAGAATAGTGTTGTTTTTCCCTCTGATGTGAGGAGAGAGAGTATCACCACGAAGAGGATGCTAGATTGCATGAGTTCAATGATCCTTATGCCATCTGGAAATACACACACATACACATATACTTAGTAGAGAGATCATGTTTAATTTTGTTGTCAAGATCTTAGTTGACTTGTGAAGGTTCTCTGTCGATAATTGTGTTTCAGGTAAACACAATTAGTGTTCTAGAGTATGCAATAGCGACATCTATTAGATAAGTGTGTTATGTATATCTACAAATTATTATTATTATTAATATTATTATAATTAATATTATTTTTATAGTTAAGATCATGTTTGGGAGGTATAAAATCTCTCCTTATTCTTCCTTATCATACTCCCTAGATGCTTGGGGAGTGGGAGAAGGAGCAGTCATTTCACACTCTCCACTTATTCCTACATGATAAGCTTCATGGAAGTGGAAGAGAGATTCTTGTGGGCAACACAATTATTATATACCCATAACTATTGGTGAGTAGGGTTAATATAGAAGGAGAGAAAGGACTTGTCAAGAGAGGACATAAGAGATTAGAAGCTATGAGGAGCAGACGTGACATAGAAAGTGACCACGGTAAAGACACGACCTGTTGTGTCATATTATAGGTAAGTCTATTATTCTTCATAGACTATGATGAAGTCTGTATAATAACCTTATGACTGATTATATCAGTAAGCATTAGAAGTAAAGATAAATGTGTTTATCTTCTGTTTGGCAAGCGGATTATCACCGTGCATAAGTAAATGTAGATTGCTTGTGTATCCTCTCCAGAGGAATAATGCTTTCTGTATTATCTTACTGAATCGGGAAAGAGGAATAGTTATGAATGACTCTATATATTTATCTAATCCTTGTCATTTAGTTATGCTTTGGAAATTCTAAAGAAATTGATACCTCTGAATAAGTGAGCCTTACAAATACATTTTAGACATCTATTTCTTTACATTGTTAGAGAAGATTATTAAGATACGTAGAATAATAGTCAATATAGTTCCTAAGTCCCTTCATATTAAATGTAGCTACTTCATTATGTAGCTTTAGTTTGAAAATAAATATATATAGATCAACTGTGATATATATATATATATATCGACTATGATATATAAACTTATTGTGATATATATGTATAGACCAACTGTGATATATATATATATATATATAGACTTATAGTGTCTTAAACGATAAGCCACTATGTTACTATGAGACTAATAGTGTTTCAAATGATGAGCCCATTGTGTTTTTATAGACGCTGATTGTGTTTTTGAGTTAGGTCGACTATGTTTTATCTGTTTGGCTGTTGGCTGATTATGTAATGTATGGAAGGCTGAATGTGTTATTAATAGGCCGAATACATTATTTATAGGTCAATTGTGTTATTAATAGGCTGATTGTGTCTCAAATAGAAGCTGATTGTGTTTCAAGAGAGGTCAATTGTGTCTTTTCAAGAGGCCAACTGTGCCTTATGTGTGGTTCGACTGTGCCAAGAAAATTTATTATGAGTCAATGCAAGTTAAGAGAGAGACCTAAGAGAAGGTCGTACTTGTAAAACAAAGTACTCTTCTCCCAACAATAGAAAACTGTGAGGACATAGAGTGTGTTGGAAAGCTTGAAAGGCTAGTTATGGAGTCAAAGTCATTGTGTAGGAGCACTTTGACATTAGGCCATTATTTTCAAGTATATAAAGAATGAGTTGTTTTTAGAAGCTATTCTAGAGTTATTTAAATTATATGTATTCTAGTTTTATAGAGAAATAATCTTCGGCCCAATCCTAGGCTAAGAATAGCCACATGATTGTCAAGAGATATACTCACTATGGAAATGGAAAGGTATGTTATATATTATTTGATACTATGTTGATATACATGAGGAAGTACATTTAATTCATTGGTACATGAAATTATAGTTAATCTTTGATAAATTATGAATCAAATATCTTAGATTAAGATAGACAAAGTCTTTAATCATAAAACCTTATGACTTAACTATCAGAATCTTGTATATATAGAAGAACACAGTCAACATGAGAATAGATAGATATGTCATTGAGTAGATGACAGGACGTCATAGACCCATGATTGCAAGAATACAAAGAGGGACTCGATGTATGTTTTAAAGTCACCTAAGCTCTTACCTTAGACTAGTCAAAATGACTAGTAGATAAAGGATTATGATATGTCTTTAAGACCAATATGACATAAATTGAGAAATAAGAATGTTGTCTCCAAATCAAGAAAAGAGTGAGTGAACATACAAATATATATTTCTATATAACTTTCACCAAAGTAATGCAAAAGTCACTTCCTGCATTGTTGGTTCACAATGTAATAGATAGCTAAACAATCAAATTGGGTCATACATAGATAGATCTAGAATACAGTTGTAAACCTGAATGTATTGGCTAGGACACATCACTAGTTCTCATATGACAAAAAGAAATTAGTTGATTCTCATTATCTATTACCCTTGCGAAGGGAAGGGCCACTTCTAGTGTGTGGGGGAACACTGATATGTGGTTAGAGTAAAAGCACTAGGGTGATGCTCACTCTCTCTCTCTCTCTCTCTCTCTCTCCTGCAATTGATTGTCCAAGACTTGTTAACATGAATACATTACTTATTTTGTAATTTTTTTGTAAAATTGTAAGTTGTAAGAAATGCAACCATTTGTTATATGTAGAATTTTGTTATTTGTATGTGAAGCAACCATTTTCTAAATATATATATTGTACTTGAAATTGCAAATGTAATATCTTTGATTATAGTTAAACAAAAAATTGGTGTGATGTTTGCTTTCAAATGTACTTAGGACATCTAATATTCCAGTTGGGATGTTACACATGGTATAAGAGCTACTAGGTTCAGCACTTGGACCTTGGATCTCATTGCGAGGTTTTGCAAGATTGACAAGTTATGCTAATGCGTAAACATTTGTTCTTGTATCAGAATGAGAGGAAATAGAAGGACAAGAAAGCAAGCCAAGAAAACAAAACTTAGTGAAATGCCTAAGATCACTATTAAGAAAGAACCATCTCCTAAACCAAAGACAGAAGATATGTAATGAGTTATGCAAAGGAAGCTTGGCTCACTAATTTTGAAACCATACGTATCCACCTGGAAAGGAGGAAACAACTTGAGGAGGAAAAAATATTGTCAACCCCTACTACTGTTAAGATTAGTAAACCATCCACTCATTGTGACATGCCTTTTGGGTGTGGTCAGGATATGCCTATTATGAGTCTAGAGGTGTTGAAGGAGTACTCACGAGTACAACCACCTACTAAGTTTGTGTTACTCGATTCTGACAGAGAGGAGGAACCAGAGGAATTTCCTATGTCAAAAAGTGATATTGAGACATTCCTTTTCAGAAAAAAAAAAATTGGTATTTGAATAAGAATGTAAAGATCTAGAAAGTGAATAAAGTAAAGTTTTGTCTTTTTGAGTAAGTGAATGCTTGTGTGACGAATCTCTAAGTTTTTGTATTTATGAACTTTCACTTTTATGATAGTGTATCAAAAAGTTACATGTTTTGATAAAATTCTATGCAAATTATTAGGTGTGGTAATGTTATGGAATAGTCTAGAAACCAACTAGGAGGGAACTCAGATGGCCCAGATCTTGAGAATAATCCCATGGTAAAATCAGATTGAATTTTGTCATTTTTGAATGAAACAAAAGGAAGATTGGAAACCCTGGTATAAGAAGTAAGAGGGGGAGAAACTAATCAAGAACATTACTCTAAAAGGAGAGAAGAATCTGGTTTCCATGGTGAACCTAGAGTAAATAATCAATACTCACAAATTCATAATGAGGCAAAAACTCATCTTACCAATGTGGTAGTTCAAGATATGAAGAAAGTTATACCCCCTAAGTTCGATGGAATAGTGAGTGGATATGTTGACGAGGCTTGGTTGATAGAGATGGAAAAATATTTTGAGAGAAGAAATTATTTTGAGATCACCAAAGCTATATGGGGAGCATATCAGTTAGCTAGGAAAGCATCCATGTGGTGGATGAACAAGAAAATGGAATTAGGATTGTGTTCCTTGAGTCTAACTTGAGATCAATTTGTGGTCATTTTCAAGAAAAGGTGGTTGCCCCAACTTTACTTTGAGTAGAAATTAACAGATTTTCAAAATCTGCATCATGGAGATATGACTGTCACTAAATACTGGGAACAATTTACTGGATTATTGAAGCATGTGCCACAATATCAGAAGGATGAGATATTTAGAATGAGGACGTTTATCATGGGTTTGAATTCTTAGATTGGTAGAGAAGTGGATGTCCATGCACCCACAACCATGGATCAATTTTTTGAGAAAGCCATTAAGCAAGGGAAGAAGCTCAAATCTATCTCTATGTATTGAGAAATATCTCAAAGAAAATTTAACTAGAGTCTTCCTTCAACATCCTTCAAAAAGAGAAACAAGAATCAAGAATCTAGAGAGAGGAACCATGGTAAAAGTTCTAGAATTAATAGAAATGAATCCAGGGATGGAAATAGGGATTTCAATCCTAAAAGGAATGATGATAATACCAACCAATCTTCTAGAAAGAGAGGTTCTCCTGGAGGTTGTTTCACATGTGGAGGAGATCATTATGCTAATCAGTGCCACACAAAGAGTCAAGGGAATTCTTATAGAGTTAAACCTTTAATACCTTCATAGAAAATAACTTTCCAACAAAGGATTCATGCTGCCAGTGATAGTCGTCAAGCTAAGTATCAGGTTACTCCTACTGAAACCATAGGTACTCTTTTTAGAATCCCAATTTATATTCTTATAGATACAGGAGCAACTGAAAATTTTGTGAACCCTAGAATACTTGATAAAATGTCTAGGAAATTTGGTTTGATGGATAATTCATTGACAATAGAGTTTGAAAACCAGTCAAAAGCTTAGGTAGAGCAATGCTTGTTTGAAGCCAGATTAACCCTACCTACTTTTTCCATGAAGGTTAACCTTTATGTAGCACCTTTAGGATCCTATGATGTCATTTTAGGGATGAAAAGGTTATCTCAGCATAAGGAAAAAGCTAATTGTCTTTCCAAAATAGTAGAGTTCCTTGATGATGACAAAAATGTTATCCTTATCCAAGGTTTTCAGCAAGAAATGAAAGTCAGGCAAATTTCTATGATGCAATTGAAAAGAGAAAAATGGAAAGGATGCCAAATGTTTGTAGTTAAAGTGGAGGAGGTGAAAGCTGAAGAGGAGAAGGAAACTAAGAATAATTCTTTTCAAGAGTACCCTTTTCTTCATGATTTTTGGGATGTGTTTCCAGAAGACCTTCTAGGTCTACCCCCTAAAAGATTTTTTGATTTTGCAATAAATATTATTCATGATTCTGAACCAATGTCCAAAGCACCTTATCAAATGACTACCACTGAGTTGATGGAGCTAAAGGCTCAACTCTAGGAATTGTTGCAAAAAGGACTACTTAGACCTAGTATGTCACCTTGGGGAGTACCAGTGATATTTGTTAAGAGGAAATATGGCACTTTGCTTCTTTGTATAGATTATCATATGCTTAACAAAGCAATGCTTAAGAACAAGTATCCTCTACCGTGCATAGACGATCTTTTTGATCAAATACGTGATGTAGCTGTATTTTGCAAAATTGAGGTCTTAGGTCAGGTCATCATCAGTTGAGATTGAAGGAAGAAGATATTCACAAGACAACCTTTCAAACAAGGTATGGGCATTATGAGTTCACAGTCTTACCTTTTGGTTTGACCAATGCTCCAGCAGCATTTATGAATTTGATGAATAGTGTTTTTAGAGACTGTCTAGAAAAATTTGTACTAGTGTTTTTAGAATATATTTCAATCTACTCTCATAATGAGGAACACCATCAACACTTGTGGATAGTTCTGTAATGACTCAGGGAGCATAAACTTTATGGAAAGCTATCCAAATGTACCTTCTTTTAAAAAGAGGTGTAGTACTTGAGTAATATCACATTAGCTAAAGGAATTGTTATAGATCCATTGAAGATAAAGGCTACTTTAGAATGGCCTACTCCTAAGACCATGCATGAAGTGCATAGTTTTATTGGATTAACAGGGTATTATAGGAAGTTTGTTTTCAACTTTTCTAGAATTGCCCATCCTATCACTTCCTTGCAGAGAAAAGGAAAGAGATTTGAATGGTCTGATAAGTGTGAAGAAGAATTTAATATTCTTAAAAAGAAATTAACTTTAGCACCAATTCTGAAAGTGCCAAACCCAAAGGGTCATTTTGTTGTTGTGATAGACACTTCAAGAGAATGGCTAGGAGGAGTTCTCATGCAATAAGAGCAAGTTCTGGCCTATGAGTCTAGGAAGTTGTGACCTTATGAGTAGAATTATGCCCCTCATGATTTGGAATTAGTGGTGATTATGCATGCTCATCAAGTATGGAGGCATTCTTTGTTGGGAAAACAATTTGAACTAAAATCTGATAATCAAAGTTTGAAGTATATCTTTACACAACCTAACCTTAATACCTAAAAAAGAAGATGGTTAGAGCTCATATCTATATTTTTGAGGTTAACTACATTAAGGGTAAGGACAATTGAGTGGTTGATGACTTGAGTCAAAGAAGACACATATCGGCAATAGTATCAGTGCACTCTGATTTCAGAGCTCAAATATTGAAGAATTCAATTGGTGAGGAATATTATGAGCAAATTTTGAAATCTCTGATAGAAAATCCTCAAGATATATAGGGTATGATGGATTTGATTTTGAACCTGATGGGTTATTGAGATTCAATAACCAAATATATGTTCCGAATCTGGGAGATTTAAGAAGCACTGTGGAAAGAAGTGCATTCTGCACCATATTCAGGGCATCCAGGAGTGACAAAGTTGTTAGCTGATTTGAAACCCTTATATTTTTGGAAGGGAACAAAGAATGATGCTGCAAGAGTTGTGGCAAGATGCTCAAAGAGTGTTAGAGTTAGGGATGAACATCAGCGCCCTGCAGAACTTTTGTATTCTCATGACATATCTTAATGGAAATGGTGGGTAATTAGTATGGATTTTGTCAAAGGATTACGTATGTCCCACTATAAGAATGATGCTATTCTTGTAGTCAATAAACTTACTAAGGTAGATCATTTTATACCTGGTAATCTTATAGACAGAGTGCCCATCTTGTTAGAAATGAAAGCAACACTACTTCAATGGAAATTTGATTCGAGATAAATTTCAGCAATCTTTAACTATGAGCTATTAACAATGGAGATTGTAACAAAACATAAACCCACAGTATAGAAATTTACCAAAAGTAGAATGAAGCACATAACACAAGTGTTTAACATGGAGAAAACCCTTTCGAAAAAGCTCCACCAAGAAAAGAGGTCAAGTTGTATTATCTTCACAAAAGGAGATTACAAATATATTCACTTCCTCTGTCCTCCAACCTTCACTCCGATAGAACTTGGGTACCTGTAAACTGATATTCATCTCATCTACTATGCTATGGTTTATATAGAATTTACACATCCTCAAGACATTAAATGACTTCTTACAAGCCCATAACACTTGTCAAGAGTCAACAATACAACCTTGGGCATCCATGGCCAAGAATAGGCTCTTACGGGGTCATAAATGCTGTCATACATGCATCCTACACTTGGAAAAATGTGCCCATGTAAGATTGAATGCCTTGGGGCCAAAAATAGCCACTTAAAGCATCTTATGATGCATCATATACTATTATAAGTGTCATATATTCTTATGACAACTTACAGTTGTCATAGAATCTCTTACACCTTCTTATAGCATCTATGGTGTGCGTCATAACACTAACAATAGATTATTTCTCCACATGTGCACCCCACTTTGACCAATTACCATTTACCATAGTAAATGACATCCTATAACTACCACCGGTAACTCTAGGACTTACCATGTAGTAACTCCGTAATTACCATGGATAGTAAATAATTTTTACTTCTGTTAGTGAAACTTGTACGTCCCTTATGGTTAATTTTACAAATAATAAATGGAATAATACAATAATGGGATTTACAAGGTTAATGGCACCTTATCCCAACATTCTCCCACTTGACATTATACATTGTAAATCAACCCATAGGAAATCAAATGAAAAATAATCAGGCACTAGAAACAAGGCCCATGGCCCCTCTGCACCATACGAACTTCTCTGTGCTCACAGGCTTAGTCAAAGAATTTGCAACATTCTCCTAAGTGTCTATCTTCTTCAACTCAATTTCTCCATTTGCAACCAACTCTTGAACAAAGTGATACTGAACATTGACATGCTCAGTTTGAGCATGATACATGGGATTTTTGGCCAAATAGATAGCACTCTGGCTATCACAACCAATCTGAATGATCTTGCAATCAAAACCAATACCTGTACATAGTCTCCTCAACCAAACTGCCTCCTTAAATACATGAGTTGCAGCCATATACTCTGCTTTTGTGGTGGACAAAGCAACTGTGGTCTGCCTCTTACTCATCCAACTCACTGCATGTCCAAATAGAGTAAACACATAGCCACTAGTGGACCTTTGACTATCCAAGTCACTTGTCCAATTTGTATCAACAAAACCCTATATGTCCAAAGATTTATTAGCACTATTAGTACCAAAATAAACCAAACAATGGTCAGGAGTACCACAAGATATTTATACATCCTCTTCGCATAGTTCTAATGTTGTCTACTAGGGTTAGACATAAATCTTCTCAAAACTCCCACTGCTTCGGCAATATCTGGTCTAGTGCAAACCATTGCATACATCAAACTCCCTACAACACTAGCATATGGCACATTAGACATATCCTCAAAATCATCCTTAGTCTCTGGACACATATCTAATGAAATCTTAGTACCAATGGGTAAAGGAACTCTAACTAGGTTACAGTCCTGCATACTAAATTGCTACAAAATAGTATTCACATACTTACTTTGTGAAAACCAAAGCTTTCTGTTAACTCTGTCCCTCTTGATCTCTATTCCCAAAATATACCTTGTAGCACCAAGATCCTTCATCTCAAATGCACCTAAAAGTTGGGCTTTAAGCTCATTGATCATACCCTTAGTATTGCTAAAAAACATGTCATCAGCATACAAAGCAATAACCAGTATAAAATCATCAACACAATAAGTGTAAACACAGTGATCCTCCTCGCTTCTAACAAAACCCAATTTCAAAACAAATGAGTCAAACTTTTGATACCACATTCTGGGGGACTGTTTCAGACCATAAAGAGACCTCTTTAACCTACAAACCCAATGTTCTTTTCCTTTTACCTCAAAACCTATAGGCTATTGCATATAAATTTCTTCTTCAAGATCTCCATACAAGAACGCAGTCTTAACATCCATTTGCTCAATCTCCCAATCATAAGCTGCAACAATGGATATGAGAAATCTAATAGAAGTCAATTTAGCAATAGGAGAGAATATCTCACCAAAATCATCTCCCTCTCTCTAGGAGTAGCCCTTGGCTACCAGTCTAGCCCTGTACTTCTCCAATGACTCATCTACTCCAAATTTCTTCTTGAAGACCCACTTACAACCTATGGCCTTTCTACCTTTGGGCAATCAAACAAGATCCCAGGTGCTACAAGAGTCTAAATCCATCATCTCCTCCTGCATGGCTAACTGCCAAGACTCACTATCATCTGCATAAATAGCTTCCTTGTAGGATCTAGGTTCATCGTTAGTACTCAATAAAGCATATACACAACAGAAACTTGGTGGGCTATACCTGTCAACTGGATTCCGTTGTCTTGTGGATCTCCTCAAGGGTGGAGTAAGACACTCTACTCGTTCTTCTGCATGATCATTTGTAACAACTTCTTCTGTAACAATAGACTCATCTTCATTAGAACTACTCGAATCATCTTCTTCTTCTTCACCCCCCAATCCATCATTATGCTCTTCCTAAGGTGCATCTTGCTTCTCTAAAGGAAATGATTTTCTATTTTGTTTACCAAACACACAATGCTCACAGAAATCAAAGTAATCATCAAAATAAGAGAAAGCATCCAACAATTCTTTATTCTTAATAGTTTTCAGTACATTATTGCTTGTGTGGCCCAATCTATGGTGCCACAACATACAAGTGTTTTCAGAAGCCTCAAAAACATAAGAGGCATTACAAACTGTAGCAGTTTCAAGTTTAAACAATTTCCCAAATCTCTTCCCTTTCGATACCACCAAGTTCCCTCTCACCAATTTGTAGCCATGCTTGTCAAATGTAACATGCATTCCCAAATCATTTAACTTCGAAACTAAAATCAGATTTCTAGCTAATCTAGGAACATCCAAAACACAAGGGAGGGTTTTAATTCTCCTATCACTGAAACACAACAATACCTTTCCTTTCCTGACAATCGGATATGAAGAGTTGTCATCAAGGTAGATATTACCTCCATCATATTCTTCATATAAGGAGAACCATTCCTTATGCGGGGTCATATGAAACAAGCATCCTGATTCAACCAACCAGTGATCATTAGAAACAAGATTACATGCAGAAAGTAAAACTTATTCACCTGCATTCGAGGACTTATCCGAAGCACTCTCCCATTATTTCTTGGGATTTCTACACTCCTTCACATGTCCCCTTTTACCGTAGTTCCAACACTTAACTCCGTTCTTTTTACTAGGAGTCTTAGACCAGCCCTTGGACTTGTCCTTAGCCCCTTTTTGATCTCCTTTAGGTCCCCTTTCCTTAGGACTTCCCCTAATACTGAGAGCATCCCTTGAACTATCCGAACTCTTCTTCCTCAATTCTTGTGACAGTAGTTTTGAAAGAAGAGCATCCAACTTTGGATCTGCAAGGTTAGCAGTTATAGCAAGGATAACATTCTCCCAAGACTTAGGTAAAGATTAAAGAAGTAAGATACATTTATCTTCCTCACTAACCTCAACATCTACTGAATCAAGCTGACTCACTAACAAATTAAAAGAATTTAAATGCTCTGCAATTGATTCACCTTCTCGCATTATCATGAAAAATAATTTTCTTTTTAAATAAAGTTTATTTATCATACTCTTGGCTTAATAGATCTCACCCAACCATTTCCATAACTTGTATGCAGTCTCTTCCTTTGCGACATTCAATAGGACAAAGTCTGAGAGACACAACCGGATGGTTCCCTGTGCCTTCTTATCCAGTCTATCCCACTCATCTTGAGAGACATTATTAGGTTTCTTCTCTTTTTGAATAGCCAACCATTGGTTTCTTTCTTCCAAAAAATCTTCCATTTTTAGCTTCCACAACTCATACCCCATTCCATTAAACTTCTCAATGTCAAATCAAGAGGTTGATGCAATAGTGGATGCAACCTTAATAACAACACAAGATCTGCAAAACAAACACAACCAAATCTCCCATTGCAGCTATAACTTCCACACTACCACCCAAGAGTCAAAGCTAGCCAGGTTCTGATACCAAATGTTAGAAATGAAAGCAACACACACTACTTCAATGGAAATTTGATTCCAGATAAATTTCAACAATCTATAACTTGTGTTATTAACAATAGAGATTGTAACAAAACATAAACCCACAATATAGAAATATACCAGAAGTAGAATGAAGCACATAACACAAGTGTTTAACATGGAGAAAACCCTTTCAGGTAAAAAACTCCACCAAGAAAAGAGGTCAATTTGTATTATCTTCACAAAAGGAGATTACAAATACATTCACTTCCTCTGTCCTCTAGGCTTCACTCCAACAGAACCTAGGTACCTGTAAACTGTTATTCATCTCATCTATATGCTATGGTTTATATAGAATTTACACATCCTCAAGACATTAAATGACTTCTTACAAGCCCATAACACTTGTCAAGAGTCAACAATACAACCTTGGGCGTCCATGGCCAAGAATAGGCTATTACAGGGTCATAAATGTTGTCATACATGCATCCTACACTTGGAAAAATGTGCCGATGCAATATTGAACGCCTTGGGGCCAAAAATAGCCACTTACAACATCTTATGACGTGTCATATGCTATTATAAGTATCATATATTCTTATGACAACTTACAGTTGTCATAGAATCTCTTACACCTTCTTACAACATCTATGACGTGTGTCATAACACTAAAAATGGATTATTCCTCCACATGTGCACCCCACTTTGACCAATTACCATTTACCATAGTAAATGACATCCTGTAACTACCGCCAATAACTCCAAGACTTACCATGTAGTAACTTCGTAATTATCGTGGACAGTAAATAATTTTTACTTCTGTCGGTGAAACTTGTACATCCCTTATGGGTAATTACAAATAATAAATGGAATAATACAATAATGGGATTTACAAGGTTAATGGCACCTTATCCAAACACATCTTAGATAATAAGTTTATGCAAGAAGTTTTCAGGTTGCATGGAATTCTAGAAAACATAATTTCAGACATAGATGCATGGGTAACTTCAAGGTTTTGGAAAAATTTGTTCCCGGCTTTGGGAACATAACTGAATATAAGCTCAACTTATCATCTAGAAATGGATGGAAAAATTGAGAGATTAAATCAAATACTGGAGGATTTTTTGAGGATGTATTTCATGGATCAACAGTATAAGTGGGAAGAGTATCTTCTACTAGTTGAATTTGCTTATAATAATTCTTATCATTCTACAATTAAGATGACTCCATTTGAAGCATTGTATGGAAGGAAGTGTCTAACTCCTATAAGTTGGGATAAGCTAGAGGATAGGATTTTCCTTGGGCCAAAAATGCTATAAAAAATAGAAGAGCAAGTAAAGCTAATCAAGAATAAATTGGAAGAATCTAATGATAGACAAAAAAGCTATGCTAATGCCAAGCGAATACCCTGACAATTTTTAGTAGGAGATAAAGTTCTCTTAAGAGTCAAACCACATAAGAGCTCAATTAAGTTTGGAAAGTCTTCCAAACTAGCACTTATATATGTTGGACTTTTTGAAGTTCTAGAAGTGATTAATCCAGTTGCTTACATGATAGCTCTAACACTAGCCCTTGCTAGAATGCATGATGTTTTCCATGTGTCATATTTGAAGAAATATATGTTAGGATCTAATCATATACTTGATTGGATTTCTCTCTAGATGTAGGACCCAGAGGAGGTTATGATCGAGCCTCTCAAAGTGCTCAAGATGTAAAATCCACCTGCATAACATATAGGTTACCTAGTGCAAGGTCCAATGGGAATAGTATTCATAGGAAAATGCTACCTAGGAGTATTACAATGATATCTATCAAAAGTTTCCACATCATTTTATATAATATGATGTATATGAACATGTTTTAAGTATTTATTTATGGTTTAGACTTAATCATCATGGACGATGATAATTAGGGGGGGAGATATGTCACACCCCATTTTTAAAATAATGCATTTATTTTCATTATTTTTGAGAAGACTGATAGTAATCAAAGAAAATATTATGATTATAGTAAAATGGAAAATGCATTTTTTTCTTTATATTAATTTATATGCAAGAAATAATTTTTTATGGCCTTATTATTGATCATGTGGTTAAATGACAAAATGGACTAACTACTATCATGTAACTGAGGTGGATGCAGGAACATTGTTGTTTTTCCCTTCGATGTGAGGAGAGAGAGTATCACCATGAAGAGGATGCTAGATTGTGTGAATTCAATGATCCTTATGCAATTTGAAAATTAAATACACACATACACATGTACTTAGTAGAGAGATCATGTTTAATTTGGTTTTCAAGATCTTAGTCGACTTGTGAAGGTTCTCCATCGATAATTGTGTTTCAGATAAACACAATTAGTGTTCTAGAGTATGCAATAGTGACATCTACTAGATAAGTGTGTTATGTCTATCTATAAATTATTATTATTATTATTATAATTAATATTATTGTTATAGTTAAGACCATGTTTGGAAGGTATAAAGTCTCTCCTTATTCCTTCTTATTGTACTCCCTAGATGCTTGGGGAGTGGGGGAAGGAGTAGTCACTACACACTCTCTATTGCAAGTATGAGTAGTAAGTGTTGTCATTGATGTCAACACCTAAGTCTATTTGTTGATTAGTGTTTGAGGAGATTGTTGCAGATGTTGTTGTTGTCGCAGAGTGTGAGCTTTTTGGTTAAGTTTCCTTGGTGCAATTTCTTTGAAAAGAAGTTGAAGGTGTTTAGAATGACTTCTTGATGTTAATTTTCCAAGTGCTTTTGAGAAAGTTTAGTCTTCAGAGGAAACAATGTGTTGCAGAGTTGTTCTGGCTTGTAGAACAAGCTAATATCTTGCTTCACATTTCTTTTCTATTGAAAATATGCTTATGCAGTTTTGAGGTGATGTTCAGGGATGTTCAAAGTTGCTATGTTCCAAATTTGAGGTGTTAATTTGCTGTAAAGAGAAAGTTGTGTTCACCAGAGTGGGGACAATGCTTCTAAGTTGTGCAGAGGTGACTAGGAGAAATTGTTTTTCTTCGCATTCATCTATAGTTGTGTTTCTTGGTTCGCGGTTCTTGATTTATGTTTGAAATGCATATATCTTTCTTTAGTTCAAGTGGTTCTTGGTTTGGTGCTCCACAAGCTATCTTTCTTAAGTTACTGTTGTTGGCAGTACAGTTCAAGTGTTCCAATGTGAATATTCTTCAAGTGAAGGTTGTTGAAGTTACAAAAGTTTTTGCTGGTGTTCAAGTGCTTGTGGATGTTTCTAGATCATGTTTGTGCTTGGTGTTTGCTCTGCATGTTTTCCTTTTGATCTTGTTGAAGCATGTGCCTAAAGATCCTAGTCAACAACAGTTTTGGCTGACCTGGTTGTTTACACTCTTTGAGGTTGTGCTTTGGAATTTGTGGAAGCATGTAGAAGCATGGGAGAGTGGATTTAGGCCCCTGCTAAGGTGTGGTGTGGTCCACATTCATTCCTTTCCACCGCGGGAATGTTTAGGTCTAGACCTAATTTTATTTTAGTTTAGTTTGAATGATGTACCGACCTTGGAGATTGTTCCTAAGGTTGATGTTAGTATAAATAAGTGTTGGATGTTTGAATATTGTGTGGAATGATGTTGATAGATGAAAGGGTTGTGTGAGATGTTTTTGTGATGCGAATTTGTGAAGAGCATTTAGGATTTTTCATATGCTAGGCTACTAGATGTAGTGAGCAGAAGGTGTCTACAAGTCTTTTAGAGATGCTGTAAATGTTGTGAGTGTTGCTATGGTGGATTTCTTGTTGCTTTGAGATATCTTCTCATTGTAACTTTATCCTTCTATCTTCTTTCATTTCTGATAGTGGGCCCTGTTTTGGCCCAGTGAGCCCTTTTTGATAGTAAGCTTGCTATAGTGGTGCAGGAGCACCTCAAAACTTGAAGAATCTGGAAGATTCCCCGTATTTTATGTTATATCCAAAGTGTTATATTGTAAGGCCAAATAACAACATATGTGTCAAGAAGAAATTAAACGTTTGTAACCGAACCGTGTGAAAAGTTGTAACCGAAATGATTTGAAATCATTTGGTGGTTGGCGTTTCACCTTCCACCATGTGTAACTGTCAAGTTAGGAATCTTTAAATAGTCAATCTATGAAGACAAAAAAGAGACAATCGGATTCAAGAAAAAGAATCGATTGGATGTATATTTTTTGAGTAGAAGAAATAAATAAATTTCGTGTTTGGTGTAATCGCAGGGATGTAGGTTTGGAGTCATTCCATTAGTGGATTTCTATGAAATCAGTGGAATGACCTCCATGTGCTAGTTTTATTTTTGTTCTATTAAAGTTTAGTCATTTCAGTGTAGTGTGTTCGGTTACAATGTGCAAAGAAAGTTAGTGGCGTGAATTTTGGGTTGTATCACGAAATATGCATTCTATGAGTATATCACTTTTGTATGTCAGTGAGAATTTCCTGTGTATATCGCAGATGTATGTGTACATCCTGCCATTGCATGTTGAGAAGATACAAGTTGTGAGTATCCGTGATTTGTATGGGGAAAGAGACAATCTATGTGTATACTGCTTAAGTATGTTGGGTATACAGTTTGTGTGTATACATCATTTGTATGTTGGCAACAATATATGTGTATACGTCATTTGTATGTCAAAGATATTTCATGTGTATACATTCGTTGTATATCAGAGTAGTTTGTGTATATACTGCATTTGTATGAAGGAGCAATTTGTGAGTATCTATCATTTGTATGTCACAGACAATATATGTGTATACCACATTTGTATGTAAAAACATTCTGTGTGTATCCAACAATTGTATTTCGTGGTTGTATGTATGAGCGAATGTACATTGTGGTAGATGCAAATGATGACTGGCTGTAGCGGTCGTAGTGGAAGGAGATACAAAGGAATTACCGGTGATAGGAGGTCATGTATTGTATGTGCGATAGAAATTGTATGTATATCAGTGGTTGTATGTGTATTTCGTGAGATGCAAATATTGACTAGTAAACAGCGGTGAGGGGACCGGCAGTAGGAAGTTAAACAATGTATGTATGAAGTAAAGGTTCATCGGCGTAATCGGTTTGTATCGGTATGACAAAATTTGAATTTACTGATAGTGTATAGTTTGCCGATGGAAAACAAGTATGTACTTGACATCATTTGAACCTTACGAAGGGTTTTAAAAGCATTTTGAATATTGTCGTATTTGTATTATGGGTATAATGGATTTTTACCCTTATTTTTGTAAGCTCCACTATTGCTCTGCATCAAGTGGTATCAGAGCTGGCAAAAGATTTGGGTGGTGTATTTGTTTCCTATCACTAAGAAGGCAGGTGAAGAACTGAAGAAAAGATGAAGAGTTGTGTTGGTGACCATTATTTTGTGTTGCTAAGTTGTTTGGTTGCAGGTGCTTGTTCCATCTAGCTGCAAAAGGGGGTTTCTGAGGTTGTGTGTGAGGGCAGACAAGATGAGGTCTATCATGACCATTCTCCAATGGAGATTAGGCTAGATAAGGGTGCAGAGAGAAGCCACTGAGGAGAGAGTGGTAGGTGCATCACTAGGATGTGCTGTTGGGTGAGATGAATGGTTTGGTGAGTTGGTGAGTTGTGAAGCAGTGAGAGAGATGGATACCTGACTGAAGAAGCACCTGGGGTTGCAGCCTGAAGAGTACTCTACTGATGGGAGTAGAAGGAGCTTGAGGATGCTCTGCGAAGATGGTAGTTTGATTTGTTGGTTAGTTGGTCACCATTTCTATTAATCTGAAGATTGGAAGACTGAAGCTGAAGAAGATGAAGCCAGAAGAGATGCAGGAAAAGATTTTTGTTGCAGGTACATTTCCAAGGGACTTGGAAATTTTGTTGGTTGGTTGTATGGTGCAGGAGCATCTCAAAACTTGAAGAATCTGGAAGATTCCCCGCATTTTATGTTATATCCAAAGTGTTATATTGTAAGGCCGAATAACGGCATATGTGTTAAGAAGAAATTAAACATTTGTAACCGAACCGTGTGAAAAGTTGTAACCGAAATGATTTGAAATCGTTTGGTGGTTGGTGTTTCACCTTCCACCATGTGTAATTGTCAAGTTAGGAGTCTTTAAATAGTCGATCTATGAAGATAGATAAAAGAGACAATCAGATTCAAGAAAAAGAATCGATTGGATGTATATTTTTTGAGTAGAAGAAATAAATAAATTTCGTGTTTGGTGTAATCACAGGGATGTAGGTTTGGAGTCATTCCACTGGTGGATTTCTATGAAATCAGTGGAATGACCTCTGTGTGCTAGTTTTATTTCTGTTCTATTAAAGTTTAGTCATTTTAGTGTAGTGTGTTCAGTTACAATGTGCAAAGAAAGTTAGTGGCGTGAATTTTGGGTTGTATCACGAAATGTGCATTCTATGAGTATATCACTTTTGTATGTCAGTGAGCATTTCCTGTGTATATCGCAGATGTATGTGTACATCCTGTCGTTGCATGTTGAGAAGATACAAGTTGTGAGTATCTGTGATTTGTATGGGGAAAGAGACAATCTATGTGTATACTACTTAAGTATGTTGGGTATACAGTTTGTGTGTATATGTCATTTGTATGTTGGGAACAATGTATGTGTATACATCATTTCTATGTCAAAGACATTTCATTTGTATATGTTTGTTGTATATCAGAGCAGTTTGTGTATATACTACATTTGTATGAAGGAGCAATTTGTGAGTATCTGTCATTTGTATGTCGCAGACAATATATGTGTATACCACATTTGTATGTAAAAACATTTTGTGTGTATCCAACAATTGTATTTTGCGGTTGTATGTATGAGCAAATGTACATTGTGGTAGATGCAAATGATGACCGGCTGTAGCGGTCGCAGTGGAAGGAGATACAAAGGAATTACCGGTGATAGGAGGTCATGTATTGTATGTGCGATAGAAATTGTATGTATATCGGTGGTTGTATGTGTATTTCTTGAGATGCAAATATTGATTGGTAAATAGTGGTGAGGGGACTGGCAGCAAGAAGTTAAACAATGTATGTATGAAGTAAAGGTTCATTGGCGTAACTGGTTTGTATCGGTATAACAAAATTTGAATTTGCCGATAGTGTATAGTTTGCCGATGGAAAACAAGTATGTACTTGGCATCATTTGAACCTTGCGAAGGGTTTTAAAAGCATTTTGAATATTATCCTATTTGTATTGTGGGTATAATGGGTTTTTACCCTTATTTTTGTAAGCTGCGACTATTGCTCTGCATCATGTAGTGAGCATTTCTTTGGACAATGAGTCCTTGGGCAGTGATCCTTGAGGTAGTGAGCCTTTGACAATGAGCCTTGTTGTAAATTGTTGATATCATTTATATTATGGGCTAATCCTCACCATGGTTTTTCCCTTCCAGGGTTTTCCACATAAATCTACTATTTCATGTGTTTATGGTGTTGATGTGTTTAAGTTTCTATTATATGCTTTTATGATTAATCAGACTAATAGATTAATGGATAAATAAGTGGTTGTTGATTTGAATATTAGTGAGGGTTCAAAGTTTTGGCTACAACTGATTCACCCCCCTCTCAGTTATCTTGTGCATTCCAACAATTGGTATCAGATCAAGGGTTCCTTAGAAGAAAGCTTAATAGCTTGAGGTAGATCTGGGATGATGCATAGGAAGGATGTTTCTCTATTTATTTTCTAAAAATGAGAATAGTAAGCTATTTGATCTCTCTTCTAGATATGAAGTCTGGAACTCAGTTGTAAATACACTTAGGACTGGCGAATCTAAGAAGGTTGTGGAAATGGATCAGAAGATTGTTGATGATATGGAAGCTAACATTTGGAGAAGAATAAAATTAGATTATGATAAGCACATGGATAAGTTGTCTCTCAAGTGTTTCAGTTGTGGTAAGATTGGTCATTATGCTTCAAGATGTCCTGATAGAGCTTTGAAGATCATGAACAAAGAAGGTAAAAGTAAGATGGTAGGGAAAAGTTACTATGTTGAAGAAAATGATGGTGTAACTGATGATGAATCTGATTTTGAGGATGGTAATGCTACTGAATGCTTGTTTATTGCCCTAAAAGAAGAACATGTTTCTACTAACCTTGCAAGTTGTGTGAAGGAAGGAAGTCTGGAAGAAGAGAAAGTAATGTTTGCATTTCATGCTAGAAAGGAAAATTATGAATGGATCATTGATAGTGGATGTTCAAATCACATGACAGGAGATAAGAGTAAGTTTGTCAAATTGGAAAAGTATGAAGGGGGACTAGTTAGATTTGGTGATGATGCAGCTGGTAAGATTTGTGGAAAAGGGTCAATTTTGTTGTCAAGCATAATACAGATGATGTTCTTTATGTCAAAGGATTAAAGCATAATCTTCTAAGTGTTGGATAGATGTGTGACAAAGGATACAATCTAATGTTTAAGGATAATGGATGTGAGATAGGGAAAAGCTCTGAAATAATAATTGTTGCTGATAAGAAGATTCATGGTAATGTTTATCAATTGAAAGGTACTGATAATTATTGTTTGTTGGATCAGACAAATGAAAGCTGGGTATGACATAGGAGAATGTGTCATATTAACTTTGATAATTTGGTGAGAATAAGCTCAGTTCAATCTATAAGAGACCTACCTAAGATTGTGAAGCCTACTAATGCTATTTGCAAAGAATGTCAATTTGGGAAGCAAACAAAGACTAGTTTCAAGAGCAAAGAACAAACCTCTACCAGTCTATTGGAGTTGGTGAATACAGACTTATGTGGTCCTACAAGAACAAGAAGTCTACAAGGTGATAGGTATTTTATGCTACTTATTGATGATTATTCAAGAATGATTTGGGTTACTTTTCTTAGAGAAAAATTAGATGCCCTAGACAAGTTCAAGGCATTTAAAGCAATGGCTGAGAATGAAATAGATTTGAGAATCAAGTATTTGAGGTTTGGCAGAGGTGTGATTTTACTTCAAATGAATTCAATGCTTTTTGTGAAGAACATGGGATAAAGAGACAATTATCTTCCCCCTGAACTCCTCAACAAAATGGAGTAGTTGAAAGGAAGAATATAATAGTTTAAGAAGCTACTAGAACAATGATCAAGGAAGCAAACCTACTAGAAGTATATTGGAAAGAAGAAATTCACACTACTGTCTACATTTAGAACAGAGTGCAAGTCAAAGAAAATGGAACAGAGATACCTTATGAGCTATGGTATGGAAGAATTCCTACTATCAAGTATTTCAAAGTTTTTGGAAGCAAATGCTATATCAGAAGAGATGAAGAGTTAGGAAAGTTTGATGCTAGATGTGATGAAGGCATATGTTGCAAGGTGTGACCCTTGGTCTCCTTGTTCAGCACTGCGCTGTGGTGGTTTGTGACAAGGGCTTAACCGCCTCCCGTGCTTGTTAAGTCAAGTGGTTGTATCGGGCATTAAAAGGACAATCTTTTGGTGCAATGGCAACTAACAGTTGGTATCAGAGCTGAGGTCATGGGTTCAAAGCTTGTGCTTGTGCTGGGGGGGTTTTTGCAAGGTGTGACCCTTGGTCTCCTTGTTCAGCACTGCGCTACGGTGGTTTGTGACAAGGGCTTAACCGCCTCCCATGCTTGTTAAGTCAAGTGGTTGTATCAGGCATTAAAAGGTCAATCTTTTGGTGCAACGGCAACTAACAACATATTCCTTGGGTACTCTACTAAATATAAAGCTTATTGATGCTACAACAAAAGGTTGAGAAAGATTGTTGAAAGTGTAAATGTGAAGGTAGATGAAGATATTTAGAAAATCTCAGAGCCGAATGGATATGAGTCAGATGAGTCTACTGATATAGAAGAATTTGAAGAAGAAAAAGATAAGGAAGTTTAGATTGATGAAGAATAAGCTCCAAAAAGAGTTCCTAAAACCCCCAAGTATGTGCAAAAGAATCACTCAGAGGATCAAATCATTGGTGACAAAAGTAAAGGAGTTTTGACAAGAAGAAGAGTTGCAGAAGAATAGGTAAATCTATGTTTCCTTTCAAAGGTTGAACCTAAGATAGTTACTCAAGCATGTAAATATGAACATTGGGTGAAGGCAATGGAAGAATAATTGATACAAATTGAAAAGAAGAAGACTTTGGAACTTGTCCCCAGACCTACAGATAATATTATGATTGGAACAAAGTGGGTTTTCAGAAATAAGTTGAATGAGAATGGAGAAGCTATTCACAAGTTGGATGTATAGATTTTGAGGAGACTTATGCTCTAGTGGCAAGAATTGAGGCTATCAGAATGTTTTTGGTGTTTGTAGCACATAAAGATTTCAAAGTATATCATATGGATGTGAATTTTGTCTTTTTGAATGGTGAGTTGGAAGAAGTCTACATTGAACAACCAAAAGGATTTCAACTGTCAAATAAGACTGATAAGGTATGAAGATTGAAGAAGGCCTTGTATGGATTGGTATGCAAGATTGGATAGATATTTGTTGCATCTAAGTTTTAGTAAAGGGACTCCAGATAGCAATCTCTATTTTAAAATTGATAAAGATCAAATATTGATTGTGGTAGTATTTGTTGATGACATTATCTTTAGAGGTAATGAGGCAATGTGTAAGAAGTTTGCAAAGGAAATGCAAAAGGAATTTGAGATGTCAATGTTTAATGAAATGAATTTCTTTCTTGGTTTGCAAATCATTCAATAAAAAAAATGAAAGTTTCATTTCTCAATCAAAATATGTGAAGAAAATGTTGAAGAAGTTTGGAATGGAAGACTCTAAGCCTATGTGTACCCCCATGGTAACTGGCTATAAGCTAAGAAAAAATGATGAATCTCCTAAGGATGATTAGAGCAAGTATAGGTCTATGATTGGAGGATTACTCTACCTAACTGCTACTAGACCTGATATCATGCATGCAGTTTACCTTGTGGCTAGATTTCAAGAAGATACTAAAGAGTCACATGTTATGGTAGTAAAGAGGATTCTAAGGTGCTTGAAAGGTAATTCAAATTATGGACTGCGGTATCCTAGAGATACTGATTTCACCCTAAGTGCATATACAGATGCATATTGGGCCGAATGTGTTGATGATAGAAAAAGTACAAGTGGTGGTGCATTCTTCTTGGGATGCAGATTGGTGTCATGGTTAAGTAAGAAGTAATA
Source organism: Cunninghamia lanceolata (assembly GCA_027924645.1). Classification (NCBI taxonomy): domain Eukaryota; kingdom Viridiplantae; phylum Streptophyta; class Pinopsida; order Cupressales; family Cupressaceae; genus Cunninghamia; species Cunninghamia lanceolata. The sequence goes on along the minus strand of BSBN01001720.1, from coordinate 2,591,174 downwards.
TTCAGTTTCATTGTCTATAGTAGAGGTTGAGTATATAGCTTCCGCATCTTGTTATACTCAAGTGTTATGGATGAAACAAACTTTAAAGGATATTAGAGTTATGTATGATGAACCAATTCCCATTTTCTATGATAATACAAGTGCTATAAACATTTCAAATAATCCAGTGGTGTACTCAAGAACAAAGCACATTTCATTAAGGTATCATTTCTTGAGAGAAACGGTTGCAGAGAATGAAGTGAAGCTTGAGTATATGCCTACTATAGATCAGATTGCAGATATATTTACTAAGGCTCTTCCTAAGGATATTTTTGAGTATCTTCGAAAGAAGTTAGGGGTCATTGCCCCTCCTGCTTTGAACTCAGATGCATAAGGAGATGCATCAGTCTAGTGGTGCTCAAGGATTTACTCTTTGATCTTGATTGATGTTAGAGGCTACCTCTAAGGGGGGTAGGTATTGGCTTTTGGTGTTTGTTGCTGATAGAAGTAGTAAGTGTTGTTGAGATTGGAGTGTAATCCTCAGGGGGAGTATTTAGAGAAGAGCAGTGTAAGATTGGTTGTTTTTATGTTATCAAAGGGAGAATGTAAAGTGTCCTACCCTTTGCCATTGATGTCAAAGGGGGAGAGAGAGGCATGTGAAAAATAGTTGGGGAGAGAGAAGCATGTAAGACCCTAGAAGAGAATGAATGGATTCAATGTGAGAGAAAGTGGTTCAAGATAGAGATGCAGATGTTAAAGAAAGAAAACAGTTAGGGGCAGAGATGTGCAAGAAAAATAAAGAGTAAAAAGTTTGTTACTGAGCTAGTCTTGATGGTTTGTCACATCATGTGTTGCCATCAATGACAAAGGGGGAGATTGTTGCAAGTATGAGTAGTATGTGTTGTCATTGATGTCAACACCTAAGTATGTTTGTTGATTAGTGTTTAAGGAGATTGTTGCAGATGTTGTTGATGTTGCAGAGAGTGAGCCTATTGGTTAAGTTTCCTTGGTGCAGTTTCTTTGAGAAGAAGTTGAAGGTGTTTAGAGTGAATTCCTGATGTTGATTTTCCAAGTTCTTTTGAGAAAATTTGTTCTCCGAAGGAAACAATGTGTTGCAGAGTTGTTCTGGCTTGCAGAATATTGCTAATATCTTTCTCCGCATTTCTCCACTATTGAAATATGCTTATGTAGTTTGGAGGTGATGTTAAGGGATGTTAAAAGTTGCTATGTTTCAAGTTTGAGGTGTTAATTTGTTGTACAAATAAAGTTGTGTTTACTAGAGTATGGACAGTGTTTCTGAGTTCTGCAGATGTGATTGGGAGAAATTGTTTTGCTTCACATTCCTCTGCAGTTGTGTTTCTTGGTTTGCAGTTTTGAATTTATGTTTGTAATGCATATATCTTTCTTTAGTTCAAGTGGTTACTGGTTTGGTGCTCTGCAAGCTATCTTTCTTAAGTTCCAGTTGCTGGCAGTATAGTTCAAGTGTTCTAGTGTGAAGATTCTTCAAAGTGAGAGTTGTTGAAGTTGTTGTAGAAGGTTTTGCTTGTTTTCAAGTTCTTGTGGATGTTTCTAGATCATGTTCATGCTTGTTGTTTTCTTCATGAGTTTTCCTTTTGATCTTGTTGAAGCGTGTGCCTAAAGATCCTAGTGTCAATAATAGTTTTGGCCAACCTGGTTGTTTACACTCTTTGCAATTGTGCTTCAAAATTTGTGGAAGCATGGGAGAGTGGATTTAGGTCCCTACTAAGGTGTGATGTGGTCCACATTCATTCTATTCCACCATGGAAATGTTTAGGTTTAAACCTAATTTGATTTTGGTTTAGTTTGAATGATGTGCCGACCTTGGAGATTGTTCCTAAGGTTGATGTTAGTATAAATAAGTGTTAGATGTTTGAAGATTGTGTGGAACAATGTTGATAGATGAAAGGGTTGTGTGAGATTTTTTTGTGATGCAAGTTTGTGAAGAGCAATAAGGATTTTTCATGTGCTAGGTTACTGGATGCAGTGAACAGAAGGTGTCTACAATTCTTTCAGAGATGCTGTATATATTGTGAGTGTTGTTGTGGTGGATTTCTTGTTGCTTTGAGATATCTTCTCATTGTAACTTTCTTCTTCTATCTTCTTTCATTTCTGGGAGTGAGTCCCCTTTTGGCAGTTAGCCCCTTTTGGTAGTGAGCCTGTTGCACTGAGCAATTCTTTGGATAGTGGGTCCTTGGTCACCGAGCCCTGAGGCAGTGAACCTTTGACAGTGAGCCTTGTTGTAAATTGTTGATATCATTTATATTGTGATCTAATCCTCACCATGGTTTTTTCCTTCTATGGTTTTCCACTAAAATTTGGTATTTCATGTGTTTATGGTGTTGATGTGTTTAAGTTTCTATTATATGATTTTATGATTAATCACACTAATAGATTAATGGATAAATAAGTGGTTGTTGATTTGAATATTAGTGAGGGTTCAAAGTTCTAGCTACAACTGATTCACCTTCCCCCCTCTCAGTTGTCTTGTGCATTCCAACACTCTCCACTTATTCCTGCATGATAAGCTTCGCGGTAGTGGAAGAGAGATTCTTGTGGGAAACACCATTATTATCTACCCATAACTATTGGTGAGTGGGTTAATATAGGAGAGAAAGGACTTGTGGAGAGAGTATAGAAGAGCTCAAAAGATGTGAGTAGTAGATGAGACATAGCAAGTGACCATGGTAAAGTCATGGCTTGTTATGCCATACATATAAGTCCATTATTCTTCATAGACTATGATGAAGTTTGTATAATATTCTTATGATCAATTACATCAATAAGCATTAGAAATAAAGAGAATTGTGTTTATCTTCTGATGTAAGAGGACATTACTCCTTTCCTCTCAACAAATTACTCACACCACACACCTAAACTCAACTAACTTTCAATTACCAGATTTCAATATAGGAAAACATTATATTTTTCTTCTTTCAATTCAATTCACACTTAATTGCTCAACACTACATACATAGACTCTCACACACATGATAATAAAATTTTATTCAAATAAATAAATCTGCAACATACAAACAAGGTCCTACTCCTTAGATGTAGCAAAAGAAAAACATCTCCTGCACACACTCTTCTCTTCCGCGTAGCTTCTACCCAAGACTCCACTCTACTGTTTAATTTATGCCTTCCACAAGCATTTGTTCTATCCAACGTCCCTCTATTTGGCCAATTTACCTATGGTGTTTCATTCTCTACATTGGCCACACTTCCTCCAAACTGGCTGCTCTCTCCTTCATTATTTTGATAGATTTTTATATTGATAAGACCAATAGTGTCATTGAATGGGTCATATCCTTCATTTAGAATAAAATTGAATGGTGGTGAACTCAAGTGCATTCAATATGCTCTTATTTCACAAATCACCATGCCTCCTGTCCCCTATTCTTTCTTTTATCGTGCCTCTATCAAGAATAATATGGTCTCTACATTTATTGGTTTCCACCTCTTAGAATTTGAAGAGACTCTAATCAAATTTTCCTTATACAAATTGAACCCTGTAATGCTAAGTTTCAAGACGATGAGGCATCAAACTCTATTTGTTTTATATTTTGATTGAAAGATGGTATCAAGCAAAAGTCACGATGGCAATTTATATTCTCATGTAGCCACATAGGTGTTTAAACTCTATGTGTTTCCCTTCATTCCATCATTTAAATCCTTTGACACATTCATATGTATCAAAGATTAACAACCACCTCACATTCCAATGGTTATACCATCCTCTCTAAATTGACTTGTTGCAAAGTGGACATGACTCTTTCTCATATGTTTGAGGCCCTCCTTTTTAATTGGTTCTAGATATTCCACGTAAGTCCCATGTATGTAGAATGGAACTTCCTTAGATGAAAGGATTGGCGTTAACAAATCCTCTTATCAGCATTGTCATATAACAAGCCCCACTACTTATGTACTGCCTAGAAAATGTTTCGTCAGTGATCAAGTAGCCGGTTCAGACTGCCTATTCCATTTAACCATCACCTTCTCTTATTTTTGTGAATGCACAATCTGTAATTTTTTTGATGCTGGATATTCACCTGAGACACTCCTGCATCAGACATGCCAGGTAGAAAGTTTGTGACCATGTAGAGTTAAGAAGTTGCACTACTCTTCCAGGTTGCCATCAACCTGTAATGAACTCCTTCACTATCCAAGAACTGACAATCAATCTTTCTTTCACCTTTTCTAGCATCATGCCGGAACATGCACCACCTTCCTCCAGCAACACTACTTCTTCCTCCTCTTTCCTCTCATGGACTCATGTCCACCGAAGCTTGAGCTCCTCCACCGAATTATTTCCCCACTAGACTCTCCTCCTTCATGGGTTTAAACCCACTGCAGACTGACCACCTCCACCAAATCTCTCCGGCCACATCATCTACAACTTCTACCCACAAACATCCAACATCCACGTGCAAATTTATAAGTACATCCTCTCTAACCTTAACCCTTGCAAATAAAGGTAAATTAATCTCAAATTTTTCATGGTTTACCTCATTTTGCTTCACTACTCCAACATCTTCTTTACTCTAATCTTTAGCTGCAATGTTTGTCTTCGTACCTCCACTGAAAATCTTGTCAAGCCATTCCTCTTCCATTCCTAAAATCTTTGACAATAGATCATCTCCATCTTTGTTATCTGCTTCAACCTCTAGACTTTCTTTCACCTTCTCATCTTCTTCAACCATACACTCATCTACTATTGTATTCTCATCCTCGAAAGGACTTTCTTCCACTGCTGCTACAACTTTCTCATCACCTTCTACACATGCACACTCACCTACAAAAAAACTCATTAGAAGAAACATGGGACTCCTTCCTACCCCCTTTCTACTCTATAACGATTTCTCTAATGTTGTCCTTCAGCTCTTGCCTTAGTTCTTCTTGAAACCTTTATGCCTCTCTTTCAATTGTAGCCATCAATCTTTTCTTTCTTCCTTTTTTCAACACAGGAATCATCAACACCCAACCAATCACAAAACTTTTATAACGCCCTACCAAGGAACCCAAAGGATAACACAACTAAGCTTACAAAAAGGACAAATATTTAAAAAAAAAAGAAGAAGAAATAACAATAATCATATATTTATTTATAACATGTAAATTAAGCTTTATCCTCTAGGGTTCCATGGCTGCATTACTAATGAACTAAAACAAGATCTAACCAACATTATGAATTAACTAACAACCACAGTTCATTCTAAGTCTAGTTACATCAAATGAATAAACACATACATTTTCATATTATAACATCATATAAGTAATCATTAAGGTCATGTATAAAGGATTACAAGTACATATACAATTCCCTTTACATGAGGGTACACCATTACATTGCTCACAATATCACTTTCCTGTTTACATTGGATTACATACATCAAGAATAATAGTACATGATTCTACAAGACAAGAACATAAATATTTGTCTCCTTGAGCTAGATCAAGATCTGAAATCTACTACAAGTAATACATCCTTCTCACTCATGATCAATAGAAAGAAAATGAATGGAGATAAAGCACAACCACCTGACCATGTGGAACCCTAAGGTCCACCCCCTGTGCTAGGAGATAACATAAGGTCCCACAACATAAAACAGTTAGAAAGACAGAAGACTAATAGGTACAAGGACTACACATGACTCCAATACAACATGGGTCAATATGAACAACACAAGTAGATCAAACATCACTTCTAGAGGCAATCACACAATAAAAGGGGAAAACACACTTAGGGAATGCTAGGCCACAATAGGGAGAGTGTCATCGCATGGTCCTAACATGGGTTATCCTGGCAGTCCCTCACCAGACACCAGCCCCCATCCATGGGTTATCCTGGTTGTCCAGACGCTGACTCCCATCTATGGTTATCCTGGTAGTCTCTTACTAGATACTAGCCCCATAGGGTGATACATGCAGAACCAACATTCCTTTTGTGAGGACAAGGAGGTTGATCTTGCCAACCACAACCTTCTCATCCCATCCTTAGCCTGAACGAGCACTATAGGCATGGGTGAGGCATCCAATTAACTTATTTAGTATGGAAACTACCCAACCCTCTAAATTTATTATTAAGTTATCACTGGATTAAACACTTCCAATGGGTTGTCCTGGTAGCCATTTTAGGTACTGGCCCCACATTGAAAGGCACTCCCCTACCTGCATCTAGAAGACCCTATCCATGAAGCAAGATAATTACCATCACAATGACAAGTAACATAAACAATACAAGGCATTAACCTTCTTGCATACAAAACATAATCATAGGGACCAATTGCTGTTATATGGAGCCTAATCAGACTCGAAGGTCACCTTTATCAGTGTGGTTTGCCCCCAAATCTTTTAACAGGGTCCAGGGGCAGTGCCCCTTGCGGGGTCCAGGGGCAGCCTCCCTGGCGTAGTCCCTGTCGTGATACAAGGCGGTGTCAAGGGGCAGCGCCCCCATTGGGGCTCGGGGGTAACGCCCCCAAAACCTCACATAGTTTTTTATTATTTTATAAAGGCACCAAGAGTTATTTTTATTGGCCGACATAAAAAACCTATTTTGTAACCGACAAAAGTAGTGATAAAAATGGCTAAGGGTTAGGGTTTCCATTGATGTATTGTAGTATTTTGTAGCAGTATTGAGTTGCAAGGCTTGCTAGTTGTAATCAGTTTTGATTTACTAGATAATAATATTGGTCTCTATATTGGTGGATTTATCCTAAGTTTGGGTGAACCACGTTAAAACTTGTCTCTCGCTGTTATTATTTCTATGTGTTTTCATTCCTCTGTTTAATCTTTATTTGCATTTAATTGATATCTTCTACCAGCTAACCCTAACACTAATTCTTATATCCGTGTCCCAAAACATAAACCAAGCATGAAATATTACATTCTCATCATGATGTATATACAACACAAAATACACATCATTTCACATCATACAGAGCAAGGCATTATCCATCTTGCATAGTCATCGTAACTACATGAATAGGTACATAGAGCAAGGCATTATCCATCTTGCATATGTATCATACCAACATGAATAGGAGCAACATTTCAAGAATGTATTTCATTCAACTCACATGATGCACACAGAGCCAACCCCCACACAATCATACCCTCCTAGGCCTCTGGAAACAACTTCCCCAAATGACACAACACTTGACACCATTAAAAACACAATGGTTACACATCACATTCACTTTCCAATGCACATCATAAACCAAGATCCCACAAATGCAACATATGATCTAATGCACTAATAATGGGTCTTAAAGTATGCAACATTAATTCCAATCATAGTCAATCATTCAACAAACATAAAGTGAATCTATCTCAACAATGCAGAACAATATTATTCTAACTACTAGTAGCAGTTACTAATATGATCAAATGATATAAGTGCCATAAGTAACAATACGTAATCCATTCCTATGCTATTGCCAATAGATAATATTAAGAGTCTTATTTAGACTAATTGCAAGGTTAACCTTTAGTAGTTGAAAGTCATGGACTATTATCAATGACTCATTATTGAATGATTTCTAATTAAAACCCAAAATTGATACTTCTACCTTAAATTATAACTAGGTTGATTTTATTCCCTTCAAACACAATAAGTCTCAAAAATTATCATCCAATTTAATTCGTTTTCCTTCTACCATAATCTAATTTTCAGATAAAAGATATAACTTGATAAACTTTATGTTATTTCTAATGCATTTAAGAGAATATAATTCAATTCCAACATAAACATTGTCATAATCACTACCCCGTGTATGATTTCCAAAATCTTTTAAGTTATGTTTCTATTATTAAATCCAAATTAGACAATATTGCTAATTTCAAATCCTAAGAAAAGAACTTAAAAACAAGAATCAGTCTTCAGATAACAAATATCATGTTTAAAGGCACTAAAATAAACCACTAAGAAAGAAACATACTAATATGATCGATTAAGATATGCAAGAACATATACTATATCAGAAAGAATATAAATATAGAATGTTTTAATAATGATAAGAGATTTTGAAAAAGAAATGCTCTAGTAGACATGTATGCAAAAGTGAGAGCATAGACAAAGTGCATTAACTGTTCAGCAAATTGCCTCAAAGATATGTCAAATTATGGAATGCAATGATTAAAGAATATGCACAAAATGGATTTGTAGATTTAATAACAACAACCAAGATGGCATAGGAATTGTTTGTCACTAATTGATACATATCTCTGAATTGACAAACTAGGTAAGGCTAATTTTTGGATACGATATAGATAACCAAGAGTGCACCACATATAAAAAATTTAGAGGAACCTAGTTCGTAAAAATAAAGTTATGGCTAACGCAACAAACTGCTAAAATAGAGACGAAATGGGTGAGAGATAGACAGTCACAAAATATTCATATCTCCAAAACGACAAACTGGGTAAGGCTGATTTATGGATATGATTTGGATAACTAGGTTGTGCACCACATATAAAAATTAGAGGAACCTAGTTTGTAAAAATAAAGTTATGGCTGACGTAACAGTCTATAAAAATAGAGATGAAATGGGTGAGAGATAGATAGTCACAAAATATTCATATCTCCAAAATGACAAACTAGGTAAGGCTAATTTTTGGATATGATTTGGATAACTAGGTCATACACCACATATAAAAAAAATTAGAGGAACCCAGTTCGTAAAAATAAAGTTATGGCTGTTGCAATAGACTGTATAAATAGAGATGAAATGGGTGAGAGATAGACAGTCACTTCAATCGGTGATTCCCAAAAATACAATGATACAAACATGCACAATTGGATTTGATAACAAAGCTTCTAAACTCTCAAGAAAATTACAATCGACAGGGAAAATCATAAATCAAACATTTGCTTCAACATAAAACTGAGACAAAAATTAGAACTAAAGGAACCTAATTTTGCTTGCTTGACTGGGCTGAAGATTCGATGCTAGGTTCAACTGCTACAGCCACAAACCAATCTCTCCCATCTCCTTTCTCCCCCCCCAAAAGTTCCATTTGCTAAAGATTATTATGAGAGAGAAATCCCCCCAATATCTTCCAGAAGATTCCCTCCATTAAAGGCAATAAATTCTGCCTAAATCCCTTTCTTACAATTTGCTATTTTTTCCATTTACAACTAGACCAGACAATATATATATATATGAAAGAGAAAAAGTAAAAACTACCATTAGAGCAGCCCAAGCGATACTGACTATATCTTATTTATTTCCTTTACAACTAGACAAGAATCATTTTTATTCTTATTTATTTAGTATTTACTATATATGAGTTTTATGACAACTCATAAATATTATCTATTTTTATTGCCACTTAACACAACATTTAATTATATTAATTAATTTATTTATCTTTAGCTAGCATTTACATTTATTATTATTATTTTTTAATTATTTATTTCCATAAACTTAAATTCTTATAAAGACATTTATATTTATTTATTTATTTAACAAAAATGCTTTCATAACTAATAATATTATTTTAATGCAACAATTAACCAAAGTAACAATCAAACAATGCCAAACTAAATAACCTAAATGTCGAACAATACCTGACACAATGCACGATCGAAAGCATGACCACAATGATAGTGATTGACCATTACACCCATACAGATAACACTGACTGGGTGCAAAACTGGATACTCATCCTTTTCAAGGATGATGGCTAACTAGGGGACCATATGTCATCTCCGTTCAACAGTTTCCATTGGGTTTAAGGGACACTCAGACCTGTCAATTCAGGCAGAGTCGATGCTTGATACCTACAACCTGCAGCAACCAAAAAATGTTCGAACATATAGATGTAGATATAATCATACAATCAAACACACCGTGAAAGGGAATCGCAGCATAGCAGGGTACTCACGCATGAGTAATGCAACATTGTTCCTCTCACAAACACACATCAAACAAGTAACCACATCACGCATAATAATTAGTAGCTGATCAACCAGATAAGAAACATCATTAGATAATCGTGTGATGCACATAATAAGATTGATCGACAATCAATTAAGTCCATAAAGTTGTCATAACATATGCATAACTCAAGTAAATATCAGTGTCGCAACAAATATTATCAATAAAACATACTAACTGTCATATAAAACCACATGAGGATAATCAGGAATGTCACCAACATGAATGTAGCATCTGCCAACATCATATAATGTACAACATCAACTGTCTAACATACCCTAAATATTCCTATTATTTTATCTTCACCTTCATGCTCCTTAGCCTAACCACCTGCACATCCAAGGTGAGAATGGAGGGGCACTACAACTTTGTTTTTTCCTCTTGTTCTTTTTCTCTTCACAGTAATGTCTTCTCATGTTCTCACTATTGTAGGACTCCTCCATACCTACCCCAAGCTTTCAATATTCTCTCAGACACTTTACTGCTGCAACCTTTCACACATCTTCACTCTTGTCTTGGTAGCTTCAAACTCTCAACTGATCAGGAATTCACACACCTACAATGATCCTTTCGAGTTCTCACAACCACCTTCTCTGCTACTCCACAGGTCCTGGTGGATACTCTCCACACTCAGGAACAACCTTCTCTGATAGCAATTGATGCAAGAGAACACTCCTCCTTCCCTCTTATTAAATTACTCGCACCAAACACCTAAACTCAACTAACTTTCAATTACTAGATTTCAACACAGGAAAACATTGTATTTTTCTTCTTTCAATTCAAATCACACTTAATTTCTCAACACTACATATAGAGACTCTCACACACATGATAATCAAATTTTATTCAAATAAATAAATTTGCAACATACAAACAAGTGTTGCAAATATGTGCCTAATTGATGTTGTCATTGATGTCAACATATTCTTGTTGCCACTGGTGTCAACTGTATCCTATCTTGTTGCCTAACTAGAAGACTAGAATGTTGAGGATATTGAGAAAATTAATAAAGATCAATGGATGTGGATCATACGGTAGTATAGATGATTGTGTGAAGTAGCTCTAGTCAGGATTTGAGAGGTCTGCATGAAGATTTGAAGAAACTATGGCCATCTGAGAAGAAGCAATTTTGTAGTATTTAGAAGAGACAGAGTGACAAAGAAGTGATCTGGATCCTTCCAGATATGTCAAATAATGATCTATGGATCTAGAGGCATGTTTGGGAAACCAGTGTGTATCATCCATTCAAGCGGTTCATGGTTTGGAGGTCCGCAAGTAATCTTTCTAAGATGACAGTCATGGTAGATAGTATTCTTGAGGTTTTGGATGAAGATGCAAGTGATCATGATGAATTGGAGTGTGGATGTTTTTGTTGAATTCATTATGCTTGTGGAGGTCTCTAGATCATGTGACTGGTGTGTTGGAGGTTCACATTAAAGTTTGAGCTTGTTGGTGAAGATTTCCTCCTGGTGTTGTTGTTCTTCCCAGTCTTGGCCAATCGGATGATTCAAGTATATTGCGGATGTTCCAGAAGCAATTATTTGGAGTGTGGTGTGTTGCTAAAAGAAGATTCAAGTCTTAGCAATGTTTGGCAGACAACTTAGTGATTAGCATTATGTAAGATGTTTGGTGTGCCGATCTTGATGTTTATTCCAAGGTTGATGAAGCATATAAAGGAGTGTAGCTGAGTTGTGGAAAATCATCCTTGAGCGAAAATAATAAATCCAAAGAAAAGATCAGGAGCAGAGTAATGAAGAGGAGGAACATAAGAGCAAAAGTAGAATAGAGTGAAGAGTAAGTGAAGAAGAGTTTTGAAGAAGAATAGAAGTTTTATGAGCATTCAATGAAACTGAGCCAGTCATAAAGTAGGTGGTATTTCTCAATTAATTCTTTCTATGTTAAACTAAAATTTCTTGTAGACAGTGAGCCTCTCTTTTGAGCAGTGAGCTCTAGGCAGTGAGCCTGAAGGCAAGTGCCTTCCCATTCCCTTTAAGTACTTTTAACAAGGTACGAATCTTGTGGGCTAACACCCACCGTGGTTTTTCCCTTAACCAGGTTTCCATGTCAAAATCTTGGTGTTAAATGTGTTGATTATGTTTCTACTTATGTGATGTTGTTTCATGTTTTAATGTTTACATCATTAATCAATTTGCAAATCGTGAAGGAAGATTAAAATGAATAGAAGGTTAGTTTTTGGGACAACTGATTCACCCCCCCTTAGTTGTTTGGTCTAATTCCAACAATTGGTATCAGAACTAGATCCTCTAAAAGAAGCTTGACCACTTGAGGAGATCCAAGATGTCGACTTATAAAAGGGAAAGTCTAAGATTTCAATGGAACAAATTACTCCCTTTGGAAGGTACACATGCAATGTCATTTGGAATGTATTGGTAATGACTTTTGGATGATAACAAAGAATGAGTATAAGATTCCAAAGAATGGCCCTACTACTCTAGATGAACTCAGGGAAGCTGAATGCAATATTCAAGCCAAAGAAGCTTTATTGAGTGCCCTGTTTGATACAAAATTGGCAAATGTCCTAGATTTGAAAACTGCCCATGAAATCTGGAAAAAGTTGGAAAACCTGTATGAAGGTGACAAATATGTTAAATGTGCCAAGCTACAAAGCCTGAAAGGTAAATATGAAATATTGGTAATGAGGGAAGATGAAAACATTACTTCCTACATGCAGAAAGTAAAAGAACTTGTGATCGGTATCAGAAATGCAGGTGGAGTATTGGAAGAATCAGAAATTATTGCCAAAGTGCTCAAATCCTTACCTGTAGTGTACAAGCACAAAGCTGCAGCCATTGAAGAAATCAGGACAGTAACAACTATCACAAGAGATCAGTTAGTTGGTAAGCTTTCAGCATTTAAAATGAGTGAGTTTGGTGATTCTCTCCCGAAGTCTGAATCTGCATTTAAGGCCAGTGTGTATGGAAAGAAAAGATATGATCCAGCTGAAAGTTCTTCAGGAAGATCAAACTAATTTGTGAAGACAAGGAAGGATTTTGAAGATGATGAAATTGAGACTATAGATCTTGAAGCTCTTATTTCCAAAAGAATACCAAGAGGATCTAGTAAATATGAAGGAAAGTTGCCACTCAAATGTTTTTCTTGTAATAAGATTGGTCACTTTGCCTTAAGATGTCTAGAGAGGTTCTCAAAACCAAACCCTAATAGATACAAAGGTCAGAAAAAAATCTTACTATGTCCAAGAAGTTGGAGAAGAAAGAGACACAGATGATGAATCTGATCCTGGAGGTTCCACTAAAGATGATTGGGTATTCATTGCTATCAAGGAAGAAGATCTGGTGTTTACTGAATCTGCTAGTTGTACAAATGTGGAAAGTGCCTTGGATGCTCAGGTTGTTGAAAAGGATGAATGGGTGATTGATAGTAGATGTTCTCATCATATGACTGGTGACAAAAGTAAGTTTGTAAGCTTTGAAAAATATGAAGGTGGAATTGTGAAATTTGGAGACAACTCAACTGGTAGAATTCGTGGCAAAGGATCCATCTCTTTTGATGGAAAGAATAACACTAATGATGTTCTATATGTGGAAGGACTGAAGCATAATCTTTTCAGTGTTGGATAGTTGGTTGATAAGGGTTATGATATCTGATTCAAGGATGGAAAATGGGTGATCTTGGAAAGGTCTAGAACTGAAATTGCATCTGGTACTCAAACTAGAGGTAACATCTTTCATTTAAGTAGTTATGGAAAAAGTTGTTTGATTTCTCAGACGTATCAAAGTTGGTTATGGCATAGGAGGATGTGTAATGTAAATTTTGATAACATTGTCAAGATAAGTTCTACTCAAGATGTAAGAGATCTTCCAAACCGTATGAAACCTAATAACATATGTAGAGAATGTCAATTGGGCAAAAAGAACAAAATTTCATTTAAAAGTAAAGAACAATTTTTAAGTGAATGGCTGCAACTTGTGCATACTGATCTATGTGGTCCTGCTAGAATTAGGAGTTTGCAAGGAGACAGATATTTTATGTTGATGATTGATGATTACTCCCAAATGATGTGGGTAACCTTCTTAAAAAGAAATCAGAAGCTCTTGACAAATTCAAGGTATTCAAAGTTATGGTGGAAAATGAGATTAGTGTGAAGATTAAGTGTCTGAGATCTGACAGAGGTGGAGAATTTACCTCCGGTGAGTTTGATTCATTTTGTCCAAAGCATGGAATTAAAAGACAGTTATCTGCTCCTAGGACTCCTTAGCAAAATGGAGTTGTGGAAAGAAAGAACTAGACCATTCAAGAAGCTTCTAGGACCATGATGATGGAAACAAATGTTCCTCAAGTTTATTAGAGAGAAGCTGTGAGTATTGTTGTCTACACTCTTAACCAGGTGCAGATCAAAGGAAATTCTGGTAAGACACCTTATGAACTATGGTTTGGTCATCCTCCTATTGTAAGATACTTCAGAGTTTTTGGTAGTAAATGCTATATCAAAAGAGATGAGGATCTAAGCAAGTTTGAAGCAAGAAGTGATGAAGGAATTTTTATGGGTTACTCTACTCAAAGCAAAGCATACTGGTGCTTTAACAAGAGATTGAAAAATATTGTTGAAAGTGCTAATGTCATAGTTGATAAGAGAAAAGAAGGACATTCCATATCTTGCAGATATGATTCAGATGATCAAGATGAAAATCCAAGTCAAGAAAGGCAAGTGCAAACTTAGATCTAGATCTAGATTGATCTGGAAAACCCAGTAATTCAAGAAGATAGTGCAGAAGTTGAGGAACAAGCTCGAGAAATAGAAGCTCAAACTATTCCCAAAACTCCCAGGTATCTAAGGATGAATCATCCTGAAGATCAAATTATAGGAGACAGAAATAAAGGTGTCTGAACTAGAAGAAGAATTAGTGAAGATCAAGAAGAGATTTGTTTGATCTCAAAGATTGAACCAAAAATAATAAATGAAGCTTGCAAACATGAAAATTGGGTAAAGTAAATTAAAGAAGAATCAATGCAAATTGAAAAGAATCACACTTGGGATCTTGTTTCTAGACCCGAGGGCAAAAAAATGATTGGAACTAAATGAGTCTTCCAGAACAAGCTAAATGAAGAAGGTGAAGTTGTAAGAAATAAAGCAAGGTTGGTATGCAAAGGATATTCTCAAGTAGAAGGAATTGATTTTGAAGAAACTTTTTCTCCAGTGGCAAGAATAGAGGCAGTCAGATTGATTCTTGCTTTTGCTGCTTATAAAGATTTTAAAGTCTATCAGATGGATGTCAAGTCAACATTTCTAAATGGAGAGTTAGAAGAAGTCTACATTGAGAAATATAAAAGATTTCAGTTGTTTGATTAGGGAGACATGGTTTGCAGATTAAGAAAAGCATTGTATGGACTCAAACAAGCTCCAAGAGCCTGGTATGCAAGATTAGATAAGTATTTGCTAAAGCTAGGTTACAACAAAGGCATTGCTGACAGTAATCTCTATTTCAAGATTGATCATGAGAATATTCTAATTGTTGAGGTATTTGTTGATGATATCATTTTTGGTGGAAATGAGAGTATGTGCAAAACATTTGTTGATCAGATGCAAAGTGAATTTGAGATGTCCATGTTTGGTGAAATGAACTTCTTAGGTCTGCAAATCAATTAGTCAGATAAAGGTATCTGTATATCTCAGTCTAAGTATGTGAAAGAATTGTTGAAGAAATTTGGAATGGAAGATTCAAAGCTAGTAGGTACGCCTATGGTAACTGAATGTAAGTTGAGTAAAGATAATGACTCCCCTAAGGCAAATCAGAAAAGGTATAGATCAATAATTGGAGGACTGCTCTACCTGACTCAGACTAGACTTGATATCATGAATGTAGTTGGACTTGTCGCTAGATTCCAAGATGATCCTAAAGAATCTCATGTTGTAGCAGTCAAAAGAATTTTGAGATATCTCCAAGGGACAATTGATTATGGATTATGGTATCCAAAGGTGATGCAGGAGCATCCAGTGGTGTAAGGGCAATCTTGCATCACCCAAAAAGAGGTTAATTCAAAATCATTGTAGTTGTTTTCATTTCTTTCCATAATTAGTGTTTCTGGTTCCATAATATCCAGAATAATGATGTAGGACTTTCAGTTTTTCCAAACTACTAAAAATAGCAACCTGCTATTTTTAGAAAGTTTGCATTTGGGCACGGATTGAAGGAAAAAATTATAGGAAGCTTCATAACTAAAAAATAAGACCTTTGGCAAAGGAATCATGCAAAGATCATTTGCGAGCTGAAAAATATTAAAGTTTTTGTTTCCCGAAAAACACCTTTAAAATTATTCAAACTCATGTTTGAGGGACTAAATGGTCCTATACAGACTCAAAAAATGCTTGAAATTGGTAGAGCTCATTCTTAGCGCGTAGAGAACTCTGCGAGATTTTTGACACATAAAACAGTTTTTCAATCGGACACCCAGATCAAAAGTTATGGCTCTCGGAAGTTGACCTATTTTTGGAGGGAGATGCAAATTTTGAAATTAGGTTGTTGACCACCAAAAAGGTTATTAATAACTATTTTTGGGAAGCCTGGATATTAGGAGAGTTAAGGGGGGAAAGTGTAGAGTCAAGAATAGGTGGGAAAATAGAAACCCTAGCTGATTTGGGATTACAGAAGGTAGATGATTCTAGAGTCTTGTGATAGGAAGTTGTAACATGTTGCAGCCAGTGGAGGGTTGATTCCTCTGATTGTATTTTAGCTTCTATAATGTAATAAGTTGTCCAAATCAATAGATAAAGTTCTATTTTCTATGTGCAATTTCTGTTGTGTGTTTTATGATTTACCCCCTTCATCAAGTGGTATCAGAGCAAGGGTTCTTGAGTGTGTGGATAGATCACCGACCATGAGGTAGTTTACACCAGGACCTGAGGTTGTGGGTTTGCTGCGGAGCTCAAGATGCCTCCACGAAGAAATTGTATTGGGAGGAATGATTTAATGGAAGAGGGTTTTAGAGCCCTACAAAGGCAAATCAATGCATTGCAAGAGGAGCTGCGAAGAGGGTTTGATCCGAGAACGAGAGAAGAAAGTGAAGATGAAGCTGAAGAAGAGCTATCTGAGGAAGAACAAGAAGCTATAGGAGATCCTGCAGAAGTCAGGTTGTTGAGGGCCATTTCTAAGATTGGAAAGAGGCCCAGGATTGAAGTTTCTACATATTCTAGAGATTTGAATCCAAAACAACTTATTGATTGGATCAATGACATGGAGGACTATTTCGAGTATGAAGATGTAGAAGACCTAGATCAGGTCAAGTTTGCAAAAACAAAGTTGAAGGGCCATGCCAGTATTTGGTGGAAGGAGGCCCAGTTAGAGAGGAACAGAAGAGGAAAATGAAAGATCACCAGATGGGATCGGATGGTGGAGAAACTGAAGAAGCAGTTCATTCTTGTGGACTATGAGATGGAGTTGTTGAAGAAGCTACAAGGACTAAAGCAAGGTAACAAGTATGTTAAGGAGTATACAGAAGAGTTTTATAAGATTACCATCTAGACAGGCCATGCAGAGGCCAACAAGGAGAAGGTAGCCCGCTACATTAATGGGTTGAGGCCAAGTATTCAAGAGAAGCTAAGCCTAGTCAGAATGACCACCATAGAAGATGCATACCAGTTTTCTCTGAAGGTGGAAGAGAAACTAAATAAAAGATTTGACAGTAAGCAAAGGGGAAGAGGTCAAGGCGGAAGGACTGGTGGAAGACCCTATGGAGGTTGTAATGAAGATCAAAAGAAAAGTGAAGAAGTTGGCACCAATCAGAATCATAGAGGAGATAATGCCTACCACCCTCGTGACTAGAGCAATGGTGACCAAAGAGGAAGAGGAAGAGGCCAACCTGGGCAAGGACCTGCAAGAGGAGATTTCAGAGGAACCTGTTTCCAATGTGGAGAAGAAGGGCATCGAGCATACAAGTGTCCGTAACATCAAGGAAGGATGAATAGAAGACCTGAAGGTAATGCATGAGTTGCACATGTAGATGAAGATGCGCAGTCTGAGCATTCTAAAGATGCAGAAAGGGGAGAAACCCTAGTTATCAGAAGAACTTTGTTGAATGAGGAGAAAGAACCCAATCATAGGAAGAGTTTATTCCACACAAGGTGCAAATGTGAAGGTAAGTGTTGTGATATTATTATTGACAGTGGAAGCACTGATAATCTTGTTTCAGAGGATATGGTTGACAAGTTAAAGTTGACAAGAAGAAAGCATCTGCATCCATATCGGATTGCATGGTTGTAGAAGGACCATAGAGCTTTGGTCAATGAGCAGTGTTTAGTGAAGTTTAAGATTGATGACTACCATGATGAGGTGTTGTGTGACATCATACCGATGGATGCATGTCATATGTTATTGGGGAGGTCGTGTCAGTATGATAGGAGTGCTTTCCATGATGGCCGTGAAAACACATACTCCCTAACAAAGGATGGAGTTTGTCATAAGTTGAAGCCCTTGAAGGAGGTGGAAGAAAAGGTATGTAGTACTGCTAGAATTTACTTAGTAGATGGTAGAAAATTTTTGGAGGGCATGAAGCATGAGCGTCATTGCTTTGCATTGATTCTTAAGATTAGTCAAGAGAAATGTGAAGATGTATTAGCAGAAATCTTAGATATGTTGGAAGAATTTTAAGATATTATCTCTGATAATGTTCCAGAAGGTTTACCACCAGTGAGGAAGATAAATCACCAAATGGATTTGATACCAAGAGCTAGTTTTCTGAATAAGGCAGCCTACAAAATGACTCTTGTAGAGAGTGAAGAGTTGAATAGACAAGTTCAAGAGCTGTTAAGGAAGGGACTGATAAGGGAGAGCCTGAGTCCATGTGTGGTACCTGCAGTACTAGCACCAAAGAAAGATGGAGAGTGGAGAATGTGTACAGATTTTTGAGCCATAAATAAGATCACGATCAAGTATAGGTTTCCATTGCCAAGAATGGATGACAAAATGGATTGTTTGAGTGGAGCCAAGTACTTCACAAAGATTGACCTGAAGAGTGGGTATCACCAGATCTGAATCAGAGAAAGAGATGAATGGAAGACAACCTTCAAGACAAAGGAGGGTTTGTATGAGTGGTGAGTCATTCCATTTGGGCTAACCAATGCACCAAGAACATTCATGCGGCTCATGAACGAGGTATTGAAAGAATTTTTGGGAATTTTTGTTATTGTTTATTTAGATGATATTTTGATTTTTAGTAAGACTTGGGATGTGCATATAATGCATATCAGAATAGTTTTGGAGAAGCTAAGGGAGGAGAAGTTGTTGATCAATCTAAAGAAATGTAGCTTTGAAAAGGAGTTGGTATACCTGGGATTTATTGTCTCAGAAGAAGGTCTTAAGATGGACCTAGAGAAGGTAAGGGCTATCATTGAATGGCCTATGCTAAGGAGTGCTTCCGAGGTAAGATCTTTTCATGGTTTGGCAAGTTTTTACAGAAAGTTTATCAAGAATTTTAGTAGCATTTGTGCACCACTAACTAAGACAATGAGAGGGGATATAAAAGAGTTTAGATGGACTAAAGGAGCAGATAAAAGATTTGATACATTGAAGCAGAAAGTCACAGAGCAACCTGTTTTGGCACTTCTAGATTTCAATAAGGTATTTAAGGTAGATTGTGATGCTAGTGGTAGTGCTATAGGAGCTATTTTGAGCCAAGAAGGTAAGCCCATTGCCTATTTTAGTGAGAATCTTAATGATGCCAAGACAAAGTATTATGTTTATGATCAGGAGTTTTATGCAATAGTTTAGGCTTTGAAGAAATGGAGACATTATTTGTTGCCAAAGGAGTTTGTCTTATATTCTAATCATTAGGCTTTGTAGTATCTTAATTGTCAAGGAAAGTTGAACCAAAGGCATTTAAAATGGGTTGAGTTTTTGCAGAGCTATGCTTTGTTTTGAAGCACAGGAGTGGGAAGTCCAACAGAGTTGCAGATGCCCTGAGCAGAAGGCAAAATTTGTTGACAGAAATGAAGATAGAGGTTGGGTTTGATGAGCTCAAAAGTTTGTATTCTGAAGATCTAGATTTTGTAGAGGCCTGAAAAGCTTGTTTGGAACCTGTTACTTTGGACACAACAAAATGGGTGGATTTCGTAATCCAAGATGGCATGTTGTTTAGAGGAAGCCAGTTGTGCATTCTGAGGAGTTCCATGAGAGAGAACCTGATTGAGAAGAAGCATAGTGGAGGATTGGATGGACACTTTGGTCAAGATAAGACCATTGCTATTGCTGGTGAAAATTATTATTGGCCAAAGTTGCAGCAGGATGTGAGAAAATTTGTGCAGAGTCGCAGAGTATGTCAGATGGTAGAAGGAACAAGTCAGAATACAGGGCTATATCAGCCATTACCTGTACCAAAGAAGCCATGGGATGATATTAGTATGGATTTTGTTATTGGTTTACCAAGGACACAGAGAAGACATGATTCCATTTTTGTGGTGGTGGATAGATTCTCAAAGATGGCACATTTTATTCCTTGCAAGAAGACTAATGATGCTGTTCATATTGCAGAGTTATTTTTTAGCGAGGTGGTGAGATTACATGGTCTACCAAAGAGCATAGTTTTAGATCGAGATACCAAGTTTGTTGGTTATTTCTAGAGGACATTGTGGAAGAAGTTGAACACAGATTTGAAGTTCAGTTCTACACACCATCCACAGATTGATGGATAGACCAAAGTGGTGAATAGGAGTTTGGGAAACCTACTACGATGCTTGGTAGGAGATAAGCCCAAGGGATGGGATTTGATTTTACCACAGGCAAAATTTGCTTACAACAATTCTATCAATAGGAGTACTGGTAAATCACCATTCCAGATTGTATATGACAATAGCCTGAGAAATGCTTTTGAGTTAAGGAAACTAGACAAAGGAGAAAAGACAAGTGCTAAAGCTGAAGACTTTGCAAAACATCTGAAGAATTTGCATGAAGAGGTGAGAAAGTACATTAATAAGATGAATATTCAGTACAAGGCTAAGGAAGATCAGAAGAGGAGGTATAAGGAGTTCCAGGTAGGAGATGAAGTTATGGTTCACTTGAGAAAAGAAAGGTTCCCAATTGGAACATACAATAAGTTGAAAATGAAGAAATTTGGACCATGCAGAATCCTGAAGAAGCATGATTCAGGAAATGCATATGAGGTAGAGCTGTCAAGTGGGATTAATATTTCTCCTATTTTCAACATTGCTGATTTATTATAATATCATGAAGGTGGAACAAAGGATGGACCAACAGAAACGCATTGGAGTATTCTGACATCTACTTCAATGGAGGAGATAAAAGAGATCTTGGATAGTCATGTGGGAAGAAGTACTCAGAACAAGCAATATGAAGAATATCTGGTAAAATAGAAATGAAGGTCTATTGAAGATTCTTCTTGGTTGTCTAAGGTAGAGGTTGACCATTTGGGTTTTCCTCACACAAACATCTGAGACGTGACAGGGTCACTTCTCAAATTACCCTAGGTGTCTGATGCAGGAGCATCCAGTGGTGTAAGGGAAATCTTGCATCACCCAAAAAGAAGTTATTTCAAAATCATTGTAGTTATTTTCATTTCTTTCCATAATTAGTGTTTCTGGTTCCATAATATCCAGAATAATGATGTAGGACTTTCAGTTTTTTCCAAACTGCTAAAAATAGCAACCTGCTATTTTTAGAAATTTTGCATTTGGGCACGGATTGAAGTAAAAATTTACAAGAAGTTTCATAACTAAAAAATAAGACCTTTGGAGAAGGAATCACGTAAAGATCATTTCTGAGTTGAAAGATATTAATTTTTTCGTTTCCCAAAAAATGCCTGAAAATTCTTCAAACTCAGGTTTGAGGCACTAAATGGTCCTTTATAGGCCCAAAAATGGCCAAAACTAGTAGAGCAAGTTCTTAGCGGATAGAGCACTCTGTGAGCTTTCCAACACATAAAATAGTTCATCAATCAGACACTCGGATCAAAAGTTATGGCTCTCAGAAGTTGACCTATTTTTTGAGGGAGATGCAAATTTTGAAATTAGGTTGTTGACCGCCAAAAAGGCTATTAATAACAATTTTTGGGAACCCTGGGCAGTAAGATAGTTAAGGGGGGAAAGTGTAGAGTCAACAATAGGTGGGAAAATAGAAACCCTAGCTGATTTGGGATTACAGAAGGCAGATGATTCTAGAGTCCTGTGATAGGAAGCTGTAACGTGTTGCAGCCGGTGGAGGGTTGATTCCTCTGATTGTATTTGAGCTTCTGTAATGTAATAAGTTGTCCAAATCAATAAAGAAAGTTCTATTTTCTATGTGTAATTTTTGTTGATGTTTGTTTTATGATTTACCTCCATCAAAAGGATAATAACTTCACTCTTCATGCATATACAGATGTTGATTGGGTAGGAGATGTGGATGATAGAAAAAGTACTAGTGATGGTGCATTCTTCTTGGGAGGTAGATTGGTTTCTTGGCTAAGTAAAAAGCAGGAAGCAATTTCCATATCTACAGTAGAGGTTGAGTATATGGCAGCAGCAAACAATTGTACTCAAGTCCTGTGGATGAAGCAAATGTTGAAGGACATTAGAATTGTGTTTTAGGAGCCTATCACAATCTTCTATGATAATTCAAGTGCAATAATTATCTCAAAGAATCTGGTGTTGCATTCAAAGACAAAACATATATCCATCAAGTTTCATTTCTTGAGAGAGAAGGTAAATGAGAATGAAGTCAAGTTGGAGTTTGTGTCCTTAAAGGATCAGATTACAGATATTTCACTAAGCCTCTTCCCAAGGATACTTTTGAGTAACTCAGAGAAAAGTTAGGGGTTATTACCCCTCCTGATCAGAATTAAGATACACTAGAGTGCATTAGTCCGGTGGAATTCATAGTCATATCTTGTGATCCGGATTGATGTTAAGGAAGCACTACTCAGGGGGAGTAGTCTAGATGCAATTTTTGAGTTTGATCTGAAACAAAACTAAGGAGAAAAGACTGCAAATATGTGTCCTTTGCCATTGATGTCAAAGGGGGAGAGAAGTCATGTGAAAAACTAGTTGCTGGTGAAAGGGGGAGAAGTGAAGATAGTGGTTGCAGAAGTGATAAGAGAAAGGGGGAGAAGCTCTTGTCTTGATGGTTGTCATTGATGTCAACTGTATACTATCTTGTTGCCTGACTAAAATATCAGATGTTGAGGATATTGAGAAAATGAATAATGATCAATGGATGCAGATCATACGACAGTATAGAGGATTGTGTGAAGTACCACCAGTCAGAATTTGAGAGGTCCGCATGAAGATTTAAAGAAACTATGGCCATCTAAGAAGAACCGGTTTTGTAGTATTTAGAAGAGATAGAGTGATAGAGAAGTGGTCTGGATCCTTCCGGATATGTCAAATAATGATCTGTGGATCTAGAGGCATGTTTGGGAAATCAATGTGTATCATCCATTCAAGTGGTTCGTGGTTTGGAGGTCCACTAGCAATATTTCTAAGATGATAGTCATGGCAGATAGTATTCTTGAGGTTCCAGATGAAGATACAAGTGATCCTGATGACTTGGAGGAGTGCGGATGTTTTTGTTGAATTCATTATGCTTGTGGAGGTCTCTGGATCATGTGATTGGTGTGTTGGAGGTTTGCATTGAAGTTTTACCTTGTTGGTGAAGATTTCCTTCTTGGTGTTGCTGTTCTTCCTAGTCCTGGATGACCAGATGATTTAAGCATATTACAGATGTTCCAGAAGCAATTCTCTGGAGCGTGGTGTGTTGTTGAAAGAAGATTCCAGTCTTAGCAATTTTTGGCCAACAAATTAGTGATTCACATTAAGTAAGATGTTTGGTGTGCTGACCTTGATGTTTATTCCAAGGTTGATGAAGCATATAAAGTAGTGTAGCTAAGTCGTGGAAAATCATCCTTGAGCGAAAATAATAAATCCAAAGAAAGGATTAGGAGTAGAGCAAAGAAGAGGAGGAACAAAAGAGCAAAAGCATAATAGAGTGAAAAGTTAGTGAAGAAGAGTTTGGAAGTAGAATAGAATTTTTATGAGCATTCAATGAAACTGAACCAGGCAAGAAGTAGATGCTATTTCTTAGTTAATTCTTTCTATGTTAAACTAAAATTTCTTGTAGGCAGTGAGCCTCTCTTTTGAGCAGTGAGATCTGGGCAGTGAGCTCGAAGGAAAGTTCATTCCCATTCCTTTTAAGTACTTTTAACAGGGTACGAATCTTGTGGGCTAACACCCATCATGGTTTTTCCCCTAACTAGGTTTCCACATCAAAATTTTGGTGTTAAATGTGTTGATTATGTTTCTACTTATGTGATGTTGTTTCATGCTTTAATGTTTACATCATTAATCAATTTGCAAATTGTGAAAGAAGATTAAAATGAAGAAATGTTAATTTTTGGGATAACTGATTCACCTCCCCTCTCAGTTGTCTGGTCTAATTCCAACAAACAAGGTCCTACTCCTCAGATGTAACAAAAGAAAAACATCTCCTGCACACACTCTTCTCTCTTCCACACAGCTTCTACCCAAGACACTCCACTCTGGTGTTTAATTTATGCCTTCCACAAGTATTTTTTCTATCTAACGTCCCTTTGTTTGGATGATTTACCTATGGCATTTCATTCTCTACACTAGCCTCACTTCCTCCAAACTAGCTGCTCTCTCCTTCATTATTTTGATAGATTTTTATGTTGGTAAGAACAATAGTGTCATCAAATGAGTCACATCCCTCATTCAGAAGAAAGTTGAATGGTCATGAAATCAAGTGTGTTCAATATGCTCTTATCTCACAGGTCACCACGCCTCCTGTTGCTTGTTCTTTCTTTTGTCGCGCCTCTATCAAGAATAATATGGTCTCTATGTTTATTGGTTTCCACTTCTTGGAATTTCAAGAGACTCTAATCAAAATTTCCTTGTGTAGATCGAACCTTGTAATGCTACGTTTCTAGAAGATGAGGCATAACACTCTATTTGTTTTATATTTTGATTGAAAGATGGTATCAAGCAAAAGTCACGATGGTAATTTATATTCTCCTGCAGCCATATAGGTGTTTAAACTCTATGTTTCCCTTCATTCCATCATTTAAATCCTTTCACACATTCATATGTATCGAAGCTTAACAATCACCTCGCATTCCAATGATTATACCATCCTCTCTAAATTGACTTGTTGTAAAGTGGACATGACTCCTCATACATTTGAGGTCCTCCTTTTCAATTGGTTCCAAATATTCCACGTAAGTCCCATGTATGCATAATGGAACTTCCTTAAATGAGAGGATTGGCATTAATAAATCCTCTTATCAACATTGTCATATAACAAGCCTTGTTGCTTATATACTGTCTAGAAAATGCTTCGTCAGTGATCAAGTAGCTGGTTCAGACTACCTGTTCCATTTAACCATCACCTTCTCTTATTTTCGTGAATGCACAATCTGCAATTTTTTTTGTTAATGCTAGATAACTCGTTCACCTGGGATGCTCCTGCATCAACTTCTATTTGGCAAGAGGATTATCAGTGTGCATAAGTAAATGTAGATTAGTTGTGTATCCACTCTAGAGGAATAATGTTTTCTATATTATCTTACCAAATCGGGAAAGAGGAATAGTTATGAATGACTCTATATATTTATCTAATCTTTGTCATTTAGTTATGCTTTGGAAATTCTAAACAAATCAATACCTCTAAATAAGTGAGCCTTACAGCTATGTTTTAGATATCTATTTCTTTACATTGTTAGAGAAGCTCGTTAAGCTACACAAAGTAACATTTAATATAGTGCCTAAGTCCCTTGATATTAAACATAGTTACTTCATTATGCATCTTTAGTTTGATAATAAATATATAGATCAACTATAAATATAGACACACACACACACACAGAGATTGACTATGATATATAAAAGGACTGTGATATACAGAGTTACAGTGTCTGAAATGACAAGTCACTGTGTTACTGTGAGACTAATAGTATTTTAAATGATGAGATCACTGGGTGTTTATTGAAGCTAACTATGTTTTTGAGTTAGGTTGATTGTGTTATATGTGTTTAGTTGACTATGTAATGTATGGAAGTCCGAATGTGTTATTAATAGGCCGAATGTATTATTTATAGGCCGATTGTGTTATTAATAGGTTGATTGTGTCTCAAGTAGAATCTGATTGAGTTTCAAGAGAGGTCAACTATATCTTTTCAAGAGGTCAACTGTGCCTTAAGTGTGGTATGACTGTGCCAAGAAATTATATTATGAGTCAATGCAACTTAAGAGAGAGGCCTAAGAGAAGGTTGTACTTGTAAAACAAAGTTCTCTTCTCATAGCAATAGTAAATCATGAAATAGAGTGTGTTGGAAAGCTTGAAAATCTAGTTATGGAGTCAAAGTCATTATGTAGGAGCACTTGACATTAGACCATTCTTTTCAAGTATATAAAGAAAAATAAGTTGTTTTTAGAAGCTATTCTAGTGTTATTTAAATTATATGTATTCTAGTTTATAGAGAAATAATCTTCAACCCAATCTTAGGATAAGAATAGCCACAGGATTGTCGAGAGATATATTCACAATCACAATGGAAGGTTATGTTATTGATTATTTGATATTATGTTGATATACATGAGGAAGTGCATTCAATTCATCAATATATGAAATTATAGTTAATATTTTGACAGACTATGAATTGAATGATTTTGTTCTTAGATTAAGATAGATAGAGTCCTTAATCATAAAACCCTATGACTTAAGTGTCAGAATCTTGCATTTATAGAACACAATTAGCATGAGAATAGGTAGACATGTCATTGAATAGATGATAGGACGTCATAGACCTTTGATTTCAAGGATGCAAAGAGGGACTCAATGTATATTTTAAAGTCACCTAATGACTAGTAGATAAAGGATTATGATATGTCTTTAAGGTCAATATGGTATAAGCAAGTCAAAAATAATTATTTTATTTATATGAGATAAATTGATAACTAAGAATGTTGTCTCCAAGTTGAGAAAAGAGTGAGTGAACATACGACTATATATTTATATGAAACTTTGGCCAAAGTAATGCAAAAGTCACTGCTTGCATTGTCAATTCACGGTGTACTAGATAGCTGAACAATTAGACTAGGTCATACATAGCTAGAGTTAGACTAGCATTGTAAACCCGATTGTATTGGCTAGGACACATCACTAGTTCTTAGATGGCATAAAGAATCAGTTGATTCTCATTATCTATTACCCTTGTGAAAGGAGTGGCCACTACTAGAAGGAAGTCGTGCGTGGGACCATTGGTCTGTGGTTGGAGGAAAAACACTAGGGTGATGCTCTCTCTCTCTTGCAGTTGATGTTTGAAGTCTTGTGAAAAAGAATAAATTACTTATTTTGTAAAAAAATATTTTTGTAAAATTTTAAGTCATAAGAAATACGACCATTTGTTATATGTGAAATTTTGTTAGTCGTATGTGAAGTGACCATTTTCTGAATATACATGTATTGTACTTGAAATTGAAAATATAATATATTTGATTATAGTTAAAAAATAGTGTGATGTTTTCCTTTAAATGTCCTTAAGGATATCTAATATTCCAGTTGGGATGTTACACAATCAATCAATCATTAGTTTTCAGCTTGGTAGGGGAAACACCTTGTTTGTCTTTGTGTGGTTTTGTGCATGCTTGCTTGCTTGTGTGTGTTATCATTTTACTTCTATTTTTATAAATCATTACAACATATTTGTCACAATGACATCATGGTAATACATATCATGGTTCCAAATGGTAAAATGTTTTCTTGTGTGTGTTATCATTTAGTCTTGCATCAACATTATCATTTTATCATGTATCTGCATTATCATTTCAACTTGTATCCACATTATCATTTTATCTTACATTCTAGCATTATCATTTTATCTTGCATCATCATCTTCCATCTATATTAGTCCTTGTAACCTACCTTCCACAATAACATCATAGTCTTCCATATCATGGTGCTATACAACATACGATTGCTTGTGACCTTATCTATTGTCTTAGCATGGCCTGCACTAATGTTGTCAAATGGCTTGTGATGTGTTGGGGCATCCTTTTATGCAATGGATAGCTTGTCACCCTAGTTTCTTATACCTTTGTGCATAATATACTTTGCTATATAAAAATATAGGATTTCTCTTCAAATACCAACATAATAGAATCCCACACATCTCTCTTCATTTCCCTCATCCATTCCTCCATCCATCTAATTTATCATTCCCACCATACCATAGGACCTATCCTCTATGTATAGTCTACAATAACTATTCCCCTTCCATCTTACTAACTTTCTCCATCCCACATTCTTATTCATCCACTTTTCTCCCTCATTCATTTCTTGTCCATTTCTACTTCTTTTTGAGAGCCCACCTAAAATTTTTCGGATGGCCTCTCAAGGAGGCATCATTCCTCCATCATCCCTAGTGTTGATAACTGAGAGGGGGGCTGAATCAGTTATCCTAATTATTTCTTCTTTTGAACTTTCTTATTAATCAATGCAGCATTGAATCAAACAAACACACATTACCATGAAATGAGAAACACATGACATAGTATTTTTGACGTGAAAACCCTATTAAGGGAGAAAACCACGGGGTGATTAACCCAAAGATTATTCTCTGTTAGAAGAATAAGGAGTTACAAAAATGGCACTTGCCAATTAGGGCTCACTGCCCGAGCACACTGCTCACAAAGAGGCACACTGCCTACAAGGAGACACACTGTCTACAAAAGAATGTTATATAATACTTGAACTGATTGGAAGCATCTACATATGCTAGAGTTTAGTTCCGGTTAGGCTCAGTACACTGATCTGCTGCACTTCATCTTTCCTTTGTTCTTTATTCTGCTTTCCTTTCACATACCGGATCTTTCTTACTACTCCTACTCTGCTCTGCACTTATTCGCATATATAACGACACAACTTCACATCTCACAACAAAATCCATCCTCTATATATATCCGCACTAGTGATTTCATTATCTTTCTAGTCGGCACCCGGAATAGTCTATCTTCTCACAAACTTTGTTCTGTCAGCTGAACCCTTGCATATCAAGTAACGCGGATCAAGCATATACTTGTAGATATCATTAATCATGTCGGCCAAACATGATTCATACCTTCACAACCTTTACCATCAACAGTAACACATCTAGAAAATAGTCTGATGCTCTGTCAGTCAGTTCTTCCTCTGCTCTCACTGTCTCTCAGGAATCCGGTACTCAACTATTCATATCTTTTTCCTTGTCCATCACCGGAGGCTAAATCCTTGGAATATACTACTTAAGGTAGTCCTCTTGACTTCCCCAAATCTGCACTGCACCAAGACACTTCCTCTGAGAGATCTGGACCAATCTGTCGGACCTTGCCACATGCTCTATTCTTGTTCACCGGACCACAACAATCTTCATTCTGACTTCCGGTAGAGACACACCATGACTTGCGGATATGTGGAATGACCTTTGTTGCCATCAATGACAACAACCATGAATACATATAGTGTCTCTTTCCAACAATCTCCCCCTTTGGCATTGATGGCAACACTTAGTGAAAAATGACTAAGTGTTTACACTGTGCTCCCCCTTGGCTGATGCTCTATCTTTATATACAATTTTTGGAACTCCCCCTTAGTTGGATTCTTCATTTTTCAATGCTCCTCACTCCCTCTTTGACATCAATGGCAAAGGGTAGGGTCTGCACACAAAAATTTTCAAAAATTTACTATACTTAGCCACATATTACATACTCACATAAACTAAAGAATGTCTGCAAAGGATGTCTTCAATTGGACCAGTTCTGTAGCCCAACTTTGCTTCATTCTATCCAAAATTGAAATGTGACCACTCAACAAAAATGCAAAAGCTTCTGCCCTCTTGAGATCTGTCGGATCATTTGTTTGGGCGGTAGTCTGAGCATCACTGATGGCCTCATGCATAGTTTCTAACTTAGGGATTATAATCCTTCTAAGTTCTCCCATCTGGTTAGTTATATTCTTCCTTTCCTTCTCAAAGTTCTTTATTGCATTTGTGATTGCAATAGTTTGACATTCTTGATTCACTATGGAGGAAGAGAGAGGATCAAAACTTTGAGACAAACTTTGTAGTTTGTCCTGTTCCTCTTTTATTTTCTTATCAATTTCTACTGTTGCCTTTGACCAGGAGATACAAAATTTGTAAATGTCACCGCCATCCTTAAGAGCATTTTCTAAGCTCTTTATTCCAATACTCATATTTCTCCTATCATTAAAGATTAATCCTAGTACTTCTGACAATCTCTTATCCAAAAACTCCTTCCAGACCTTTTCTTCAGCTAATTTTTTTAGAGAATCAAAATGTGTACCAACACTGCTGACTAAGGTTTTGAGATTACTGGAAGAGGAGGCTGTTGGATCTATCTTGACCGATGGCATAATTTTTTCAAGCACTCCGGAAGCAGCCTCTATCAACTCACAGTCTTCCATATGAGACTTTAGGAGTTTTTCATTTGCCTTAGCATTTGCAAATGAAGCTATCTTCATTGTCTGTACCGGAGACAGGGAATCAAAGTTGAATGGACCTTTTAGAAGCTCTGGTTCATCAATCTCTATTGTTTCTTGGCTCAGAAATTTTTGAATAGTTTGTGCAGTGTCTCTTGCCAGAGACAGATGTTTCTTCTCTTCTGCAGTCTTGGAACTATCCTTTGGAATTTCCACATTCTTACCACTATCAGTCGTGGTTTTCTCTGTTGGAGTCTTCTCTTCCTCTGCACCCTCGGTATTGTCAGCCTCTTTTTCTTTTACCTCTGCTTCTTTCTCCTGTAGTTTCTCTTCTTCTTTGGATTCAGAGACCTTAGGGGAAACCGGAGGAGAGATGCTAGTCTATTCAAGGGCCACTTCTTCTGGAGCAGAGGATTCCAAGTCCACAGCTGTTTCTGCACCTAAGTCTTCTACAACAGGAAGATTAAACCTTTTGAAGGCCTTCCGGAGGATCTCTTCTGTCTCTATGGTCACCTTGTCAATCTCACCAAGCATGAGTTGATTCATCCTTGCTTTACTCCTGAACTCATCTTTGCAGTCTTTGAATATTATGTTCATTGTCTTGGGATCAATTTGAGGATATAGCTGAATAGCTATCTGCTCCTGGATCTCAAGATCTTTTGCCTGGGCATTATTCTTTCTTATTTCTAATTCCTTTTCTAGGATTTTAGGAATTAGAGATATGATCTCAATGAAAGCCTTATTGTATATGTTCAGATACTTGATTGTGGCTTCCTGCAGAATCTTTTGGTCAGCCTCATTGTAGTCATGATAAAATTCAGTCATTGGTTGAAGGTTTCCATCCACTGTGACTGACTTGATTACACTCTCTAGAGACAGAGTGGGCTTTTCAACAAATACCTCTGCCATTTCTTCCTTGTCTTGGCCTGTGGAGGGTTTACCGGATCCTTTCTTCTTCTGTTTCTTTATTTCTTTTACCCCCTCATCTGATTCTATTTCCTCTTCATCTTTCTGACTTGTATAAGCCCTTGTGGCTTTTATTTTAGATATTTTCTCTCTTTTACCAGATGTTTGACCTTCTGGTTTAGATATTTTTGAGCTTTTGGTTTTGACAGGTGTAGATCCTTTTGATGATCTGGTCCGGGTTGAGGTTTCCACCGGAGCACTTTTCTTGCTTTTCTTTTCTGCCTCTTTCTTTTCTTCCTCAGCCTTTCTCCTCTTTTCCTGGTTGGCATCAAGTGCCTCCTTTGGGATGCCTAGGCCTTGAGCAATATGCTCTACTTCTTTTCTCACCTTCCTCTTTATCTCAGGTTCCCTGAGTTCCACATGGATCTTCACACTCAGCTCCTCAAAGGTTCCAAACCTTTCTGCCTTTAGATCTTTTGGCTGACTAAGCATGTGTTGAACATGCAGTTCCACAATCTGTTCATCAACCTCATACCCCATGGGCATGATCCAAACTGTCCTTGGCTCCACTGCCTCCATTAGGCACTGATCAGTATCCACCATAAAGCAAACTGAGTCTTTGTATTTTTCAACAAGAGATTGGGGAATTCTTTCTCTTGCTTGCATCGTGCTTTGGAAGTTTTTGAAGTATCCCCATAGGGCTGTATTTCTTGCTTTGGCATCCCCAAGCCCATGTAAATAATCTCTTATTTGGACTGCAATAGGTTTGTCATTCTGCCATACCCATCCACTTGATCTGGGCAGCTCATTCATGAAGTAGAAAAATAGACATAATATAAGAGTACCATACTTAAAAGAATTCTTTTTGTCCTTTTTGATCTTCTATATATTTTCCATCAATTGGCTTAAGAGAAGTTCACAAAGATCATAGTTTGCATTCTTCCTTAGCATTTCATAGGCAGTATATACTGCAGTTCCGGATACAAAATTCTCCCTACTGGAGTGATAGATCTTGTATCCTATTATCATGGATGCATACTTGATATCCGAATCAGAAATATCTTCAATGGTCATTGCCCTCTTATCAAATTTTGATCCGGTGGCCTTAGTTACAATGTTATTTTTGACAGATTTAAGGATAGGTATCCCTCCGGAAGAATATAGACCAGTCACTGCCCTAATTGCCTCTTTTGTGATCTTGCAGGGTCTATCCAACCATAGGAAGTTGTCATGCATCCTACTCAATACATACCGGACCCATTCATCTTCTTCAAAGCAGGGGAAATGAATGAATTGATCAAACTGTTTCTTCTGGATACCCTTATACTCTGGTTTAAGCTCAAAAGCATTGTCTATCAGTTGTTTGTCATACAAATCTCTCAATTTGAATTCCCCGAATTCCTCAATGCTTGCATGTATGTAAACCCTAATGTCTTCTGTGTGTAACACGCCATGAGGAACACTAGAGAATGCTCCTAAGGGATCTACCTCCAATGACTTGTATGGGTGCTTCTTAAATTCAGGTTGGGGCCTATCTGAGATCTTTACTATATTCGGAGTAGCCATTTCTCAACATATTTGTAGTAAGATATCGAAAACAAAAAATACCTTATGCGCCTTCGGTTGCACGAAGTGGTTGGATTGATTTCTTTATGCAATGACTTTGGCAGGAGATCTTTGGTGTGCTTGATGAATCTTGTTGCAGAGCTCCACTTTTCACTTCTTCTTGAGTGCAGAATGAGCAAGTGATTTATGAGAAATCCCTTATATTGCTCCGTAAACCCTAATATCTGATGGCAATAAATGCTCGACCTATATTATTCCAGTTTGCCTTATTCAGATAACTTTGAAGAACCGGATCAGTCCTATTCTATGAACCTCATGCAGATCTTCCAATCATGAACAAATCAGGATGACACATCACAAGAACATCCCAAACACTCTGTCCAATCCGCAGAATAAGACAATGCACTTCCAGATCTCTCCGGACCCTTTTGGTAATCCTCTGTCATTCCGGAGTATCTCTCAGAACAGGTCTTACTTGATCGATCACAACTTCTTCACATCTTCATGCGGACCTCTGAAATCTTATTTGGATCATCTCAAGACTTATATCTACAAACCCTTTACTCCGCATCTTGTGCCACATCTGGCACCACTTGATTGGCTGGGGGAACAGAATTTTCTTTGAGTCTCCCCCTGAGCCAGAGCTCACCTTTTAATTTTCAGAAGGAATATCAGCACCAGAGTCTGGTGCGGATCCAACCTCTACATTCTTTAAACTTTTCTTCACCCAAATCTTGTTCATCTGATTCCTAACTTCATCCGCATTCATCTTTTGTTTACCCTTGTCTTGATTCTGATTATACACCGGACCTTTTTTGTCCTGATTCTTGCTTTTGCAGACTTTTGCATTATGACCGGACCTATTACAGATTTGGCAAATAACATTTCCTTGCATATTTGATTGATAACCTCTTGATCTGTATTGATTAGCCATATGACCTATTCTATTGCATGCAAAGCATCTACCATTGAATGATTTGTTTATTTGCATATTTCTGCATTCATGAGACTTGTGTCCATACATTTTGCAGCTAAAGCACTGTCTGGAGAAGAATGAATTAGTCTGATTCATTCTCTTCCTGCACTGATTAGCTTTGTGACCAAAGTGATTGCAACTATGGCAGTATCCATTGAAGGATGGATATCTTTGAGCATTGGGCTATCTTACCCGAGATCTTCTAGGCCTATTTCTTGGATTTTCTGATCCAAAATTCTTTTGACCAGATCCAGAGCTTTCTCCTTTCTCATATCCCAAACCATACTTGTCATCTATCCTCTTTTGACTTCCAAGAAGAACTTCAAGTTGAGCAGAACTTATCTTGAATTTCTCTTTATATTCATTTGCTGTTTGAAGGTCTCTTTTGAGAGAGACAATTTGATCCTCAAGTTTTACTTCATTATCTTTGGCATCTTCAAGATCAGATTCAAGATGTCTGATAATCCTATCCATTTGATGACATTCTTCTGATTTCTCTTTAAGGGATTGTCTTAGATTGTCTTCAGCTTTTCTTTTCTCTTCAATCTCTTAAGTAAGCTTTATAACTCCTGATTCCATTTCATGTCTTACCATAATGACTTCTTTTGATAATTTTTCACACAACTTGGTTTTCTCAGTCAATTCTTCATTTGTATTACTTTCTTCACTTTGTCTTGCCAGTTGTTGGAGTAGCTCCTTTCTCTTTTTCATAGAGAGACTTAATTTGTCTTTTAGTTCTCTCATGAATTCATCAGCCTGTTTGAGTCTTTCCTTTAATTCATTGACTTCAGAGTTTGACTGTTCAAGATCCTCAAGGGTAGTCTTGAGTTGCTCCCTTAAACCATATGCATCCATTTGAACTCCCAGATCTTCCTCAAGCTGTTAGGCTCTATTAGGAGGAACTTAGCTCTGATACCAATTGTTGATAACTAAGAGGGGGGGGTGAATCAGTTATCCTAATTATTTCTTCTTTTGAACTTTCTTATTAATCAATGCAGCATTGAATCAAACAAACACACATTACCATGAAATGAGAAACACATGACACAGTATTTTTGACGTGGAAACCCTATTAAGGGAGAAAACCATGGGGTGATTAACCCAAAGATTATTCTCTGTTAGAAGAATAAGGAGTTACAAAAATGGCACTTGCCAATTAGGGCTCACTGCCCAAGCACACTGCTCACAAACAGGCACACTGCCTACAAGGAGACACACTGTCTACAAAAGAATGTTATATAATACTTGAACTGATTGGAAGCATCTACATATGCTGGAGTTCAGTTCTGGTTAGGCTCAGTACACTGATCTGCTGCACTTCATCTTTCTTTTGTTCTTTATTCTGCTTTCCTTTCACATACCGGATCTTTCTTACTACTCCTGCTCTGCTCTGCACTTATTCGCATATATAACGACACAACTTCACATCTCACAACAAAATCCATCCTCTATATATATCCGCACTAGTGATTTCATTATCTTTCTAGTCAGCACCCGGAATAGTCTATCTTCTCACAAACTTTGTTCTGTCGGCTGAATCCTTGCATATCAAGTAACATGGATCAAGCATATACTTGTAGATATCATTAATCATGTCGGCCAAACATGATTCATGCCTTCACAACCTTTACCATCAACAGTAACACATCCAAAAAATAGTCTGATGCTCTGTCAGTCAGTTCTTCCTCTGTTCTCACTGTCTCTTAGGAATCCGGTACTCAACTATTCATATCTTTTTCCTTGTCCATCACTGGAGGCTAAATCCTTGGAATATACTACTCAAGGTAGTCCTCTTGACTTCCCCAAATCTACACTACACCAAGACACTTCCTCTGAGAGATCCGGACCAATCTGTCGGACCTTGCCACATGCTCTGTTCTTGTTCACCGGACCACAACAATCTTCATTCTGACTTCCGGTAGAGACACACCATGACTTGCGGATATGTGGAATGACCTTTGTTGCCATCAATGACAACAACCATGAATACATATAGTGTCTCTTTCCAACACCTACATCATTCCTCTAGTCAATTGGGGCATTATTTATTTCTTTGACATGACACTACTTTTGTTAGTCACTGTGTCATATCAAAGAGGGGTAAAATGTAAACACCTAAAATTGACCTTGCCTTTACGACACTACTAACATCACCATGTTGTGACATCTTGTGACACTTTTCATCCTAGGACACTTTATTATCCACTTAATATTTATTTAATTAATTAAATCCATTTTCCTCTCATCACTCAATTAATTAAATTAATTATATTTATTTACATAATTTAGTCCATGGTTCCCTTTAGCCACATTAAATAAATAAATTGTATTTACTTAATTAATTTATGTCTCCACCTTCTCCTATAATTAATTAAATAATTTTATTATTCAATTAATTATTTTTTCACTTATCCTAATCCTTATACACTTATACCTATAAGTGTTATCTGACCTCATGAAAATAGGTCTTATCCTTTCCATATCAAAGATCATATATATATATCACTATTAATCAAGTCATTTTCACCTAGAGAAACTACCTAGACCTTCTACCTAGAACATTTACCTAAATCAATCCTAGAGCATTTTGAGATCCATCTAGCTTTCAAGTAGTGTTATGGTGATAGTGTGAGTATTCAACAATATCAATTCAAAGATAATTATAAAATATCAAGGGCAACAAGGACTACTTTGCTAATATTGTTTCATTTCCTTTTGTTATTTTCTTTCTCTTGATGCCATGTTGAATATGGAGTAGGATCATTGATGCATTTGTTCCTTATTTGATTTCCATTTTTCGCATGCATAGCTACATCACTAGGGGGTGGAGGGTGGTCATGGTCATCTAATTTCCTCCATACATTAGTCGGGACAAAACCATCAATGATAAGGTCCAAACTATAAATTACACCATCTTCTTCATTTTCATCATCTATAAGAGGTTGATTAGCACAAACAAGAGAAATATACAAAGTTATATGCAAGAACTTGCTAGAGTCTACTAGGAGCCTCTTGATCATGAGGCTAGCAAGACGCTAAAGGTAGGCAAGGGTGCATGAATAACCATGGGTAGATAGATCCTTGGCTCATTTGGAAGGTAGTTGGGAAGCATGTGATGGTGTTAGGAAAAGGTGTGTTGTACACCTTGCATAATATTGAAATATATTTTTTTTATGTAAAAAAATATTTATTTTTGGTGCATCTTAATTGATGTGTTTAGCCACATTAAATATTTATTTGGGTTCCACTTGTACAAGTTGTATGTAACATTGGGTTAGTTATTTTATGTGTGGGAGACATAGAATTAATTACAAAATTGTTTAATTTGGGCATATAGTGAAAACTTAGTTACCAATATTAAATGAGGGGTCAATAGTTTTGTGTATCCATGGTTTTGGAACACATGGTTTTCTCCATGTTACATCTTGTATTTGTGTGAGCTTGATTATATAAAAGCAAGCACATGGTTAGTAGTTGGGGTTGGTTGTTGGTTGTTTTGGTTGTAGGCTGTGTGAGAGACTATCATTGTATTGGGTTTCTCTTGTGAATGTATTTTTTGAAGCATGGGATGGGATGTGTGGTTACATGCTTGGACACATGGAGTATGCATTGGAGGAACTTGATGTTTTAGGAGTGTCCATGAGACTTTGTAAGTATATTGTAATGTTTCATTGTTGAATAATACATTGAGTGTGGATGCTTTTGGAGGTTAGGTTTTTCCCTCTTAAGGGTTTTCCTAGGATATATCTTATGTTATCTTGTGGCTTTTCTATTTGATCTTTACATTATGGAATTTTTTAAGATTGTATGCATCATATTATCTCAAAGGGTTATGTTGGAATTAGTTTTATCAACCTATGAATTCCTAACAAGTAGTATCAAATCCATTTTCATGGTTGAGGGAGGTGTGAGCTCCCTAGTGCTATATAACCCTTGTGTAGTTTTGGTGCAAAGTTGATTGCATTGAAATGCAAAAAGGGATTTGGGACATTACAAGATATGAGGGTTTGTGCAAGTTGTTATTTTGTAGATTTGGGGTTTTGGGTGTTGCATATTTGTTGGGTTTATTGTAGATCTAGGTGTTGAAAAATCTTGGGAAAAGAAGGTTTCTTTGATGTTTTCAGATGAGGGTTTTGTGGAGGATGTTTCACAGATGACCTGTTGGGACAAAAAAGACCTCACCATTAGATCCAGGAGGCCTGAGAGGTGAAGAAAAACATATCATTTGATCTATTTTGGCCACCAGGGTTAGGAACAAAAAATGACCCTGAGGTACGGTTGTATGACCATACATTTGTAAAATGCAAAATTTGTTTAGAAAATTAAAATAAATAAAACCTATGCAATGTTGATTGTCTATAGTTTGAAAATAAAAATTATTAAAAATATTTGATTAAAAAACTATAGGTAGAGTTTTTAAAAAGATTTTAAAACAAAAAAAAATTAATAGGGTGGGGTGTCTATAGACCCCCCGTACCCTACACCAATAGTTGGTAGAGTACCGATAGGGTACACCTTCTAGGCAAATTATCTACCCCATCTGACAGTGGTCAGTCCTCTGGTTGGCACAACTAGGCTAGTGAGGGTGCCCAACATAGAGCCCCATGAGTGGTGGGAGGATCCCAAATATTTTAAATTGAATTAAATCTTATTTCAGGTCTATGAGAAAATTGAAACATTTAATAACATTTTAAACTTTATTCAAGCCCACTGCCAATCGCCAACCCGAGTGCCACCATCATGCCACCAGCACACCACCACCACCTTTACACCACCCTGGCACCACCCCAGCTCAATTGTTGATGTTAATAGTGTTAAACACCCAAAATACTGAGAGGGGGGTGAATCAATATTCTATTAAACCTCTTACTTGTTAAACTAGTAATCCATTTACCACATGCAATAACAAAGCAAATTAAACATAGAAGAAACAACCACAATCCATCAAACAGGAACACCGGGATTTTTACGTGGAAAACCCAAAACTAGGAAAAACCACGGTGAGTGTTAGCTCACAATATATTATATAGGAACAATACCAAATTACAAGAAGGCTCATTGCCTTATGGTTCACTGTCCAAAGAAATGCTCATTGTAAGAAAGGCTCACTATCAAAATAGGCTCACTTCCTAGAGAATGAAAGAA
Source organism: Cunninghamia lanceolata (assembly GCA_027924645.1). Lineage (NCBI taxonomy): Eukaryota > Viridiplantae > Streptophyta > Pinopsida > Cupressales > Cupressaceae > Cunninghamia > Cunninghamia lanceolata. Next base: position 2,552,193 of record BSBN01001720.1, on the reverse strand, counting down.
GGAAGAAGAATGGCTCACTATTCAGATTGCATCTATACATGCATGGTTACAGTTCCAATGAAGCTCAGAAACATTGTCTCAAAACTCTTCATCTTGACTACTCTCTTTCACTGTTCTTTTTTTACATTAAGCAAGATATCTCTTCTTATGCTCTTGTCACCTATACTATACTTCACATTCACATTCACATCACATATCTCAAACACTAAATTCAATCCCATATATATCCGTAACACTTAAAAACTTCATAATATTAGGTGTCCTTGATAAGGTGTAGCGTGTAGTTATGCTTTAAGTAACTTGTCAGCCAAATTCCTTCAACAAAATTCACAGTGGACCTAAATAAGATTTGAAATAACTTCTCATATGTTGGGCTCAGCTATTCCATCACTTAGGATTAAGTTCTAAACAATAGAACTTACTGCATACAAATTAAACTTATCATGTCAGCCTCAAACATAGCATGCCACTAGTTCACTTCATCTGTCAGACTACATATTTCACTGTGGACCACAAGACTTGCTCAAAAACATATCAAAGACTCTTCAGACATCACAGATCATTCCTTCAGAACCACAAAGAAAAATATCCTTTTGAGGAAAAATGCAGACCATCAGAACTCAGAACCTGTCACAATCAAACTCTGTCAAACAATGTAGCAATACTCAACATCTTGTAACTATCTTTCTGGTGGACTTCAGAACCTGCAATTCTAGATTTATACATCATACAAGTGTTTACAACATCTCAAAATTGCATGAGAAGATATTCAATACTGGAGGAATGCAGGCCAAATCAATTGAGTGTTCTACTCTGAATATCACTATGTTTTGCTCTATAGGACTTAGGCTATTTGAAGATATGTTTCTGATATTTATCAAGGGCTAAAATCTTGGATATAATATCTCCTAAGGACTGCAAACAACATACCAAAATTGCAAGACCTGATCTTCAACTGCGGACCAATGCCAACCATTACACTGCCTCTTTGTCACTGTCTCTTGTGTACTACCAACACTTAGCCAAAATGACTAAGTCTTCTTCACCGGACTAAAACTTCTGTTCTAACCTTGTTTCTTTTCTTGTTGCCATGAATGACAACATCTTCAAACATCATGCACAATCATTCATCATTATACCAACAATGTCTATCTCTTAATTATGTTTGCCAAATTGCCAACAAGTAGGTGTCATTGATGATATCATCATATGGACAGGGTCCCCCTAGGGTCTATTTCTATCCCTTGGAGTGTATTTTCTTCTGGGGGCATATCTTTCACCATGGTATCATCTTTTTGCATTCTTATAGGTGTTGGAAAGGTCTCTCCAAGCACTATGTAGTGGTACAAACTTGGTCATTAGATTTCTCTATTTATGTTAGAATTTGATTCTTGAAGCCAGGCATTGCTCCGGGACAGTTTTATGCTCATAAATTTTGCATACGTAATTAGATTTTTCAATTTTGGATAGGTGTTGGAGAGATCTTGCCATGTACTACATTTTGGATCATGTACATTTTCAGTTTGGTGTACAAAGAGAGATTTATACTTGTTTGAGCACTTGTGGGAGTGCATGTTGTTATTAGACCATCATCATGGTATAGCAGGTTTTCAGATTGGGTACTTCCAGTTATGGGTTTACAAGTGTTTTTAGAGCTTAGACTTTGATGGAGATAAGTAAACAAGTTGTCTTATGGTTTGAGGACATGATTAATACTTGTGTGAGACTAGGAGTCTCATTTCAGTGGAGTTGAGTATAGGTACAATGATGATGATGATTATGGTGTCATGGATATGTAGGTACATTTTGAGCATTGGCGTGACATGATCATGTATGTGGTTGATAGGTATGGGTTATGATGTTTGATTCATGATTACAAGTGGTGGTGTGGTGTAGTTTTAGGAGGTTATTCTTATCTCCTAGATGCTTGATTGGTTCCTTGACTATGGTTACTTGTTTGTGGACTTGTTTGATTGATTTGGTGTTTGAGTCTTGAAGTCTATAGGTTATCTTCTTTGATATCTCAGCTTGCAGGTTACTAATGTGATGATGAGTTTACATGTTTCATTGTTTGGGATCTTTAAATTATGCAATTTTATGGGTAGGTCACCCATTTTGTTGTAGTGGATGACTCAGATGTGGACTGCCTATATCCATGAGATTGATTTAGTGTTGATGCAGACTTTTGTTAGTTGGCCTTGTTTGTGGTCATTTGTGCATTGGTATGTTGCATTGGGATGAGAGGATTGATGATTAGAGTGTATGTATAGTTGATTATTGGGAATTGTATCATGTTTATCATGATGTCATGGATATCTTGGATACATGGTTTTGTTTGAGCTTTTGATAGTGATGGTTTAATCTTCTTGGCTTGGAGATATTGGTTCTACTTTGGATTTATTGGTATTACATTTGTGTGTGTGGACCATGGTGATCTTCATCTAGGAGATGGTTCTCATGGTACCATGGATAGGTTGTATCATAGTTTAGTGGGAGCTTTGGTAGTAATGTGGATTCATCACCTAGTGAAGGATGATCTTCTACAATGTTTAGGTGTCATGGAAAAACTCATGGATTATGATACTTATGCAGTATGAGTTCTTTGACATCTTGGGTTCAATTGTTAGAGGTGTTTATACTGATGTGATTGGAGATGTTGATTCTTAGTTTAGAGGTGTTTGGTAGTGTGTCTTGATGGAATTTTGATTCTATATTAGAATGTTGACATGATATAGGTTCTCTTGAGACCAGGATGTGTGCATGTGATCTCCTAGGAGGAGATGTTATATGTTAGATCATGATGTCATGATTGGGTTCTTGATTCTGTAGTTGGATCTTCCATAGTGTTCTAATTGGTTCTCTTAGTATTGAGTACATTGGTCATATGCTTTAGAGTTTCATGATAGTGTGGTCTTACATTTGGTGTTAGCATGGATTGATCGATTAGAGGTGCTCATGGATACTTGGAGACTTGGGTGAGGCTAGAGTTCTCTTGAGATTAAAGATATTTGTTAAGATGGTTACTCATTAGAGGTTTTAGCAATAAGACCAAGGATCCTAGACCTAGATATAGATGTGAGTTCATGGACCTTAGAGGAGATTGTTCTTGGAGAGTTTCATTGTGTCTTGGTGTATCCTTGAGGAACATTCTCATTCCCCACTCTTGGTCTACCTGACGATTTAGCATCTATGAGGTATTGCCCATCCTTTAGATGCATTTTATCTTATGCTTTAATCTCCTCATGGATATGGATCTTGAGATTTAGTCATTAGTTCTAAAGGGTTCATTTGAGAGATGTTAGCATGTTTTTTCTCCTCGTGCCTATGGTTTATGCTTTATCTTCTCATGCTTATGGATATTGGTTCTAGAGGGTTCATTTGAGGGATATTTGCATGGTTATCTCCTCATCATTTTGAGTTCTAGTTTATGAGGAGTTTAGGAGATTTTGATTGGGCTTATTCCTAGTTTATGGAATTGGATTTGGTTTGATCTTCCTTGATTAGAGAGGCTTACATCCATGTTGGTTTTACATCATACATATGTTTCATTTGATCTATGAGATTGAGTTTTTGGGTTTTGTAAGGCTTTTCATTTTGGGTTGTGAAGGAGATCATACTTGACACAACTTAGCACATTGAGGTGTTCATAGAAGAACATGTTATGATTTACATATTTTCTCTCTTTGTCTTATGGTTAATTCCTAGAGATTCATGTTCATATGATTTGGGAGAGTTATGGTGACATGTTGTTAGGGAGTGTGTAGAATTTTATGTTACATGTGTGGATCACTATGATTTTTCTTGGTACTACATAGTTTTGATCATTTTCCACATCTTGATACGAGTTTTGATTGGTAGAATTGATATTCCTTGATCTATATTTCAGATTTGACATTTCCCATGCAGTGGGAGTTCTTGGATATTTATGTTCATCATTGACAGATTTTGTATAGGGAGCTTGTGATTGTGGTTTATGGCTTGGATGTGTTGTTGGCATTAGTTTACTGATGTTATTTGATACCTAGGAGGTATGGATGGTTGGATGTATTAGCATATGATGTGGATGCTATTTCTAATCATGTGGGTTTTTTACCTTTGATAACAACTTGTAGCCTTTTTTTATCACTTGGATTTGATGCTTGTGTTCATTGGATTGGTGCATCTTCACCTTGGAACATTCCTTTTCTTCCATAGGTAGCATGTTGGAGGATTAGAGGAGTTCTTTCTTGAGATGGTGGTCACTTTGGTTTTATTGTAGGTATCTTGATGGAGCAGGAAAGCATGTTGGAGATTCATGTGGTTTCATGTATGGCTATGATGATGTATTTCATTGGTCGACCCTTATGCAATGTATACAACAAGTGGGAGAATGTTAGGAAAAGGTGTGTTGTACACCTTGCATAATATTGATATATTTTATTATGTAAAATAAATATTTATTTGTGGTGCATCATAATTGACATGTTTAGCCACATTAAATATTTATTTGGATGCCACTTTTACAAGTTGTATGTAACATGGGGTTAGTTATTTTATGTGTGGTAGATAGAATAATTAATAGGAAAATTATTTAATATTGGGCATAAAGTGAAAACTTAGCTACAAATATTAAATGAGGGGTCAATGGTTTTATTTATCCATGGTTTTGGAACACATGGTTTTATCCAAACTACATCTTGTATTTGTGTGAGCTTGATTCTATAAAAGCAAGCACATGGTTAGTAGTTGGGGTTGGTTGTTGGTTGTTTTGGTCGTAGGTTGTGTGAGAGGCTGTCATTGTACTAGGTTTCTCTTGTGAATTAATTTTGTGAAGCATGGCATGAGATGTGTGGTTATGTGCTTCAACACATAAAGAATGCATTAGAGGAGCTTGATGTCTCAAGATTGTCCATGAGACTTTGTAAGTACATTATAATGTTTCATTGCTAAATAATACATTAAGTGTGGATTCTATTGGGTTTTTCCCTCTTGAGGGTTTTCCCAGGATATATCTTGTGTTATCTTGTGGATTGTCTATTCGATCTTTGCATTATGTAATTGTTGTAAGCTTGTATGCATCATATTCTCTCATAGGGTTATGTAGGAATTAGTTTGATCAACCTGTGAATTCCAAATAGATTGGGATTCATGGCCTCCCCACACATTTTGACTGCATCCACATTAGCATCCATGAGGAGAGAAGTGGCCCCTATGGGAAGTAATAGGTTATGAGACTCTAGAAATAATACATGGGGGAATACCTCAATGATTTAACAACACATGTAGACATGTACAAATTCAATCTACATAAGAACATGGGATCGAATCTTAGATTTTGTATAAAACAACAAATGGGTTTCAACAAAAGAACTAGTGAAAATAGTAGAATTCTTGTCTTTCCAAATGCTAAATAGAATCTCCACCTAAAAGTAGGTCAAATTTGTGTAAATTTAATAGGAATTTTGGGACAATCATCCAATACAACCATATTTCATGAGAAAGACTCAAGGTAGAAAGGCTTGAAGAAGTGATGAATCTAATTCCAAGATTATTGAGATTTGGAACAAAATCAGAAAGGTGTTTCAGAGTCTCCTATTGTCCACAAGGAAATGAAGATTTTTAACTCCCAAATGAGACAATCTGGTGCCAAGAGGAAGACCTTGAAACATAAGACACCAAGTAAAATGTGCATGTTTTGGTGCTAGAATTGTTGACCAAATACTCCAAAATTTGTGGTGCTAAGTGCCTAGAGAGGACTTGAAAAGCTAAATGTGATTAAACTTAGAAACTATAGGAAGATGGGTCAAAAGCCATGTATATCCCTTGTGGGGTCTATAATTGTAAAATGGCATGTCTGGTACCATTTCCTATCTTTCCACCAAGGTTTGAAGAGGCTAACCCCAATTTTGTGAAGAATAGTGGAAGAAACTAAATCAATAACTATCTGATATGTCTCATAATTCTTGGTATAGAGTCTTGATTCCCATGTTGTATAATTTCAAAGCATGATCCCATGGATCCTTTACATGCAGACAATCTTAACATGAAATAACTAGAAACCACCAAATAGAGTGTTGATTAATAGATAAACCATTGTAAAATTTATTGCCATCCCACAAAATCCATGGGTTGATGGATTCTTAGGCTTCCCAAATGTTTTTGATGAAAAACATTCCCTAGACTTAAAATGAGTTATTTGATAATAAGAAGGGTCTCAAGTCCTAGACCCTTCCAAGCTTAACACCTAGTGAGTACTTTAGTACAGATCCATTGTTGAATCAATACCTTCTAGGATTCACCATCTTCTAGGGATTTGGTAATCCATTTACCACACAGGGCTAAACCTTTGCCTCAGATTAAAGAAGCCCTAGGCCTCTAGAGTCATAAGGAAGGAAACAATATTCACAAGTCACACAATTCAAAATATTTTATTATTATCATAAGAGGTCCATAAGAAGTACCTGAGAAGTTTATCAATCTTCAAGAGGAAAGGTTTAGAAGAAATGTAACAAGAAGAGTAGTAGACATGTGTGGCATCAAAGATTTTAGATCACACCTAGAATTTTCCTAATAAGGAAAGAGGCTTAGTAGTCTAGTAAACGAGTTTCTTCTAAATATTTGAAATAACAACTTAGGGGAAGCTTGAAAGGAAAAGTGAATTCTAAGAAACATGAACACTTCCCCATGATCAGTCCATTTCTATCCACAAGAATCTAACAAACTAGGTTTACGTAGAAAGGATTGTCAGTAGCATTGAGTTTTTTGATATTGAATACTTGACAATGAGGCTTTGTAAAAGACATATAGGAAATGTGGAGGCCTAATTTACATTCTTTTCTTCATCCAATAGGGCAAGAAAGGAATCATCCAAAAAAGACCATAAACCAATTGGGTGGTAGAATTAGGCAAGGAAATGACTTTAACTAGGTTTTGGGAAATAGTATGAGCCAATATATATCAAAAGCCTTCAACAAAATGCACATAAAAGGTAGGATCCAAAGGAAAACCATGGTGAATTGACCTAAAAGTCCCCTAAAAAAATATTTATACCATTAATGGTATTGCAAGAACTAGAATTAGCAAAAAGCACTTTGAGTGAGTGCACAAAGTGAGGTTCAAACCCTAAATCTTGGAGAATGGAAAGGATAAAGGACCATTCAATACAATTATAGGATGTGACATTGAAGTAAATTTAGGAATGATGACTTCTTGTTGAGAACATCTAGATCCTATTCTATTCATTCCCAAATAAAAATAATGTTATCAATAATATACTTGGATTTGATAAAGCTAATTTGTTTGGGACAAACTAGCTAGCGAAGAAAATGGTGTAGCTTCAAGGAAAGAGCTTTGGAAATGATTCTGTATAAAGAGTTCAGCAAGGTAATCACTCTCTAATTGTATATTTCCTTTAGTTCACCAAATTTAGGTATGAATTTAATATTTCCTTGATTTATCAGATTCCCTAATAAGCTGGAATGGAAAGATTCAAAGTAAACATTATGAACATCCTACCAACTAGATCAGAACATAGGGCTCAAACAAGAGAATATAACTAACTACAAGAATAATTTCTACACACATTCTTATTCTATAATAATAAGAAAAATATCCACACTGCACTTAGGAAAATCAAAGAAATAATATTCAAATCAACTAATGAAGAAGAAGAAATATCGCAACAAAGCCCTCCACCATAAAAAAATGAAGTTTGGAAACTAATATAATGGATGGATAATGAAATCAAACATACTGAATGAAGATGTCAGAGAACACAACAACAAAATGATGAGGAAGAATAGAACTTGGACGTTGAAGTACACCAAGGAAAAAGAGAGATTGAAATAGTAACTTAACCCAAAAATAAGTACTAAAACCAACTAGTAAATCTCAAAGAAGAGAACATTGCTAAAGAGGGAGATCCTAAATTAGCTAAAATAGGAGACTATTGGGATGAAAGGGTAGTAGCACAAGTTGCAGAGTTACTGTCAGATTTTGAAGATTTATTTCCTAGATCATTTACAGATTTCAAAGGAATAAAAGAGGAAGCTAGGATAATGAAAATACAACTAAAAGTGAGTGTTAAACTGCAAAGGAAAAGACTGTATAGATTAAACCCAAACATGAAAAAGAAGGTTAAAACATAACTGGACAAAATGATTGTGGTAGGAATCATTAAACTGGTAGAGGATACAAAATGGATAAGTCCCATGGTAGTGAAAAATAGAAAACTAGTGAAGTAAGGATATGTGTTGACTATAGAGAACTCAATAAAGCATGCATAAATGATCCATTTCTGAACCCCCTTTACTGAGGAAATATTGGAATCAGTAGCTGGTAGGGAAATCTACTCTTTTATTGATAGATTTTCTGGTTATCACCAAGTTAAGACAAAAGAAGAGGATCAACCAAAAACTAGTTTTACATCTAAGTTTGGATCTTTCATGTATACTATTATGCCATTTGGCCTAAAGAATGCCTCTGTGGTATTTAGTAGAATATTGGTAAACACATTCAAAGACTTCATCCATGATTTTTTTGAGGTATACTTAGATGACTGGACAATATATGGACTATTGAAAGATCATGTACAATCACTAAGAATTCTACTAAACAGATGCATAAGCTTATAAATATCACTAAACTTGAAGAAATGCATGTTTGTGGTACCTTTTGGTACCTTATTAGGACATATCATATGCAAAGAAGGTTTTATGGTTGACCCACTAAAATTCATCATTAATACTGATACTTCCTCCACCACAAACAACACTTGAAGTAAATACATTATTGGGATATATTGGATATCACCGTAAATTTATCGGGGGATATGCTGCAATAGGAAGACCACTAGAGGAACTTATAAAGAAGAAATTTGGTAAGAATATTGAGTGGAATGAATAATGTCAGACTTCTTTTGACATGTTAAAACAAAAGATTGTTGTGGCACCTATACTGATATTTCCAGATTGGAACATACCATTCCATGTGCATGTTGACACATTAGGGATTGCTATAGGGGCAATGCTATTACAACCCAAAGGTAATAAAGACCACCTTATATCCTTTTCTAGTTGAAAGTCATCCAAAGAAAATCATAACTGTACAACAATAGAAAGAGAAGCTTTAGCTATAATGTATGCATTACAAAAGTTTAGACACTACTTATTAGCTACACCATTCACCTTCTATACTAACCACGAAACTTTAAAATATTTGTTTGACAAACAAATTGACCAAGGAAGGATATGTCAATGGCTACTCCTATTATAGGAGTTTGACTTCAAGATAATGGTGAAACCTAGTAATAATAACGAAGGTCCAAACTATCTGTCTAGAGCTGAGCTAGGGGAAGAACTAGATAGTTAGGAGGAAGATGTACCTAGCGTAAACATATTTACAATAATTGCAATATTAGAAGAATTACATGACATGGAAATCCTATTATCCACATGAAAATATCCAGAAGACATGTCACTGCAAGATAGGAAAACATTAATGCGGAAAACTTTACCATATACATTAATAGAAGGAGAATTACATAGAATAAGCAAAGATGACATCATAAGGACAATGGTATATGAACATGAAAGAGAAGCCATACTACAAGAAGCACATGAGGGAATATCAAGGGGCCATAATTCAGAAGAAACAACTGCAAAAAGGATAAAATTGGTTAGACTATGATGGCCTACATTTCACAAGGATGATTAAACATATGTAAAACAATGCAACATCTTTCAGCAGACAGGAAGACCAACTATGTGAGATGAAATGTTGATCAAACTAGTATTTTCCCAAACCCTATTTGAAAAAAGGGCAATTGACTTTATTGGATCAATAGACCCCCCAGCCAAACATTCCAAAGAGAGATTCATCATTACAAGGTTGAATATTTAACCAAATGGGAAGAAGATGATCCCACTAGGGATTGTATAGCAAAGAATTCCACCAAGTTCATATATGAGAATATAATCACAAGATTTGGTTGTCCACTCAGTATAAGTAGTGACCAGGGTAAACATTTTGTGAATAACATGATTACAAAGTTACTACATAGTTTCATGATTACCCATAACAAGAGTTCACCTTGTCATCCACAAGCAAATGGGCAAGTGAAGCTTTGTACAAGATTATTTGAACCATAATAACCAAAATGTGTGACAACAATAGAGGAGATTGGGACTTGAAAGTAACTGTAGTACTATAGGCTTACCGCACTTCATATAAAGGAAGTACTAAGTTCACACCATTTAAACTAGTGTATGGAACATATGCAACACTACCAGTGGAATTTATAATTGAAAATCTATGCACTACACTCACTTTGAGGTTGAATGAGGATGACTTATTAGAAGAAAGAATTGAAAAACTAGAGAAATTAGATGAAAACAGAGTCATCACGGCATATAATCAAAATTTGTAATGGAATCGCTAGAAGGCATGGCACGATAGAAATTTGTGGTTGAAAACATTTAAAGAAGGAAACATAGTTTTACTCTATGGTAGTAAATTTAAAATGCATGGGAAGTTAAAAGTTCATTGGCTCAGACCGTATCACATACATGAGATTGTGGAATCAAGAGCGGAAAGATTAAGGCAAATTAATGGAAATGCAGTAATAGGGTATGTCAATGGTACAATATTAAAACATCACAATCAACCTATGGAGTAAGAAATAAACATGGGATATTCATAAATGTACCATATGTATTATAAGATAACATAAGAACTATAAATAAGACCTTTAGTAGCTAAGTCATACCTTACACTTAATGACTACAAAAACCTTCCAAAAGAGAAACAAGAAAATACAATTAATGCACCAAAGCATCACTAGATCTATATATAACCCTAAAGCTGACTACACTTAGGCACAATTGCATTTGATACAATATCAAAGAGCTATGTTTGAGAAAACAAGATGAGAAAAGTAGTAGAAACCCTAACAATAGCTATAGAAAAATTGTCACCCCGTACTGATCAATATTTCTCAGAAGCCAACACCGACATATAAAAAAGTATCCATACAAAGTAGTGGCGATAGACAAAGATGGGAAATTTTTAGGGGTTCCACTAGATGTCATCTACATGGAGGATATAAGGAAATTATATATACATCCATTGATCTTAGAGGAAAATCATACTAAATTCAAGGAGCTATGCAATACACTCTTCCAGCAAGACCAAACAAACTATTTGCCAAAATATGTAGAGATAGGAAAGCAGAAATTAGATATATGGAAGGACTACCTAGACTTCTATGCTGAACATGAATGTGTAAAAATTATATTAAGCCATATATATGATGAATTCATATAATTGGATAGGCCATAACACATAACCAAACAAGCAATCCAAGTGGTCATGAGGCTAAGTTTAGTAGCAGAAGTACCATCCAAAAAGGTGATAAAAAAATGACAAGGTCATAGAACTCACCGGTGCAACACCAGATGGATTATTTTTCATAAAGAATCAGTTTATTTTCTTTTCCCTACCCTTTTAAGTACATAAATGATTTTATATCACAAATTATCAAATGAACCTTTGTAATTTTCCCTATCATAGTTAGACATTTTCTTTTTTCTTGATGAATAAGTGCTACCAGTGGGGGTAGCCCCTTTATATTAATATAAAACCTTCAAAAATATAGTCTGTAAAAGACACTTTCAAAGAGAAATACATAACCCCAGCAACCCTATGGTATTTCTAGGGCAAATTTGTTGATGGTCCAATGTGAAAGTTTTAGTACTAAATTTGGAATGAGAATGAAGGAACATATTGTGGGTAGATAATTTCTTTTTATTTTTCCCCCTTGCACCATAGTCCAATTATCATTTGCATTCTTAGCAATAGAGGCCGCACTAGAAGTGTATGAGGGAGAGGCAACTAAGTCTAAGACATTTGACATCTTTGCCTATGAAGTCAGTAGACCTAAGATTTCAAATTTGAAACAATGTCACACCCATTTCTAGAGAGAGAAGAAACATGATTGGTTGTTGTGTCATTAACATAAGTCGTTAGTTTAGGAGAGGAATCCCCAACATTGTTCTTCATGGCTACTAAGATTCATAAAACCTCAGCTTTAGAGAGGGTTCCTTAATTATTGTCTCCAATGGAATCAACTCTTGTGAAGGAGTACAATCCTCTTTCTTCATTGAATAATGTTGAGTTGAACCATCTATCCACCATGAATCATGACCATCAAGCTTCTACTTGGAACAATTCATAGCCAAGTGATCTATCCTAAAACACCTGCGGTAGTGGAAAGGTAAACCTTCATAATCCAAAATCTGAGTCCAACTTTGGTTAGAGGTTTTGAGGGTAATTTCAGCTGGGAGATTCCCTAAGGAGTATAAATCAACCAAGATGCAAGTGAAGGTGGTGTGCAGAAAATTAGAGGAGCCTTCATCAACAGTCATAAACTTCCCCAATTTATTACTAATTACTTCAAAACAAGAATCAAACCAAAATTGAAGTGGAAGGTTAGGAAGTTCGACCCAAGTAGGAGTAATAAAGAAAGATTTAGAGATAGGATTAAAAGTTGGATGCCAGGGTTTAAGAATGAGAAAATGTTGGTCCAAACTTCATTGGTAGTTATACAGGATTGTGTTTTTATCCTGAGCATTATCAAAAACCACAATGAAAAAACCCCAAGCACATGGTTAAATTTGAATATCTCCTTTCACAGTAGGGCTCCAATTGTCCTTAATCCATTTATGAAGAGTAGCTAAACTAGGCCAAAATCTAACAAATCTACCAATTAACCCATTTTCTACAAAGAACTCTTCATTCTCAATAACTTCTGTATTCACCTCTTCCTCAAATTCTATCAATGGAGACTCATCAACACTTTAGAAATGCTTCTGAAAAATATACTTTTGAGCATCTTTATATCCTTTAGGGTCCTAGGCCTTCCTGTCCAACATAAATGATTTACCCCTATTAATTCTCTGTACATGCCCAGAGGCAGAGTGAAGGCTATCATCAATGGCTTGGGACCCATGTCTTGGCTGCCAAGCATCAATCTAGGAGGATTAAAGGTCAAGGGAGGCCATGCCCATGGTTGTCTTACTCTATGATCCATCCTGTGACTGGAAGCAGTGAGAAACATGTGTATTAGCTTTGGCATCGCACACATCACGGTTTCTCAGCTTAACCCTGCACAATGAAGAACTTGCCTACGGAGAGCACTCTGTTAAATCCAACTAAAGACCATCCTTCCTCTTTCCCTTTGCTTGATCCTCTATTGTAGATAAGTGTTCAGGGCTTCCATTCGAGCCCTAGTCTCGGGAGTGAACAGGAGCGACGCCATCCTTATCATAGTTAGACATTTTCATTAGTTCGATGTCTAGTATATATTTTTATGTCGAAAGATACCTTGAGTCTATGTAGTCAAAGATTATATAGTTTTGCATGCATAAATTTTTTAAGGAAAATATCATAAATTTATTTATAATAAAAGATTGTAAAGGATTATCATATTTTAAATGGGTCTTATATCATATAATTATATTTTAAAGATAAGTTTAATATATTTTAGTAAATAAAAAGGTAAATAATTATGGACTTTAGTAGATAATTGTAGTTTAATGATGCCTTTTCACTTACAGTAGTGTATCTATGATTTGCAATGTATGTAATCTTATTTATTTTTCTTGATATAATATAAGTATAGGTGACACATCAACTTTTATTAAAAAAAATATATGATTAAATATATTGTGAATAATTTATTTGAAATTCATTTTTTTAAATAATAAGTAAAACATTAGATATTTTAAATATATTTTATGTATTTAATAAATAAAATAATAAGATATACTTTGGTTAATCAATTGATTTGTTTATTTTATGCATAAAAGTAGTTGTTGAATTATAAAATGGAGCAAAGCGAAGAATGCAAAAACTTTGTAGAAGGTGAAGGAAGGAAGGTGGTGGAAATATTGGATCAAAAGCGCGAAGCCCTCTAAAGGACCGGTTGGTGAAGCAAACAATGGAGAGCTAAGATTTGGTCCCATTCCTGGGAGACGGAAGTAGAAAAGGAGTTTCCATTTGAGATGATTCAAGATAGGACACAAACAAAAGACTGGTGCAAGCATGCAGATCAGTGAAGATTTGAAACCTAGGACTTTCAAGACTGGCATGAAAGTCACTGACAAAATCACAATTAGAATCGTTCAGTTGGACGCCATAAGAAAAGGTAGAAAAATCTCAAACCCCCTGGGGACTTTAGGAGAACACCTAACCTCTGCAAGAGAAACCCTAGGTTTAATGGAGAGGGAGGTTTTGATAAGAGGCCATTTGTAGAGTGGGAGGCTCCTGTAAAGCAAGGTAACAAAAAGACAATGGTGTTGAGCACTAAGTTGATGGGTCCTTCAATTGATTGTTTGGAAAATCTTGGGCTAATTGGTAGATGGTTTGGATTCAAACTAAATTGGGATGGATTAACTAGCTACTGGCAAGAAAGGTGGGGCAAGAACTTAAGCTTGAAAGCTTTAAGCAATGGTTTTTTTTAGTCATTTGATCTTTGACGGCTATAAGAGAAGAAATTTTGGAAGGGATTTGGTTAATGGATGGATACAATTTTTACTTGAGAAAATGACAAATTGGCTTTGACCCCTTGCTTCATCAGATGGAGTACATTTAGGATTGGTATAAGATGCCCAAGTTACCTTTGTAATTTTGGCAGCTGAACATCTTGGAAGAAATCTACAATCATTTGGGAAAATATATTTGCATGGAAGAATGGAAGGATCACGATGGTTTAGAAACCTTTGTAAGGATCTGTGTGGAGAATCGGCCTTCTGAGCCATGATGGAGAGAGTTAGAAATCTAAACAGATTGGGGAATCCTTAAAAAACCTCTAGAGTTCAAGCCTAAGCCAGAAGATAGTTGGGTCAACACTTTGGGATGGCATTCCTAGGATCAGCTACCCTTCAAGGAGTACAAGTCACACCTGGATCCTAACCCTGGAGATTGGGGTAACCATGGATCATTTGGAAATTTGGACTCTGATGAACCCTCTAGTAACTCTAAGAATCATCAATCTCTTGGGGTTAAAGAACAACTGGCTAAATCAAGCAAGACTTCTTCTATTCAATCTGATTTTAATCCTGAAGATCCAGGTCCTTCCAAAAATCCTCTTGATTGGAGTACTAAGTAGATTTATGAGGAGAACTATGTTCCAGTTGAGGTACTGGATCCTAAAGATAAACCCTCTTTGTTCCTCCAGGAGAATGCAACTATAATCACACATAGTAGTAATAAGAAGATTTCCAAAACCCTCAATAGTATTCATACAAATCTTCAAAATGAGGATCTCAAGTCACTAATTGAAGTAGGATAGGAATTAGTGGATTTGGTAAAAGAAGTCAAAGAGGATTCTATCAATTTAGAAAAAGAAGATTTAGCGGAGGACTAGATGGATGAGCCAAAGCTGGGAAATGGAGATCCTGGGTTTGAGGATGAAGTGAATTCTCCCATCCAAAAATTTCTTTGTCTAGAAAAGGATGTTGGCAAGAGACACTGTGTGGCTTCATGAGTGTTGTCATTGATGGCAACAAAGTCTATCCCACACATCTGCAACACATAGTATGCCTATACCGGAAGTCAGATTGAAGAATGTTTTGCTCTGGTGAACAAGAACAGAGCATGCAACAAGGATAGACAATCAGGTCTGGATCTCTCAGATGGTGTAACCCAACAAGTTGTGGACTTGGACAAGTCAAGAGGAGTATCATGACTACTATATTCCAGAGATTGATCCTTCGGTGATGAATCATGGAAAAGATATAAGCATCTGAGTGTTGGGTTCCAGACAGGCAGACCAGACTGAGGAAGAACTGACTGACAGAGTATCAGACTTCAATCCAGATGAGTAATTGATGTTGATCAAGCTATTTGAGGGATCATACATTGTTAGCTGACATGATTGATGACTTCAATGCCTATGATTTTGATATGCATCACATATCAAACATGGATTCAGTCGACAGAGTAGTAACTTGTAAATATCTTGAGTATTCTGGTTGCCGACTAGAAAGATGTTGAAATCCTTGGTGTGGATATATACACTAGATGGATTCTAGTATGAAGAGGTGTGTGTCTATAGATGTGATAAAATAAGGTGTGAGGAAAGGTAGAGATAAGTGTGGAAGCAGCAATACATGTCTAGTATGTGACAGAACAGCAACACTAGAGCAGAGGAAGAATGAAGTGCATTAGATCAGTATATTGTGCCTAACTGGAACTGAACTTCAGCATTTGTAGATGTCTCTCATCAGTTCAAACACTTGGTTACCCTTTGTAAATTTTGTAGACAGTGAATCTCTTGTTGGTAGTGTGCCTCTTATGAGTAGTGTACTCAGGCAATGAGCCCTAATTGGCAAGTGTCATTTTGTACTTCTTATTCTTTTAATAGAGAATACAATCTTGGGTTAGTCACCCCATGGTTTTTCCCTTAACAGGGTTTTCCACGTAAAAATCCTTGTGTTATGTGTGTTGACTTTATTTATGTTCTCATGATTATATATGCTTATATGTTTTGATGCTGCACAAATTATAAAAGAAGAAAAAGTTAAGATAATAGAGATAATTGATTCACCCCCCCCTTAGTTATTTGCCTTGTTTCCAACAATTGGTATCATAGCCAAGTTCCTCTAAACAGAGCCTAACAGGTTGAGGAAGATCTGGGAATCTCAATGGATATCTATGGTATGAAGGAACAACTTCAGTCTGCCCTAGATGATCTTGAGCAATCTCACTCTGAAGTCAATAACTTGAGAGAAAGATTCAAACAAGCTAACGATTTCATAAATGAGATAAAATAAAAACTAAGTATCTCTGTGAAAAAGAGAAAGGAACTACTTCAAAAACTAGCAAGTTGGAGTGAAGCCAATGATACTAATGAATATCTGAACGAGAAAAACAAGCTATGTGAGAAGCTATCAAAAGAGGTCACCATGGTAAGGCATGAGATGGAATCAGGGGTTATGAGATTCACCCAAGAAATTAAAGAGAAAAGGAAAATTGAAGATAATCTAAAACAATCCCTCATGGAGAAGATAGAGGACTGCCACAAAATGGACAGAATAATCAAGCATCTTGAATCTAATCTTGAAGAAGCTAGAGATAATGAAGAATAACTTGAGAATTAGATAGACACTCTTAAACAAGATCTTCAAATAGCAAATGAATACAAAGCAAAATTCAAGATAAGCTCAGCTCAACTTGAAATTCTTCTTGAAAGCCAAAAGAGGGTAGATGACAAGCGTGGCTTGGGATATGAGAAAGGTGAAAGCTCTGGATCTGGTCATAAGAACTTTAGATCAGGAAATCAAAGAAATGGGCCTAAAAGACCTCTGGTAAGGCAACCAAATGCTTAAAGATATCCATCCTTCAATGGATACCGCTTCAATTGCAACAACTTTGGTCATAAAGCAACTCAGTATAGAAGGAGAATGAATCAGACTAATCCATCCTTCTCCAGACAATGCTTCAACTGCAAAAGGTATGGTCACAAATCTCATGAATGCAGAAATATGCAAATAAACAATTCATTCAATGGTAGATGCTTTGCATGCAATAGAATGGGACATATGGCTAATCAATGCAGATCAAGAGGATATCAGTCAAATATGCAAAGAAATGTTGTTTGTTACAATTGCAATAGATCCGGTCACATTGCCAAATTCTACAGAAGTAAAAATCAGGATAAAAAGGGTTCGGTGCATCATAATCAAAAACAAGATAAGGGAAAAGGCAAAGTGAATGCGGATGAATTTCAAAGGCAGATGAGTAAGATTTGGGTGAAGAAGAGTACAGAAAATGTTGGGGATGGATCCACACCAGAATCTGGTTTTGATATTCCTTCTGGAAACTAAACAGATGAGCTCTTGCTCAGGGGGGTCACAAAGAAAAATAATTTCCCCCAGCCAGTCAATTGGTGCCTAAATTTGGCACATGGAATGTTACGGATTAAAGGGTTCTTAGAAAAATATCTAAATAACCCTCGGTAAAAAATATGAAAGATCCGCATGGAGTTTTACAAGAGTTTAATCATCCAAGATTGATCTGGTTTGACAGTCATCTGGTAAAGCATGATCTTCACAGATAGATTCAGTATGATTCAAAATTGAAATACTTTGATCTGCGGATCCATGGCATGATTGGAGAAAAGAAGATACATTGTCAATCCTCACTAAAAATGATTCTAAGTGCAACACAGTGATTCAAAAGGGATCTTTCTCAAAATAGGGCAACCATATAACTTAAGTTGTGCATTTATTGCAAAAGGAAATTAGGGTTTGTGAAAGAATAAAAGGGTTCTTTCACTCATCATTTGCACATTTGCATTCGAGAAGAAGAAAAAAAGAGCTCTACATCAAGTTTCTACAACTATCTCAAAGTTCAATTGCAAAATCTAATTCAACCAGCGATTTGTTCTGGATCTTATTTCAAACCCTAAAGTGCAAAAAGGTACTTCCATTCTAAATATCTCTCTCTGAATCTTTTGCAAAAATGGCTACTCCAATGGTTTTTAAGATCACTGATAGGCCACGCCCAAAATTCAAAAAACATCCCTAGAAGTTGATCCTTTAGGCACTTTTTCTAGCATTCCACATGGGGTATTGCATGTAGAAGATGTTAGGGTCTACATCCATGCCAACATTGAGGAATTTGGTGAATCTAAGTTGATGGAATCTATCATAAACAGTTAATAGATGAAAGTTTTGAACTCAAACCTCAATACAAGGCCCTCCGGGATAAGCACTTCAGACATTACATCCACTTTCCCTATTTTACAGAAGATGATTGGGTCTAGTATGTCCTTAGTAGAATACATGATAATTTCATGTGGTTAATGAAGCCTTTCAAGATAACAAAAGATGCCATTAGGGTAGTAACTAGACTGCACTCATCCGGTGGGTTACCTGCACTCAAATCTGTCAAGAACCAGATAGTTACTGAAGTTACCAGATCTAAGTTTGACAAGAGAGCAATGACCATAGATGACATCATAGATTTGGATGTCAAATTTGCCTCAATGATAATTGGGTATAAGATCTATCATTCTAGCAAGGAGAATTCTGTGTCTGGGATTGCAATATATACAACATATCAGATGTTAAGGGAAAATGCAGACTATGACTTATGTGATCTTCTTTTAAACCAACTATTGGAAAACTTACAAAAGATCAAGAAGGATAAGAAGAACTCCTTCAAATATGGTTGTTTAATACTATGTCTATTCTTCTACTACATGAATGTGCTGCCCGGATCAAGTGGTTGGGTTTGGCAAAATGACAAACCGGTTGCAATAGAGATTAGAGACTATATGTATGGACTTGGTGATGCTAAGGCTCAAAGAACAACACTTTGTGGATACTTTAAGAACTTTCAAAGTATGATGCAAGCCAGAGAAAGGATACCTCAATCCATAGTAGAAAATACAAGGATATAGTGTGCTTCATGGTTGACATTGATCAATGCCTAATGGAGGCAGTTGAGCCCAGAATAGTGTGGATAATGCTAATGGGTTACGAAGTAGATGAGAAAATCTTGGAGCTACACATTCAACACTTATTGAGCCAGCCAAAGGACCCTAAGGAAGAAAGGTTTGGAACCTTTCAAGAATTAAGTCTAAAGATACATGTTGAACTGAGACAACCGAAGATAAAAAGGAAAGTTAGAAGGGAAGTAGAGGAAATTGCCAAAAGATATGGCATATCAAAAGAGGCATTTGATGCAAACAAAGAGAAAATAGAAAGAGTTGAAAAAGAGAAACAAGAAGTAGAAAAAGGAAGTGTTCCGGTACAAGCTTCCTCCCGGACTAGATCCTCAAGGAGCTCTGCACCTGCCACTCCTAAGAGCTCAAAAGCCACCAAACTGGATGTCAAGACATCTAGAAAGGGAGAAAAAAGAATGAAAACAAAAGCCACAAGGTCTTACACAAGTCACAAGTATGATGAAGAAACAAAATCTGATGAAGAAATTAAGAAAATGAAGAAGAAGAAGAAAATATTTGAGGAATCCTCTGCCGGTAAAAACGAAGAAGAAGAGGCAGAAGAATTTGTTGAAAAGCCCACTCTTTCCATTGATCATATCATCAAGGCAGTCACTGTGGATGGGAACCTACAACTAGTCATAGAATTCTATTATGAATATAGTGATACTGACAAGAGAATCTTGGAAGAAGCTACAGTAAGGTATCTGAATATTTATAATAAAGCATTCATTGAAATTATTTCATTAATTCCCAAAAGTCTAGAGAAGGTACTTGAACTTAGAAAAGAGAATACAAAGACAAAAGACTTAGAGATATGAGTACAAATAGCAATTCAGTTCTATCCTTCTATTACTCCAAAGCAAATGAACATGATCTTTAAGGACTGCAAGGATGAATTCCAGAGCAAAGCAAGAATAAACAAACTTATGCTTGGAGAAACTGTTCAAGTAGCAAGAGAAATAGAAGACATCCTCTGGAATGCCTTCAAAAGATTCAATCTTCCTATTATAGAGGAAATAGATGAAGAACCTTCTATAATGGATGTTGAAGGATTAAATGCATCAAATGAAGAATCTATTGACAAAAATGTATAAGGGTCAAAAGAGATAGATGAGGAGAAGTCTAAGGACTTGGATTCCTCTGTTCTAGAAGAGGAAGTTCATGAAGTAGTCAACATCTCTCCTCTAGATCTCTCTGCAGACATTCCTAATTCAGGAAATGAAGGAGAAGGAAGAAAAGAGGAGAAAGTGATTCAAGAAGAGGAGGTAAAGGGAAAAGAAGAAGAACAAACAGAGAAGATCTCTAATGATAGTTCTGAGATCCCAAAATAAAAGAAGACTCAGTCTCTAGCAAGAGACACTACAGAGGTAGTAAAGAACTTCTTAAACAAAGAAATGATGGAGATAGATGAACTGGAACTATTCCAAGGACCACTAAATTTTGATTCCCTCTCTCTGGTCCAGACAATTAAAATAGCATCTTTTCCTCAAGCCAAGGCAAAAGAAAAACTTCTGAAGTCTCACATGGAAGACTGTGAGCTGTTAGAGATTGCATCCGGTATGTTGGAGAAGATCATGCCATCTTTTCAAAAGGATCCTTCGGCCTCTCCATCTGGTAATTTGAAATCTTTGGTAAACTCTGTTAGCACTCATTTTGATTCTTTATAGAAATCGGCAGAAGAAAAGGTCCGAAAAGAATTTTTGGGAAAAAGATTCACTGAAGTATAGGGACTCATTGCTAATGATAGGAGGACCCTAGATATTGGGATAAAGGGCCTTGAAAATGCACTTAAAGATGGTGGGGACATGTACAAATTTTGTCTATCTTGGTCTAAAGTGATAGAGGATATTGAAAAGAAGGTGAAAGAACAAGAAGGCAAACTGTCAAGTTTATCTCAGAATTTTGATCCCCTCACTACTTCCTTAATGAATCAAGAATGCCAGGCTATTGTCATTATAAATGAAATAAAGAGGCTGGACAAAGAAAAGAAGAATATAATAAACAAGATGAGTGAGGCCTTAATAGATGCTCAGACCACAGCCCGGACTAGTGATTCGGCAGATCTAAGAAGGGCATAAGCATATGCATTTTTGTTGAGTGGTCAAATGTCTATTTTGGATAGGATGAAGCAGAGCTGGGCCACAGAGTTTGCACAGTTGAAGGCCACTTTTGTGGATATACTCAAGTATATATAAGTATAACATGTATATATACTTATGCGGCTATGTATAGGTTAACTGTTGCAAATTTTTGTGTGCAGATTCTGCCCTTTGCCATTGATGTCAAAACAGGAGTGACGAGTAGTGAAAAATGTGGAATCCAGCTAAGGGGGAGCTCTGGTAAAATAGTGCATAAGACAGAGCATCAGCCAAGGGGGAGTTTGTTGTGACACTTAGTCATTTTTCACTAAGTGTTGCCATCAATGCCAAAGGGGGAGATTGTTGGCAAGAGACACTGTGTGGCTTCATGAGTGTTGTCATTGCTGGCAACAAAGTCTATCCCACACATCCGTAGCACATAGTATGCCTATACCGGAAGTCAGATTGAAGACTATTTTGGTTCGATGAACAAGAACAGAGCATGCAACAAGGACTGACAATTAGGTCTGGATCTCTCAGATGGTGTAACCCAGTAAGTTACGAACTTGGACAAGTCAAGAGGAGTATCATGACTACTATATTCCAGAGATTGAGCCTTCGGTGATGAATCATGGAAAAGATATAAGCATCTGAGTGTTGGGTTCTAGATAGGCAGACTAGACTAAGGAAGAATTGACCGACAGAGTATCAGACTTCAATCTGGATGAGTAATTGATGTTGATCAAGCTATTTGAGGTATCATACACTATTAGCTGACATGATTGATGACTACAATGCCTATGATTTTGATACGCATCACATATCAAACATGGATTCAACCGATAGAGTAGTAACTTGTAAATATCTTGAGTATTCTAGTTGCTGACTAGAAAGATGTTGAAATCCTTGGTGCGGATATATATACCAGATGGATTCCAGTATGAAGAGGCGTGTGTGTATAGATGTGATAAAATAAGGTGTGAGGAAAGGTAGAGATAAGTGTGGAAGCAGCAATACAAGTCCGGTATGTGACAGAATAGCAACACTAGAGCAGCGGAAGAATGAAGTGCATTAGATCAGTATATTGTGCCTAACTGGAACTGAACTTCAGCATTTGTAGAAGCCTCTCATCAGTTCAAACACTTGGTTACCTTCTGTAAATTCTGTAGATAGTGAGTCTCTTGTAGGCAGTGTGCCTCTTGTGAGTAGTGTGCTCGGGTAGTGAGCCCTAATTGGCAAGTGTCATTTTGTACTTCTTATTCTTTTAATAGAGAATACAATCTTGGGTTAATCACCCCATGGTTTTTCCCTTAATAGGGTTTTCCACGTAAAAATTCTTGTGTTATGTGTGTTGACTTTATTTTTGTTCTCATGATTATATATGCTTGTATGTTTTGATGCTGCACAAATTATAAAAGAAGAAAAAGTTAAGATAATAGAGATAATTGATTCACCCCCCCTCTCAGTTATCTGCCTTGTTTCCAACAAAGGAGCCTTTGGGAAATGGAGTTCTAGGACTAGGTCAAAAAGAGGTTGTTAAGCTCTTTCTAGATTGTGGAGAGCATAAGAAAAGAGGGTGTATTTCTAATTAGGGAAAACTCAAGTGGGATGGTGAGGCAAGTGACCAATTGAAGATTCGTGAGATGTTGAAAGTAGGGAAGGGGGGACCCCTTCCTGGACAACAATGAAAATTGTTTCATGGAACATTAGGGGCCTTAATGCCCCTAACAAAGGATGTCTACTAAGGCATCATTTGAACTCCTTTTAGATAGATATATGCATGCTACAAGAAACAAAATTAGATGAACATGAAAGAGCAAATATGGGTAAGAGCCTAAAGCAGTGGAAATCGTTGGGTGCCAATGCTATTGGCCCTTTTGGGGGAATTATCACTTTATGGTGACTACAGAATGTGTTGGTTGAGGAGGTAGCCTCTAACAGGGGATGGATTGCCTGTAAGGTAAGAAGCCTAGCATCCAATTTGTGTTTTTTACTAATCAATGTGTATGGTCCTAACTCTTACATTCTCAAAAGAGAAGTCTGGAGTGAGTTAGATGTTATCTGGAATAACTAGTCCTTTGATTTATTCATTTTGTGGGAAGACTTCAATGTCATCCTCAGAGATGAAGATAAAGAAGGTGGAGAGGAAGGAAACTGCAATCTCAAATAGACTTTGAAAATTTTGTGGAAAGAAACTTGTTATACATTCCCTTGGGTAATGGCAAGTTCACTTGGATGAATAGGAGGAAAGGCTCCTGCAACATTACAGAAAAGTTGGATAGATTTTTGTTCAAAGGAGATATAAGCAGGTTCTCCTTTAGTCTAGAAAGTAAAATCCTCCCTCTTTCTAGGTTTGATCATTTCCTAATTAGCTTAGAGATAATCAGAGAAAGAAAACCTATAAGATGTCCATTTAAATTTGAAAATATTTGGTTCAAGGATCCTTCCTTTTTTGATTTAATCAAACTATGGTGATCGAAATGTAGCCTTGGAGGCAACAAACTTTTCAATGTGATGACCAAGCTAAAATTGATTAAGCTAAATTTGAAACAATGGAATAAGGAGAATTTCAAGAACATCTTTAAAGTAAAAAAGCAAGTAGAAGATGAACTGGGTGCCCTCAATGAGAAGATTTGAATGGAAGGCATGAATAATATCTCTTACAAGCAGGAAAAAGAGTTGATGAGTAAACTTGGGGACATCTTAGCCAAAGAAGAAAATTTTTGGTGTAAAAAATCAAGAGAAGTGTGGCTTAGGGCTGGCGACAAAAACACCAATTTTTTTCACAATTTCACTAGTGTGTAGAGATATCAATAGAATTACATCCATCAAAACATCAGATGGGGGAGTGACAGATAAAATAGAACTTAAATATGTAATGGTGGAATATTTTTAGAGTTTGTTGAATGATCTAGACAGTTCCTCGGTAGGAGCTCAACAACAATTCTTAAGAGATATACCCAGATTGGTTTTAGAAGCTCAAAATAAAATGCTAAACAATAGGTTTACAGACGCTGAAATTAAGGAAGCTCTTTTAGAACTACACGCAGACAAAGCTCCAGGTCCTAATGGATTCCCTGCAACCTTCTTCCAAAAGTTGGGATATTTTGGGAAAGGAGGTCACTGAAGAAATTGAAGATTATAGAAGCTTAGGCAAGGTGCTTAAGGAAATAAACAACACCTTCATTGCTTTAATTCCTAAAAAGGAAAAGCCTGAGTCCTTTGAAGAATTTTGGCTAATAGCTCTATGCAGTACACTGTATAAAATATTGGCCAAAGTAGTGGCTAATAGAGTCAAGAAGATTCTACCAGACATTACAGTAGAAGAGCAGACATGTTTTGTCCTAAGGAGGTCAATTCTAGATGGTGTGATCATTGTTCAAGAAGCTATTCATTCCATCTAAAAAACCAAAAAGCCTTCAATGGTCATAAAGCTAGAAATAAGGAAGGCGTATGATAAAGTAAATTGGCATTTTCTATTTAAGGTGCTGGAAGCATTTGGGTTCAATACTCCTTGGCTCAACTGGATCTTCGAATGGATAGCATGCCCCAAATATTTAGTGTTGATCAACAGCTCTCTAGAAGGCTTTTTTGGTGCTTCCTGGGGTCTCAGACAAGGAGAACCATTGTCCCCCTTTCTCTTCATTATTATGGCACATGCCCTAGGAAGATCTTATACTAAAGCATGTCAAGATGGCCACATTGTTGGGATTTAGATTATCTGAAGTTTGCTAGAATTAACACATCAGTAGTTTGTTGACGATATGATGCTTTTTGGAGCAGCTCTCGAAGGGGAAGTGAGAATCTTCAAATTAATTCTAGACCAATATTCGAGGTCTTCGGGTTAGGAGGTAAGTAAAGAAAAATTAGAAGTCTTTATCTTTAATACTATTCATGGAAGAGAAGAAATGATTTTGAGAATTCTGAGATTTAGAAAAGGATCCCTCCCCTACAAATATCTAGGTTTGCTGCTAGTCTAAGGTATTCTACTAGGAAGGTCTTGGGACCCATTGATTAATAGGGTAAGGAATAAATTGGCCTCTTGGAAGAGCAAATGACTATCCTAGGAAGATAGATTAATAATTCTCAAAGTTGTAATCACAGCTATCCCCATTTATATGATGTCACGCCTCCCTCTCTCAAGCTTAGCAAGCAAGGAGCTCAATCGAAAAATGAATACTTTTTTCTAGCAAGGCAACTTGGAGTAGTTTAAATATCCTTGATTAAATGGAAGAAATTTGTGATCAGAAGGAATCAGATGGTGCAGGGGTAAAAAATCTTCTCTTATAGAACATAGCATTAGGGGCAAAATTAGTATGGTTAATGCATACAAAGCCAGAGCTTAAATGGGACAAAATTCTCAAAGACAAATACCTATATAAAGAGGACAACAACATCTTTACCTCTTGGGCATTGCCTCACGGATCCAGGATATGGAACTTCATCAAGAACTATAGATATCTACTTACCAATCATTTGACTTGGGAAATCAAGGATGGTAGTGAAGCTCTCTTCTGGGAAGACTCATGGGAAGGTCAGCCAAAGCTATCAGATAGAATGGATTTGGACCTAGTAAAACACACCACAAAACAAGCTTGGGGAGATAAGGTCAAGGACTATTTATCTCTGCCTTCAGATATTGGTGACCACTTTCCTAAGTGGAAAAGTGTGCGAGATCTAGGTTTGAATGACAGGGATATTAAAACCTTTGAATCTATTCTCAATCAACACAATGTCTATTCTAGACCAGGCCAACATAAACTAAGATGGAATGCTTCTTCCACTGGGCAATATAATGTAAAAGATGGATACATAGTTCTAAATAAAACAAACATAGTGCAAGCAAGACTGCTAATCAAGTTATGTTGGAACAAATAGTGCCTTCCCAAGGTGAAGTGCTCACAGTAGATAGGTTCATCAGAATGGGTTTTGTAGGTCCAACTAGATGTATCCTTTGTAAGTCCACTGAGGAAACTAGGGATCATATCTTTCTCTATTGTTCATTTTCCTCCTAATGCTAGAATTGGTTTTGCAACAAACTCTAATAGAAATCAGCACTTTCAGGTAATCTTTTGGTTTGGGTTATATCTTGGCCGACTATATCTCACAAGGCAATGTTTGGAGGTTTATGGATCTCAAGCCCCTCAATCTTAATTTGGGAAATTTAGAAGGAGTGCAACATGAGATTATTTCAAGAAAAAGAAATGTGTTTGCAATCTTTCCTAAATAAAGTTGAGGTAAATATGGTAGAGGTTGTCAATTCAAGGCTTGAAGAATTAGGCTCCAATCAAGGGTGATTCACAATCTGGGATGCGGATATGTGTAGGAATTGGTACAGATTAAAAACAACAACTCTCTCAAGTGAAGGTGGTTCAAAAACTCAAGAATCCAGAAAGACAGTGCAATGGTCCCCTTTGGAGGTTGGTTGGCTTAAACTAAATTTTGATGGCACTACAAGGGGGAATCTGGGGGTGTCTAGGGTAGGATGCATAGTACGGGACTGGAATGGGTTCACAATTGGGAGATTGGCAGAACCTCTTCCTTGTGGCACCAATAATGAAGCAGAGTTGCAGGCACTCATTCTTGGCCTCAGATTTTGCAAGGAACTGAACATGAAAAACCTGGTGATAGAAGGCGATTCACTATTGGTCATCAATGGATTGAGAACTAGAAGGCTAGTAAATTGGAGATTAGGGGCAAAATTAGATCTAGCCTTCAATTTTTTGGATGGTTTTCGAATGAGTTATCATTAACCACATTCTTAGGGAAGGTAATTCAGAAGCCGATTCCCTCTCCAATGTTAGGGTAGATGGTAGATCTTTGAAAAAAAAAATTGATCTAGGGGTCAGAAATGCCTCTCAGAACATTACATAGAGCATTGTGGGTGGCAATACATGTGACTTTCCACCCTTCCACTGGTGGAAAGTCCAAGCTAAGTGAAGTAGAAAGGTTGGGGTTTTCACTTGGACATGCAATATTCCTAGCGTTGGATTGTCATTTGGCAAACCAGGGCCTAGTGGATGATAGGTGGTCGTTGGCAATGATTTACAACTCCCTAACATTAGATGTGAGCTCCCTGATCCTCAGTTGATTTTATCTCAATAAATAATGATGACTTGAAGATTTCATCTCTTAAGGGTAGGATGGCGATGACGTTCATGTAAGGTGAAGTAAAAGCTGATGGCTTTCCAGATGCTTCCAAGACATGACCCAAGTGGATGTAGAATTGTTTCAGATAACAGTGGTGCACGTCTCATTATTTTTTGGCACCTCTCGAGGAGCCTTCCAGTCTATTTGTTTCCTCTCTGCAAATATTTTTGCAGTGCAAGTTTTTTCAAATGCTAGGGTCTTCTAGGTTTATAGTCATCTTCTTGACTGAAAGTATCCAGTGTGGAGGGATGGACACTCTAGTTCGACTGACCAGTGACAAGAGACAAATAACTTTCCTTGGATGAGTAACTAAACAGAGACTGCATCAGATTCTTCAAAATAATGATGGTTTAATGGTAGGGGCGATGAGGATGGTGCTTGGAAAAGCTTATGTTGCCGATAGTGAAAGATGCCACTTTGATTTTGATATTCCATCCAGGTTCGTGGAAACACTGTTGTCAATACTCCCAAAGTAGAGGTGGAAGCCTTTACTCAGGGGATGTTCATCCTAGAGTTATTGGGTGGTCTAGAGGTCATTCTAGCTACGACAACGATCTGGGTAGGAGTCCCAAGGTCGAGGGATATGGTGTTGCTATAGGATTTAGGGGAGGTTGTGAAGCTCTATCCATTCCTATTGGACATAAAGGGTTTGGAGTTAATCAATCTTAAGGATCAGGCTAGAGTGGCAGTTAGTTTCATAAAAAAAATGCTTAGGATGGAGGCAAGGGAGGGTTTCCGGTGGGTTGCAGACTTCAATCAACTCCTGCATGAATATGATGAAGAATAATTTCTGGTTCTATCTTCTCCTATCTTTAGTAGTGCTCTTCTTATGTATAGCATTTGTATGAGCTTTAATTTTTTTATAGAAAGCTACCTAATATGTTAGGAATCTTGAATGGCTAGCCCTGCATGGCCTTTATCTACACATAGTTACCTCTGGGGTCTGATAGTCTATCTGGGTGGGTTGAGCAGCTTCAACTGCATTTTGAAACTACATAGTAGAAGATGTATCTCCTCTTTTTGAAATCAATAGATAAAATCCCTATTACAAATTAAAAAACAATAAGATATAAATATATGATATTTATTATATTTTTAGAAGTATAATTAAAGTTTGATATTAACTTTTGGTTAATATTAAAGCTTAAATTTTATATTAAGTGAGAAACAATCAAGTGATTTGTAATAAATTGAAAGTTGAAGATTCTAGAAATATTGAAGTGGTTCCTAATAAATTGAAGGTTGAGATAAATAGGATAAATCAAATATTAAAGTCAATGGCTTTAATAAATGATTTGATTTTAAGGGGTTATAATTCTTTAAACAATATTAAAATTTATGTGTCCATGTAATAAATAAAATAAAATAGTTAGATATTGATATCTCTCAATATTTTTCACATAGATGTATTTAAGAAATCTATACTAGTTATATTTTTTATAGGTTCAATGTATATTATTTGATGTATTTAATTGATGATAAGTCTTATTAAGTTTAATACAGGGTATATATGTTTTATGTCCAAAACTACCCTAAAGTCCACATGGTTAAGATTATAAAGATTTCTATGTAAGGAGTCTTTTATCATATAATTATATGTTGGTGTCAGCCACCTCCCAGGAGCATCATCTACAACAAAACACCTCCACGAGAAGCGAGAGAAGAAAAAGCTATTTCTCTAGAAGATAAAAATGTATTGAGATCCTATGAAATACATAATGTACATAGTGCCTTATAAAGGCATGAAAAAAGGTGACGGGTGAGAAAACTACCCATATGGGAAAAAACCACCCAACTAAATAAATGCAAAACTAATGCCTAAGTAAACTTAAGCGTAAATGCAATTTAATCTAACACCCCCCTTAAGTGCAACTTAGGGAGAATGAAGATACAATATGGGTCTCAGCTACCCAACCATTTTAGGTACCCATTTACAATGCATAAAGGAAAAAACTCTCACAAGCGGAGAAAAAGAGAAAAACCTTGTGGGAAAAAACCCCTCTCCAAAAAAGAGAAAAGAAAAAAAAAAGACAAGATGCATGGATGGAGGACTCAATCACACCCCCCAAGGACTACATACATCATGTATATACAATCAATGATCCCCCCATAGGAAGGAAAAAAGGAGATATTTAATATCCCCCCCATTATGAAGAAGCTCCAATGGCAATGAAGTATGCCTCAAAACAAAAGGTGATCCAATGCCTACAAGAAACCCCTCTCCCCTTAGGAAGAAACAAGTCCATTAGGTGATAAAGAAGCCACTCCATATCCAACTAAAAAAAGGAAGAAAATCTCCAAATATAATAATCCACCACATAATCATGATAAAAAACAACCAAGAAATGTGACAAATCAATTGAAAGTGAAGGCTCAACAATGTCAACCTCCAAAGACAATCTGAATGTATCATCTGCCATGTTGAAACCGTCATCAAAGAGGAAAGAAATCACCTCAAGTATATCTCCCAAATCTGGAAGATGAGACTCCACAAACATATCTGAGATGCCTGACAAATACTCATCCAATAAAATAAGATCTAAGGGATCAAAAATATCCTGTTGTGCTGAAGGAGCAACTTCTAAAACAATAGGAGATGTATCGACATGAGTCTGAAGAACTCCAAAGTGTAGATGACCAATTTACCCTAAGGAATTGCTATCAACACTAGCAAGAGGAGTGAGAGAAGTACAGATGAGACTCATGATCAACATTACCAACTGTAATGATTTTTCTGAAATCGGCCTCTCTGATGAAAACATAATCTGCTGTGAGCTCTACAGTCTTCAGGACCTCACCATGTGTAATATGATAGATGGACAAAAGATTTGTGTGCAACTCAGGTATACACAATACATCCCTAAAACAACCATCACCTATCTCAACATTTCGTACCCTCACAACATCCAAAAGCTTATTATCTCCCAACAAAATCTTGGAGGTGTCAGCAGGATGAAGATCCAGAAAAGGATAGGGAGAAGATCCCATGTGGTGAGATGCTCCTGAGTCTAAGAACCATCTTTCATGTCTAGAATGTACTGCAGAAGTCACCAAAGCATGTCCTTTACCCATATAGGGTTTATCTCCTTTGCTACTTCCAAGTCCTTCATTCCCAGACTGAGTAGGCTTGGATGATGATGGAGATGCAGTTGAAGATGTATAGGTTGTAGAAGGAGTCACAAATGAGGTTAGTGGGATATTGTTTTTCTGAAGAAGGTGTGAGAGCTCATCGACCTTCTTTATATAACAATGATATTCATCATGCCCTTTCTTTTTACAGTATACACAACTAAATTTCTCCTTCTTAGGCTTGTCCTCTTTTGAATAGGTGGAAGTCTCATTTGACTCTGTTTTAGGTTTTGGCTTCTTCTTCCCTTTACTTTAAAAGCTTTGTGCAACCAATGCATAATTTATAGGGACCCCCTCCAATTGGACAAATTTGGCTTGCTCCCTTGGTAATCATTTAGAAAGTCTCAAAATAAGGCATTTGGAATGCATTGCCCAAAGCATCCATTGTGGAGTAGAAGGTAGAAGAAAACACAACAAATGGGCCTATCAACTTAGATAGTATAAAAGAGATGGACTCCTTATCAGCTTTACTCTTCCCACATCTCACTAATTGTGACCTTAAAGATTTAAATATCACTAGAAAGTCATCAATAGAAGAAAATGCTTCAGGGGTAAGAGTGATTAATTCAACCTCCAGTTGCAAGACATAGAACTCATTGACCTGACCAAACAAGTTATGTAACTTATCCCATATCTCCTTGGGTGTATCCAACTCATCAATATAAAAGAGGAGACTATCATAAACATTCAATTTCATCAAACCCATAGCTTGGTCACACTTATTTCTATAGGAAAATATTCCAAGTTCCTTGGTAAAAGTGGGTTGGTTATTACTCAGTGTGGACCTTAGACCTTGAGACTGAAACAACCTATGCATTTTCATCTTCCACATATAGTAATTATGGGGAGTTAACAAATCGATAGATTTAGGAGTAGCCATGACCAAAGTTTGCACCAAAAGGCAAAATTACATGAAACTAAAAAAACCCTCGAATAAAGTAGCCTCTAGAAATTGAATTTCACCACATTTTCCAAAAATACTTCAAGAAAAAAAGCTAATTATCTGAATTGGAAAAAAATTGAGCAAATAATTAATGCACCTCTTTGTTGTAGATCGTTGCATCAAAGCACACAATCACAAGCCTTTTCACAACTCAGCAACTTCTCCTCACTTTGTAAGACTTGCTCACACCACCTATGCACACTACAATGCTAGTTAACGAGCTAAAAACTTCCCCTCGCAGCCAATGTGGGATTAAAATCCCAAAACAACTTCAAAAAAACTTGGGGCCCACACCATTCGTTTGTGCAACAACTTGAACCCTAAATATTTAGGGCAAACTTTATAAAATATAAAGTTTTGAAAAAATGGCCAAACAACACCAAATCTGGGACACCAAATCCAGGGATTGAATGCATCAACAACAAATGGAGATTATCCTTCACAAAATGCAGCGAACATAATTCTTAAACTGAAAATAAAGCCTCTAATGGGAGACAAATCATGCCTACCACCACACAATAGAACAATAAGAAAGAAAGAAATCAGGTGAGAAGCTAATTGGGAAAATTGCAGTGCTTCCAAAGGAAGAATCAACCTTCAACAAGAAATTCAATGCCTTTCAAACTTGTAGAAAAAAATGTGCTTCTCCAATCACCCTTTCAATAGATGAATCACACTTTTCACATTAAAAAAAAATTGCGCTGGGCAGTGCCAACTTCTCATGTGACAAGAACCAATGTTTCTCCAAAAACATCGCCCCTTGCAGAGGTAATATGCATCCTACTAATGTGCCAAATCGGGTTTCAACACCTCCAAAAAAAATGTGTCTTCACTGGTCAATTTTGAGCCTCAAATACTGCCAACAAATCGCTTCACAAAAATGCCTCTTCAAGAATCAGCCTCCCATGAAGAAAATCGCACAAATGATATTCAATTGCATTCACTAACAACAAGAGAAAGAAGAACAATTGGTAATATGACAACTTTGAAATTTAATAAATTTCAAATGCCGAAACAACTGTAGCAAATAATTGATCTCAAAACTCTCTGATTAAAACTCTCAAGGAAGGATTTGCAAAATGGTTTGCTCTGATACCATGTTGGTGTCATCCACCTTCCAAGAGCACCATCTGTAACAAAACATCGTCACAAGAAGCGAGAGAAGCAAAAGCTAATTCACCAGAAGAGAAAAATGTATTGAGATGCTATGAAATACATAATGTACAGAGTGCCTTATAAAGGTGTGAAGAAAGGTGACCGGTGGGAAAACTACCCACACGGGAAAAAACCACCCAACTAAATAAATGCAAAACTAATGCCTAAGTAAACTTAAGCATAAATGCAATTTACTCTAACATTATATTTTTATGAGGATAAGTTCAATGTATGGTATATTTTTTTAATGTATTTATATTTATTCTTCCTGCAAGTCTACCTTGTCGTCCACATGGTTAATGACACATTTAAGCTTTGTATTAGCTTCAACATTAATTTCAATTATCACTCTCATCTCATTTATCTAGGTGTTTTGGTTGGTAAACATGAGTTGTTAACATGTTTGAGCCTAGAGAGACCACTTACGAGAATCTATTTCCACTCACTTTATCATTGAGACCACTACATGGGGGTCTCAATCCCAAGGCATTATCACATGTTTGAATCCAAAAGCTTAATGGCCTAGTGAAGACACACAACCTATCAACCCACCAACCCAAAAAAGACATACATCCTGTGAGCATGGCCTATGAACTCAATGACCCACTGGAGGTTTAAACCATGGTGACCATCACAATAACCATGTGAAGTAATCACCATTACACTCTAAGGGCTCATTTATCTAGATTAATTACTAATTAATTGCTTTATTTATTGAATTGTCCAAATACATTTATGTGAGCTGATTTATTTCCATATAATTTTAAAAATTATTTTCCATTTACTGCTAAAATTCCATTTTTCTATATAATAATATATAGGTTCCAAGGTTATGTTATAACTCATTGTGTCTATTAAGAAATTAAAAAATAATATTTTAATTATTGCATTCAATTATGCACAATATGCTTTAAATTTAATATGTATTAAGATTTTTTATGTTGAAAGTTATCATATAGTTTATGTGGGTTTAGGCATATAGGATTGTGGTTTGCTATTCCTATTAAACTTAACTTTTCTATTTAAACCATTGTACATACAATTAATGCAAGTCCTAATTTATTGTTGAATATATTAAATTATTTTACCAATTTTAATGTCACATTTGTTTCACTAAGGTACAAGTAGGCAAGGTCCTATTCAAATTCATATTAAAATTTAGGTTGAATAATAGTTGTTAATTTATTGTTGAAAATATAAAATAACTTTGCTATTGTAAAGTTATCAACATAATCCATTAATCCTCTACCCTAACCCTTACTTTTTTAAAATTAAAAAACCTATTTTAAAAACTTTGTATTTTAAAGTTAATATATTAACTTGATTATGGCATTTAATTATAGCTCCAATTAAATGTAAAAATATTTTTATATATTAAAAACTATTTTGAAGTTTGGATATGGTTGAGATTAAAAAAATATTTATGTCATGCTGGTTGTTATTGGTAAATTATTTCATAAATACATTTTTTTCAATAACAAGAAAAATTTAAAAAGATTTTTTATTTCTTTGTTCTACTCCTTAAAAGAATAAATAGTTTTATATAAAAAAAAAATTCAATTAAACCAATTTTATTTTCCTATCACAATTAAACTTTTTTATTAAACTAAAAGATATTAAGTCTCATTAAGTTCACTGCATAATATAGCTTTTTTATGTTCAAAGCTCTCTTCAAGTTTACATGATGAGGATTATAAAGGGTTTATAGCATAAAATTTCAAAGAAACATTTTGAAAATTCCCCTAGTTAATATGATAAAGGTTTAATTTCAATAAGGTTTCTATATTATATAATAAAGGCTTCTATATTATATAATAATTAGGCTGAGAGGCGTTCCTACATTCACAGTACGAATGGGAGCTGAAAGAGGTGTTCCTACATTCACAGTACAAATGGGAGCTGAATGATTTCAGAATTTCTATGTAAACTTATAAGATTCCAATCTAGAATCTTTATTAAAAAAATCAAATAGTCACTCCACAAATTAAAAAAAAAACTAAAAAAAAAAAGAGAAAGAATACAAAAAAATGTGTTGGATGGAAAGAAAGATGGCTGAAAGAGGTGTTCCTACATTCACAGTACAAATGGGAGCTGAAAGATTTCAGAATTTCTATGTAAACTTATAAGATTCCAATCTAGAATCTTTATTAAAAAAATCAAATAGTCACTCCACAAATTAAAAAAAAAACTAAAAAAAAAAAAGAGAAAGAATACAAAAAAATGTGTTGGATGGAAAGAAAGATGGATGGCAGTTTCATAGAAGCCATCACTATGCACTAAGATGAAAGAAAGAAACATTATAGAAAAGTTATAGAATGGCATATGAAAAGACACACATTCAATCTATTTATATTGCCTCCTTCCTTAATTTTTTTCACATGTAGAATGAACATATCAAATTGTAGCATTTGAGGTGAGTGTCATAAATTGATAAAAAAAATAAGAAGACATCTATCAGCGTACTTTAGATATATTTTCTTAAATATAAATATACTAGTTATGTAACAGTGAAAACACTAACTATGTAAACTATTTTAATTTAATAAGAGGACTAAAAAAATATTGGAACTGATGTCTCGGCTTTCATTAAAAATAATAATAAATAATCCCTATGTATTATTTATATAATTATTTTTCTATTCTATAATTTTATTAATTGTTCACATAAATATTGAAGATTTGGAGAGACCACTTGCTGAAGATCCACAACAACACATGAAGCCACAAGGCATGACTGTAGAATTTCTACCAAGAGACATTGAAAATGGACAATAAAGGAAAATATTCTGAAGGTAATAATAAAAGTACCTTTTGCATATGATTTGGCTTACATATAAAACATACAATATATGTAAAACTCATAATCTTTACTACTAATTTTATGCTAATCGCAGATAGATGGTTAAGTAGACTAAATGATTTGTTCCCCCACATATTTTACAATTCACTATTCTTTTTGTGTAGAAGTTCCTTCAATTGTAGAACTTTGGGGTGTAGATGAATCAGTATTAGAACCATTCAAGGAGCCTATTGAAGGCAACTTGGGCATGATAGAAGAGCTTGACATAATTGACAAGCTATTTGAACAAAGATGTAAATTTGAAATTCAGGTACCATCAGATAATCCTTTTAAGTTTGAAATTTGATTGATGGATTGCACTATTTTGGATGATGCATTTAAAGATTCAACTGGTAAGTGTTGAGTGTGAAACCTAACAGTCACTTGGTTTTTTCCCTCCAATGACTCTTGGCTCTTCACATTCTGGATAATGCTTGCTTATATAAAGCATGCTACTGTGTATTGTAATTAAAAAAAATCTGAGATAGTGAATAATAATATTGCCCTACTTGAGAGTGGACGTAGCCTTTATGGTGAACCACTGTAAATTTGCATTGTGTTGTGTTCTTGTTTTTTGAATCTCTATTTTATTTTTCTGCCATTTATTGTTTAACAATTGGTATCAGAGCTGGTTGTGCTTGATCGTGTGGCAAGAGAGATTCAAGTTTGAGTGGGAGCAATGTCGATTGAAGAAGGAAAGATTGGAAGGTTCAATGGCCATGATTCATCATTGTGTGAAATATGGACTGCTGAGAAAAGTTTTTTGGATCAATTAGATGCTGAAACTGATTCTGTTATTAATGATTTTCTTAGTATGTTTGACAGTGAAATTTTTGGGGATCAGTTAGATGATGGTGAGCAGGTTGATGCCAAAGAACCCCGGGCAGATGAAATTGATGGTGATCATGAGGTTGGAGAGCCTGATTTGATTATTCAAGATGAGGGGCTCAACGTGGTGTTTGGGCGCATTGTGGAGTCTCTGTGTGTACATGTGATAGAGAGTACAGGTTGAGTGCAAACATGGAGCAGATAATGAAAGCACAATCTCTGCAAGATAGTAGCATGGCCAGCTACATGTCAAGTAAGAAAACCATGGAAATCAATCTGGACAACTCCATCATGGAGGAATTGCAGAAGAGGGCAGAGACAGATAAGAATGACAAGTCAATGAAGGATTCCCCATTTCTAGAGAGGATGAAGAAGAAAGGTTATGAAGTGTTCATGGTGGATGCCATCGATGAGTATGGGGTGGGACAACTGAAGGAATACGATGGAAATAAGTTGGTCTCGGCTACCAAGGAAGGGCTCAAGTTGGAGGAAGTAGAGGAAGCATATCCATTTGGTTTGGATCAGACAGAGGTGAAGAAAGGGAAGAAAGCAATGGGCAAAATTTTGCAAAAGGAAGGTGTTGCAATTGATTGCAAAGCTTGGAAAAGACTTATACGGAGTGTCCTTAAATAGTGGTTAAAGCCTTGCAATGCAGGCTTGTTTTCAAAGTGATGATAGGAATGGGAATGTAGGGGATATTATTGTTCGTAGCAAAATATGTTGGGTTTCAAGTGGGAGATTGTTGAATGTGAAACCCAATAGTCACTTGTTTTTTTCCCTCCAATGACTCTTGGCTCTTCACATTTTGGATAATGCTTGCTTATATAAAGCATGTTGCTGTGTATTGTAATTAAAAATAATCTGAGATAGCGAATAATAATATTGACCTACTTGAGAGTGGACATAGCCTTTATGGCGAACCACTGTAAATTTGCATTGTATTGTGTTCTTGTTTTCTGAATCTTTATTTTATTTTTCTGCCATTTATTGTTTAATACTAAGTGGTGTTTACTATTTAATTAGGATATTTCTATTTTGTTAAACTAACAAGTATGAGGTTAAAAAGATGATTTGAAATGGTTATATATACATTCTTCTTATAGTTTATGCTTTTTTTTTAATTATTTATTTTTAATATAAAATACAAATAAATTAACTTATTATGATTTAGGTAATAAGTGACAATTACTATTTTTTTAGGGTTTTATATCATTCACAAGATTATTTTTTTTATTCAATTGGGAGCACAAGCTTATGTTGATACTTCTTCAACTAAGAGCCAAGGATTGAGGGGTATCCATTCCACCATCTAAGACATGATCCCAACCTTATCCCTTATGATATGGGGAGTCTTGCACTCACAAAGGCTCAAACCCTAATGTACTATTGTTTAGGGGATTTTGATGTGTCTCCTCTATCATTTTTGTAATATGTTTTTGTATATTTATCTATGACAGCTAGATGATACATGCCTGGCTCTTGACAAAAATGACAAGATATTTGAACAAAGAGGTAAACATGTTTAGAAATTAGGTTAGATATTTTGATTCCGTTAAACTAAAAATACAGATTGTATATAAAATGGTTAAAGAGATTATTTGAAATTGTTCTGAATGATATACATATTTTATATTAAAATAAATTAAATATTTATTATTACCTGCCTTCCACAGTACTAGTGCAATCTATTTTTGTTTTTGAGGTTTATCTAGTGATTAATCTTCCAATCAAAACACAATATTATTTTCTTGTCTAGCAAATTTGAATTTTTCCTGTCAACATGAGAAAATTTTAACAAAAATTATTGGAAAAATCAATTATCTCTATTGTGATTGGCTAAAAATATAACCTCTTAAGGGCTGATTTTACTGACATTGAGTGAGTAAATTCTTGCGGAAAGTTTCAACATGCAAACCCTTATGTGGATGAGGTAAACATTTTCCTACTTTTTTAAATTTCATGTGTTTTGGGGGTGCTCAATCATATTTATAGACACACATATTTGTAATTGGGTGTGTCTTCACTTCAATTATGTTCTTGCATGTTCATGTATATGCTTGGTTTATTTGAGCTTTTCCGAAAGTTTAGATATTAATGTTTACTTGGATTGTGGCTTGCTCTTTTGTGAAAGATCCACTTTGGCACATTTTTGCCTTTTAGGTAGATTGATTGGAAACACCCAATGCCCATATATTCAAAGTCAGTGCTCATGGTAATTTAATTTCTTCATATTTTTTGTCATTATACTCATTTATATTTTCTAAGATTGCTCCAAAACTGAAGGTGGGAAATGATGGTGCAACCAAAGATGCTATATGATGATGACTGAAGGTCGGAAATGATGGTGCAACCAAAGACATTAT
The DNA here is from genome assembly GCA_027924645.1 of Cunninghamia lanceolata. Classification (NCBI taxonomy): domain Eukaryota; kingdom Viridiplantae; phylum Streptophyta; class Pinopsida; order Cupressales; family Cupressaceae; genus Cunninghamia; species Cunninghamia lanceolata. The sequence continues at coordinate 2,513,219 of BSBN01001720.1, read as the reverse complement.
ATGATGTGTAGTGCCCCTCAACTCGTCGTCTATCAGATTGATGTTTGCTTAGTAGTATTAGACTTTATGATAGTATCTTAGACCGTAGATGTTGGATCTCTTGTTATCTTGTTATTTCAGTATGGACCTAATTGTTATGATAACAGATGTTGATGTTGGATTATGTTATTTTATGCTTTAGAATTTGATAAATGAACTAGATGTTACAGATGTTTTGATGTCAATTGCGATATTGGATTGTAAGAGGATTGAATGTTTTATGTTGATTGACTAGTATCAGATACCTTGTTCAACATAGTTAATTGTTTATTCATAAACGTGAATGGAACAATGTTGTATTACTCGTTCTCGAGTACCCTACCCCACTGCGATTTCCATTCACCATAGGACTGCATGTGGATATATATATTTTGTTATGCTTAACCGTGCGTTGTTGCAGGAATGCAGGTACTAGGCACCGACTCCACCTGATGTACTAGGTCTGAGCGTGCCTTCACCAATGGATTAGTTGTTTGGAGTTAACGTGAGGTCCCATGTCAGTGTTGTCTGGTTGTCAATTTATCCTTTTGGTCATTGTCTGTCATTCGATCATGACTTGCAGACAGGTAATGTTATACTTTGGAGTCTGACTAGGTCAGAAGGTGTCTAAATGTGTTAGGTATCATTGTGCATTAAATAGAATCATATTACAAAAATTATAATATTGATAATTAAATATATTTATAAAAGATAATATTGAGCATAATGTCGGTAGTTGTTAATTATTGTTGTAAATAAATTATTGTTTTATTAGAAGTATAGTTGTTAAATAAAGATTGTAAGAAATTTTGTATTATTTAATATAATATTATTTACAATAAATATTTAAATAAATTAAATAGTTGTAAGTTATGTTGCAATTTGTGATTTACAACTTAATTAATAAAATAAATTAAAATATAGTTGTACAATTATGGATTGTTGTTATGTTATAACTTTATTAATTACAATATGTTTGGTCGGCTATAAAGTAATTAAATCTTGTTGGAGCTGTGTATTAATATTTAAAAAAGAGTAACCTCTTGGGAGAATGAAATTAAATAAGAATATATTTTTAGAAGGGAGATGCACGGGATCGCGTGCCGAGTTCCTTGGAAGAAGAAAGGGACTGTTTTATAAAAGGGAAGGTTGTGGAGGAGCTGAGGGGGAGATGAGAAGATTGGAGCTCTGGAGGTGGGAGCTGTATGCTGGAATTTGGGAGGCAACATCAAATCTTTTGTCAGCCAAGCATTTGGTCCAGGTTTCATCTTTTTTATTGTCTATCTCTGTTTTATTTGAGTTAAACATTATGGAATTGATGTTCGATTCTCCTTCCGTCAATGCTTTTGGTTTGAGTGTTGCAAAAGCCCTTTCATCAAACCCATTTTGGTGCCTATTCTGCAATTATTGCATCCCAAGCACTCATATGGTTTTATTTATGTCTGTTGTATTTGCTTAATTCCTCTATCTCCTTAACCATTTGATCTCCACCATATTTGCCCATTTTTGCATAGATGTTTGATTGCATTCATCGCACTCCATGAGAAGATGTTTCTGTGAGTCACCTATCAAGCAACCACATATTGTGTCTATGCGTCCAAGACCTACATTCCTATTGCCTTTTCGGCACATCCTGTTGAAATGGAATGACACAGAATACCAGAGAATCAATTGCAAACTCCTCTACCTTTATCCTGTTTAAAACCTAAGAAACAAGCAACGCAGATCTGATACTACGAATGCTATTGCTTATGAACTTGTTGTTTACCTTGGTATTACAATGGTGAATTTATACTATGAAACAATGGTGTATTACAATGATGTTTTAGCTTTTTGTTCCAGATGAATGTTTAACCTCAGTTAAGGTGTCTCCAAGATCGCCAGTATAGGAAAGAAGGTCAACCTTGCTCATATAATGTTCGAATGTAGGTGTAATGCAATATTGGTTACAAATGTGATCAAAGTATGTACAGCTCTCATTCACCAAATCTGCATGGTTGCGCGCGCCCCAAATTTAGTAAAACTCACAAGGTTAGGATGTCGCGTGCTCTGTCTGTGCTTTTGCAATCGCATTGCTTGAAGGGTTCTAAAGCCTTCGCAACAAATTCATTGTAGACATATCCTGCAATCGATGCATTTCATAGTTTGTGCCCCAGCCAACACCTTCACGTCACATTGGTTGAAAGCTTCTAAATCATATGATCCTCACCATATCCGCTCACTTCTGCATAGATGGTTGCGGGAAGAATAAAGGTTGCGCAATAATTTTGGGATCTGAATCAAATTTAGCATCGCTGTGAGTAACCTAAGTCTTTATCCAAGCGTGATTTATAGTTACCAGATAATAGTTCCACTATACCAGCTCCCCGCCGTAGGTTTAACGGCGTATCCTTCTATAATTATCGCTCTTCCTTGGCCCACGAAATGTGCACAAGTAACAGCCTCCAGTAAAAATACTAAATTATAACTGTGATCTAAATTGCTAAGGCAGAGAGATATTCTTTGTGTGTGCATCGACTTTCAGCCAGATCCGCTAAAACTGGGAAGGTTAGTAACACTATAAATTGAAGTGGAGTAAAGGGGGCTCGAACTCTCGACCTCAGAAATACTAGCACAACTTTAACTGGTATCTCAATGACGAGTCCAGGGTGTCTGTTGGTTTACAGCTATGAAATTTGATAAGATTCCTTTATCTTTCGTCCTTTTCTACATCCATTTTGAACCCTATCATACCTGCCGTTCTACATAGATGTTTGTGGGAACATGAGTCCAGAAACAATTTGAGGATCCAAATCGTAAAGCAGTGTCACTGTAAATACACCTAAGCCTATATTCATATATGATCAACAGGCACCAAGAGACCTCATCAAATGCAATGATCGGCTGATTGTAATTAGCAATAAGAGTTACAAAGGAAACGGAAGTATGCACAAATTCTGCCCACATCTGCATAGGCGTTTGAGGAAAGGGGTTGTTACAGTTGAGCGAAACATAAAAACATACGGATCATCTTTACCGTTCTTTCATTTTACCCAAAATCATTGTTTCAAATAACTTTCTGAGTTTAACTCTGTGGGAACACTAAATTAGCTTACTGTGTTTAAGAAATTTCAGTTGCCCAAATCTAAGATATCCGCCATGGTTTGTAAATTGTTCTGCTCTTTATCATTGGCACTAAAACTAAAGGTGAGATCAGAAAAAGCTGGGCCTGAATTAAATTTCTTGAACCCTTGTTTGTTGATCTCGGGAATTCTTTGCCTAAAACGCGTAGTACGACATAGTATTTGATGATGTTGACGAATTTTGCCCGTTCTGCACAACTGCATTGCGTCTGTTCTGCTCAACTGCATTGCTTACCATTTCTGCGGTGCAGAATTTTTGCATAATGTTGAGTAATTGAAACTTTAGGTGTTGGCAGCACCGGCAACTATCAAAGTTGAGCAGATTGCTAAAATTTGTGAGTGACATAACTTGAAATTGAGTGGTTGGAGGATATTTCTTCAGTGAAGATGGACACAAGTGGGTCACTGTTATCGCAAATGTTGCTCGAGACAATGACACCAGTTGTGATGGTGCTTCCAACACCCCTAGCAGAAGAAGCCTTCCGAAAGAACCATTTGAATTTTGTTCAAATTTTGCACCCTTTCTGTATCTGTGATAAAATTGATGTTCCAGTACGTACTGCAAGTGATCAACCTTACAGATTGCAGAAGTTTAAGTTACGGTTGTTTTATGCTTCCAAAATTTGCCAGCCACCTGTTCAGGTACTTAGGTCTGCAGAGGACCATCTAACACAAGTTATGGAAAACGCAAGTGACAAAGCTTTTTCTGAGATACAAGAAAATCCTCAAGAACTTGAAGTTGTTCAGAAAATGGCGGAGTCAGAGTCTCTGTCATCATGGCTTTAGGTATACAACAAGGAATTTATTCTTACACTCTCATTTTCAGAGCTCGAAGCATTTGATCGCCCTGTAATGCAAGTTTAATGCATATTAATTGACGAGCAAATGTTATGCATGATGTGAGGCAAGAAGGATGTAGTGCAAACAGAAATCAAACGATAGGGTTGCCAGCTAGTCTGCTGTCCTTTGGTTTCCTGCGTCACAGTCTTGGTCAAATAGAACACACTTCAACCCTGTTAGGGTAAGGGAAATTTTCATCAGATATTTACATAGTTAGTAATGCACAAGTGAACATACATGAAGAAGTGGAAACACAGATAAATCACTTGGATTGTTTGATAGAAGCCACCAATATAGATACCAGCACAACATAATGTGAAGACACAATAACCACAGATACAAATCACAGTCATGATTTTAAATCAGTATTTCATAAAGTCCATTATAATTCTCTTTCATACCTATATAAACACGTCTTCCTATGTTGCCAGACACCTCAAACTTATAGCACCAAGCTTTTTTCCAACACACACTGCTCTTCCAAAATGCCACAACTAGAATAATGAAAAAGAATATCCCACTAAACCATGAATAGCCTTCTCAACAACTCCAATGTGTCTTTTCCTGAGTATCATTGTTCTCTTGTGACTAATGCCTTTCGTTGGAGAAAGAGAAAACTGTTTATGTAGATGCCATCGATTTATTAAATTTTCAAGTTTTCGGATGCTACCAAAAGTTGGTGATACAAACAAATATCATCCATTTCAGTGGTAAGACAGTCAATAACAATTTTACACCTCCTCTGTGACATATGATCACTGCTCAGTAGATAACAACAACCGAAACGATTGTAGTAGAAGCATCTGCATAGGAATCGGAACGTCACGGGAACAAAAAGTAATAACTACAACGATCAAGTGATGATCGCTTGTGAAATGACCATTCTAATCTTTTTGGCAGAATTAATTACTCTTAGTAAAATCTGTTCCGAGACTTCGTTACGATGAAGACATGCAAGCATCTTATCTGGTTGAGGTTGACTGAATATCTGGAATGGCCGTATAAAGGCAGAATCTTGAGGAAAACAAAACAATAATGTTCATCATTGATGATTTTTCCTCATTGTAATTATCGTTTAGTTATACTTAACTTAGCGTTCTTATTCATTTCATTTCTTGAAAGAGTCAAGTTAATTGGACAAGTTTGAAAGAAAAATGATAAAGATCGTATTGATAATGAGAGTGTGTATTGATAAGTAGGAATTAAATAGTATAATGGTAATAAGTGATTCTTTTACAAATGAAATATTGTAAGTTATTTAGTAATTTATCTTTTGAAACAAAATGTAGTATATTTAGATAAATTAGTTGTAATGTATTAATATGTTTGTTGTAATTAATTTAAATTAATCAGTTTGATTAAAAGAGATGATGGAATCTAATGTTGATTTTACAAAGTCATTCACATTGTACTAAGAAGGAGTTTAGTGATTTAACTTTGGAAATTAAATTTAAACTGGATGAATTTAAGAATTCTTGTTGTCGTAATATGATAAATTGCTAGTGGTCAAAATTCCAGAGGCTTAGTATGCCGTGTTTTGAACATGTGGATAGATGTCCTGGTATTATGATGTTGTAACGGTTGTGTGGCTCGAATTTAGTATGAGGTATAATGAAGTTTTGGTTAAATTGTTAATATGTTTTGTAATGTGATATTCTCTAGATGAGATTATTGGTTGTAATGGGGTCCACTGTGCAAGTTGTTTGGGTGTCAATCCAGAGGCATAGGATAACGTGATTTGTTTTCAAGTATAGTGTTTTATGTATTGGACATATGATGATATATTGTCTCTAGTTATGTCTGGGATAAAAGACAATGTGAATGATGAATGTATTTTCTTGGGGATGTATTGTTGTTCGTCTAATTATATTTATCTTGTATTGAGTTTTGTGTTAGATTTTAAAATGGGGAGACATCGAGTATTGTAACAGAGTAATGTTTATGTATTGTTATGGGCAATATTTGTGAGTTGTCCCTGTGATTAAGTTGATATGCAAGAGGGATAATGCCTTGCATTATCATATTTACATGTGGATATGAGAATAATTGTTATGCAAGAGGGTTAATGCCTTGCATGGTTCATGTATCATCGTTGTCATGATGATGTTTGCTATGTTGTTGGTTAGGGTTTCTAGATGCAGGTAGGGGAGTGGCTTTCAGTGTGGGGCCGGTGCCCAAAGTGGCTGTCAGGATAACCCATTGAAAGTTGTTAATTAAGTGAAAACCTAAAATGAACTGGGGGAAAGGGTAAATTACACATTAACAAGATAATTGGATTTCCTCTCCCGTGCCTGTAGTGCTCGTTTAGACTAAGGATGGGTAGAGAAGGCCTGGTTGGCAAGATCAACTTCCTTGTCCTCACGAAAGGAAGGTTGATTCCGCATGTGTCACCCTATGGGGCCGGCGCCTAGTGAGAGGCTATCAGGATAACCCATGTCAGGACCATGCGATGACACTCTTCCTACTGCAGCCTAGCATTCCGTAGTTGTTCTCTCCCCATTTGTCTTGTGTTGCCTCTGGAAGTTCAGTTAAGTTGTGTTGTGTTGTTATTGCCATGTGTAGTATTGGCGTTTGGTCGTCCTTTGTTCATGTTTAGTCTTGTCTACCTAACTGTTATTATTTGGGACCTCATGTTAACTCCTAGCTCGGGGGGTGGACCTTAGGGTTCCACATGGTCGGGTGGAAGAGCTTAATTATCCATTAGTTATTCCTTGTCGAAGTTCATGTGCAGAAAAGATTTATCCCAATTTTTAGACAATTGCACTTGTATCAATGATGAGGATGATGTATGTGTATAATCTTGTACCAGACTTGTGTAACAGATCATTCATAATGTAAGTAATTCTGATTTAGTCTGAAAATGGCAATGTAATGATGTCATGAGGTACTTATGTGTAATGAAAGCATTTCAATTATGTAATTGATCATGTAGATTAGATTATATGATGTCATGTAATGAGTATGAGTAAGCTATTTAACTGTGCATTGGTTTTAGATCAGATACTGATGTATGTTAAATTATGTTAGTTGAATTGTTAAGTAATGCAGCTTTGAAACCTTGGAGAACATGTTGTAAGTTTAATGATGTAATTAGTTGTGTTAACATTACTTTGTTATCTTAATCATTTTTTTAAAAAAATGTTCCTATTTCTTGTAGCATAAATGTGTATTTCTCTAAGGTGTTCAAGGTGGGGCGTTACATGATGATAAGGATGAAACTGTAGTAGCTCCAAACAAGGTTTTGAGAAATGAATCATCTATTGTTGTTCTTGCATAAATGGCGGAACACTTGGTGTCCATATTAGGAAATATAAACTTTATTTAGTATTACATTAATATGAAATGGTGGTTTTATTTTTCTGTAGGGTTTAGGAGGATTTGAAATTTACACATGCCTGGACACTGAAATGCATGGATGCTAAAATTTAGTTTTAATTTCTAATAATTTTGTTGTCACTACCTATAATTGAAGGTTTGTGGTGTCAATGGATTATACAGCCACTTTAATAATAGATTCTACAAGGACCACCTCCTCTGCACATAATCGATTATTCCGCCACTTCAATGTTGGATTTATGGAGTCTTCAGTATAATCTTGAAGTAGAACTCATTTCCTCTTTTTTCATCCTACTTTCTTTTAATTTGATGTTTCAGAGTTAGGAGCAATTATAACAGAGAAATTTCATTGCTAGAGACTGAGAAGAAACCTAGTAGATGTGGATGTCACTTCAAAAGTATTGATTGAAAAGTTCAAGCAATTTCAGACTTCAGAAGAGTTTGACAAAGAAGCAGACTTCAGAAGAGTTTGGCAAAGAAGCCCTCATATAAGCACATAGGGAAACTTGTGATTTTAATAAATCTATTTTATAGAAGATTTTGTGTTAAAGATGAATCCTTGATGATGAATTAGATAGTAAATTTTCAATAAAGTTTATTTTTTAACATGTCTATTAGTTAGTTGGATTTTGTTTACTCACAGAGTGAAATTATACTCCCTTATCTTTCTTACTTTTCAATCAAAGAGTGAAATTATTATCCCTTATTTTTCTAAATTAAAAACTTAGTATTGTTTTGTTTTTCTTACCAAATCATTCTTTATTTGGGGTGAAAGATATTACCCATGAAACATAATAGCATATCAAATTTCTAATAATTTATTTTTAAAATAATTTTATTTTTAGTTAACAAAAATAAATATTTACTAGACCAAAAAAGTAATTAAGGTCAATCAACAAAGAGTCTCATATTGTTGCCTTATATACTCATAGTTAAGGTCAATCAACAAAGAGTCTCATATTGTTACCTTATATACTCAAAAATCATCTATAAAATAACTCTTTAAGTAAATTATTCTCCCTTATCTTTCTTAAATGTCTCCCCCACTCCCCCCTATATTCTCTCCATCATTCCCTATTTTATGAAAAAATATTCTATATTCATCTCCACTTACACGTTTAACATTCCTTATTTTATGAGAATATTTTATGAACCAATTACATATTATAATTGTTACTAATTTTTTGTTCACACTTAAAATTAGTTGGACCTAAGTGTAATTGTTCAGAGGGAATAATAGAAAATTTCAAAGTTATGCATTCATTGAATGGTTGATGCCTTGACAGAGTGGAAGAGAATATCCAGTTGTCAGGATAACCCATCAGTCCAATCAGGACTGATAAGTTATCATGACAAAATAATTAATTATCAAGAAATCAAACATTCAAGGAGATACAGTTGTTCTGCATAGTTTGATCTTTTAGGAGTTATAAGTTAAATTGATTATTCAGTTAATCAGTTTTGAATGAAAGAAAGAAAGATATTTGTATTGCACTATTATTTCATGTCATGTTTTAAACATACATTCAGGTATCTGTTACTTTATCTCATGCATTGATTGAAAAAGGAAATACATACACATCATATGCATAAGAGAAACTAACTGATCATGTTTAAAAGAAGTGTTCAAATGTGTCCCACACAAGCCGTGGGAGTAACTAGACTGAGCAATTGCAGACATGCAAGCTATGTATCTGTTTGATAAAAGAAAAAGAAATGAACATCCGATAAATCTAAACATCTATCATTGCCTGATGATGGAGATTGTTGTTGAAGCTGGCCTTCAAGTCTTTAGTCTTCAATCTTCACTCTAAGCCATCATCAGTTGAACCTGCAAAATTTTTGGGACAACCCTGTTAGTGCTCCGGATGTTTATAGTTATCACATGCTTTTATCAAATAGAGACATCTACTTATCACATCATTCATTCAGATGAGAATTTAGATCAGATAATGACACAAATCAGGAAGAAATCATGAAGAAAATCAATCAATGTTATCAAGTACTTTATATTCAAACTTGTTTGTTCACTGTGCAAGTATAGGAGAAGTTTTGTTGCTGATTTGAAGACAAATAAGCATGTGGATTAAATGTGGCTCCCACAAGGGTTGAGCCCAACATGCTTCTTTCTTAATTAGTGAAGAAAGATATCAAGAGTAATGGACAAATTACATCATATGTTGCTTCCTCATGTTATGTTATCAAGAGCTTATTTCCATATGAGATACATCAAAAGTAGAGATACCATTCAATGCCTTGCTATGCAATAAAGAATACAGGTATAATTTCAAAGATGAGACAACATTCTACATCAGGTATTCTTCATATTGTCCTCATATTACTAAAGATAATCAAAGTTTAAATAGTTGTATTAAATTCAAGTTGCAAGTGTGTTATGAAGACAGTAAAGTAAAATGCCACATGGAATAGCAGATGAAACAGTGGAAGGCAAGACAATCATAAATAATCTGCCAACTTGACTGTCATAAGGTAAAACTTCACAAGATATATGAGATAAGTGTAACAGTCACATGCTAGAGGCAAAGATGCAAATGACAGATGCATACAACATGCTCTTTGAAGAGCACTCATCAAATGACAATGACTGTCACTTATTACTAGTGATCTTAAAAGAAGAACAAGCTAGGAACAACATTCATACATAATCATTGTCATGACAGTCAAGCATAAATCCAAAAGCAAGAGATAGTCATGTATAGAGCAAGGAGGGATTCAAATACATTGAGCACAGTAGATGCAATCAAGAATACCATAGTCTAGAGATAACAAGGTAGATTCCATGCATTTCATCAACTGTTATGATCAAACAAACCTTATCTTATACACCTTGGAGCTACAGTGATGCCATGATACAGACAAATGCCACAAAGGAGGATACAGTGCAAGAACAAGGATAGATACAGACATCTTCATTATGAATAGTCAAGGCAGTGATCAATAAAGTAGGATTTTACAAGAAAAAAGTAAACAGAAGTACACTACAGTTTCTATATCCATCTATAGAAGTGCATTAATGATGAAGGAAGAACAACAGAAGAAGAACATGATACATGTCAGATGCTATAGTATTGATGATTGACATAGATCATTGACAATTCACAAAAGTAAAGAGCCCTCTTTCTTTGATGCCATCATGATGCAGTCATAGTAAATAGACAGCCAAGGAGAAAGATGCATGATATGTACAATGCAATAGACATACAAGTGATGAAATAAGCAGGAGAGATAAGAGCATGTAATCTAAGCTATAGGTGCATTTTGAGAACCTACATGATAGTCACAAAGAGAAGGTAGCATGATCTATGCCATGATAGAATACAATCAAAGAGAAGAAAGATAGTACATAGTCAAAGATGATACCACATGATAACAGCCCATCATCTTACAATTGGTAGGCAAAAAGAGATACAAGTTTATCATATGCAAATAAGTAAAGACGCCATTTATGCTACAACCTTCCAGAAATGATAAAGACAGCTACAGGTGAAAATAAATGAATAAGTAGTTATCATATAGAATATCAAGAAACTTGCTTATACCTAGTAGCTACAGTGGGACAGATAAGGTAAAGTGTATCATCATTAGTGCCATGACAGTCAGAAAGAGAAGGAGGAGAAGGTGTTATGAGAAGCAAAGAAAGAAACTCTATTTATCAACAATTCAACTCTTAATGTTTTTACCTACAAGAAGACCCACATTTATCAAACCCTAGTGTTCATTTTTGCACCCACAATCAAAAGAGTTGAGAAAAAGAAAGGTACAGTCATACCCTTGCTAGAAGAGCAAGGTTTCTTATGATAATAGTTATACCCATCTGCAAATTGAACAAACCCTTAATAGAAAGTTAAAGCCCATGTTCTTTTCTTCATAGACTATCAAAAGAGAGAGAGATAACAGTGAAGAGCATGGTCGTGGCATTATGAAGGATTTTTTTGAGCAAGGAGGGTTGAAACCATAGCTTCAAAATTGAATAAACCCTCGACAGTCTACACAGTTTGATACCTATTTTCAGAAGGAGCATGGCCATGACAAGGTGGAGGCCTTGAAAATAGAAGAAAACAACAAACCCTCATTGCAAAACCTTAAACCCTCAGGTTTTCTGCATCTACCAACAAGACAAAGCCAAAAAAAGAGACATATATAATCATGGCCAACAGTGATATAGCATTTTTTGCTATAAAATGCAATACCCATGTCTACCTAAAGACTTATCATTCTATAAAGTGTAAAACCAAAGACAAATAAAGGTACAAAGATGAAGAATGTCAAATACTTACCTCTTTTTGCTGACAGATAGGGAAGATCTTTCCATGGCCTTATAGTAGCATCAAGTTCTCATGAACGGGTTATAGTTGCAATCAAAAGAAGATACAAAAAACAAGGAGGAGGGTATTAATGAATGTACAACATATAGAGAAAGCCATGACTAAAGAAGAAGGCTACAACTATGAAAGAAGAAAGTTACAGATCAAATAAATGCTTCCCATGAAACTCAAGCAGTGTTACCTTCTTTATTAATGGTACAGAGTTCCATGATGCAATCAAGGATGCCATTAAGAGGAGTAAAAATACTAGATATATGCCTCAAACCTTCAAACCCTAAGGCCAGCAGAGTAAAGTTGGAGCCAAGTTTAAACACTGGGTACTCTGGTTACAATTGAGCCCATTATGTGACCTAGTGCTTAAACTCTGTAGATTAACTGTATCCCAGGTTGCAACACTAAGACCTCTCGATTGTTGTTGTTGCCCTAGGTTAAACAATTTTCTCGTTGTAGTGAGTTGGTAATAGTATCTCTCACTTGTATGTATTAGTATGAAGGTTGATAAGTTTACAGACTTGCTCTTTAAAAAATGAATTCTTTATGTCATGTTTACTTATTTGTCTATGATGTATTCTTTCTTCTTCATTTATGAAAATGTGATGATATATTTGCCAACATGAATTTCTTGAATGATAGTGCATGTAATTAAGTATTGGAATGATTTAATCATTTGGTGAGTCATGTGGTTATGTGATGTCATGTGCGGGGTATCTTAACATGGTTGTTGATAACCTAACATTTATCACCTAGCTGGTCGTGACTTCATATGGAAGAATTGTTGTGATTTATGAAAATTATCATTTTGTATGCCTGTGTGAGAACCGTGTGCAGGGATCAAATTGGAGCTTGCATTGGACCCCTAAGATCATGAATGTGATACTGTAAGTCAATTATAGCTTTAAATTATTCCTGTGTGACATCATACATTCCCTTTATATTTTCCTGCATAAGGAAGTACTTGTGTATGTTCATAGCTTAGTAAAAATAAAATAAAAATTGTACTGTATTAAAGATAGAAGTTGTTTGTATATAAGTAGTGACTATGTTGCCTTAAATCCTTGTATAAAAGTTTCTTAGATAAAAGGATGTAGTTAACTAAATCATTTGAGTGTTGGTGTACATTCTCTAACAAATTTTGGACCTTGTGTCCTTGAGTGTTGTGTAGCGGATACTCCCTTTATGTGACTAAAATTAGTCACATCGTGATGTGAATTTGTTGTATAATTTGGTTGTTTTGAAAATTTTAATGGTTGTTTCATGTGTTGTTGGGGGTTAGCAATGAATTTTATTTCTTTGAACTTTCTTATGACAGGAGTGGTCACCAAAACTCTTTTCTTTTTACTTGATTTATTGTTGGAAATTGCTGGCACTCTGTGACGTAAAGTTGGATTTGATTATTTTCCCACTTGGGTTTGCAATTATTTTTGCAATCTCTATGGTGGCTATTCCAAATGTTGGATGCTGTTGGCCCCAGTTGTTGTAAGTGTTGTTCTATCATGTTCATTTTGAACCTCTGATAGTATGTTCAAGGGAGGACTCCGCAGAGAATTGTACTCTGCATGACTTGTAAATTAGTGAAAATAAGAAATGAGATATATTCCTTTCCTTGGTTATATGTGACTGCAATTCTTTGGATTGTATGAGATTGCCGAAAAGTGTAATTAGTTATGAGTAGATCACAGGATGCGCCATAAAGGCAAAGAATTGATGTTTCTCTTGTTGAACATTTGTGCTTGATATATGAACAATTGGTTATTATGGATGAGAATGTTGGCAATGGAATATGACAATGTTAATATATTATGTTCTACCCTGATTTGTGACTTCCAGGAGTAAGTCAAGTTTTAGGGAGGGAGGATGTAGTGCCCCCTTGTCATTGGCTTGTGATAGCGGTGGTTTTGCATTGCTCTCTGTCAAATTGGTGATAGTTGTTAGTCGTTCATTGCATTGATTCAATCTGAGACAGTTGATTAGTAGGTCATGATTTATGTTTATTTTGATGAACTATGTTTGACTGGTATAATTAGATAGGTATTATGAGTTTATGATGGCACTACTGTTATTTCAGTTATGATGCGAATTAATATCATCATGTGTTATTTGAATTGTGGTGGTTGAATTTAGATAAAAGTTGTTATGATATTATTTCAAGAGCAGAGACAGTGTAGTACTACTCGCTTCGAGTACCCTACTACGCCGCGATTCTCTGACTCTCTGTGTGTGTTGGCATATATGTGTTTGATTTTATACAACCAATTGCTCGGATGCAGGCTGCAGGTACCAAACTTCGACTCCACCTAATTTAGCAGGTTCGAGCGGGTTCTTACACCAATGGGTATTAATGATGGGAGATAATGCGAGGTCTATTCCACTAGTCGGTCCTTGTCTTTTGTTGTTGTCTCGAGTCATGGTCTTGCCTTGTTATGTTGGGTATCTCGTGTTGTGATGTATAGTCGAGTCGTGTTAATAATGTTTATTTGTGGTTGGAAAAATACTTTTAGGATCTATTATTAACTAATAATGTTTCTATTATGATCATTACATAATATTTGGTTGGTTTAGAACTTGGATTGATTCCTTGGTTGGATTTTAAAATAGACTAGAGTTGATTATCTATTGTTCAAGAGCATTTATGTCATTAATTTGGAATTATGGATTATCTATTTATATTGGCTCAGAATAATTTTGATATGGGAAATAAATGCCTTGAGTTGTCGAATATGAATTCTTTGAGTTGTGGAATGGAGATAACATGAGGTTCCCCAGTTGTTATCATTCTCAATAAGGATGAGTTCTCAGTCTTAGATTTAGTTTGGTCGGTGTGGAGCATGGTTGTGAGTCTTTGTTGTTTTGTAGAGTGTTGTCGTTAGAAATGTTTGGTATGTAATTTTGAGTTGCTTATTGTTGGTTTAATTGTTTCATTTAATAGAGATTATTAATCTATTTTGTAAATAAATAATATTAATTTTGTGAAATATTAAATATTTGATAGAAATTTAATTAATAATTTTAATAGTAATAATAGATAAATTATAAATATTTAATATCATATTAAATGAGTAAATATCCTTTGTTAGATACTATTTTATATTGTATTTATAAGTTTAATTTTATTAATAGTGAGTTGTCGTATGAGTGGTTATAAATTATAAGATTGGAAGAATCTTTCTAGTGGTGGAAAATTTAATGAAATTTAATGTATTTAATTTTTGAGGAAGTTGATTCCAGTAACGGGAGAGTTATGGGATGGAAATTATGGCTTTGGCTATTTTTATGATAGTAGGAATATTTGAAGGGATCATGGAAAATTTTAGGGGGGAGACAAGATTTGGGGGTTTTTGGCAGAAGAGGAATAGGAAGAAGGAAGGAAAGCAAAAGGGTAGAGGATTCAGAGACTCGAGGATAAAATCCTAGGTATGTCAATCGAATCAATGGATTAGATATTGTTTGTGATAGTTATGTATTCAAATGTGTATCTCCCTCACTCTTTAGTCATTGGTCTGTAGAAACTCTTTTGATCTTTTTAGAACTGCACCTCAACAATTTCTTCCTGCTGATTGTAACAAAGCACATTCTTTATCATCCATGATGATTTTATAAATACTTTGATGATAAAATTTATCTTCACTCAAGCATCAACCCTTGCTCTCATTCTGCCATCTCATTCCTTTAATTCTTTCCACTTGTTCTCTTTCCTTCATTTTTGTGAAGTTTGATATGAGGACTCAGGGCCATTTTATGGAAGACATTTTTCCATGCTCGCCTAAGTTTAATGCTTCAACCGTAACTCCTAAACCTTTTCGAATTTGAGAAAACTGCCTGCGCTACTACTCAAAATGGGCCATTCTGCACAAAACCCATGTCCCAGAATTTTGAGATTCGTCTTCATTTGCGTGCAGTTTGAGACAGAAGTTGGCTGCCTGGAAACTACTGAAAAAAATGGGTCTGACTATATCTGTGTTAAATCTGCATTTTGATTATTCCATAGAAGCATTGAACCTCAGTTTTAAATTTGCATTTTGATCATTCCATAGAAGCATTGAACCTCAGTTTTAAATCTGCATTTTGATCATTCCATAGAAGCATTGAACCTCAGTTTTAAATCTGCATTTTGATCATTCCATAGAAGCATTCAACCTCAGTTTTAAATCTGCATTTTGATCATTCCATAGAAGCATTGAACCTCAGATTTAAATCTGCATTTTGACCATTCCATAGAAGCATTGAACCTCAGTTTTAAATCTGCATTTGATCATGATATGGAGGCATCCAGTCTCAGTTTAAACCTACATGTTAGCAATATTATCAAATCTTTGTGCCATCCACTCATTATGTAATGCCCCACCTTGAACACCTCAGAGAAATTCACATTTATGCTATATGAAATAGGAATTTTTTTTTTTAATGATTAAGATAACAAAGTAATGTTAACATAACTAATTACACCATTAAACTTACACCATATTCTCTAAGGATTCAAGGTTGCATTACTTACAAATCAACTAACATAATTTAACATACATCAGTAATTGATCTAAATCCAATGCACAATTAAATAGCTTATTCATATTCCTTACATGGCGTTAAACAATACAATCTACATGATTACATACATAACTGAAATGCTTTCCTTACACATAAGTACATCATTACATCATTACATTGCCATTTCCAGACTACATCAGAATTACATACATTATGAATGACCTGTACACATGTCTGGTACAAGATTATACACATGCATCTTCATCAACTGGTACAAATACAAATGTTTGAAAATTGAGATGAATCTTTTCTGCACATGAACTTCGACAAGGAATAACCAATGGATAAGATAGCTCTTCCACCCGACCATGTGGAACCCTAAGGTCCACCCCCCGAGCTAGGAGTTAACATGAGGTCCCAAACAATGACAGTCAGGTAGACAAAGACTAACATGAACAAAGGATGACCAAACGCCAATGCACCACATGGCAATAACATAAACAACACAACACAACTCCCAGAGGCAATACTTAACATATGTGGAGAGACCAAACAAGGAATGCTAGGTTGTAGTAGGGAGAGTGTCATCGCACGGTCCTAGCATGGGTTATCCTGACAGCCTCTCACTAGGCGCCGGCCCCCATCTATGGTCATCCTGACAGCCTCTCTCTAGGTGCCGGCCCCATAGGGTGACACATGCAGAATCGACCTTCCTTTCATGAGGACAAGGAAGTCAATCATGCCGACTAGGCCTTCTCTACCCATCCTTAGTCTAAACAAGCACTACAGGCCATGGGAGAGGAATCCATTTATCTTGTTTAATGTGAAATCTACCCTTAACCCCCTAGTTCATTTTAAGTTATCACTTGATTAATCCACTTTCAACGGGTTATCCTGACTGCCACTTTGGGCGCCGGCCCCACGTTGAAAGCCACTCTCCTTCCCAAGAGCCTCAGGAATAAATCATTTGGAGTGCAATGGTTACAGGTAGCATACAAAACGAAATTGTTGGAATGGCCTTTGAAATTTTCAAGACAATGCGATTGGTAGATGTATAACCTGTTCAACCTATGATGAGGGTGCGGATGTGTTTTCTTGGTGTCTGCAGATCACACATGATATAGTCTTACAGTATCTACAGTGATACGGTTTCTTAATTTGGATCCCTAAAATGATAAAATATGGCTCATTTTCTCTTCTCAAACGTTTATGCAGAAATGGCAGATAAATAATTAAATCATAACAAAAAATTGTTTGAAATGCAATGGTTACAGAATAAGTATAAAATGGATTATCAAAGAGGCTCTAGAACTTTCAAGCAATGCGAATTGGAGGAGTAAAACCAGATTCCCGTCATTCATTCTAAAGGAAACAAGGATAGAATAAAGAAGACATTAGAACCTATATCCGTAGCTTAAATTCAATGCAGAAATGAATTCTTCAGTTGCACAAACTCGATCCTTCTTCTTCCTGCCAAAAATCCTCCCTCTTTGCCTCTACAACCTTCCCTTTTATAAAACAGTCCCTTCCATCTTCCAAGGAACTCAGCACGCGATCCCGTGCATCTCCCCCTTAAAATATTTTTTTTATTATTTAATTTAATGATCCCAAGAGGTTATTTTTTTTAAATATTACTACATAATTCCGACAAAATTTAATTTCTTTATAACCGTCCAACCTTATTGATTAATAAAGTTATAACATTACAACAATCTATAATTGTGCAACTATATTTTAATTTATTTTATTAATTAAGTTGTAAATCACAAATTACAACATAACTTACAATTATTTTATTTATTTAAATATTTATTGTAAATAATATTATATTAAATAATACAAAATTTCTTACAATCTTTATTTAACAACTATACTTCTAATAAAATAATAATTTATTTACAGCAATAATTAACAACTATCGACATTTATATTTTTCTGTATAATGATTCTAATTAAAGCACAACACTACCTTACACACTTAGACACCTTCAGACCTAATTAGACTTCAAGGTGCAATATTACCTGACAGCAAGTCATGATCGAATGACAAACAATAACCACAAGGGTAAACTGACGACCAGACAACACTGACTAGGGACCTCACGTTAACTCCAACCAACTAATCCATTGGCGAAGGCATGCTCAGACCTAGTAAATCAGGTGGAGTCGGTGCCTGGCACCTGCATCCTGTAGCAACGCACAGTTAAACATAACAAAATATATATATCCACATGCAGTCCTATAGTGAATGGAAATTGCAGTGGGGTAGGGTACTCGAGAGCGAGTAATACAACACTGTTCCATTCACGTTTATGAATAAGCAATTAACTATGTTGAACAAGGTATCTGATTACTAGTCAACAACATAAAATGATCAACTATCTTCCAATCCCATATAGTGAATAACATCAAAGCATCTATAACATCTAGTTCATTCATCAAATTGTAAAGCATAAAATAACATAATCCAACATCAACATCTGTTATCATAACAATTAGGTCCATAATGAATTAACAAAATAACAAGGAATCCATCATCAAACGATCTAAAATACTGTCATAAAGTCTAATACTACTAAGCAAACATCAATCTGATAGACGACAAGTTGGGGGGCACTACACATTAAATTTGCCTCTGCATGACAATCCATTCTTTTATTTCCTTTGCTTGTCAATGGTATTATACCATAATCTCTATACACTTGCTGGGTGTGAATCTCTGTATATAATCTTAATATCATTCTACGAACATAAACTTGTAGATAAAAAAATATTTCTTCTTGCCAGGCAATAATTAGATTTGTATAATGGTAGATGCCTTTGTGAATATTCAGTTATGTTTTAAAATCATCATTTGAGGCATCTCCATTTTAGCTTAAAATCTTGATTACTTAAGAAAAGTTGCCTTTTCTCTTAACCTACATAGAATTAGGAAAGGTAACATTCTATTATATTTTCCTTACTTTCTTATAAGGGAGTGGAAACTAGTTTAGAGAGAAAATAGAAATATAGTATGTTATCTTAAAAAATATATATATATATATTTCCTTATCTTTTAAGAGATTTCTCTCATTATTATGGAATGTTAATTTGTTTAGTAAATTAATAAAATAAGGTTTTAATTTAGTAAGTTGTTAGAGAGAGAGAGTTGTGGAAATTATGAAGAATACTTAGGGAAGATGTTTTTAGAAATTTGGTTAAACTTCTTATTAGATAAAAGAATTTGGAGATATTTTATTCTTTAAATTTAATTTCTTTTATTATTTAATTGAGTAATGTTAGGGTAACTATTTATTATTCATTAGGTATTGTATTTAATTTTATTTATTTATTTTATCCAAAGTACAATATTGAAATGAATTCAATATTGTGTTTATTTTATTTCATAGTTATTTATGTTATCTGAAATAAGTTAAAATCTCTTAAGTGATGCATAGTAGTATTATCCTTGGTACTCAAGTATTGCTAAGTTCTTGAAATTACATTGTTCATTTGGGTATACAACCTAATGGTGTGTTTTGCTAGATATGGTTAATTATTAGATAAAAGTTATGCTTGGGATATAAGTATATTTGTTGTAGGTGTTTTATGTCAATGGGAGTTTATTTATTTAGTGAATTTGTGGCAGTTGGAAAAGGTAATGGAAGTTGTGCGTTTAGGGAAGTCGTAGACTCATGAAGTCATAGTTGGTTATATATGAATGGAAGTTTTTGCTCTTGGTAACAAAGATATGCATTTTAGTAGGAAATGGTAGACGGTATATTATTGGATAGGAAATTAAATTGGAAGTTGGTTTTCTTAGCGAATCTGTTACATATGGATAGTGTGAAATTTATAATCATTTATAGTGTTTTTGATTTGAAATGATATTTGGTATAAAGGTTAGTTGGGCATCTATGCCTATAGGAAATTGTATAGGTTTATAATGGTTGTTTTATAATGTTTGTAATTGAAGTTGTGATTCGTATAATGGTTTTGGCACATGATCGTTCTTGTGAAATAGGAATGTAATTTTAAGAAAATCTATTTATGAATGATGTTGTAGAGCTTGTAGTTTAAGCCTGTAAGGGTATATATAAAAGTTTAAATTAGTAGATTGTGGTAAATAGTCTATTGCGATAGTAAATTATGCTTTTAAAGATATTTATCCTATTTTCATGAATGTGCTCATAGAGTTAGTAGATTGGAAGGTGCTTATTGGAGAAATATTTATGTTATAGTTGTTTTGATTTTGTTTGTAATTGTTTTAACATCGGAGAAAGATTTTGCTTATTGTAAATAAAGTACTTATAGATGTTTATTTAGAAATGATAAGTGGCAGATCTTAAATGGTAAGTTAAATTAATTAGGGTTGTAATGATTTGAAAATTGTAGTAGGGCAGTTAGTAGATGGCATGTAAAGGGAATTACGAGTATTGTTGTGGTTCTACAATTGGTAATTGTTAGGAAATGGACTTAAGGGAATGTATTTACTTTTAGTTGTCTTTGGAAATTGTAGAAGTAATTTGTATTAATGTTCCTGATTCGTGAGGTAACAATATTGTGCTTCAGGTATTAATTACCTTGTTAAATATTAATCTTTTGGTCAGGCTTGTAATATTCTATTTCGTGCTTCGTGAACAGAGGATATCATCGTATATGTAGTTTCTTCATTTTAGATACTTTTATTTTGGAAATCAAGGAATTGTGTTTTGTTATATTAAGGGTAATTAGAGTGTCTTTGACTTGGGATTGATTTATTAATGGAATTATTTTATGAGCTTTCTTTGACCTTTGTTTAAGTAAGGATGTTCAATTTATGGTTCACCATTCTTGCCCTATTAACTCCTAAAGTTTTGAAGTTTTGCTATTTGTGATAACTTGATGTAAGTTGATTTCTTTATTGAATCTGGAGTCCTTTGAAACTCTTACTCGATCTCCTCCTTGGTCATAGCTTATGTTTGTATTGGAGTATTATGTTACCTTGGGGTGGAGCTTGGTCTATGTTGGTTTGTTGTGAAGTAGGAATCTTGTGTGATGTCATGGCCGCTTGTTGTCAATGTGGAAGTGCTGACCTTATCTGATTATGGTTTCTTTATCTTTGGTTGGACCTAACTCCAGAGGTGAGGTGTCTTGATCGTTGGTCCAGATAGTGGGATGTCAATGTAATGGGATATCTAGATTTTCATATCTAGTTCTTGGTTTCTTGATGGTATTGCTTCAAATTTTGATGGGTTTCTATGGACTTATTGTTGTGGCCTAGTGAATGGTGTAAGTTATGGCTCGGATCTGATTGGTGACTATTACCTGTATGTGTGGTATGTATGTTTGATCAGAGAATGCTAAGGGAGTGGCTTTCATGGTGGGGTCGGTGCCTAGTGAGAGGTCGCCTGGGTAACCCCATGGAAGTTGTAAGCATGTGGAAAACTTAATAACTTAATCAAGAGGGTTGGGGTATTAAAACACTTAACAAGATAAGTAAGAGACCTCACCCATGCCTTGAGTGCTCTCACAGGCTAAGGATGGGATGAGAAGGCCTGGTTGGCAAGGCCGACCTCCTTGTCTCCATGAGAGGACCTGTCGGCTCCGCATGTGTCACCCTATGGGGCCGACACCTAGAGAGAGGCTGCCAAGGTAACCATAGATGGGGGCCGGCTTTTGGGGATAGATAGCCTGGGTAACCCATGTTAGGACCATGCGATGACACTCTCCTTATGCAGTTCTGTTGTTTCTTGGTAGTACCTTTGGAGTGATGTCTTGTCTTGTGCAGCTTTGGTGATATGGTCGGTTGTGTCAAGTTAGTTATCGTTCTTTTATTTTTGGATGTTGTTCCTTGGCTTAGTGGAATCCTCATCTTTATCTCCTAGCTCGGAGGGGTGGACCTCAAGGTTCCACATGGTTGGGTGGTAAGAGCTATCCATTGAGATTTTTTTTGAAGATGTGGTTCGAGTTCTATGCAGAGGTGTTCCAGTTTGCTTCCTACCTTCGGTGGTGTTGTATACTTTCTTATGCATTCTTTTGTAAACCGACAAGATCGGTCTTGTAATCTTGTAATCTTGTACTAAGACCTTGATAAATTAACTATCTTGCTAATGTAAAAGTTGATTTGATTTATAGCAGTAGTAAAATGGTTATCACTTGTGTGGTTTATACTTTATATTCTCTAATGTAGTTATGTTTCCCTAGAGGAGTTAGAAGTGCACTTTTCTTCATGTTGTGTATTATGACATCTTTGGTTACTCTTATTGCATTTACTTGCTTCAAAAAAAAAATTAGTTCTGTAATTTTGTACTTTTAGCCTTGCACTCTAGGGTTGCATGATGGGGCATTACAAGCATGGCCGTGACAAGGTGGAGGCCTTGAAAATAGAAGAAAACAACAAACCCTCATCGCAAAACCTTAAACCCTCAGGTTTTCTGCATCTACCAACAAGACAAAGCCAAAAAAAGGGACATATATAGTCATGGCCAACAATGATATAGCATTTTTTGCTATAAAATGCAATACCCATGTCTACCTAAAGACTTATCATTCTGTAAAGTGTAAAACCAAAGACAAATAAAGCTACAAAGGTGAAGAATGTCAAATACTTACCTCTTCTTGTTGATAGATAGGGAAGATCTTTCCACGGCCTTATAGTAGCATCAAGTTCTCATGAACGGGTTATAGTTACAATCAAAAGAAGATACAAAAAACAAGGAGGAGGGTATTAATGAATGTACAACATATAGAGAAAGCCATGACTAAAGAAGGAGGCTACAACTATGAAAGAAGAAAGTTATAGATCAAATAAATGCTTCCCATGAAACTCAAGCAGTGTTACCTTCTTTATTAATGGTACAGAGTTCCATGATGCAATCAAGGATGCCATTGAGAGGAGTAAAAGTACTAGATATATGCCTCAAACCTTCAAACCCTAAGGCCATCAGAGTAAAGTTGCAGAGCAAGTGAAAAATATGCCAAGTGAAGAATGAGCAACTTTAGGGTTGTTTCCTTCTTTTTGTTCGAAGGTTGTTTTCTCCCAGGTGTGTTTTTGGCTAAACAAAAGAAAATAATTACCTTATCTAATGCCATCGAGGTCAAAACATCAATCATCTATTACCTAGCATCATTGTTAGAGGTGGCCAACAATGGGGAACCTTGTATATTGTTTGAGAACAAATAGTGGTTGGTGGTTATAAGGATGTGCATTATGCCTTGTAAAAAATTTCAAATATCATTCATTACCTTGGAGTCGACATTGCATGGTCAAGGAGATTCCCTTTCATCATGTGCCTTTTGATAAAACAAGACTCCCTTGAACAAACACATATGTCATGCAAGATAACCAAATGAGGTCAAAGGGAATATTCCTTGTGCTTTGAAGAATTATCAAATGAGGACAAAAATAGCAGATAAGGCATTTGCATATGGAGATATAAGGTGGTTTAGAAAATGTAATATATGTGCACTAAGGCAGCAATGGGGAGTCATAAGGATGTTTATGCATATTGTTTTGTGCATGGAGTGTCATGATGCATGGAGTGACTCAGTTTTTTATCTTGCAGAGAGAGATAATGTTTCTTTTTATTGATCATGGAGTGATAAGGACAATTTTTTTTTGGCCTTAATGTATATTTTATCATGCAAGTGAGTGTATTTTCTGACAAGGAGTTATAAGGATGATATTAATCTCTAAAGTCCTAATTTTGGCTTATATCATGCAAAATAGGCAAATGTAATTGGAGTGATAAGGAGTCATATTTTTCTTCTAATCGTGCACGATTTTACATACAAATCAATTGTAAATAAATAATAAAGTAATATTCTATAAATTACTTTATTATTTTTCACAAGTTGTAAAATTGAAAATAGAACAAATTGTAATCAATAATAAAGTAATATTTTATTACTCTATTATTTACTCACAATCAATTTTGCTCATGCAAAATCATGCAAATTGATTAGTGGAGTTAACTAGGCCACGTAGGAGGTTTTGCATGACTTTTAGGAGTATTTTTAGGGTCCTTGGTCAACTTTTTTGGTCAAACACATGGAGAGGCCCAAATTGAAGCTATTTTTGCTCAATTTGTGGCAGTTTTAGGCCCTATTTTTGAGGATTTTAGAGATTACTCGGGAATGATTATTTTTAGAGGCAGTTATCTGCAAGTCCATATTTTTTTCATGCCTCTTGGAGAGAGAAAACTTATATATCGTAAAGAAAAAGTTTGTTTTTGCTAGTTCTTGATTCTCATTTTGATTCAGACAGATTGGAGAATTCTTGTAGCTCAATTTTTTACATTTTTATTGAGAGATGGACAGGTTACATGTTATACTTTTGTCTTCTTTATAGAGATTTCCTTTGTTTATTTCAGATCAGTTGAATTACCTTTCCTTTAATTTTGATTATTGAAGTGATTTTGATGAAATTTTGTTGTGTTTTATTATTAAATTTTAAAATTATTGTCTCACTTCCTTGCTTGCAGCATTAAGCATATATTCATCACAGGTCTTAGGTTGTGTTAATCAGAAATAGTCTTTTTGTGTTGTGAAAAAACAATTTCCTTCATAAAAACCTATTTTTAAACCTTCCTTAGAATCACTTTTGTGATATTTATGCCAAGCCTGGATTGTGTAAAAGTCAAATTTATGAGCAAACATTGTGGATCAGATTGCATTATTTTTATCCAAATCAGGTGCATCACCAATTTTTACCTTTAAGCATTCTTTTAGTTCCTTCTTCCCTTTTCCAAAATAGTAAAAACATACATCTCAATAGAACATTTGAAGGGATCTGACCAATAATCTGGAGGTCTAATCTCATCATAGGGCACCCACAACCTGAGATTAGTCCCATGTTACATGGAATTGCAGTGCTTCACCAACTTTACATACGGGTGCAATTCCTAGTGATAATAGTTTTTGACATGCCCGGTTGGACCTTGCACTAATTTTTAGTTCAATAGAACTTATCATTGCTATTGTTTCTGGTATGATCAATAGTTAATTCATCCTTTTTAGAGGTTTATTTACAAATACCTAGTGACTCTACTATTCTGGTTTTATAGATCAGACTTTTTGAATGAATAAACATGTCTTTCCTTCATGGAAATATGTCACATCATCCATCATATCATGAAAATTTTGCTTATCAGCCATTTTATATCAGCCATACTGCTGATTTCATTCCTGATTCCTTTGATTTGCAAAGAAATCAGTATGCTCAACATGTTTGCCTCCTACCCACCCCTGCTCATCCATCATATCAACATTTACATGTCCAAAATCAATCCCAAGAAGTTCAAGATATGAAGTATAGCATGAGTGATAACAATGATACATTGTTAGAAGTCACAAAGCACCTAGAAGAGTTTAGGAGGCAACAAGAGTATCAGCAGCAGCAGGAGGAGATGGATTATCAGGCCTATCTCCATGAGTAGGAGTTGAAGGCACAAAGGATACAATTTGAACAAGACCTTGCAAGACAGATTGCAGCCAAAGTGGCATAGATGAAGTATTTTCTTGCACAAATATAAAAAGCAAAAATTTCTAGATCAGCATTCTCAAAATGAGGTTAGTAGGAATCAAGTTTCAAGTTTCAAGAATTCTGATTATAATTAGGTACCTATTCATATTTAGGATCAGTCTATTAGTTCTCAGTATCTATCATATCAAGTACCTGAATCGAATCATTAGGCTTATAAACATCCATGGCAACCTTCTTGTACTGAATATCCTGATTATAAAGTACCAAATCTTATCAAAGCTAACTCTTCCATACCAATCCAAGATTAGAAAAGGGAAGAAGTATCAATAAAACTTGAACCAATCAGGATTCTAGGTTTTAATCAAGAAAAATTAGATATAATGCAAGAACAAGGATTTGAAGAGCATAATCTTCAATTGTCAAAATAGATTGCCCAAGTTGTAGATAAAAATAGACTTGACAAAGAAAAGGATTCTATCTTTTTTTTTTGATCAATTGCCATGTTTCGTTGACCAAGATGAAGACATCATACAATTAGAAGCTAATATAAGACAACCAGTTGACATTGTAGAACATGAGGTATTGCTGATCTTTAATGAAGTTGATGTTTCAGTTCAGCTCGAAGAGCAAAAAGATAGTCACATTTTGGATGCCAACGATCTTGTTTTATATGAGCATGAGATTAACCAACATGAACCTGAAACTAAATTAGATGACATTCTCTGGAAGAATAATACATCTGATCTATTTTCAGAACAACCAGATGAACTAATTGAGAAAGTTCAAATTTTTCAAGATATTTCTATTTTTGATTGTCAAGATCCCAACTGTTCAGCCTGTAGGAAGCTTGCCAATCTGCTAGATTCTTGTAACGATCAAGAGCTTAAGTCAGGAAATGATGAGCATATAATTCCAATATAGGATGTTCAGTCATATGAAACCTTATTTTTAGGTATTATTGAAGATTTTTGTTCTAACATAGATGATAGTCTAATATCATGTGAATCAATAGTTTCTGATCAACAGGATCAGGCCAGAGAGTACAGATCATATGAGCTAACTATTACAGATCGGATTGAAAGAACAAGTGATCATATGACAACAGATTGAAATCTAGACATCAGAATCATCATCCAAGAATACATCATTACGAGAGGATCCCTAATCAGTGACATGGTTGTCAGAGAACTAAAGAAGTAGGTATAGATTGCTGATGTACCCACAAAACAAAGTTCAACCTCAGAGCAGCAAAATCAGATCATCTTTTTACCCCATGACAGAGGTTTGCATGATCAGGTTCAGCCGGTGAGTGAATTTATCTACATCCTTTATCAAGTATTGCAGCAATTTATTTAGTACTTTCTTGTACTTCATCAAATTTCAGCTGCTCATAAGCATGTGAATCAATGTCCCCTGTTGAGAAAGGGAAGTTATTTTAACCAAACAGTTAATGGTTTTGTTTGACCAACGCACTTTGGTTGGTTAGAGTAGGGTAGGTAGATTTTTAGTTCAATATTTTGTTTCCAAGAAGTGCTTTTGCACATGTTACTAATTTTGTTATAGGTAAATCAGTTTAGTTTCAGTTTTTAGTTAGTTGCTACAGTTTGTGTTTAGTTAGTATGAGTTGCAGAATTTCTCTAAGTTTAGGGCAGAA
Organism: Cunninghamia lanceolata; assembly: GCA_027924645.1. NCBI lineage: Eukaryota > Viridiplantae > Streptophyta > Pinopsida > Cupressales > Cupressaceae > Cunninghamia > Cunninghamia lanceolata. The sequence goes on along the minus strand of BSBN01001720.1, from coordinate 2,485,976 downwards.
ATGACTCTATGCCCAATGGAAAGGCTAGGCTACTAGTTCTAAATTGTTTAGCAGGCAAATACCCTAGAGAGGTTGCCAGAAATGTTACTAATTTTTTGTTCACACTTAAAATTAGTTGGACCTAAGTGTAATTGTTCAGAGGGAATAATAGAAAACTTCAAAGTTATGCATTCATTGAATGGTTGATGCCTTAACAGAGTGGAAGAGAATATCCAGTTGTCAGGATAACCCATCAGTCCAATTAGGACTGATAAGTTATCATAACAAAAGAATTGATTATCAAGAAATCAAACAGTCAAGGAGATACAGTTGTTCTACATAGTTTGATCTTTCAAGAGTTATAAGTTAAATTGATTATTCAGTTAATCATTTTTGAATGAAAGAAAGAAAGATATTTGTATTGCACTGTTAGTTCATGTCATGTTTTGAGCATACATTCAGGTATCTGTTACTTTATCTCATGCATTGATTGAAAAAGGAAATACATATACATCATATGCATAAGAGAAACTAACTGGTTGTGTTTAAAAGAAGTGTTCAAATGTGTCCCACATAAGCTGTAGGAGTAACTAGACTGAGTAATTGTAGACATGCAAGCTATGTATCTGTTTGATAAAAGAAAAAGAAATGAACATCTAATAAATCTAAACATCCATCATTGCCTGATGATGGATATTGCTATTGAAGCCGGCCTTCAAGTCTTTAGTCTTCAGTTTTCACTCCAAGCCATCATCAGTTGAACCTGCAAAATTTTGGGGACAACCCTGTTAGTGCTCTAGATGTTTATAGTTATCACATTCTTTTATCAAATAGAGACATCTACTTATCACATCATGCATTCAGATGAGAATTCAGATCAGATAATGACACAAATCAGGAAGAAATCATGAAGAAAATCAATCAATGCTATCAGGTACTTTTTATGGTAACTTGTTTGTTCATTGTGTAGGTATAGGACAAGTTTTGTTGCTGATTTGAAGACAAATAAGCATGTGGATCAAATGTGGCTACCACAAGGGTTGAGCCCAGTATGCTTCTTTCTTACTTATTCAAGAAAGATATCAAGAGTAATGGACAAATTACATCATATGTTGCTTCCTCATGTTATGTTATCAAGAGCTTATGTCCGTATGAGATACATCAAAAGTAGAGATACCATTCAATTCCTTGTTATGCAATAAAGAATACAGGTATAATTTCAAAGATGAGACACCATTCTACATCAGGTATTCTTCATATTGTCCTCATATTGCTAAAGATGATCAAAGTTTAAATAGTTGTATTACATTCAACTTGCAAGTGTGTTATGAAGACAGTCAAGTAAAATACCACATGGAACAACAGATGAAACAATGGAAGGCAAGAAAATCATAAACAATATGCCAACTTGACTGTCATAAGGTAAAACTTCACAAGATATATTAGATAAGTGTAATAGTCACATGCTAGAGGCAAAGATGCAAATGACAGATGCATACAACATGCTTTCTGAAGAGCACTCATCAAATGACAATGACTGTCACTTATTACCAGTGATGTTAAAAGAAGAACATGCTAGGAACATCATTCATACATAATCACTGTCATGACAGTCAAGTATAAATCCAAAAGCAAGAGACAGTCATGTATAGAGCAAGGATGGATTCAAATACATTGAGCACAGTCGATGCAATCAAGAATGCCACAGTCTAGAGACAACAAGGTAGATTCCATGCATTTCATCAATTGTTTTGATCAAACAAACCTTATCTTATACACCTTGGAGCTACAGTGATGCCATGATATAGACAAATGCCATAAAGGAGGATACAATGCAAGAACAAGGATAAATACATACATCTTCATTATGAACAGTCAAGGCAGTGATCAATAAAGTAGCTTTTTACAAGTAAAAAGTAAATAGAAGTACACTACAGTTGCTATATCCATCTACAGAAGTGCATTAATGATGAAGGAAGAACAACAGAAGAAGAACATGATACATGTTAGATGCTACAATATTTATGATTGACATAGATCATTGACAATTCACAAAAGTAAAGAGCCCTCTTTCTTTGATGCCATCATGTGATGTAGTCATAGTAAACAAACAACCAAGGAGAAAAATGTATGATATGTACAATGCAATAGACATACAAGTGATGAAATAAGCAGGAGAGATAAAAGCATGCAATCTAAGCTACAAGTGCATTTTGAGAACCTACATGATAGTCACAAAGAGAAGGTAGCATGATCTATGCCATGATAGAATACAGTCAAAGAGAAGAAAGACAACACACAGTCAAAGATGATACCACATGATAACAAACCATCATCTGATAGTTGGTAGGAAAAAAGAGATACAAGTTTATCATATGCAAATAAGTCAAGAAGCCATTTATGCTACAGCCTTCCAGAAATGATAAAGACAGCTATAGGTAAGAATAAATGAATAACTGGTTATCATACAGAATATCAAGAAACTTGCTTATACCCAATAGCTACAGTGGGACAAATGAAGTAAAGTGTATCATCATTGATGCCATGACAGTCACAAAGAGAAGGAGGAGAAGGTGTTATGAGAAGCAAAGAAAGAAACTCCATTTATTAACACTTCAACTCTTAATGCTTTTGCCTATAGGAAGACCCACATTCAAGAAGGTGCTATACAAAAGGAAATATTGCTCATGCTAAAATGTATACACATATCAAGATATCAAACTCTAGTGTTCATTTCTTCACCCACAGTCAAAACAGGAGAGAAAAAGAAAGATACAATCATAGCCATGCCAGAAGAGCAAGATTTCTCATGATAATAGGTATACCCATCTTTAAATTGAACAAACCCTTGACAAAAAGTTAAAGCCCTTGTTCATTTCTTCATAGACTATCAAAAGAGAAAGAGATAATAGTGAAGAGCATGGCCGTGGCATTATGAAGGATTGTTTTGAGCAAGGAGGGTTAAAACCCTAGCTTCAAAACTGAATAAACCTTCAACAGTATACATAGTTTCATACCTATTTTTAGAAGGCGCATGGCCATGACAAGGTGGAGGCCTTGAAAATAGAAGAAAATAGCAAACCCTCATCTCAAAACCTTAAACCCTTAGGTTTTCTGAATCTACCGACAAGACAAAGCCAAAAAAAGAGACATACAGTCATGGCCGACAGTGATATAGCATTTTCTACTATAAAATGCAATACCCATGTCTACCTAAAGACTTGTCATTCTACAAAGTGTAAAACCAAAGATAAATAAAGCTATAGAGGTGAAGAATGTCAAATACTTACCTCTTTTTGCTGACAGATAGAGAAGATCTTTCCACGGCCTTACAATTGCATCAAGTTCTCATGAACAGGTTACAGTTGCAATCAAAAGAAGATGCAAAAAACAAGGAGGGTATTAATGAATGCAGAACATATAGAGAAAGCGATGAATAAAGAAGGAAGCCATGGCCATGAAAGAAGAAAGTTACAGATCAAATAAATGCTTCCCATGAAACTCAAGCAGTGTTACCTTCTTTTTTAATGATACGGAGTTCCAAGATGCAATCAAGGATGCCATTTAGAGGAGTAAAAAAATTGGATATATTCCTCAAACTTTCAAACCCTAAGGCCGGCGGAGTAAAGTTGCAAAGAAAGTGAAAAATATGCCAAGTGAAGAATGAGCAACTTTAGGGTTGTTTCCTTCTTTTTGTTCAAAGGTTGTTTTCTCCCTGGTGTGTTTTTGACTTCACAAAAGAAAATTATTACCTTATCTAATGCCATCGAGGTCAAAACATCAATCATCTATTACCTAGCATCATTGTTAGAGGTGGCCGACAGTGGGGAACCTTGCATATTATTTGAGATCAAATAGTGGTCGGTGGTTATAAGGATGTGCATTATGCCTTGTAAAAAGTTTCAAATATCATTCATTACCTTGGAGTCGACATTGCATGGTCAAGGAGATTCCCTTTCATCATGTGCCTTTTGATAAAACAAGACTCCCTTAAACAAACACATATGTCATGCAAGATAACCAAATGAGGTCAAAGGGAATATTCCTTGTGCTTTGAAGAATTATCAAATGAGGACAAAAATAGCAGATAAGGCAGTTGCATATGGAGATATAAGGTGGTTTAGAAAATGTAATATATGTGCACTAAGGCAGCAAAGGGGAGTCATAAGGATGTTTATGCATGTTGTTTTGTTCATGGAGTGTCATGATGCACGGAGTGACCCATTTTTTTTATCTTGCAGAGAGAGATAATGTTTCTTTTTATTGATCATGTAGTGATAAGGATTTTTTTTTTTTTGCCTTAATGTTTATTTTATCATGGAAGTGAGTGTATTTTCTCAGAAGGAGTTAAATGGATGGTATTAATCTCTTAATACCTAATTTTGGCTCATATAATGCAAAATAGGCAAATGTAATTGGAGTGAGAAGGAGTGATATTTTTCTTCTAATCATGCACAATTTTACATACAAATCAATTGTAAATAAATAATAAAGTAATATTCTATATTATTTTTCACAAGTTGTAAAATAAAAAATAGAACAAATTGTAATCAATAATAAAGTAATATATTCTATTACTTTATTATTTACTCACAATCAATTTTGCTCATGTAAAATCATGCAAATTGATTAGTGGAGATAACTAGGCCACCGAGGAGGTTTTGCATGACTTTTAGGAGTATTTTTACGGTCCTTGGTCAACTTTTTTGGTCAAACACATGGAGAGGCCCAAATTGAAGCTATTTTTGCTCAATTTATGGTAGTTTTAGGCCCTATTTTTGAGGATTTTAGAGGTTGCTCGGGAATGATTATTTTTAGAGGCAGTTATCTGCAAATCCATATTTTTTGCATGCCTCTTGGAGAGAGCAAACCTCTATATTGTAAAGCAAAAGTTTGTTGTTTCTAGTTCTTGATTCTCATTTTGATTCAGACAGATTGGAGAATTCTTGTAGCTCATTTTTTACAGTTTTATTGAGAGATCGGCAGGTTACAGGTTATACTTTTGTCTTCTTTGCAGAGCTTTCCTTTGTTTATTTCAGATTAGTTGAATTACCTTTCCTTTAGTGCTAATTATTGAAGTGATTTTGATAAAATTTTGCTGTGTTTTATTATTAAACCTTTAAAATTATTGTCTCACTTCCTTGCTTGCAGCATTAAGCATATATTCATCATAGGTCTTAGGTTGTGTTAACAAGAAATAGTCTTTTTGTGCTGTGAAAAAATAATTTCCTTCATAAAAACTTGTTTTTAAACCTTCCTTATAATCAGTTTTGTGATATTTATGCCAAGTCTAGATTGTGTAAAAGTCAAATTTCTGAGCAAACATTATGGATTAGATTGCATTATTTTTATCCAAATTAGGTGCATCACCAATTTTTACCTTTAAGCATTCTTTTAGTTCCTTCTTCCCTTTTCCAAAATAGTAAAAACATACATCTCAATAGAACATTTGAAGGGAACCAGCCCATAATCTGGAGGTCTAATCTCGTCATAGGGCACCCACAACCTGAGTTTAGTCCCATGTTACATGGAATTGCAGTGCTTCACTAGCTTTGCATACGGGTGCAATTCCCAGTGATAACAATAATTTTTATTTCTTACACTTGCATATAATAACTCTACTGCAGGTTTTTCCGAGGACTTCATTTCTTGGATTTTATAGAAGATTTTGTGTTTGAATATTTCTTATATAATAAAATATGATAAATTTTATGTGAATGGTGAAATGTATAGATAGTAATATAGTATATTTTTAATAAAGTTTATTTTTTAACATGTTTATTAGTTAATCTTTGATGTAACCAAACTTCCCAACATAAAATTCAACTTAGATATTATTACAAAAGAATACCCATAAAACTCAGAACTATTTTCAAATTTCTTCTCATTCCATCCCATCCTACTACAACTAAAGATAAATATCCAATTTATAAAAAAACAAAAATTACCATTTTTGGCATATTTTCACAACTTTCTAAAATTGTCATTTTTGGTAACTTTGCATCCTTATCTGTATGACCATGAAAGTTTCCAAATATTTGAAACTTACTAAAAAATGACTAATCATCAACTTTCTAATCTAATTGCAAGTAAATCTAGGAAAATATTTAGAAAAAACTAGGAAAATCTTGAAAAAACATTAAAATCTCATTTTGAGGCCCTAGATGATCAAATAAGGTCCCAAAAAAGTGTCAGAATGGCGATCTATCAAATTTACCAATTCGGTGGGTTTTTTATTAAAATCTTCAAGATGCATCTGCTCACCAAATTTTAGCTCCAACAGACCTCTGAGTCAAAATTTATGACCTCTAGAAGTTCCTGCATCATTCTCCTCTGGTTAAAAAAAATGCAACTCCTGCAAGTTGTTTTCCTGGAACTTGTGACACTTGTCTAGATCTAGCTTCTTCACTTCCCATTATGGAATCCATGTATTATCTTATTGGTGTATAACTCACATGAGTTATACCTAACTTAATCATAGTTAGTGGTTTTCCTCACATGTGGAAAGACTAAGTCCTCTTGTTGAGTCGTTAGTAGATGTGTCGATCCATCTTCGACACATCGCCGCTACATTTGAGGGTGGTTGAACCTTGAGCTATTCTCTTGGTTTCATTTTCCCCACCTTCCCTATTCTTGTGGAGTCATTTTCCTCAAACTTTACCTATTTATACCACTTCGGTTGTAAATCATTTCAGTTTGTTTTCAATACATTGAATTTGTGTTTGATCTCTAATCCATTGATCTTGGACTTCCGCTCACACATGGTATTAGAGCGAGTGGAATAGCATCAAATGATTTTCCCATTGATTACATCTCCATTAGAGAATCTCTACAACATCTCTTGCACACTAGGCTCAATCTGGCCTTCTATCACTGCATATGAAGGAGGTAAAATTTTGTTTCAAAGCACATTTGAAATGGGTTTATTTTTACAGGTTGTAATCATCATTGTAGAGCTCATCGACCCTCACCACAGTGAGGTCAAATCATTGCCAAGAAAAACCTTACACAAAGGTGTTTTTTATGTTATACGAGCCTCACACAGAGGCCAATTAATATTTTGTGATGTGCCTCACAAAGAGGCCAACCCCTCTGCTCAACGTGCCTCACACAGAGGCCAAATTATTTTCTCAAGGAGGCTTGAATCATCCTTGCTACTGTATTGGATAGTGCTTCATAGAGGGCTGACCCTCTCAGCTAGTCGATGGTACTTTGGTGACGACCCTCTCATCCTCAACCCTACCTCTCCTCATGTCCTCACACGGCCTCTTGCTGTGGCATACACGCCACGTTGGCACCCTTATAGGTGGCATTTTTACCACATATCCCAAGTCAATGGGGTTCTACATAGCCACGAAGGGACAGAGCACATCGAAGATGACATGTTTGGCACTCGAGTGACCCTTCTAGAGCCAAAACATTCCTACCCATGCCTATATTGGCCGCTACAGCTAGTCAACTGCCACGTAAAGGTCAAATCACCCCACAAATAGGCATGCAAATAGTTATTTCAAATGACCTTTTTTGGTCGATGGCTGTCAAATTGTATACAGTGGAATGTGTCACTATTCATGTGACATAAGAAACTTTGGGGGGGTGACATCAGCAAAGAGCAAAATAGAAAAAGGGGGGGCACAAAATTTTCACAAATAAGCCCCTAGTCATATGGTTTTTAAGACCTTGGTCACACTATACCACAGGGGGCTTAATTTTTTCCCTCATCTATTTTTTTTTTCTCTCCAAATATATTAGTTTACAAAATTTATTATTTTCAAGCATATTGAAAATTTTTTGAAGGTGTATTTTATAACTTTTGCATACGATCTTGTAATCGAGTCGTTCAAAAGCCAAAATTGCCTAATTTTTTGTCCTCTATCATTCTAGCCTGTCAACGTAATATCATTATAAAGTGCCAAATTAAGGTAGGTTTAAGGTTCTTAAAAATACTTCATCTCAAATTGCAAACTTGTTGGGATAAAAACAGAAAGGGAAAATATTATTGTATAATGTCATGCACTACTTATAAAGTGCCACTTTAAGGGGGGTAGATAAGTAAGAAGAGTGCACACAATGACTTCTTCTATCACTAAAGTGTTGGAAAGAGACATTGCAAGGCATGTCATGTGTTGTCATTGATGGTAACTAAATCCATTCCACACATCCTTAGTGAAGTATCAGATCATACCAGAAGTCAGTTCCAAGATTTGTCCAGTTCGAATAGACATGAACAGGGTATATAACAGAGTTTAGTATTTTGGTCAGTGGATCTCTCCAGTTAATCATTGTGTGTTACAAATATGAGGGAGTGTAGATGAATGTTAGGACAATCTAAATCCAATATTTTAGCTTGCGGTGACAAAGGGATTAAAAGTTATGAGCATCTGAGTACCGGGTCCTAATATAACAGAATAATTCAGTGAAGAAGATGTTGACTTGTGTTAGATCCTTGTGCGGATCTAGTAGAAGTGTTTTGGTGAGTTGCATATGGGATATAATATTAGTGGCCGACATGTATGATGACCTGCAAGTGTTATTTTTGGTACGCATCAATATTGGTGTATAGATTCAACTGACAGAATAGAATACTTGTATTGTTTGTTAAGTTCTTCATAAGGCCGACAGAAAGATGATTGAATTTCTTGAGGTAGATATATATAGCCGATGGATTCAAGTGTATTGAATCAGGTGATATGAATATGGAGTAAGTGCGAAAAGGATAGATAAGAAGTGCGAAAGAGAAGAGATCTAAGGTTCAAATTATGGTAGAGTAGTAAACAAGACAGAGTAAAGATGAAGTGTGTAAGATCAGTATTTTGTGCTTAACTGAAACTGAATTCTTGCATTGGTAGATGCTATTCATTAGTTCAAACAATCTGTAATCCTTTTGTAATCATTGTTGTAGGCAGTGAGCTCTAGGTAGTGAGACTGAAGGCATGTGCCTTCTCCTTTTGTAATACTTTTAATAGAGTATAATCTTTATGGGTTAACCCCCACCATGGTTTTTCCATTAACCGGGTTTCCACATTAAAAATCTTGGTGTCAAGTGTGTTATTTGTGTTTCTGCTCATGTGTTATTGATTCTTTCTTTTTATGGTTATATCATTAATCAATTAAGAAGTGGTAAAGAAGAATTAACTGCAGCAAGCATTAAAGTTTTAAAGACAACTGATTCACCCCCCCTCTCAGTTGTCTGCCCTAATTCCAACATAAAGCACCACCTTAATTCCTAAAACTAAGCATTAAGAAGTTTAAATTACACCATTTCATCACCTAAAAGAAAGTCAAAAGATAATGGTATTGCCTTCATCTTTTCACATTTCACATCTGGTAATGAAGACAATCATGATGCAACTTCAGAGCCTAGTATCAACTCTTGACTCTCAGCTTAGTTGGTTCTACATAGTAGAAAAATTGAACTCTACCTGATTTCTTAGTATGTAAAAACACTCATATAGTGTCAGATATTGAAAGTGTAAAAGTGAAATGTAAGCATTGATCTATAAAGTGTAGTGGGGAGTTTGCAAAATTGCAACTTGAATCGCATAGGTTCCTAACCCATTTGAATGTGTACATATGCACATCATTTCTTCAGTCATTTTGTACATTTCTTAGACCTTCATCTTGGTCTTTTTCTTTTAAAACACTACTTACTTAAATCAGTTTGCCAAAATCTCTTAACATTAAGGGAAAGGCAGTTTTTACAACTTCGACATGCTTCAGGAGTTCTACATATCTGCATCAGAATCAACATCACATCATCATCATCTGGAGGGGCCATCTAAAGTCCTCTCTTTGTTTTCTCTCTTTAGGAGGATATTTTTTTCCCATAGGGTTTTCTTTCTTTCTCCATTTTATGAGAGATGTTTTGTAAATGAGTACCTAAAATGGTGCACAGCCGGGACTCATATTTAATAAACCTACCTAAGCTATGCTTAAGGGGGGGTGTTGGTGTATAACTCACATGAGTTATACCTAACTTAATCATAGTTAGTGGTTTTCCTCACATGTGGAAAGACTAATTCCTCTTATTGAGTCGTTAGTAGATGTGTTGATCCATCTTCAACACATCGCTGCTACATTTGAGGGTGGTTGAACCTTGAGCTATTCTCATGGTTTCATTTTCGCCACCTTCCCTATTCCGGTGGAGTCATGTTCCTCAAACTTCACCTATTTATATTGCTTCGGTTGTAAATCATTCAGTTTGTTTTCAATACATTGCATTTGTGTTTGATCTCTAATCCATTGATCTTGGACTTCCACTCACACACATTTGCTTGTGTTAGATGTTCCCACTATAAAAAAAACTTGTTGTATTGACCCTGTCGAGTGTCTCTTGTCTTCTTGTCTAGAATCTGTACAATCTTTTCCCTTTTCTTTCTCAGAACCTATTGTTTCCAATCTACTTTAGCCTCACCTTCTTCATCAGGAATGCCACCATGAAAAGCATATAAATAAGAAACATTAAACACATGAGAAATGTCTAACTGCTCTGGTAAATCTACCTCATAAGCATTATCATTGATTTTTTTTGTAATTCTGCAAGGGCCAATTTTCTTGTATTTCATCTTGTTGTAAGTTTCAGTGGGAAACCTCTCTCTTCTTACATAAACCATGACTAAGTCATAGTCATTGAATACTAGATGTCTTCTACCAGCATCTACTGTAGTTTTATACTTTTCATTACTTTCTTGGAGCTTCTACCTCACCTCTTTATGTAATTGTTGAATATGTTCTGCATACGCTTCTCCATCATCACTAATCCTATCTCCAATTGGTAGCTGCACCAAATCTAAAACACCCTTAGGATTCCTACCATAAACAATGTGAAATGGTGATTTACCTGTAGATCGATTGACTTAATTGTTATAGGCAAATTCAGCTTGTGGTAAGGCCAAGTCCCACTGTCTGGGTTTCTCTCCAATGATGCATCTTAGCAGGTTTCCCAAACTTTGATTTGCAACCTCTGTCTGCCCATCTGTTTGGGGGTGATAAGCACTATTGAACTGGAGCTTGGCTCCCATCTTTTCCCATAGGGTCCTCCAAAAATGACTAAGAAATTTGGTATCCCTATCAGATGTGATAGTTTGTGGAACACCATCCAATTGAACAAATTCTTTAAAAAATAATTCTGCTACCCTAGTTGCATCACTAGTTTTCTTGCAGGCAATAAAATGAGCCATCTTAGAGAACCTATCAACAACAACAAAGATGGAATCATTACCTCATTGTGTCTTTGGCAGCCCTAACATAAAGCCATACTTAAATCAGTCCATGGTGAATAGTAGGCACTTGTAATGGCATATACAACCCTGTATTTTGTGAATGTCCTTTATCCATCTAACAAATTCTACACCTTGTCACATATCTTGTTATGTCTCTTTTCATCTTTGGCCAGTAGTACTTATCTTCTACTAGAGCTATGGTCTTATCCTTGCCAAAATGTCTAGCCAACCCACTGCTATGAAGCTCTCTTATAATATTCTCTCTCATGGACCCAACTGAAATACATAATTTCTTTCCTTTAAAGAGATAACCATGTTGCATAACATATTCACCTTGAATGTGGCCCATGCTGCCCACTACCAGGGTTTTCAAGTGTTCCACAATCTCCCAAAAATCATTGTCAGATTCATATAGATCTTTGATGGCATCAAAACCAATCACATCATTTTCCATTGTTGTCAATAGTGTAACAATCCTACTTAAATCATCTGCAACCTGGTTTTGTTTTCCTGACTTGTGCTTGAGAACAAAGTTGTAGCGTTGTAAGAAATAAACCTATTTTGCATGCCTACTATTCAAATTTTTTTGTGTGTTCAAGTATTTCAAGGTAATATGGTATGTAAAGAACACAAACTCCTTTGGCATGAGGTAGTGCCTCCAATGTCTCAATGCTTGTACAATTGCATAAAATTCTAAATCATAAGTTGAATAGTTCTTCCTAACCTCATTCAATGTTTCACTAAAGAAGGCTATGGGTTTACCTTCTTGGCTAAGTACAACTCTAATGCCCACATGTGAGGCATCACAATCTACTTCAAATACCTTATCAAAATCTGGTAATGCTAAAATAGGAGCTTCTATCACCTTCTTCTTCTGAAACTTAAACATTTCCTCAGCTTCCTTGGTCCACACAAAATTCATTCCTTTGGTGCAATCTATTATGGGTGCTACAATAATGCTAAAATTTTGAATGAATTTTTGATAGAATATGGATAACCCATGAAAACTTCTTACCTTTGTTATGCTCCTTGGACTAGGCAACTCTAGAATTGCCCTAACCTTTTTTGTATCCATTTTGATACCATCTGCAGAGATGACAAAGCCTAGGAAGAGCAAACTTTCTTGCATGAATCTACACTTCTTTAAGTTTTCATAGAGTTTCTCTTTTCTCAACACATCTAATACTATCCTCAAGTACTACAAGTGCTCCTCTTTGCTCTTGCTAAGAACCAAAATATCATCAAAGTAAATGATGCAGAGATAAAATCAACCTCTACAGAAACCTAACATCCATTTGGCTTTGTATGTATGTTACTAACTTACCGATCGGTGAGATATCTCCCATCAGCTGACCAAAATTCTACTTCCCCGATTGCCTAACTCCCACCGATGAAGTTATGTTCACTTTTGGTTGCCTATCGGCAACATCTCTGCGATCGGCCTCCTTTAGAATTGTTATCCCAACGCCTATTGTCTCCCCGAACTCCTCATTGGCAACACCTTGCACTATCGGCCGCTATGTGTAGTATCTTCCCGATTAGCTACCTCACGCCGATGCCAAACCCTTCATCGTCGTGAATCCTCCCATCGGCAAAGCATTCACCCCTTCTACCGATCCTTGTTCTCACGCTGATATACTATTTATCGGTGACACTTGCAGCTGTCACCCCGATCGGTGAAACTTCTACTATCGGTTCCACATAACTTCATCTGCCCGATGACTATTTTCACACCGAAATGCCTACCAAAGACTCCACCGTCGGCCAGACTTGTTTCTTTGGCCAGGCTCTACTCCATACTCCTGATGTCTTATCTTATGCCGATGATTACACACCCGTCGCTAAGACTCCTACCGATCGATATGTCTTCCAAACACAAACTTCATCAGACAAAAGCGATACACTCAGCAAATGTATATCATACACGCAAATGCGATATACACATAAATTGCATGTTCTCTTCACACTTGCAGATTTTCACAGTTTCAGACCCGCCAAACTCTAGCAATGGTATGATCCACTTCTCAGATGATTTCTCAATCCCCTTTCAACCTGCATGACCTAGCACATACCCATGCTAGGGTTCCTCACTACATTTGACCTGCGACCTTGTAAACATGCATACGAACAGAAACAGAAAACACACAACTAAAACCTAAACTACTGTACATGACCATTTCTCCAATTCACAAAATCAACCAGGGGAATGGATAAAAGAATCCATCCGGCCTATCAAAACAACCAGTCGATTACACAAATCAAATGATCAAAAAACAAACAGAATCTTTATTTGCTTTTAGAAATGCAATTACAGTACTCTGTTTTCCAATAGCCTAATACAACTTCTCACCACATAATACCGTACAGTTGATCTGTACTAGGGTATTTATACACTTACCCACATTAGTATAGACTTGCTTCCAAGCGGCTGGGAGTCACAACTGAACTAACAAACTGTAACTAACTAACAACCTTGCGCATTAACCTAGATACAAACTAAGTATTGGTCCAAGTTGACCTTATTACAATGCATTGGTCTTACAAGACCTTCTTGGAAACATCAACAAGATTAAAACTAACTAACTGCCTCATGTAGGCCACTGTAGGATAGGTGCTCCTGCACTAGTAAACCACCACAAATTTACCAATATAAGGATGCAGTATAATATTCATTAGCCTCATGAAGGTGTTGGGTACATTAGATAACCCAAATGGCATAACCATCTACTCATATAATCTATCCCTAGTCTTGAATGCTATTTTCCATTCATCCCCCTCTCGAATCTGGATATGGTGATAACCACTGCATAGATCAATTTTACTAAAGTATTTAGCCCCTGCAAGCACATCCATCATGTCCTCCAAATGAAGGATGGCGAGCCGATATTTGATGTTGATTTTATTGATTGTCCTGCTATCTGTGCACATCCTCCACATGCCATCCTTCTTTGGAGTTAATAGTGTGGGTACAACACATGGGCTCATACTCTCCCTCATCGCACCTTTGCTTATGAGGTCAGCCACTTGTCTATTGAGTTCTGTATGGTGGGTAGGGCTCATTCTGTAAGGTGCTTGATTAGGTAGGGATGCTCTTGGGATCAAATCAATGTGGTGCTGAATATCTCTCTTTGGTGGTAGACCATCAGGTAACTCATCTGGCACAACATTAGCATATTTGTCTAGTATTTTTTCTACTTTTGCTGGTACTGATATTTCCTCATCATCTTCTTTTTTCACTACTAGTGCATAACAAAATCCCATCACCTTCATTTCCTTCATAAGTTCTCTTGTGAACAACATACTCTCAACCTTCCTTTCATCCTTAGGAGGCAATAAAATCACTTTGGAACCTTCTTTCCAAAAAGCGTATGTATTTTTTTCTCCATCATGTATTACCTTCCTATCATATTGCCACAACCTTCCCAACAACACATGGCATGCATCCATTGCAATGACATTGTACCATATTTCATCCTTATAAGTCTTTCCTATGGAAAACTTAATTAAACACCTCTTATAAACAGTGACTTCATTTCCCTTTTGGAATCATGCAAGACGATAAAGATGGGGATGTTTTTCACAGTGTAGATTCAGTTTATCTACCATTTCTCTAGAAACCATATTTTCACAACTGCCACTATCAATAATAACTTGGCACACATTTCCTCCTGAGGTGCACCTGGTTTGAAAAATATTGGTTTGAAGCCAAGAATCATTACAACCTTGTATTTGCTCCTTTTTTGGAATCACCATTGCTCTTCTCATCATGATATTCTCACCCACATCTGGTGGAACCTCTAATTCTGCCCGTTCTCCTTCATCCTTAGCTTGAGCCAAGTTCAACTTGGGTTGTTCTCCTTGTTTCCTTTCTTGCATGTGATAGTTTGGATAGTTAAATGCCCTGTGACCCTCTTCACCACACCTATAACAAATGAAAGGTTTTCATGGGCCTTCCCATCCTCTGCCACCACCGTAATGTCTACCCCTCTGAAATCCTCTTCCTCTTTGTTGACTTTGAGGATCTTGTCGGATATCTTCTGATTTCTCTGTTCCTTGGGATGATTCTCCCTGACTAAAATTTAGACCACCTTGCAAGGGAGATGACATCCCTCTCCTTGCTCCTCTATTCCTTTGATAATATTGTCTACTTTGCTTTTCTTTTGCCTTTAAAGCTAATTGGTATGTGTCTTCCATATTATTAACCCTATGCATGCTCAATTCATCTTGAATAGTGAATTTTAAACCATTTACATACCTTACAGCCATCTATTCATCAATTTCTTGATGCTCCACATGAATGGACAACTTGTAAAATTCATTTGTATACTCTTGCATAGTAGATAAGTTTTGTTTCAAATTTTGAAATCTATGAAAAAGAGTTTGCACATACTCTATAGGAAAAAATTTCTCTTCCAACTTCTTCTCCATTTTGCTCCAAGTCTTGATTTTATCCTTTCCCTTTCTAGTTCTTTCCAATTTTGTAGATGATCCCACCAGATCATTGCATGACCCTTTAACTTAGTGCATGTAAATTTCACTTTCTTTTCCTCTGTCATAGTCTTCCATTCAAAGAATTTCCCCATTTCGTTCAACCAATCTATCAACTCCTCTAGTTTGAGACTGCCTGCATACTCAGAAAATTCCATTTTAATCCCATCATTGTTTCCCTCTAATGCTCTAAGCATCCTTTCTTCAAAAGTCAGGTGCTCTAATTGTGCTTCCTCTTCAGCTCCTACATGTCGATCTTCATCTCACTAGCCTATTTCTTTATCAAAATCATTTCTTTGTGGTCTCAATCCTTGATTAGCCATCATACCTACAAGTTCTTTCATTTGTCTTTGTAGATCATGTATATCCCTATGCATCTGAGCATTACCTGCTCTTCCTCTTCCTCTCCCAGCCATCTTCCCGCTCTGATACCAGATTATGTAACCGAACTTCACAACATAAAATTCAACTCTATTATTACAAAAGAATACCCATAAAACTCAGAACTATTTTCAAATTTCTTCTCATTCCATCTGATCCTACTACAACTAAAGATAAATATCCAATTTATACAAAAACAAAAATTACCATTTTTGGCAGATTTTCACAACTTTCTAAAATTGCCATTTTTGGTAACTTTGCATCCTGATCCGTATGACCATGAAAGTTTTAAAATATTTGAAACTTACAAAAAAATGACTAATCATCAACTTTCTAATCTAATTGCAAGTAAATCTAGGAAAATATTTAGAAAAACTAGGAAAGTCTTGAAAAAACATTAAAACCTCATTTTGAGGCCCTAGATGATCGAATAAGGTCCCGAAAAAGTGTCAAAACAACAACCGACCAAATTTACTAATTTGGTGGGTTTTTTTTATTAAACTCTTCAAGACACATCTGCCCACCAAATTTTAGCTCCAAGGGACCTTCGAGTCAAAAGTTATGACCTTTGGAAGTTCCTTCATCAATCTCCAATTTTATAAACTATTTATTATGAACTTGTTGTCACGTGAAATTGCACCCTGGTTGGAAGGATTCCAAGTATTCCAATGACACAATGGGAATGATCTCTAAGTGTGGGACTTTGCTAAATGAGATCAGACCTCCGGAGAAGGCCCGCTTCCTTGCCTGATTATCACCTAAAAGCTACTGAATTTTGAGGGGAAAAGGGAGAAGAAATGCTTAAAGATGAAAGATGAAACAACAAAACTTGAAAGACAAAAGGGTGATGCACCAAACAGATTTCACAGAACTAAAGGATGCACAACACAATCTGATATAGCAAGTGGGTATACACAGATTAGATGACTCTAGTAGAGGCAAGAAGCAATATGATTGACAGGAATAAAGACATTCACAGACAACCATATGTAGATTCACACAGAACTAGAAAAATTAGTCAAGAGGTAAAATAAACTTGCATATATTCAATAGGAACACAAGGTTACAGTGATAGAAAAACTCTGTTTGGAAAACAGAAAAGCCTCTATGCTAAAAATTTTCCAACCTTATTTACATCATACGAATGCATATATATAGCATTCCAAAACTAACCTAGGGTAGTTACAAAATCACTCTAAGAGCTATCTCAGAAAAATATCCTCCCATGAATGACTGTCCAGCTGCAGAAGTTATGGTGTCCAATATCTCGCACTGGGCAGATAGAAGATATTTTTAATCATTAATACAGGTAGCTTAGTCATAGATCCTTAGCAATGCATATATGAAAATATCTAAAATAGGGTGGGGAAAAGATATTTCAGATCATTAATGTGAGCTGCTTCCATTACCTATAGAAATGAATGCAAAACATATCTGCATTCTGCCCCAAAAGTTGCTGAAACGTCCAGTCGCTCAAAACATGCAAATCCAGATTTAAAAATGAAAAGTGACAAAAACCTCTGAAAATCCTAGCAAATGAAAGAGGGGACCAAAATATGCATCTTTGCCTTTTATAGCATGCCAAAATTCACCAGGATGGAGGAGATACAGGTGGTCAAAGATTTGGTCAACCGCCTGTATATATCACTTTGCATCTGTGTGTATATCACCCTCTGAATTAGCTTCTGAAACTACCTTTGCATGTACAAAGTCCCTTGTATATTGGACCATCGGGATGACCTTCAGGCGAGCCGCCAATGTATAAGGTCCTGCTAAAAATTCCTTGTATATCCTTCTATTTTTTTTGGCGCCTAAAACAACCCTTTGAAAATGCTCGGTGTATATGCATTTGAAACCGCATACAAAGCGGGCCTTTACCTTTTGAGTCAGCCTTTGTATCTCCTACCACGTGTCATCATCTGATTTGTCACTGGAATGAAGCTTGGGGCCATCACTGAAACACTGCATCTGCTTGTATATCGGCGGTCGAAATGACTATGAACTGAGCTGTCGATGCATCCTGTTTGACCGATGGCCTTTGTATATGGTCCCTAGCATATCGGCATATACATGCAAACATGCAAGTGAAGTATGCATACAAAACTTGCATTTGCTCCAATATATCTTTCCTTGTATATGGTCTTTGTATGTCCACTTTGTACATGCATGATATACAAACGCCAAATATACAAGTCGCGGACCTCAAAAACTATTAACTGTATCTGACTGCCCTATCGGGTCCGGCTTGTATGCTAGGAATGCATGCTTTGCTTGTATGTCACGGATATACAAGCGCCTTTGTATATCAGGGACCCCATCAGTTGTATCTTTGTCCTTTGTATATTTGACCCCTTGTATATCGGTTTGTATGTCGCAATATACAAGCTGAAAATATACAAGCCACTGTAGTAGCTGATGCATTTGCCTTTGTATCTTTACCTTTGCACATTCGCTGCCAATGTACATTGCAAAATGTACATTCATCCTTGTATCTTCGCAGGACCCACCAGTTGCATCTACTTGTATATCAGCGAATGCATGTGAAAACATACAAAGCAAAAAATACAAGACACTGTAGCAAATGCATCTTTGTCTTTGTATATTGCAAATGTATATTTAAACATACATTCCACTGTAGCACATGTATCAAAGTCAGCCTTGTATGTTTTTATTGTATATTATGATGTATGTGCAAACATACAAACCCGATATACATCTATCTTGATATACATTTATAGAATATTCTGGGAATCTGCGAAAGATTCCCCAATGTATATGCAGGCCTGATATGCATTGAAAAATGCATACAACTCATTTTTTCACCATTTTCAAAGACCAATGGAAAATTTGTAAGCTCGCCAATGTACATTTTGCCTTGTATATATCCTTTGCATATATTCAGTGTATGTACAAAGGCAAATATATATGCAAATGTACATTAAAAAATACATACAAATTCAAGCTATAAAGATGAGAAAATCCCAGCGATAGAAAGCACTTGGAAATAAAAGATTTCTGGGTTTTTCTAGGTTTTTTGTAAGGAAACTTTAGACTAGATGTTGGGATTTTTTAACAAGGCATACATGAGTATTTGAAGAATTTACACCTTGTTCATGCATTTCTAAAAGATTTTCAAGGAAAATACAACGTGAAATATTTAGCTCTGGGCAGAGGCAAAATAGGTCAACAATTTGGTGACTTCTATGGGATGTTTGCTTACTAAACATAAGATCAATGGCCTTATAGCATCCATTGGGCATGGGCTGATATTGGGACAAGAAATGTCTTGACAAAGAATCTTGATTTTAGCAACTCAGCATGTTGACAGTGATGAAGATTTGGAAGACCAAGCCAAGACAAAAATGCTAAAGGAAACCCCTTCAACTATGCTAAACAACACTTAGGGAAAACAAAAGGATCTAAACTATTGTGCAGCAACACTTATTGAAAGCATAGAGACCTAATCTATTGATTTACAAAGCACTCATACCTCAAAACACCTCTTCAGGTGTAATCTCATTGACTGGGATAGGCAAATTTTGTCCATCCATATTTGATAACTGAAACGCATTGTGCTCCTTGCATTCAGTAATGAGAAATAGGCCACTCCACATGTCAAACTTGGAGTGTTTTCCTAGCCTGCTCTTCAATTCATCCCATTTGAGCACCATATCACCCTCCCTAAAGATTCTAGGAGTGGCCTTCTTGTCAAAATTCCTTTTGGTCTGAAGTTGATGATACTCCATAGACTTCATAGCCTTGTCTCTGATTTCTTCAAGCTTCAGAGGTTGAGCATATATGACAGCCATGGAATCTTCTGCTTCAAACATTTCTAGCTGATTCATAATGTCTAGTGCTGGCAGTTCCACAAAGACAAACAATCTTGCTTCCTTCCCATAGACTACCATTTATGGGGAGTTCCCAATGGACCTCTTAGGAGTTATTCTATCTGCCCATAAGGCATTATCTGCCCATAAGGCATATTTCAAATTAGTGTGTCAGGTCCTCTAGTTGTTCTCCATTGACCTTTTAATAATCCTTATGAGATTTTTATTTGTAGATTCAGCCAAACCATTACCTTGTGGGCAATAATTTGATGAAGTATTCAAATAAATCCCATTCTTAACAGCCCAGTTAGTTATCTTTAGGCCAATAAAGGCTAAAGCATTTTCAAAGATGATTGACTCAGGCACTCCAAATCTGGAAACCAAATCACAATAAAAATTTAAAACAACATTCTCATTGGATTCCTTCAGGGCCACTGCTTCAGTCCACCTTGTGAAGTAGTCTGTAGCTGTAAGTATCCACCTGTGGCCTGCACTTGATGGTGGGTTGATAGGATCTATAAAATCAATGCCCCATCTCATTAAGGGCTACTCTACCTGAATTAGCTACAGAGGTAAAGCTAGAAGCCTTTCCTTACCGGCAAAAATGGCACACTTTATACATCTAGCCCATGCATGGGCATCCTTAAATAAGCTGGGCCAGTAATAGCCAGCTCTCATTACTTTCCAAGCAGTAGTCCTTGGGGCAAAATGATCCCCTACAGTTCCATCATGAAATTCATGTAGCACCTTGTCAGTCTGATCTTTATCAACGCACCTTAACAATACACCATTAAAGTCCTTCCTGAAAAGGATGCCATTTATTAAAACATATGGAATGGATTGCAGTCTAAAATATCTTCTTTTAGTTCTATCTAGACCTGCTAGACATTCACCAGTTTGCAAAAAATGAGTCATGTCATTAACCCAACTGGTGCCTACTGCTGCTGTATCATTCTGATGCTCCTCTTCAATAGTCAAAAGCACCTCTTCTTCTTTTTCTATTTCATTCTCTGAACTGGTAGCGAGTTGTTCACTAAGTTCTCTACCTTTGACAAGCTTGGTTATCTTGATCTCGACGTCATATTGCATGACTTTGGTGATCCAACCAGCCCTTTTCTCACTAACATCTTTACTCAACAGGAACTCCTTCACACTGGGATGAGTGACTATCAAATGTATCTTATTATTGGAAATAAGATGTCTAAACTTCTTCAGGCTCCTTACCACTACAGGGACATGTTTTTTGACAAAGTTATACCTTTGCTCATACTCCTCCAGCCCCTAGCTAAAGAAAGCAATTGGTTGCTCAAAACCCTCACTCTGTTGCTGTACCAAAATCACAAAGATGGTATCTAGGCCACCATAAACATATAAGGTAAAGTCTTTGGAGAAATTAGGATTTGCTGGCATTGGTACAGCTGCTAATGCCTCCTTGATGGACTCAAAGCTGAGTTTGGCCTCTCTTGTCCAACTAAAAACTGTATTCTTCTTCAACATAGATGTCAAAGGCTTCAAAAGATTTGCAATGTCGGGGATAAATCTTTGCAGAAAATTAATTCTGCCAATAAAGCCTTGCAGTCCCCTTTTGTGGCTGGGTAAAGGTAGCTCCAAAATAATTCTTACCCTTTCAGCATCAATGGTAATGCCTTCCTTTGACACAACATGCCCTAACAACTTGCCTTCATGCACAACAAATATGCACTTCCTAGGATTGAGAGATATCTTGAATTCCTTGCATCTTTCAAATACTAGCCTCAGATGTGATAAATGCTTAGCTGCATTCTTAGAAAAAACTGTGATATCATTAAGGTATACCAGCACTAATTTATACATCAAACCCTTAAAGGCCATATCCATGGCTCTCTGAAAAGTAGAGCCAGCATTCGAGAGGCCAAAAGGCATCCTTTTGTAAGCCATGGTGCCCCATTTGGTGGTAAAAGTAGTCTTGAACTGATCCTCCTCCTTGACTAACACCTGATTGTAACCAGAAAACCCATCAAGCAAAGAAAACCTTTCTGAGCCAGCCACTACCTATAGAATTTGCTCCATTGAGGGCAATGGGTTGTGATCTTTTAGGGAGGCCCTATTAAGGTCTCTAAAGTCAACACACAGTCTAATCTCCCCATTCATTTTTCTCATAGGGACAAGGTTGGATACCCAAGAAGTATGCTTGATTGGGAAAATGATTTTCCCCTCAACCAGTTTGGTCAGTTCTTTAATCATTAGAGGCTCAAGCTTTGGGTTTAAAGGTCTTTTCTTTTGCCTCATAGGTTTAGTATCTGGCTCTAACTCTATGGTGTGCTGGGCAATGTGAGGATCAAATCCCTTTAGGTCTGAATAATCCCAAGCAAACACATCTTCAAACTCTTGACAAAGAGCAACAAAAGCTCTTCTATCCTCAGTTGAGCAGATTTTACCGATTTTAAGAAGCTTACCCTTAAAAATGTCTAGCTCTTCATAGTGCTCTTCTTTAACTTGCATACTGGTCTTGCTTTTCTTCAGTTGATCATCTGTACTAAAAATAGACTCCAAGGTTACCAATCCCTTGGGTAGCTTGTTTGATATCAATTGAACAATTTGATCATTGCCATATTGTTGTTTAAGCTTATCCTAATTTATCATAGAAAATTCATCTTCTTCTAACAAGAAATGCAAGATCTCTTCATCACTTTCAAAAACTTGCCAATGAATATTATTATCAGGGATAGAGGGCCCGTCAACTATCTTTACATGAGGTTGTACCTTCTCCCTTCAAATATCATTGGGGATGTCAAACTGAGCCCCAATTGTAACTAACCTATCAGCATGATGGTTATGATTTCTTGGAATAGAGATCAGATTAAAAGCATCAAATTCTTCAATCATGTCCCACACTCTATGTTTGTAGCATTTCAGAACACCATTCCTTGTAAGATGCAGTCCTCTTACCTAATTCACAATGAGTTCACTATCACCATACACTTGCAAACATCCAATCTTCCTCTTTCTGGCCCACTGCAAACCTTGGATCAATCCCTCATATTCAGCAGTGTTGTTTGTACATGCAAAGGCAAAACGGAAAGAAGAATAATATTTCTCACCTTGTGGTGACACCAGCATTACACCACCTCCAGATCCATTTCTACTCCTTGAGCCATCAAAGTACATTTTCCGCACTTCATTTTGCTGTTCTGTCTGTTGTTCTACTTCTTTTACAAGATTTGGTATTGCTGCTTCAGGTTCATGTAATATATAAACCCCCATACCATTTTCTTGGATGTGTCCTTTAGGATCATCCACACTATTTTCTAAGGCCCACTCCCTTAAGAGTACCTCTAGTATGCTTTCAGCTTGTAGTTCTTGAGCAGCAACTAATTCAGGGTCATTAGAATTAATGCAATTCGCATTAACAACACTTGGTGTGTAAGGCTCTATGTGATGATTTGAAAGCAACTTAGATTTTGAAGTTACCTTGGTGCCATATCTAGTCCTAAAAAACATGTGGGACCAGTCTGAGGATAAATATCCTCCTATCTTGGCTGTAATTTCTCTTGATAAGCACATAGCAAAATAAGGAGGCAAATCTATGATGAAGACCTCCTAGAAGATGGAAACATTTGGGCAAGTATGCAGAGTGAGACTTAGGTCTTTTATTACACCCATAGTATTAATAGCCGTGCCATCTAATTGGAGTACACCCTTCTCAAGGGGTTGGTACTTGAGCCCTAATTGGTCTGCTATCTGCTTAGGCATCATGGAACTGCTTGCTCCACTATCCACCATGCAATTATGAACTAATTTGTCCCCAATTATCAAAGACACATAAAAAGGGAGTGGCTTAGCACTCTTGTTTGGCTGCTTGCTACGATCCTCAGATGAATTGGTAAGGACAACCCTATTTGGGTCAATAGTTGTATCTTTGGATACTTTCAAATCAGACAAGGCAGATTGCAATATGTCCTTTTGGCCAGGGATGGCTAGGGAATCCCACATGGACATTGTCACGTTCATCTTCTTCATATTTTCAATAATATTGAAAGGTGGAATGGCACTCACCGTCTGATTTGATTTTGTAGCAGCAAACTCTACTTGCAAATGATGCATCTCCCTTACTGCTACTGGGTTAATTCTTTGTAGAATATGGGGAATATGTGAGGTAGAAGCACTAGCATGTCCTTTCTCTTTATTTGTTGCTTGGTCTATCTCATAACCCCTCTTCTTGGCTCTTGTATTTGCTACAACTGAGGTGTTATCGCTGTTTATGCCACAAAACTCACCTTCTTGCCAATATATGAAGGCAGAATCATTCTGAGGTTGTCCTTGTTGTTGTGTAGCTCCATCATTTGGTGTATTTGGCTGCGAGACTGCCACATTTTGAACCATTAAAGCCTAATTTATAACCTCATTCAAGCAGGTTGCTTGACTGTGTGGCTGATTGCATGGATAACACCATTCATACTCAGCTGCAAGGTTGTTCTGAGTAGGGACAAGGTCCCTTACTGCATTAATAGGTGCTGGATTATAAGGCTGAAAAGGCCTCTGATTCACATTTTTCCTGGCACCTTGGTAATTACTTTGATATGGTGGCCTATTAGCTTGATAAGGCTAATTTTGCCTTTGAGGTTGTGGCTGATAAGGTTGCCTGCTCTAGGATTGCTGCTTTTTAATGTTTACTAACTCATTCCCAAAAGTCTACAGGATATTCTCTATTTTTTGTTGGCTATTTTTAATCTCCTTCAACTCTTGAGATGAACTAGAGGCAGCAGGTTCAGAATTGGCAGTACTTGGTAATGCTACCATAGTAGGTAAAGGGGCAAAATATGGGATTGGCAATGGCATCGAAGCCTGAATCTTAGGAAAAATAGGCATTGGTGGTCTAGGTGCTATTTTTCTAGCCTGAATCAAGCTATTCTCTGCCCTAATGGCTATTTCATAAGCATTTGGCAAACTAGTACCTCCTAGTGATTGAATCGTTACTGAAATATCACTATTCAAGGCCTTCAAAAAATACAAGAATGCATATTCAGCTGGAGGTCTTACCATGGTAGGGATTTTGTCCCATGTCTTTTGAAATCTAAAGTTAAAATCCATCATTTGCTTTTGAGGAGCTCTTTTCATGGTGGTATCTGCTCAACCAATGATAGATTATCTGATTTGTCTTGGAATTGTTTGTTTAATTTCTCTCCTAGATCATCCCAAGTTGTAATAGTCTGTAATGGTAGACTCCTGAACCATTGCAATGCCTTCCCTTTGAATGAGGCAGCCAGCAGCCTAATGGCTACATTCTCTTGAGTGACATGATGTACACCACACAGAGATGCTATGTCTCTAATGTGCTCAATAGGAGTAGTCTGATTTTTCCTTGTGAAATAGGGTAGACTCTTCAAAGCTGCCATGGGTATAACATCATGTATTGTTAGGTTTAAAGGGCTACCCCCATCAAAAGTCACAAATGGCTAATTTCTCGCCATTAGAATGGATAGGGGTAGGATTACTTGGGCTGCTACAGGAACTACAGAAGCAACTGGTCTAAAATTTGGTGGAGTTGACTGTATCCTTTTAGAAACTGGAGTCCTTGCTACAGCTCTACTCTGTCTTCTAGGTGGAGATAGCTACAAATAATCAAATGAGCTTGAACTCCTGGTTTGAATCTTTCTCATAAACCATGTATCAGCAAAACTGTTCTATTTGTTCTTCCTTAGTGTGAGTCACCAGATATGCAAGTTTAACCTCTTACAGGTCTGAAAATCACTGGCTGCACATCAAAACTAGTAATAAAAGTTGTAGAGTCCCACCGGGCGTGCCAGAAACTATTGTCACGTGAAATTACACCCTGCTTGGAAGGATTCCAAGCATTTCAATGACACAATGGGAATGATCTCTAAGTGTGGGACTTTGGTAAATGAGATCAGACCTTCGGAGAAGGCTAGCTTCCTTGCCTGATTATCACCTAAAAGCTACTAAATTTTTAGGGGAAAAGGGAGAAGAAATGCTTAAAGATGAAAGATGAAACAACAAAACTTGAAAGACAAAAGGGTGATGCACCAAACAGATTTAAAGAAACTTTCACAGAACTGAAGGATCGACAACACAATCAGATATAGCAAGTGGGTATACACAGATTAGATGACTCTAGCAGAGGCAAGAAGAAATATGATTAAGAGGAATAAAGACATTCACATACAACCATATGCAGATTCACACAGAACTAGAAAAATTAGTCAAGAGGTAAAATAAACTTGCATATATTCAATAGGAAGGCAAGTTTACAGTGACAGAAAAGCTCTGTTTGGAAAACAGAAAAGCCTCTATGCTAAAAATTTTCCAACCTTATTTACATCATATGAATGCATATATATAGCATTCCCAAACTAACCTAGGGCGGTTACAAAATCGCTCTAAGAGTTATCTCAGAAAAATATCCTCCCATGAATGACTATCCAACTGCAGAAGTTATGGTGTCCAATATCTGGCACTGGGCAGATAGAAGATATTTTTAATCATTAATACAAGCAGCTTACTCATCGATCCTCAGCAATGCATATATGAAAATATCTGAAACAGGGTGGGGAAAAGATATTTCAGATCATTAATGCGAGCTGCTTCCATTCCCTACAGAAATGAATGCAAAACATATCTACATTCTGCCCCAAAAGTCGCTGAAACCTCCAGTCACTCAAAACATGCAAATCCGGATTTGAAAATGAAAAGTGATAAAAACCTCCGAAAACCCCGGCAAATGAAAGAGGGGACCAAAATATGCATCTTTTCCTTTTATAGCATGCCAAAATTTGTCAAGATGGAGGAGATACAGGCAGTCAAAGATTTGGTCAACTACCTGTATATATCACTTTGCATCTGTGTGTATATTGCCCTCTGAATCAACATCTGAAACTACCTTTACATGTACAAAGTGCCTTGTATATCAGGTCATCAGGATGACCTTCAGGTGAGCCGCCGATGTATAAGGTCCTGCCAAAAATTCCTTGTATATCCTATTTTTTTTGGCACCTAAAATAGCCCTTTGAAAATGCCCGATGTATATGCATTTGAAATCACATACAAAGCGAGCCTTTACCTTTTGATTCGGCCTTTGTATCTCCTGCTATGTGTCGTCACCTGATTTGTCATTGGAATGAAGCTTGGGGCCATCGCTGAAACACTGCATCTGCTTGTATATTGGCAGTCGGAATGACTATGAACTGAGCTGTCGATGCATCCTGTTTGACCGATAGCCTCTGTATATGGTCCCTAGCATATCGGCATATACATGCAAACATGCAAGCGAAGCATGCATACAAAACTTGCATTTGCTCCAATATATCTTTCCTTGTATATGGTCTTTGTATGTGCACTTTGTATATGCATGATATACAAACGCCAAATATATAAGCCGCGGACCTCAAAAATTATTAACTGGATCTGACTGCCCTGTCGGGTCTGGCTTGTATGCTAGGAATGCATGCTTTGCTTGTATGTCGTGGATATACAAGCGCCTTTGTATATCAGGGGCCCCATCAGTTGTATCTTTGTCCTTTGTATATTTGACCCCTTGTATATCAGTTTGTATGTCGCAATATACAAGCTGAAAATATACAAGCCACTGTAGTAGCTGATGCATTTGCCTTTGTATCTTTACCTTTGCACATTTGCTGCCAATGTACATTGCAAAATGTACATTCATCCTTGTATCTTTGCGGGACCCACCAGTTGCATCTACTTGTCTATCGGCGAATGCATGTGAAAACATACAAAGCGAAAAATACAAGACACTGTAGCAAATGCATCTTTGTCTTTGTATATTGCAAATGTATATTTAAACATACATTCCACTGTAGCACATGTATCAAAGTCGGCCTTGTATGTTTTTATTGTATATTGCGTTGTATGTGCAAACATACGAACCCGATATACATCTATCTTGATATACATTTGCAAAATATTCTGGGAATCTATGAAAGATTCCCCAATGTATATGCAGGCCCGATATGCATTGAAAAATGCATACAACTCATTTTTTCACCATTTTCAAAGACCGATGGAAAATTTGTAAGATTGCCAATGTACATTTTGCCTTGTATATATCATTTGCATATATTTAGTGTATGTACAAAGGCGAATGTATATGCAAATGTACATTCAAAAATACATACAAATACAAGCTATAAAAATGAGAAAATCCCAGCGATAGAAAGCACTTGAAAACAAAAGATTTCTGGGTTTTTTGCAAGGAAACTTTAGACAAGATCTTGGGATTTTTTGGCAAGGCATACATGAGTATTTGAAGAATTTACACCTTGTTCATGCATTTCTAAAAGATTTTCAAGGAAAATACAAGGTGAAATATTTAGCTCTGGGCAGAGGTAAAATAGATCAACATAACTATTTTATAGTATCATTTAAAAAAGATATCATTATGTTTTAGTTTTTATATACAATTAACATATGACTAATCATCAATTAAATTTAAGTATTGTAAATTAATATATTCTTTATTAATATTTTTATTAAATTCATTCACATTATCTACATAATATTTCTTTTTTGAAGTAATGCAATCTATAAATATTTAACATATAAACATACATTTTTTTTTATATCTTACTTTTTATTAAATTATTTTTAAATTAATATTATTTATTTTATTAAGGAGTATTTTTAAAAGGGCCTAATGTTAATATTAAATTAATATTAATAGTGGTATTTAAATTTATTAAATAATATTATAATAATACATTTTTAACTAACATTATAATTTTATTTAACATAATTATTTTTAAAAACTTTTCTTATAATAATAAATTCACTAAAAGCTATTTTAAAATAATTCAAACAACACTAAATAAAAACAAAATACATGTTGCTAGATTTGTTTTAGTATTTTTATTATGAACCATTAAAAAGGACATAAAATAGACTAAACCTAAGAGTTTTTATGATTAGTTATTCCTTCAAATTTTCCCTATATTTATTGGGATTCTCTGTTTTTGAAAAAAAATTAACTATTGAGTATTGCTTTCTAATTTCTTAGAAATTTAGCTTTCCTCTCTGTAATTTCATATGTACCAACTTTCTAAGAAAAGATTCTACAATGATTAATATAATTGTGACTTGATAATCTTATGAACAAGAACAAAGACACAACATATATACAATAATAAATGGAACATGGTTCATACTAGTACATTTACACTCACCCCTGCTTTACACTCTCATTTCCTATAATAAACCCTAACTTAGTTCCCTCTTATTTCTAGAAATAGTTTTTAAAAGTAACATACCATCAACACTACCTTCAATACAATTTTTTGATATTCTAAAATTCAACCTTTCTTTGGAGTTACTTATTATCATACAATTATAATTTTTCTAAAATTTACATTATTTTACAAATAAGTTTTATTATTATATTATTATTTAATTATTATAATAATATAATAATTATAATAAATTTATAATAATATTATAATTATAATTAAATAATTTTATTTATTGTATTTACTACGATATTTATTATTATAAATATTCTTTATTATCAGTATATAATTAATTATAATATTTCATTAATGTTTATAATATAAAATTTAATTTTATCAATATATTTGAAAGATTATGAAAATGAAGATGATCCCTAATTCTCCAAACTTAAAAAAAATCCTAGCCACTTTATCAAAAGTGAATAAGTTTTTACATGGACTAAACAACAAATTTACTTATCCAAGCAAACCTTTATTATCGAGGAATTTCATAATTTGTGAACTAATTAATCAGTGAACTATGATATTTGGTAGATTTGGTAGATTATGAAAATGAAGATGATCCCTCATTTTCCAAACTTAAAAAAAATCCTAGCCACTTTATCAAAAAGTGAATAAGTTTTTACGTGCTAAACAAAAATTTTACTTATCAAAGTAAACCTTTATTATCGATGAATTTCATATTTTGTGAATAAATTAATCGATGAACTATGATGAACTATGATATCTGGTGAGTTTCTCCCAACAAGGCTTTATCTAGTTATTAATCTATTAACATTAAACCAATCAAAACACATGATTATTTTAATTCAGTTTAAGGGGAGGATGTGGTAAGTAAACAAATTATGAATACTAATCTTACCTCCCATGACTTTTTAGAATTTAATTTTTTACTTCATTACCTAAACTTCAAATACTATTAATAATATTATTAATATCCATTATTAACCCTTCTTCATATATTATCTTAATTAATACTATAATATTATAATAATATTGCATGATAATATAATAATAAGCATAAACATAAATATAATATAATATAATAATATAATAAAAAACAAAAAGTATAATATAATACTATATAAAAATATTATAATATTAGAATAATGTAATAATATAAATATATTATTATCATATTTATAATATTTATAATATATATTTTTTTATTATAATAAATAATTAATTATACTATTTCATTAATACTTAAACTAAAAAAATTATAAATTATACTATAAATATTACAATTTTGTTATAACTTATAATATTTATATTCGCTTTAAAAAAAAATTGTTTAACATTATTAGAATCCAATTTGTCTATACAACAAATATTTATTCTAATTAATCGAATATTATATCAATTAATATTATACTATATTATAATACTATAATATCAATTAAGATAATATATCAAGTGTTATAATAAATATTAATAATATAATTAATATTATTATTAATATTATACCTATAAATAATAATGATTTTGTTGGTTAAGACAAAAAGTAAATTTGATTAGGATTCCAACACATTTTATGCATTTCACCATTTGATTTATAATTTACATAGTGATAATATTAAGAATATTATTAATATTTATTATAACACTTGTCAATATATTATATTAATTCATATTGCAATGGGAAGAACCTAATATTTTAGAACTAGTTCATACGTTTTCAAATCTCCAGTTGAAAGAACCTAAGGTTTTAGAACTACTTCATAGGTTTTGAAATCTCCTGACTTGTCCATAACAAGGCAAAGTTCGTATCTCTATCAAAAGTGAATTAAATCTTTACATGGAGCAAACAAATTTATTTATCAGCAAAAGGTAAACCTTTACTAATCCTTGAAACCCACATGTGGATATTGGAGAACTCTGATATTGATGAACTAATATAATAAAAAACTTAACAAATATTAAATAGTTTTTAAATATATTTCTTTTATTTTAGAATAAATATTAAAATAAGAAACTTAACAAATATTAATTAATTTTTAAATATTAATATCAAAAAATATTCATATGGATGAACTTGATATCAGTGAACTATAGTGAACTATGAGATCGGTGAACTATGATATCATTGAACAATTCTATGGCGAACTATGATATTAGTGAACTAATATAATAAATGGCAAAAGGCAAACCTTTACTAATCCTTGAAACCCACATGTGGATATTGGAGAACTATGATATTGATGAACTAATATAATAAGAAACTTAACAAATATTAAATAGTTTTTAAATATATTTCTTTTATTTTAGAATAAATATTAAAATAAGAAACTTAACAAATATTAATTAATTTTTAAAAATTAATATAGAAAATATTCATATGGATGAACTTGATATCAGTGAACTATGAGATCGGTGAACTATGATATCATTGAACAGTTCCATGGTGAACTATGATATTAGTGAACTAATATAATAAAAAAAATTAACAAATATTAGTTAATTTTTAAATATATTTATTTTATTTTAGAATAAATATTAAAATAAGAAACTTAACAAATATTAATTAATTTTTAAATATTAATATCAGGAAATATTCATATCCCTGAACTATGATATCGGTGAATTAATATAATAAGAAACTTAACAAATATTAATTAATTTTAAAATACACATTTATTTTATTTTAGAATAAATACTATAATAAGAAATTTAACAAATATTAATAAATTTTTAAATATTAATATCCAGAAATATTAAAATGGGTGAACTATGATATTGGTGAACTAATTTAACAAGTGGCACATAGTGGCCAGTACCTGCCTTGTAGTGTTGTTATTATAGTATTTGTTTAGTTGTTATTTTTTTTTATTAGCTATTGGTTGTATATAGTATTTGTTTAGTTGTAATTTTTTTTTGCTGATTAGGTATTGGTTGTATAGACAAATTGCATTCCAATAAATGAAAAATTAATTTTTGAAGAATGTTGAAATGTCTTTGGGTAAATAAAATTGAAATCTCAAAAATAATCTAATTTGGTAAAAATAAAATAGGACTAAAGTATTTCCTAACTATAAAACTAAACTTTTACAAAGTCTTTTAAATAACACAAATATTTCCTTAAAATGTAATAATACTAATACTTTTAAATAATTTAAAGTGCATTAAAATATTGTAAGTTTGAAGAATAAAATAAAAAATTAATAACATGGCGAAATATTTTTTGTGATACTATAGATTTTTAACTTTTAACTAAATAAAATTGAAATCCTAGATTTTTAACTCTTGACTAAATAAAATTGAAATCCCAAAAATAATCTAATTTCATAAAATAAAATGTGTAGAACCCTAACCCTAGTTGGGTGTGGATAGATTTGAAATGTCTGCCTAAAATATTAAAATGTAATAATATTGAATACTATTACAATTTAAAATGCATTAAAATATTGTAAGTTTGAAGAATAATTACATAATATAATAACAGTGTGGCCTAAGATATTAAAATGTAATAATATTGAATACTATTACAATTTAAAATGCATTAAAATATTGTAAGTTTGAAGAATAATTACATAATATAATAACAATAACATATTCATATTTACATCACTACAGTATTTTATCTTAGTCATAATAATAGTAAATATAGTTAATAAAATCTTAAAAATATAATGTACTACTTTTCCCTTTTTTATTTGATTTGATAAAACCCTAATAAAATATAAAATATAGTTATAAAATATTATTAAACATAAATAAAATAATATATTAACTACCACTCCCTTTTCATAATGCAATATTACTGCCATTACTGTAATGGATGCGCATTAAAGAAAAATAATTTTTCAATTTGTTATAATATTTGCATCTATACAATAGCAATAGCTAAAAATATTTTTTAAATAGAAAAACTATTTCAGTTCTCAGCAAAAAGAATTATTAATAACTAGTTAAGAACATGCCTCCTAGTTTCCTTGGCACAAGCTCATTACCTGGAGTGAATTTATTTTATGGCGTGAAAAAATTCTCAAAGCACTATAATGTTCACATACAAAAGACTATCGGCTTAGGATTTGTTATTTGAAGCATTCAAAAACCCTAAAGATTTAAATGTCAAGATTAAAAACAAAAACCAAGGCCATCAAATATTAAAGTTTGATATTTTAAAATAAACAACACAAAGTAACAATCCATGGATTGAAGATTTAATGATCAAAAAACTATTGTAAATAAATAACAACCACTGCACCAACCCAAATCAATTGAAAAACCTGCACAAGCACAAGGGAATAGATAAAATCTAATTTAATATACTATAAACTATAAAAGAGTTATAGCAAAAGACAATGATACTGCTGGATAAAGGGGCTAAAAGCTCGTGAACTAAAAAACAATTTTATAAAAATTCAAATTTTTTTACAACACCTACAAATGGAGATATCTCCATGTACCAAAACCTGCATATAACTCGGTAGATTGTCATCGCCATAATTTTGATTTGGGAAATGTAGGGTATTTATAAAATTTTGGAGTAAAAGCGGTTTGGGTAGTTGAACGGTAATAGTTAGGTGAACTCACCGGTTTTTAATATTTTCAATTTGTTACGAATAGGTTTTGATTTAGGTTTTTAGGTTTGTAAATAATAAATTAAATTTGTTAATTTCAATTTAATATTTACACTGGAAAGATTTAATTAAATACAACCAAAGTAACAAAATAGTCTTTAAACTCTTGTCACTATTATTTTATTAAAAAAATATTAGGGTGTATATTTAATATAATAGGAATTTGTTTCCTATGTATTAAATATTCAATGTTCATATTTTCACTTAAAATTTAAATATAAATTTTCAAAATTAAATATTAAATATTTAAATAATATAATAATAACGATTATAATGATTAAAGAATTAATTAATGTAATAATACTAATACTTTTATAATTTAAAATGCATTAAAATATTGTAAGTTTGAAGAATAAAATAAAAAATGTAATTAAATTCATGATACTGTAAATTTTAAAGTTTTGACTAAATAAAATTGAAATCCTAAGATTTTTAACTTTTGAGTAAATAAAATTGAAATCCCTAAAATAATCTAATTACATAAAATAAAATGTGTAACCCTAAAAACTAAATTAAAATTAAATTACTTTTAGCTAATGAAGCAAAAAATTAATCGCCATCCATTTAGGCATGACTTAACTAGTGGGAGACAAAATTTGTGTTCATAATTTGTTTATTTGCCACGTGCTCCCCTCAAACCAAAATTCTCTCTGCATTTATAGTTTTTTGTTGC
Source organism: Cunninghamia lanceolata (assembly GCA_027924645.1). Classification (NCBI taxonomy): domain Eukaryota; kingdom Viridiplantae; phylum Streptophyta; class Pinopsida; order Cupressales; family Cupressaceae; genus Cunninghamia; species Cunninghamia lanceolata. Next base: position 2,451,587 of record BSBN01001720.1, on the reverse strand, counting down.
ACTTTGCAGAGAAGAGGTCATTTTTTTGCAGCCAATGACAATACAAATAAATCATTTATCATGTTGACATAGGAAAAGTACAAATTTAAATCAAATTTGTCCAGCAAGAAAAATAATCCTATCTTTTGATTGGTTTGCAATCAATAGATTAATAACTAGATAAGTGTGAATGCATTACAATAGTACCAGGGGAAGGCAGGTACTAATAAGAAACTTAAAAAATATTAATTAATTTTTAAATATATTTATTTTATTTTAAAATAAATATTAAGATAAGAAACTTAACAAATACTAATTATTTTAAAAATATTAAAAAAATTGAAGGATTTATAAATCACCACTTCATCAGTGATTAGAGACATCCATGAACTAAAACTCTCTTATCAGCAAAAAGTGGCTTTTGTGAACTTTCTAAAATCCTTAAATAATTGTCTTATCGGCTAATCCAAAGAACTAGGTACTCCATGATCAGCATAACTTGGTGGTTCGAATGTGTTTAACACACTCAAGAAACTGGTGATTTGATGTTTTCATGAACTTTGGGACTAATGGTTAACTCAACTTGTAATGCCCCTCACTTTTGGATTGTGACAGTTGATAGTTTTTCTATTGCACTTAGACAGTTTTGAGACATATGGTTGATACACTTATGGTTTATGCTTATTATGATCATGATGGACTATGTTTGACTGATGTGGTTTTGACATGTGTTATGAGTTTTATGATGACATTATTGATATTATAGTTTATGATGTGTTTGACATGATCAGTAATGGTTAGATATTATCATGCTTTATGTGATTTGTTGATATTTGATTTATAGTTAGAGGTGGTTATGTTATTGTCATGCTTTTAGAGAAGGGACAATGTAGTATTGCTCATTCTGAGCACCCTACTACGCTACGACTCCCTAACTCTGTGTGTGTGTTATATATGTATATACTCGAATGCAACATATCATTTTGATGCAGGTTGTAGGTACTAGGCATCGACTCCACCTGACTTAGTAGGTTTGAGCATGCCCTTACACCAACGGATACTATTGATGGGAGATAACATGGGGTTTCTCTAGGTCAGTCTTCATTTTCAGGTTGTGGTCGTGAGTCTTGATGTCACTCTATGGTCCTTGCCTTGGGTATGGTCATCATTGGTATGCAATTGTCTTGTTTGTATTTGTTGGTTTTAGTCTATGTGAAATGATTGGAAATGAATTATTATTATAACAATAATGATATTAATAAGTTAAATATAAAACTATTTTCTTAGTCGTAAATGAACAAAGTAAATTGGAAAATAATGGAAAATATTTTAATTAAGAATTAAATTAATATCTTTAATAATTAATCATAATGATATTTGTCATAAGTAAATAATACTATATTATTGTTGGAATTGTATTTGGTTTAACGGGGAAGATATTGTTAGTTAATAATTATTGTCGGGTGAATGCTATATTAAATTTCTGAGTTGGGAATGTCTATGGAAAAGAAAATTTTATTGCATGCTATGTTGGGGAGATAATGGGATTCTGGAATGGATTCAGGGGGTGGGAACTTAATGAATTATGACTATTTTTGGTTTATGAAAGTTATTTGTGAAAAAAGCTTTCAGGGTGGGGAGATAGATAGAAATTTGGGGAGATTAGAGGGGAAGCTGAAGAATTTGGGGAGGAGAAGGATCGATTTCCAGGTATGTTTTATTTTGGTATAATTGAATGAATGCTATATGTTCCCTCTAGTGTCAATTTTGAATTAGTGTGTTTTGAAGATTGTTCAAGACATTTTGTCACTTTATTCATGTTCGGTCTCCCTGCAATTCTTTCACTTTGCTCTGTAATGAAATTGATTGTTATTGGCTATTATCTCCATGGCTTTGAACTTATTTCTGTATTCTTTTCGTAGATCAAATCCCATCTCTAGTGTAATAAGTCGATTAATTCCTTCAAAATTCCAATAAAGTTAAGCTAATGTTTCTTCTGGCCGATCTTTCAACATTTTAGAACCTTCAAATCTGCCTTCCAAGACTCATCTTACCTGGTGTTAATCCTAAGGTTAGCTGATCGGCTTTTGTGGGAATGCCAGTCCTTGTTCCCTCAAATCGTTGCTTGTGGATTTTATTCTTGATTCTCACCTTTTCTAAACCTTGAAACTCCTCTGCCTTAGTGGCGTGCATTACTTATCATTGTTAATTTCTTATCCATTTGTTTGGCAGGCCGTTGACCATTATTTTCAAACAAGTCTTGATGCATCGTTGTTTCCATTTTATTTCAACCTCATCTAACTTTTCCTTGCCTGAAGCTTTTTGTTGGGTCTAATCATATTGCTGACGTCAACTACCTGAGGAACGTTGCCCTTGCCCAGTCTTGATCTACTATTCTCTTTCCTCCCCCTCTTAGATCACATTCCTGGCAGGTCGCTATCTGTAGCTAGCAATGAGTTGCTGAAAGAACTTTCAATTGTTTTTCTCTTTAGGAATTTGTCCTACCACGCCGAACACTACTGGATATTGAAGACCGTTGCATCTTGTGTTTTATCTTTTTCTTCCTGATGTATTGTATATGACCTCATTTTATTCTCTGAAGTTTGTCTTCTCTAATGTCTTCAGCTAGTTGCCTGTAGGCCAAAACATCTGTACTCTTCAATCAAATTCTAGATTTATGTTGCTGAAGCTAATAATCTCTATTTACTTCTATCTTGACTCTGCCAATTAGCAGTTTGTTAAGTGTTGAATTTTTTAGAATGCAGTGATATTTAGAGAGTCTGATTAGAAAAATGCTATTTTTTTAACTTCATATAATCTGGTAGTATCTTTTATTTGATGAAAACAAAAAAAAGATTTGATATGATTTTATAAGTTGAGGGTAATATAGTTATTACTAAACACTAGTCAGTTAGTTTAAATATGCTTTTAAGCACATCCATGAAAATATAGTATCTGATGATAATTTGTTCTATGACATATATACATTCTTATTTTAACCTATGTTGGCATTTGGATTTGGGTAAATTTAGTAATTTATGATTTATGGTTATGTAGGTTAAGAGAAGATTAGCTTATTAATTAGTATCTTAATAAAATTATTATTTCTTTTTGTCAGTGTGTTTCAAAACATCTTTTGGAAATCCATGATTAAATGTTGTAAATAGTTTGAAGGGTGGTTTAATGATTAAGTTTTGTCCTATATTAATATGGAAATAGGTCCATTGTACTGAAATTGGATCTTACAGTTATGTTTTTTCAAGCTTGAGTGTAAAGTGAGGTTTCTATTGAGGAGTCATGATCTCTAATTCCATTATCGTGGAATGGACTTTTGAATAGTAATATTTTGTTTCAATTTACCCAACTCTAGAGGTTTGGTTACTTGGGTTCCAGTGCAACATTGTGACATGTTGTCTTAATTGTTTTGCTTTTGATATGAAATTTTAAAGTGGATCAGGGGAAAATTGTTGTTTGAGTATTGGATTTGAAATTGACTATGTAATGTATTGTTATGCAAGAGGTTAGATGCCTTGCAGTCTCTTTTCCATGCATGACATTTTGGATGGTTTCTATTTAGGGGTTTCTAGTTGCATGTAGGACAGTGGCTTTCATGGTGGGGTTAGGGCCCAAAGTGGCTACCTGGATAACCCCATGGAAGTTGTAATCAAGTGATAACATAATAATTAATCTAGGTGGGTTGGGTAGTAATCACATAACAAGATAAGTTTGATGCCTCACCCATGCCTTTAGTTCTCTCACAGGCTAAGGATGTTATGAGAAGGCCTGGTTGGCAAGATTGATCTCCTTGTCTCCATGAGAGGATGTGTCGGTTCCGCATGTGTCACCCTATGGGGTTGGTATCTAGAGAGAGAGGCTACCAGGATAACCATAGATGGGGGCCGGTTTCTAGAGAAAGATAGCCTGGATAACCCATGCTAGGACCATGCGATGACACTCTCCCTACTATAGCTTAGTTACTCCCTTTATGTTATCCTTTGTTGTTTCCTTTGGAGTATTGTCTTGTCTTGATGATTTGTGTTGTCTTGAGGATCTGTGTTATCTATGTCGAGTTTGTATCTGCTTACTTGTATTCCTTGACTTAGTGGAACCTCATCGTTATCTCCTAGCTCGAGGGGTGGACCTTAGGGTTTGACATGGTTGGGTGGAAGAGCTTAATCCATTGGGTTTTTCTTGGTCATGATCACTGCAGACGTGTTTCCAGTTCTAGATTTGTACTTGCATCCTCAGAGCTGTATTATATTGTCAAAATTGTATAATCTTGTTGTATATATAAACTAATGTGAGTCAGAAATGAATCTTGTAACCATGTAATCTTTTATTTGATCTATTTTAACTATTCATATCTTGTAAATGATTAATGTAATCTTCTTTTGTCATATCAAAATGTATATTACTTGTGTTGTTATGAATTTATGTTCATTTGATGCAGTTATGTTCCCTAGAGATGTTAGTTGATCATCTTGTTTAAATGCTGTAAATAGTGTTAATTATATCTAGTGTTAATGCATTTACTTGCTTAAAAAAAAAATCTGTAATTTCTTCTCTTGTTAGCTTAACTCTCTAGGGTTGCATGACGGGGCATCCCATTTGGTATCAAAGCCAGGTTTAAACACTGGGTACTCTGGCTATAACTGAGCCCATTATGTGACCTAGTGCTTAAACTCTGGAGATTAACTTTCATCCCTATCATTTTCCTCTCTCTGTGTAATTAATTATCCTTTGGTTTTGTAGGTATATGCCTAAAGGTAGAGGTCAATGTCATGGTAGAGGTGGTGGCGGTACACCTCTTCCGAGTTCTCCTATGAGAGTACCCATGAAGGCGGGGCTCAGAATATGGAAGGACAGGGTCAACCTGAGGGAGCCCAGTTGCGATAGTTACTTGAGGAGGTAGAGTAGCCTAGAGGGGGACAGGAAGTAGACCAGCCACAAGCTAGGGAAAGAGAGATCACCTAGGTGGAGAGAATTGATAGCTGAGAAGGAGGCAACTTTAGCCAATCATATGAGAGATCTTTTTAGGGCATGCCCTCCCACCTTTGATGGAGCTGGTAGTGGTCTTGAGGTAGAGACCTAGTTACTGGATATAGGTAGGTGTTTCACCATGCATCCATATGGTAGCAACACCAAGGCTAGATGTGCTATTCTACATCTCATAGGTTTTGCTTCGACTTGGTGGCGTTTAGAGGAACAGATGTTGCACTTGGATATTAGCATAGTTTCTTGGGAGTTGTTCTTAGAGAGCTTCAGAGCCTATTTCCTATCTAATCATTGGAGATAGCGTCATGCAGATGAGTTCCATGAGTTGAGGCAGATGGCCATGTTAGTTGAGTAGTATGAGCGTAGATTCTATGAGCTCAAGTAGTATGCAAGCATCAGAGATGATGAGACTATGTTAGTGCAGCATTTTATCAGGGGCTTAAATGCCTGAATCAGTGGAGGGGTTCGTGTCTTCGAGCCCAAGACTATGGAGATAGCAGTAGAGAAAGCCCATTTGGTGGAGGAGAATTTGACTATGGCACTTGGAGGGCATACAAGTGTGCATATTGCTAGTGCATCTTCTGTAGGATTTGGTTCTCGTGGTGGTCATACTCAGGGATCAGGATCTCATCCACCCTCAAAGGGTGGACAATGGCAGTAGTACTCTCAGGCCATACCAAGAACTCAGCCTCAGCAGGGTATCAGATTTCAAAATAAAAAGAATCAGAGTTGGTAGCGTTCTAGGCAGGATCATGTTGATCACCCTGCTTAGAGCTCATAGTCTGCAGTGGGCAGGGGTAGTTTCCAGCAGTCTAATGCTTTTTAGGGTGGCAATGGTTTTGGTAGAGGCACAGGGTGCTTCTCTTGCGGCTAATAGGGCCATATTGCTAGACAGTGTCCTTAAAGGAATGCTTCAGGTTTTGGTCATAGGCCAGCAGCTTCAGAGCTGATGATAGGTGATGCAGGGAAGTCACACAAAGTTTTTGCAGTGGTAGATAACCTCCAAGTAGAGAATCAGGGCAATGTGGTGGAGACTTCTGGTTTCAAGCGAGGTATTGGTTTTTTTGTTCTCTTTGATTCCAGTGCTTCTGATTTGTTCATTTCTCCTTCTCTTGTGGAGCATTGTGGTTTAGTGGCAAAAAAGTAGGATGATAGGTGGCAGGTTGAGTTAGCTTTGAGGCTAAGGTCGCAATTGAGTCTCTAGTGCGTGGTTGTGTGTTGAGGATTGGCTCTCTATCTTCTACAGTAGACCTTCGCATCCTACCCCTTGGTTCATATGATATAGTTTTGGGTATGGATTGGTTAGAGGCCCATCAGGCAGTGATCAATTGTCGGCGTAAGTCTATCAAATGTGTAGATGATTCTGGTAGAGAAGTGGAGGTAGTGGGTATCTAGAGACCTATTTCCCTACGTATGATCTCTGCTATGTAGCTTAAAAGATGCATGCATCAGGGATGTCAGCTCTTTGTAGTGACAGTTAATGACTTGGAGATGGAGGAGAGTCAAGAGACATCTCTTGACGATCACCCACTTCTGAGAGAGTATATTGATGATTTTCCTTCCAAGATTCTGGGGATGCCACCTAAGCATGACATCAACTTCAGGATTGATCTTGTTCCCGGCGTAGAGCCTATTTCACGAGCTCCATACAGGATGACCACTCAAGAGCTTAAAGAGCTTTGTTTGCAGTTGGAGGAGTTGTTATCCAAGGGATTCATTCGACCCAGTGTTATTCCTTGGGGAGCACCTATGATCTTTGTGAAGAAGAAGGATGGATCTCTATAGCTGTGTATCGACTATCGATAGCTCAATAAGGTGACAGTGAAGAATAGGTACCCCTTGCCTCGGATTCATGATCTGTTTGACCAGATTAAGGGAACTAAGGTGTTTTAAAAATGGACCTTAAGTCAGGATATCATTAGTTGTGGATTTTTGAGGCGGACATTCATAAAACAACATTTTGTACCTGTTATGGCCATTATGAGTTTACAGTTGTACCATTCGGGTTGATGAATGCACCTTTGGTTTTCATGAGCTTGATGAATGGTGTTTTTCACACTTATCTTGACAAGTTTGTCCTTGTGTTTCTGGATGATATTTTGATTTATTCGAGGACTATGGAGGAGCATGAGGAGCATTTGCGTCAGGTGTTGCAGTGTCTAAGAGAAAATTAGCTTTATGCTAATTTGTCGAAATATGAATTCTTTCGGACAGAGGTGAAGTATTTGGGTCATGTCATTTCTGGAGAGGGTATTGCAGTGGATCCTTTGAAGATCCAAGCTATTATGGATTAGCCTGCACCTACTAATGTTTTGGAGGTTCATAGTTTTATGGGTTTGGCAGGCTATTATCACCATTTTATTATGGGTTTTTTGAGGATTGCTCACCCTATTACTTCTCTTCAGAGGAAAGGGAAGAATTTTGTTTGGTCAAAGTAGTGTCAGATAGCTTTTCAGACCCTTAAGGAGTAGTTCACCAGTGCACCTATTCTAGCAATTTCAGATCCTACCGGGGACTTTGTTGTGTGTACAGATGCTTCTTTGGAGGGTTTAGGAGCAGTTTTGATGAAGGATGGTCGCGTGATTGCCTATGATTCTCATAAACTCAAGGATCATGAATTGAACTATCCCACTCATGATCTAGAGTTATCCGTAGTTGTGTATGCCTTGGTGAGGTGGAGGCTTTTTCTTTTAGGGCATCGGTTTGAGCTGCACAGTGATCATCATAGTTTATAGTATATTTTTACACAGCAAAACTTGAATGAAAGGTAGAGATGATGGATGGAGTTATTGTGCGAGTATGACTTTGAGGTTAAGTATATTCAGGGAAAAGAGAATGTTGTGGTAGATGCTCTTAGTCATCGGAGGCATGATTTCAATAGTCACTCTCATAGTTGATTTGAGAGGTCAGATTCTTGCAGCACTTCCTACTGACAGTTGGTATCAGGAGCTGAAGTTTTAGGTTGAGTCAGGTAGACCTTTGGAGGGTAGATTTTCCAGTTACTCTCTTGAGTTAGATGGTCTTATGCGACATTTGGGTCGTATTTATGTTCCTAGTTCGAAGGGTCTTCGTACCCTAGTTATGTCAGAGGCACATCAGGCACCCTACTCTACTCATCCAAGTGTCAAGAAGATGCATGCAGATCTTCACCAGTTGTACTTTTGGAGTGGTATGAAGTGAAATATTGCTAATTTTGTGTTGGGATGTCTTGAGTGTTAGAGGGTGAAGGCAGAGCACTAGCATCGTATAGGTCTTTTGCAGTCTCATCTTGTTCTAGAATGGAAATGGGACATCATTTGGATAGATTTCATAGTTGGATTTCCAGTATCCTCCTGTTGACATGATTCTATTATGGTCACTATGGATAGGTTGACGAAGATAGCTCACTTCTCTCCTGTCCGTTCATCTTATAATGCTTCTATGGTGGCCAGAGTGTTCATGGAGGACATAGTAAGACTTCATGGGATTCCTCGTAGGATCATCTCTGATAGGGATCCAGTGTTTACTTCAGCCCTTTGGACTTCTCTACAGTATGCCTTGGGGACACAGCTGAACTTTAGTTCAGCATACCATCTAGAGACTGATGGTCAGACTGAGAGGGTTAATCAGGTTCTCGAAGATATGATTAGGATGTATGTGATTGATCAGCAAAGCCGTTGGGAGGACTATTTGTATTTGGTGGAGTTTTCTTATAATAAAGGATATCACAGTTCTATCAGCATGTCTCCATTTTAGGATTTGTATGGTCATCCTTGTCAGACCCCTCTAAGTTGGGATTGTCTTGAGGATAGAGTCCTTTTAGGACTGGATATGCTTAGAGATATGGACCAGCAGGTCAAGCAGATTAGAGAGCATTTGGTGGTAGTGTAGGATAGGTAAAAGAAGTATGCAGATGCTCATAGGGTCGATCAGAAGTTTTCAGTTGGGGATCCAGTGTTCTTGCGTGTGCATCCGCGAAAGAGTCTGATCCGTTGCGGAAAAGGCTCTAAGCTAGCACCGCGCTTTGTTTGACCTTTTGAGGTGTTGGAGAGGATTGGTCCATTCACTTATCATCTTGATTTACTACCTAGCCTTTCACACATCCATGATATGTTTCATGTTTCTGTACTTAGACCTTGCTACCCAGATATTGCTCATGTTCTTGATTGGCCTGCTCAACAGGTAGAGGACGGGCAGCTGGATTTGGAGCCCGTAGGCATTCTGCAGCAAAGGAGACTTGATCTCAGGGGCAGAGATGTGGAACAGGTCACGGTCTAGTAGGATCCTAATGATGAGACTTCTATTACCTAGGAGGATGCTTCTAGGATGCGAGAGTTATACCCTTAATTATTTGCAGGCTTCCAGGAGTAAGCCTAATTCTAGGGGGGAGGATGTAATGCCCCTCATTTTTGGCTTATGACAGTTGGTAGTTTTTCTATTACACTTAGACAGTTTTGAGACATATGGTTGATAGACTTATGGTTTATGCTTATTAAGATCATGATGGACTATGTTTGACTGATGTGGTTTTGACATGTGTTATGAGTTTTATGATGACATTATTGATATTACAGTTTATGATGTGTTTGACATGATTAGTAATGGTTAGATATTATCATGCTTTATGTGATTTGTTGATATTTGAATATACTTGTGTGTTATATATGTATATACTTGAATGCAACATATCATTTTGATGTAGGCTACAGGTACCAGGCATCGACTCCACTTGACTTAGCAAGTTTAAGCATGCCCTTACACCAATGGATAATGTTGATGGGAGATAACATGGAGTTTCTCTAGGTCAGTCTCCATTTCTAGGTTGTGGTCGCGAGTCTTGATGTCACTCTAAGGTCCTTGCCTTGGGTATGGTCGTCATTGGTATACAATTGTCTTGTTTGTATTTGTTGGTTTTAGTCTATGTGAAATGATTGGAAATGAATTATTATAATAATAATAATGATATTAATAAGTTAAATATAAAATTATTTTCTTAGTCATAAATTAATAATGTAAATGATTCTATTATGGTCACTATGGATAGGTTGACGAAGATAGCTCACTTCTCTCCTGTCCGTTCATCTTATAATGCTTCTATGGTGGCCAGAGTGTTCATGGAGGACATAGTAAGACTTCATGGGATTCCTCGTAGGATCATCTCCGATAGGGATCCAGTGTTTACTTCAGCCCTTTGGACTTCTCTACAGTATGCCTTGGGGACACAGCTGAACTTTAGTTCAGCATACCATCTAGAGACTGATGGTCAGACTGAGAGGGTTAATCAGGTTCTCGAAGATATGATTAGGATGTATGTGATTGATCAGCAAAGCCGTTGGGAGGACTATTTGTATTTGGTGGAGTTTGCTTATAATAAAGGATATCACAGTTCTATCAGCATGTCTCCATTTCAGGATTTGTATGGTCATCCTTGTCAGACCCCTCTAAGTTGGGATTGTCTTGAGGATAGAGTCCTTTTAGGACTGGATATGCTTAGAGATATGGACCAACAGGTCAAGCAGATTAGAGAGCATTTGGTGGTAGTGTAGGATAGGTAAAAGAAGTATGCAGATGCTCATAGGGTCGATCAGAAGTTTTCAGTTGGGGATCCAGTGTTCTTGCGTGTGCATCCGCGAAAGAGTCTGATCCGTTGCGGAAAAGGCTCTAAGCTAGCACCGCGCTTTGTTTGACCTTTTGAGGTGTTGGAGAGGATTGGTCCATTCACTTATCATCTTGATTTACTACCTAGCCTTTCACACATCCATGATATGTTTCATGTTTCTGTACTTAGACCTTGCTACCCAGATATTGCTCATGTTCTTGATTGGCCTGCTCAACAGGTAGAGGACGGGCAGCTGGATTTGGAGCCCGTAGGCATTCTGCAGCAAAGGAGACTTGATCTCAGGGGCAGAGATGTGGAACAGGTCACAGTCTAGTAGGATCCTAATGATGAGACTTCTATTACCTAGGAGGATGCTTCTAGGATGCGAGAGTTATACCCTTAATTATTTGCAGGCTTCCAGGAGTAAGCCTAATTCTAGGGGGGAGGATGTAATGCCCCTCATTTTTGGCTTATGACAGTTGGTAGTTTTTCTATTGCACTTAGACAGTTTTGAGACATATGGTTGATAGACTTATGGTTTATGCTTATTAAGATCATGATGGACTATGTTTGACTGATGTGGTTTTGACATGTGTTATGAGTTTTATGATGACATTATTGATATTATAGTTTATGATGTGTTTGACATGATTAGTAATGGTTAGATATTATCATGCTTTATGTGATTTGTTGATATTTGAATATACTTGTGTGTTATATATGTATATACTTGAATGCAACATATCATTTTGATGTAGGCTACAGGTACCAGGCATCGACTCCACTTGACTTAGCAAGTTTAAGCATGCCCTTACACCAATGGATAATGTTGATGGGAGATAACATGGAGTTTCTCTAGGTCAGTCTCCATTTCTAGGTTGTGGTCGCGAGTCTTGATGTCACTCTAAGGTCCTTGCCTTGGGTATGGTCGTCATTGGTATGCAATTGTCTTGTTTGTATTTGTTGGTTTTAGTCTATGTGAAATGATTGGAAATGAATTATTATAATAATAATAATGATATTAATAAGTTAAATATAAAATTATTTTCTTAGTCGTAAATTAATAATGTAAATTGGGAAATAATGTAAAATACTTTAATTAAGATAGCTTTAATAATTAATCATAATGATATTTGTCATAAGTAAATAATACTATATTATTGTTGGAATTGTATTTGGTTTAATGGGGAAGATATTGTTAGTTAATAATTATTGTCGGGTGAGTGTTGTATTAAATTTTTGAGTTGGGAATCTCTCTGGAAAATAAAATTTTATTGCATGCTATGTTGGGGAGATAATAGGATTCTAGAACGGATTCGGGGGGTTGGGAAATTAATGAATTGTGACTTTTTTTTGTTTATGAAAGTTATTTGTGAAAAAAGATTTCAGGGTGGGGAGATAGACAGAAATTTAGGGAGATTAGAGGGGAAGCAGAAGAATTTGGGGAGGAGAAGGATCAATTTCTGGGTATGTTTTATTTCGGTATAATTGAATGAATGTTATCTGTGCTTTTTTTTTAACCATTCTTTCCCTCTTGTGTCGATTTTGAATTAGTGTGTTTTAGAGATTGTTGAAGACATTTTGTCACTTTATTCATGTTTGGTCTCCCTGCAATTCTTTCACTTTGCTTTGCAATTAAATTGATTGTTATTGGCTGTTATCTCCATGGCTCTGAACTTATTTCTGCATTCTTTTCATAGACTAAATCCCATCTCTGGTGTAATAAGTCGATTAATTCCTTCAAAATTCCAATAAAGTTAAGCTAATGTTTCTTCTGGCCAATCTTTCAACATTTTAGAACCTTCAAATCTGCCTTCCAAGACTCATCTTACCTGGTGTTAATCCTAAGGTTAGCTAATCGGCTTTTGTGGGAACTCCAGTCCTTGCTCCCTCAAATCGTTGCTTATGGATTTTATTCCTGATTCTCACCTTTTCTAAACCTTGAAACTCCTCTACCTTAGCGGTGCGCATTGCTTGCATTTGTTAATTTCTTATCCATTTGTTTGGCAGGCCATTGACCATTATTTTCAAACAAGTCTTTATGCATCGTTGTTTCCATTTTATTTCAACCTCATCTAACTTTTCCTTTCCTGAAGGTTTTTATTTGGTTTGATCATATTGCTGATGTGAACTACCTAAGGAATGTCGCCCTTAACCAGTCTTGATCTACTATTCTCTTTCCTCCCCCTCTTAGATCGCATTCTTGGTAGGTCGCTATCTATAGCTAGCAACGAGTTGCTAAAAGAACTTTCAACTATTTTTCTCTTTAGTAATTTGTCCTAGCATGCCGAATGCCGCTGGATATTGAAGACTGTTGGATCTTCTGACTTGTTTGTTTCTTCCTGACATTTTGCATATGACCTTGTTTTATCTCTGAAGTTTGTCTTCTCTAATGTCTTCAACTAGCTGCCCATACGCCAAAACCTCTATACTCTTCAATCAAATTCCAGATTTATGTTGCTGAAGCTAATAATCTCTATTTACTTCTATTTTGACTCTGCCAGTTATCCATTTGTTAAGTGTTGAATTTTTTAGAATGCACTGATATATAGAGAGTCTGATTAGAAAAATGCTATTTTTTTAATTTCATATAATCTGGCAGTATCTTTTATTTGATGAAAATAAAAAAAGTTTTGATATGATTTTATAAGTTGATGATAATATAGTTATTACTAAACATGAGTCAAGAAGTTGAAATCATGCTTTTAAGCATATCGACGAAAATATAGTATCTGATGATAATTTGTTCTATGACATATATATATTCTTATTTTAACCTATGTTGGCATTTGGCTTTGGGTAAATTTAGTAAGTTATGATTTATGGTGATGTAGGTTAAGAGAAGATTAGCTTATTAATTAGTATCTTAATAAAATTATGATTTCTTTTTGTCAGTGTGTTTCAAAATATCTTTCAAAAATCCATAATTAAATGTTGTAAATAGTTTGAAGGGTGGTTTAGTGATTAAGTTTTATCCTTGAATTTTATATATCTTCCTTCTGGTAGAATTCAGAGGCAACTGATGTCTATTAATGTGGAAATAGGTCCACTGTACTGAAATCGGATCTTACAGTTATGTTTCGTCAAGGCTGAGTGTAATGCGAGGTTTCTATTGAGGTGTCATGATCTTTAATTCCAATATCGTGGAATGGAATTTTGAATAGTAATATTTTGTTTCAATTTACCCAACTCCAGAGGTTTGGTTACTTGGGTTCCATTGCAACATTGTGACATGTCATTTTAATTGTTTTGCTTTCAATATGAGATTTTGAAGTGGATCAGGGGAAAATTGTTGTTTGAGTATTGGATTTGAAATTGACTGTGTAATGTATTTGTATGCAAGAGGTTAGATGCCTTTCAGTCTCTTTTCCATGCATGACATTTTGGATGGTTTATGTTTAGGGGTTTCTAGTTGCATTTAGGAGAGTGGCTTTCATGGTGGGGTTGGTACCCAAAGTGGCTGCCTGGATAACCCCATGGAAGTTGTAATCAAGTGATAACATAATAATTAATCTAGGTGAGGATCCGCAGGAGTGGCCTGTGGGTGGTTCTGATGAGGATCATGCTGCTTTGTGTAAGGTCTTGGAGGGCAGGCTTTGCAGCTCTCTAAATGAGAGGGACAAGTTGGCTTGGAGTCCTAGCCCAAAAGGTAATTATACTATTGCTCAAGGTTATGCTGTGCTTGATAGGAATTTACATGGTCCTGCTGAGGTGCCCTAGTGGAGGAAGGTTTGGAACAACTTTTCTTGGCCCAAATGTAACTTCTTTTTATGGTTGGTTGCCCAGAGGAAATGTCTCACTTGGGAGAATCTTCACAAACGGGGGTTTCAGGGACCTTCCATTTGTTTTCTTTGTTTGTGCAGTGAAGAATGTTATTCCCACTTGTTCTTTGACTGCCCCTTTTCTCATGAGATTTGGCATAGATGGTGGGAGGCTTGGCATCATGGTTGCATTCATGCTTCCTCTCTTATGGAGTTTTGGGAGAGTCTGGGCAGGCCTCCTGTGAAGACGCCTTTTCTCCAGGTGGCCTAGATCATTGGGCCTATTTTCATTCTTTGGAACCTTTGGCTGGAAAGGAACCGTAGAGTTTTTTGTGATTCCAGATTAGATAGTGGTCAACTATGGACAAAGATTATCAGTAGGCTTCAGGAGACTATTTCTGCTAAATGTGATATGTCTGAAAGTATTGATCCTGGGGATGTTGCGGTTGTGCGGGATCTGAGCCTGGGTGTTAATAGTAGGGGTTGCACTGCTGGTATTATGCCCCGTCGTGTCAAGAAACAGATCTGTCATGATGGGAAGTGGGCACCTCCTCCAGATGGGGTCTTGAAGATTAATACTGATGGATCTTCTCGTGGGAATCCTTGGCATGCTAGTATTGGGGGTATTGGTAGAAGTAAAGATGGTGATGTTGTTTTTTGCTTCTCTGTCTACAAAGGGTATTACTCTAATAACCTAATGGAGGCCCTTGCTATTAAGATTGCTGTTGAGCAGGGTTGCTCTCTTGGCTGGAGGAGGATTATCTGTGAGTCTGACTCTCAGATTGTTGTGGATATGTTGAACAACCAGAGATTGGATGGTGTTAGTTGGCATTTAGCTTCGATGGTTAAATAGATTTCAGTTCCTTGGAATCTGTCTCTTTCTATCACATCCCTAGAGAATGGAATAGCGTGGCTGACTGCTTGGCAAAGTGGGCCTCGGAGAAAGGGGATGGTTGGGATATCAGTGGTAGGGATGAGTTACCTTCTGATTATCTGGGATTTTAGAGAGAGTTTTATTGGAAGACAGGACTATGTAGTGTTGTTGTTTGGTTTGTTGGCTGTTCTCCGTTTTATTGAGCCTGTGGCTCTTGCCTTATATCTCAATTTGGATTGAATAATTTTTTTTGCCCTTATAATATATATATATATAAAATCTAGGTGGGTTGGGTAGTAATCACATAACAAGATAAGTTTGATGCCTCACCCATGCCTCTAGTGCTCTCACAGGTTAAGGATGGGATGAGAAGGCCTGGTTGGCAAGATCGACCTCCTTTTCTCCATGAGAGGATGTGTCAGTTCCGCATGTGTCACCCTATGGGGCCAGTGTCTAGAGAGAGAGACTGCAGGATAACCATAGACGGGGGCTAGTTTCTAGAGAGAGATAGCTTGGATAACCCATGCTAGGACTATGAGATGACACTCTCCCTATTGCAGCTTAGTTACTCCCTTTATGTTATCCTTTGTTGTTACCTCTGGAGTACTGTCTTGTCTTGATGATTTGTGTTGTCTTGATGATTTGTGTTGTCTTGAGGATCCGTGTTGTCTATGTCAAGTTTGTATCTATTTACTTGTATTCCGTGACTTAGTGGAACCTCATCGTTATCTCCTAGCTTGGGGGGTGGACCTTAGGGTTCCACATGGTTGGGTGGAAGAGCTTAATCCATTGGGATTTTCTTGGTCGTGATCACTATAGACATGTTTCCAGTTCCAGATTTGTACTTGCATCCTCAGAGCTGTATTATATTTTTAGAATTGTATAATCTTGTTGTTTATTGTAAACTGATGTAAATCAAACATGAATCTTGTAACCATGTAATCTTGTATTTGATCTTGTGTAACTGTTCATATCTTGTAAATAACTAATGTAATCTTCTTTTGTCGTATCAAAACATATATTACTTGTGTTGTTATGAATTTATGTTCATTTGATGCAGTTATGTTCCCTAGAGATATTAGTTGATCATCTTGTTTAAATTCTATAAATAGTGTTAATTATATCTAGTGTTAATGTATTTACTTGCTTCAAAAAAAAATCTGTAATTTCTTCTCCCGTTAGCCTAACTCTCTAGGGTTGCATGACGAGGCATCACACAACTAATGACCAGGCATGGTGTCATCATTTTATTAGTAAACCATGAAACTCATGAACCTAAAAGAGAAACTAGCAAGCAGATCCATTTAACATGCACATCAACCCTAGTACAACATATGCTACAATGGGGAACAATACATTTTACAATGCATTGTCATTGTGATTGTAATTAGTTTTTCTAATATCTTGTATTTGACTAGTTAATTTAGCTAATTACAATGTAATTTTAGTCTTATGAAAATCTTGTATTCAACTAGTTAATTTATCTAATTGGAATGCAATTTGTCTATACTAAAAAAGTTACAACTAAGACACATACTATATTTACAAAACTACAAGGGATGTACTGGCCACTTAGTGGCACTTGTTTTATAAGTGATACATGTTTTTCTTGTTTATTTATTTCAAATATCTAATCTTTTAATAGTTTAATTATGTCAAGAGGTTTATACAATGACATAAAAGTGCCTCATAAGTATGTTAATTCTTTTTTCTTAATATGTTAAAAAATTAGTGAAAGGACCTAAAGGTGCTATTGGCCAATTAATATTATTTTTAAGTGTTGTGAGTAGTTTTGGAGTGTGATAATGTAAGTGATTTTGGATGATTTTATAAGAAAGAAACAACTTTGAAAGTATTTTAATTTAATATTGATGATTTGTCATTAAAATATTTTCTTTAATTCATCATTTAGAAATTAATTATAAGATCATTTGAATTTTTTATGTTTTTTCTGAGAGTTATGTTTAACTATGTTCATAGATGAATGCCATAATATTTTCTTTGGCATTGTTTCTATGAGTGATTTTTCTTCCACATTAATTAAATAATTATTAATTATTTAATTAAGTTAATTTTTTCATATTAATTAAATAATTTACAATTATTTAATTAATCCTTTATTCTATTATACTATTAATTAAATAATTTATAATTATTTAATTAATTAAATCACAATCCAATATTAATTAAATAATTCAAATATTTATTTAATTAATCCAAATAACACCTTATCCTAAAATTCTTTCCTTTTTTAAGCTCGTGTGTATCTATTAAATAAAGTAATTAGATAATCCTCTCATTTTTTATCTTAACTTCTTTGAAATTTATTCTCTTTTAAAATAAAAAATCAAATCCCTTATATTTTTTTTTCAAATCTTATCTTCTGCTTGATTTATTTCCTCTCTTGTCAAATAAAGAAAAAAACAAATCTCTATCTCCAAAATCAAATCCCTATCTCTCCATCATAAAAAAATCTATAAATAAGCTCTTCTCCAAACCAAATAGGGGACTTCATCTAATACCAATTTATGCTAATTTCAAATTTATTCCTTTTTTTTCACTCATCAATGTTATACCATTAAGTTAAGCAAATCCATCAGAGCTTGGGTGCACTTCAATACGCTCGATCAATGAGGCAAATGTGCATTTGAGGGCAAGTGCAAAAAGATGAGGGGCCAAAAAGGGGTCTTAAGTGGCCATTTTTTTCCTGAAATCAGGAAATGCTGGCCTTGGATGAGAAATTGAGCATAGTTACACTCATAGTTTGGAGATGCAACCAAAACAATGTTTGTAGTACTCCGAGTCTACTTTCTAAACTACTATTTTTTAAAAAAATGGTATAGATTAAGGGGTTCAAAAGAGGGAGCCACAAAAATTGGTGTTGTTTCTGTCAAAAAAATATAACATAGCATGTTTTGTGGCTCCCTCAAAAAGTCAACTTTTTTTTGGTATTTTTAAAATCGCTTCAGTGAGAAATTAGCTAACAGCATCTAGTTTATGCCTAATTTTTCTAATAATTTTTTGATGAATATTTGATTTTTTACTAATTTTCAAAGTGGACATATCCTAAAAAATAGAATTTTGGTCATGCTACCCCTATAAATTTTGAAAACTAATTGAAAATCATTTTTTTCTTTTTTTAATATGTGTAGAATGGAGTCTAGTTTCTAAATATGCAATTTTTTTGAAATTTCAATGAATAGTTAATTTATAATGAAAAAAAGACCAAATAGTGGTTTTTGCCCAAAAACAGACACACAAACAAAAGAAATTAAAGATGAAAGGATTAACATTGTCAAAATGTGAAAAAAATCACATTTTCAAAGAGCTAAGAGAAAGCCTAACATTACCCAGGTGTTTGATTTGTTTGAGCTTGAAACATGTACAAATTTGAGGGTTAGCACGAACGAAATTATGTGAAATCTAGTAGAATATGGAAAAACACGTCTCTGGACATTGGGAAAGCACTCCAAGCCTTTGGGTTGGAAATCCAAAGCAAATCCCAAGCCCAAGGCTTGGATTCCCAAATAAAAACATAACGCGAGCACGTTATAATGCGCTCACGGTATGTTTTACTTTGCATTTTTCCTTTTCCACAAAAGTTTGTGCACTGTTTGTCATGTTTGACATAACACGCTCACGTTATGTCCCCCTTGAATTTTCTTATGTTCAAGGTTATTAATCATGTATGTATGTATGTATGTATGCCTATATGGATGTATGTATAGTGTCGAGGGTAGAGGAGGGTAGAGATGGGGGTGACCCAGATAGGGGAGGAGAGGGGTGGATAAGGATTGAGTGATTAAGGTTTAAGGTTGAGGGTTGAGGGTTTAGGGATAGGATTTAAAGTTTAGGGATAAGCGATTAGAGTTTAGGACCTTGAGGGATTAGGGTTTAGGGTTGAGGCTTTAGGGACAGCGTTTACAGTTGAGGGTAGAGGGATTAGGGATAGGGTTTAGGGTTGATAGTTTAGGGTTGAGGGATTAGGGTTTAAGGTATCCTTTTGAGGGTTGAGGGTTTAGGGATAGGGTTTAGGATTTAAGGTTTAAGGGTTGAGGGTTGAGGATTTAGGGATAGGGTTAATGGTTTAGGGATAAGGGATTAGGGTTTAGGGTTTAGGGATTAGGGTACCATAAATTATAATTAGGGATTAGGATTTATGGTTTAGGGACTAGGGATTAGGGTTTAGGGTTTAGGGATGTACAATTAAGGGGTACCATAAATAAATTGGAATTTAGGAAGGGTTGGGAAATTTTTTTGAATCATCATGGGTTGGAGATTAGAGATTTTGTTGTGTTCAAGTACATATCCAAGTCATAATTTAAGGTTAAGATATTTCAAAGAACAAGGTGTGTGAAAAACATCAATGCTCTTCGGCTTATGAATACCAACATCGATACAGATAAAGGATGCCCTTCTTCTAACAGAGTATGCAGATCAAGTCAATCGATGGGCAACAAGTTGTCGAATGAGTTGGTTTAATGGGCGTGCCTCCTTCTTCAAGGCCCAAGTGGGCAGGAGTGGGATGTACAATTAAGGGGTACCATAAATAAACTGGAATTTAGGCAGGGTTGGGAAAATTTTGTGAATCATCATGGGCTGGAGATTGGAGATTTTGTTGTGTTCAAGTACATATCCAAGTCATATTTTAAGGTTAAGCTATTTCAAAGAATAGGGTGTGTCAAAAATATCAATGTTCTTCAGCTTATGAATACCAACATTGATACAGATAAAAGATGCCCTTCATCTAACAGAGTATACAGTTCAAGTCAACCGATGGGTAGAAAGTTGTCAAATGAGTTGGTTTAATGGGTGTGCCTCTTTCTTCAAGGCCCAAGTGGACAGGAGTGGGATGTACAATTAAGGGGTACCATAAATAAACTGGAATTTAGGTAGGGTTGGGAAACTTTTGTGAATCATCATGGGCTGGAGATTGGAGATTTCGTTGTGTTCAAGTACATATCCAAGTCATATTTTAAGGTTAAGATATTTCAAAGAACGGGGTGTGTGAAAAATATCAATGCTCTTCAGCTTATGAATAACAACATTCATACAGATAAAAGATGTCATTCTTCTAATAGAGTATGCAGTTCAAGTCAACCAATGGGCAGCAAGTTGTCGAATGAGTTGGTTTAATGGGTGTGCCTCCTTCTTCAAGGCCCAGGTGGGCATGAGTGGGATGTACAATTAAGGGTACCATAAATAAACTATAATTTAGGCAGGGTTGGGAAAATTTTGTGAATCATCATGGGCTGGAGATTGGAGATTTCGTTGTGTTCAAGTACATATCCAAGTCATATTTTAAGGTTAAGATATTCAAATAATAGGGTGTGTGAAAAATATCAATACTCTTCAGCTTATGAATACCAACATTGATACAGATAAAATATGCCCTTCTTCTAACAGAGTATGCAGTTCAAGTCAACCGATGGGCAACAAGTTGTCGAATGAGTTGGTTTAATGGGCATGCCTCCTTCTTCAAGGCCCAGGTGGGCAGGAGTGGGATGTACAATTAAGGGGTACCATAAATAAAATAGAATTTAGGCAGGGTTGGGAAAATTTTGTGAATAATCATGGGCTGGAGATTGGAGATTTCGCTGTGTTTAAGTACATATCCAAGTCATATTTTAAGGTTAAGATATTTCAAAGAACAGGGTGTGTGAAAAATATCAATGCTCTTCAGCGTATGAATACCAACATTGATACAGATAAAAAATGCCCTTCTTCTAACAGAGGATGCAATTCAAGTCAACCAATGGGCAGCAAGTTGCTGATCTTGAATTGTTTTCTGATGAAGAAAACAATGATGTTGAAGCAATGGAAGAAAATCAAAATTGTAAGTCTAATTTAATTTATTTCAACTTTCAAAGACAGCATTTGAATTGTAGCTTTACCTAGAGGATTGGTATAATAAAAACTTTATTATGTTACAAGACTTTCTTTGAAGAACCCTGTACATTATGGACCCTATCATCTAGAAAAGCACATGACAGTGAACTCTGCCCCACCTTTCAAATCAGATATTTACCTTTCTATTCAATGAAAATGAAGTTACAGAATGTAAACTGACCATGCATACTAGTAAGATCAAATTCTCTGCAGAGAAGAGTGTCAAAAAGAATGGGTTTAATTGTAAGCTAACATAAGGCAAAGCAGTTTTGTTATTACATTTTGCTGAGGGATCTCTAATAGTCTAATATAATGCAGTCTTCTATAATATGAACATTTGCATTTGTGTGAATGGTAAGCTTTAATATAGTAGAGTATTAAATCAATGCAATCAGCTATTTATTGGGTTAAAATAACTTAGTTTTTGTAATGGTTTGGGAATGCAAGAGTTGCCAAAAATAGGTGAATGTCCTCTACAATTACCAAGAGAAAAAAGTTTAGGAGTTCTTGTGGATAGAGCTAGTAAACAAGGGGAGATTATTTGCCTGTTTCATAACAATATACCTCCCCTAAGTGCGGGGTGGATAGCAAGAAACATAGATGTACCCCAATGCAAATCTTTTCTCATAATGATCATCCTTCTAATTTCAATTGTTAATTACTCACTGTGGATGTACCATACAAAAAGCTTTTCTCATAGTGTGTACACCTATTGGTATAATGAACCCTAGATGGGCCAGAAAAACATGCCATATAACATTACTAACATTAAAAAAGTTCATAGCCATTTTTCTGACATATTCTTGCAACTCGGATATCTTTAAGAGAAGAGTGTCAAAAATGATGGGTTTAACAACCTAACATAAGGCAAAGCAATTTTGTTGGGTTTAGGGATAGGGATTAGGGTTTAGGGTTGAGGGATTATGGTTTAAGGTATAGTGTTGAGGGTTGAGGGTTTAGGGTTGAGGGATTAGGGTTTAGGGTTGATGGATTAGGGTTTAATGTTGAGAGTTGAGGGTTTAGGAATAGTGATAGTGTTTAGGGTTTAGGGATGAGGGATTAGGGTTGAGGGATTATGGTTTAAGGCATAGTGTTGAGGGTTGAGGGTTTAGGGATAAGGTTTAGGGTTGAGGTATTAGGGTTTAGGGTTGAGGTATTGGGGTTTAGGGTTGACGGATTAGGGTTTAATGTTGAGAGTTGAGGGTTTAGGAATAGGGATAGCGTTTAGGGTTTAGGGATGAGGGATTAGGGTTGAGGGATTAGGGTTGAGGGTATACAATAAATAAACTAGAATTTAGACAGGGTTGGGAAAATTTTGTGAATCATAATGGGTTAGAGATTAGAGATTTAGCTATGTTCAAGTACATATCCAAGTCATATTTTAAGATTAAGATATTTCAAAGAACAGGGTGTGTGAAAAATATCAATGCTCTTTAGCGTATGAATACCAACATTGATACAAATAAAAGATGCCCTTTTTCTAACAGAGTATGCAGTTCAAGTTAACCACTGGGTAACAAGTTGCTGAATGAATTGGTTTCTAATGGGGAAAACAACAATGATGTTGAATCGATGGAAGAAAATCAAAATTAGGGTTGAGGGTTGAGGGTTGAGGCATTAGGGTTTAGGGTATAGGGTATAGGGTAAAGGTTTGAAGGTTGAGGGATGATGTTCAAGTTTGAGTGTCCAAGGTTAAGTGTAAAGGGTATATAGGGTTTAAGGGTTTAAGGTTTGAGGGATTAAGGGTTTAAGAGTTGAGGGATTAGGGTTTAAGGCATAGTGTCAAGTGTAGGGGGTTTAGAGACATGGTTTATGGTTGAAGGTTTAAGGGTTGAGGCTTTAGGGCTGAGGGTTAAGGGATTAGGGTATAAGGTATAGTGTCGAAGGTAGAGGGTTTAGGGATAGGGTTTAGGATTTAAGGTTTAAGGGTTGAGGGTTGAGGCTTTATGGATAGGGTTTAGTGTTTAGGTTAAGTGAGACACCTAGATGACTAAGGATAGATGAAGAGACAAATAAGGAATGACTGAGAGACCTAGAGAGGGGAGAGGTAGAGAGGTGAGTGGGAGATAGAGGTGACAGATAGAGAGGTGAGAGGAGAGATAGAATAAAATGAGAGTGAAGTTGACAACTTGAGGGAAAGATGGGTAAGGAGGAGGGAGAGAGGTGGAGAGGAAGGGAAATATCTAGAGAGCCCTGAGAGATATACAAGTGAGAGAGGGGTGAGAGAGATAGGGGAGAGATGGGGGTGAGGCAGATAGGGGAGGAGAGGGGTGGATAAGGGTTAAGGGTTTAAGGCTTTAAGGTTTAATGGTCAAGGGTTTAGGGTTTAAGGGTTGAGGGTTTAAGGGTTGAGGTATTAAGGGTCTAAGGGTTGAGGGATTAGGGTTTAAGGTATAGTGTCAAGGGTTGAACCCTAATCCCTCAACCCTCGACACAATACCTTAAAACCCTAATCCCTCAACCTTGGGGTTTAAGGTATAGTGTCGAGGGTTGAGGGATTAGGGTTCAACCCTCGACACTATACCTTAAACCCTAATCCCTCAACCCTAAACCCTAATCCCTCAACCCTTAGACCTTTAATACCTCAACCTTTAAACCCTCAACCCTTAAACCCTAAATCCTTGGCCCTTAAACCCTCAACCCTTAAACCATAAACCCTTGACCCTTAAACCCTCAACCCTTATCCACCCCTCTCCTCCCCTATATGCCTCACTCCGATCTCTCCCCTATCTCCCTCATCCCTCTCTCCCTAGGTTGTAGGTCTCTCACTTGTATATCTCTAAGGACTCTCTAGATATTTCCCTTCCTCTCAACCTCTCTCCCTCCTACTTACCCATCTTTCCCTCAAGTTGTCAACTTCACTCTCTCATTTTATTCTATCTCTCCCCTCCCCTCTCTATCTCTCACTTCTATCTCCCCCTCACCTCTACCTCTCCCCTCTCTAAGTTTCTCAGTCACTCCTTGTCTACCTCTCCATCTGTCCTTAGCCATCTAAGTCTCTCATTTAACCTTAAACCCTAAAACATATCTCTAAATCCTCAACCCTTAAAACTTAAATCCTAAACCCTATCCCTAAACCCTCAACCCTCAACACTATAACTTAAACCCTAAACCCTATCCCTAAAGCCTCAACCCTCAACCGTTAAACCTTAAACCCTAAACCCTCTACCATCGACACTATACCTTAAACCCTAATCCCTTAACCCTCATCCTTAAATCCTCAACCCTCATCCCTTAAATCTTCAACCCTAAACCCTCTACCCTCGACAGTATGCCTTAAACCCTAATCCTTCAACCATTAAACCCTCAACCCTTAAACATTGGGCAAACTTTTGCAAAAAAAAAAATGCAAAGAAAACAATAACGCTCGCATTATGGATTTTTAAAAAGTTTTAAGAATTTGGCCACTTTTTGGCCCCCCATCTTTTTTCACCTGCCCTTGAAGGAAGGTATAACCTATCTATTGATTTACTTTCTTTGATGATTCTTCTTATGTGATATTTTACATTCACACTTAGGCCTATAATGTCTCCATTATTCCTAACCCTCTTGTTTATCATTGTGAATCCAAATGATGTTAGGTCAATGGGGATGATGACTCCTATAATCTTGATTTAGGTTTTGAACAACAAAATGAAGTGTATACGAAAAAATAGAAATCATAAACAAATATAATGTAATAAAAATACAACCTGGATAATCTACACTAAACCATAACCTCAAGATTAAGCTAAGGAAATGAAAATATTGATAAAACTAGAAATATCTCACCAACACAAGTCCTTGTTGCACCTAAGTGGATATGCTCAAAAGTATTTTTTATTTTGTTGAGGGGATGTTAGATTCTCAAACTAGTAGCATAACAATGCATTCAAGCGACTAATGAAAAGAGCTCACATGATGAACTATTTATAGATGAAGGCAAATAAGAGAATAATAGTGATCTATTGATCACAAAATAAACAATTACAAAAGCCCAAATTTCCTTAGAGAAGAAGAGACATGGCATAGATATATAGAGTTATAGAAATATAAGTGAGTTATGGCACACAACCACAATGACCAATAACTCAACTACAAAAAAAATACAAACAACAAAATCAAGAAAGATAGCCACAAATTTAATAAGCCCAATGGGCATTACAACTATAGTCAAACATGACTGCTGCATATGTAGATAATTGCAAACATTCTCCCCCATAATGACTATTGGGAAGAACATGGAATAGATCTCTAAGTGTCTCAAACCTTTCACGAGCTAGAGGCTTCATGAAGATGTCTTCTATTTGATCCTCTGTATTGCAGTACTGTGAGGCCTACATTTTTCATTTCCGTTCATGTGACTATTTACCTTACTGTTGCTAATACATTTATATTTGTGGGACTGTGGATCCTGGATTCCCAAACTATTAGACTTTATTATGTTAAAGGAAAACTAATTGGGTGATGTTAGATAGATTATTGTATTAAGAGAAAACAAATTGGGTGATGTTAGATAGATGTTTATTTTATAGGAAAACTAATTGGGTGATGTTAGATAGATGTTTATATTTTAGGAAAACTAATTGGGTGATGTTAGATAGATGCTCTATATTAAAGGAAAACTAATTGGGTGATGTTAGTTAGAAAATTGTAATGTGATTTCCTTTATGCTTAAGAGAACTTGTGGTATTTTATGGGAATGCATGTTTTAAATTGCTTTGGCTATGATATTTATATGAGGAATTAACTTTGAAATTGAGTGCGCAGGTATTTCTAACAAACCACAAATACTGGAGATCATCCCACACTTGATGTTGTAAACCCTTGTGAAGTTGATCTGGTTCCACGAGGAACCAAGATCAACTCTGTGTATGATGTAATGTTGTAATGTTAATTTGCATGAGGTTAAATGGTTTAGGTCTACCCTCTTTTAATTTGAATTATGATATGTGTTGTAAGAATTGTCTTTGAATTTCATTTTTTAAATTTTAATTTTTGGAGACCCTTTTCTTATGTTTTAACTTGACCCTGGGTGTTCTAATTAGGTTAAAATTGACCCTGGGTTATACCCATGGGTTTAAGGTCCCTTTTTGACTTGGATAACCCTTGGTAAACCTCTGTATGGTCACCTTAACTTCACACTAAAGTTAAGTGATGAATTTGGAGGCATGGGAGGGATAGGATGAGTGGTACCAACACTCAAGCCCATCCCTTTTCAATTCCCAAGGCTAGAGATGACTCCAAGATCCACCAATTGTGGAGAACTTGACTTCACGTCTCTCTCACAATTGGTGAGAGTACCCATGGAGTTGTGTGGTCCTTCATGAGAGGAAAGGAAGGGGAGAGATGTGTCACCCTTTCCCTCTTTAACTCCCCTTTTCTCTCCCATGTGTTGGAGAGAGGACATGTGGTAAGGGGTGAGGAAGACTTTGGGGATGGGTGAGTGACATGTGTCAACACCCATCCCTTGGGACATATTTGTAGTAGGGAGGAAGAGTGAGGAGGTGACAAGTGTCACCTCCCCATTCCTCTAAGCTCATGGATTGGGCTTATTTTAATCCCACTTGGGATAGGGAGAAGGTTGTTGAATTTTTGGAGAATTTTTATTATTGAAAATTGTTTTTTGGAAAAACAAATAGAGGGAGTTTGGTGGCTTATGTTGGAGGAGATTTTAGAGGAGCTCTACATCAACTTCTTCCATAATAGGGCTTTTAAAGGTTGGTTTTCAAGGCTAAGGATTTCCCCTTGTATTTCAATTGCTTGCATGATGAATGTGTGAGTTGTATTTTGCTTGTGTTGTATTTTGTTATTGTGGGGATTATTTAGTAGGGTGTTGAAAGAGCCTCTCCCACTTGGGAGAAAATGCTCATCAAGTGTGGGGTAGGGGAGGAGTGATTCTCCTCGAGGTCATTACCTTGTTTTGGAATGTTGAAAGCCTTGATGGCATTTTATGTGATTTTGAGTAAATTTGTCACATGGCTTGAGAGCCAAAATATGATCTTCTTTAGAAATTTTGTTAACATGTTTGGCTTGAGGCCATGAGGAAAATAGTGTTTAAATATTTTGAAGGAGTGGCAGTCTAGAGTTGAGTGTGTCCACTCTCCTACCCTTTTTAAGCTCACTTTGGTTGAGTTATGTGTTGTAAATATCCATGGGTGTAATTTAGTGTTTTTGAGATGTTTGTTTATCTTGTTGTGAAGTGGATTTGAGTTCCCTAGGTGTGTGGATGACCTCCCTAGCTCGAGGGTGACCCTCTTGTGGGTCTACGGTAGGGAGGAGAGCAGGATGTGTGGTGTATCTTTCCCTTGTGTGTTATGTAGGTTTGTAAGGAGCTTAGTGTGAAGTTGAAAAAATTACTTGTCTTAGAAAATATTTTATTTTCCTTTACTCTTAAGGCTCTTGAGGAGAGCTTGGTCTTATCAATAACTTCATCCTTGTTGATTTTCAAAGAGGAGAACTTCTCTCTCTCTTGTAAAATTTTGTCTTCTTAAATTGTGAGAAAACCTCCTTTATTGTATTGATAGTTTTAGTTTGTTAAATTAAATTTTACCATTTATGAAATGATGAAGGAAGGAAATTTGTTTTTAAAAAAGGATATTAATTTTGTATATTTCCTAATAATTCTATTAGCAAAGATGTGATTTAGTTGTTGTGGTAAACAAAGAAAGTTAAAATTTGTTGATTTGAATTTTACCATTAAGTTAAGAGGAATGAAGAATATTGTGTTATAAGCCAATTCTATTGTTTGTTAATTTTAAATTTGCCAAATAGTAAAGTTGTGGGTTCAATTTTTAGTTAAACAAGAAAATTTGCAATTTAGTTCTATAAAAAAAAAGAATTTGTTGTTAATATGAATTTGGAAGTGTTTTTGTATTTGCAATGTTCATCCCTTAATAATACAAAAGTTTATAACATTCCAATGAAATTATTTTAAAATAAGTTATTGTCTCGAAATAGATTTGAGTTAAACAAAAAAAAAATATAGGTTCATTTATCCATTTGAAATGGTAGAAAAGAGAAATTGAAATTTTAACTTAGAGGTGCAATTGAAAATATAAATTATATGGAAATCAAATATATACTGATTTATCTTGTTCTTCCTTACAAAATTAATTGATAGTAATATATATATATATATATATATATATATATATATATATATTCTATAAGTATACAGTTAATTGTTTTATCATTGAAACTATGAAATTGTGTTAGGATGAGATATTACTGAGTATATATATTTTTATTTATATATATATTTGTTTATAATTTAAGAAATAAAATTTCACTGAGGAAATAAATTGTAACTGTGTAATTGTTACACAGTAAATAAACTGTGTTTAAAAAAAAAATGAGAGTTCACGTTTTTTATTTAAATTGAAGTTTAAATGAAGTGGTGGGGGGGTTTGAACCACTCCCACCGTCGCTACCTTTACATGGGTGTGGGGAGGGGGCGGAGCCCCACCCACACCCCACACTGTGGGATGTGGGTGGGGCTCCACCCCCTCCCCACACCCCTGGACCTTAAAAACCCCATGGCCATCACAGTGCAGCATCCGTCGCCCCCTCAGAATTGCCTCCTCCGTGCCGCCATCAAACTCGACCCCCTCTGTGTCGTAGTCAAACTTCATTCCCCTTCAGTCGCCGTGAGCTTCACACTGCTTGCAACCCCTCTACGGATTGCTGTCCCCTGTTCATGGCCCTTGCTCCACCCAAATCTCTGCCCTCAACCATTTCACTCTCCCATGCGCCACCGCCGCCCTCCATGTAACCTGCCCACAAGCAACACAACCAAACAACAAAAAAAAAGTTAGAGCTTTTCAATGTGATTTTTAACAAAAAAAATATATGGATATAAACAACATTCCATTGTTTTATAAAGAAAACCTAACATTGAAACCTAATAAAATATTAATATATAAATATATATTTATATATATATATTATTTATTAATAATTTTGTAAAAAGGGAAGCCATTTAAAGAAAAATATAGGGTTTCAATATTGACAAAAAAAATATATAACAAATATTTAATAAGAATAATTACATATATATATATATATATATATATATATATATATATATATATATATATATATATATATATAAATTCTATTTATAGGAAAATGGGTTATGGGGTTTAACAATTTTCACAAGTGAAATATCAAGAAAATGAAAAGAAAAATATACATATATTTTAATAAAGACAAAACCTAGTGTTGTAAATACAAAAAGCATATGTGTGTGTGTGTGTGTGTGTGTGTGTGTGTTTATAACTTCGCATTATTTTCTTAAGCCATCATATGCATTTCATATGTGGCTATTTTTACCCAAGCTATAAATTGAGAAAAATGAGAGAAAAAGAGAAAGAAAGATAAAAGTGAAAACAAAGAGGAGAAAACACATGACCATTCCACAATAGGGTTAAGAGTAGTAATTAAGATTTAACCTTCTATTAATCTTGATTGGGGGCGATTTAATTAACAAAGTTAATTCAAACATTGCATTAAACCTAGAGCAGAAACCTAGTAGACTTCATCAAACGAAGTTAGTAAGTCCTGTTTACGTGATCTAATCTACCAAGAAATTAGGAATAATGTAAAGGATGCAGTGATAACTCTGATTGTCAGAGAACTGAACTACTAAGAAATTAGGAATAATGTAAAGGATGTAGTGATAACTCTAAATAATAGAGAATGTGAAGGAGAGCAGGTTAAACATAAAACCTTGAAAATGGGAAAGAGAACAAAAGTTTAGGCTTTGTTGAAAATGCTAAAATTAGAAGGAGAATGAGTTAATATTAAATTTTAGAAAACATAAAGGAGAACAGATGATCAGACTTTGTTGAAAAATGTCCCATTAACTTAATCAATTCTATTACCAATGTAATTAGTGAGATTAACCTAAGTCAGGAAACCTCGTGATCAAGTTAGTGTTAATACTATAAACCCTACTCACGCCTATGAGGCGTTATGCCATAATTTTCTAGAATTTAGGGTTTGGTTAGGTTAGTAAGTTGAACCTTATTAGCAACGTTAATTGTGTCGCGATGACCACCTTGTTGGCCTTCTTGCGATTGGTATGCGCACGTGTGCGTACTACCCCACTTTCAATTGTTTTGTTTGCAGATTAAGTGCACGCCACCGAGCACGCTTATGCGTGCGAGGGGGTTTCTAGGGAAGCATGGAAATTTTTTTATATTTCGTGTCATGACCACATGGCAAATGTGGACATGACATGTGTGATGTGTGTTGTGACCGCATGGGAAATGTGGGCATGACAAGTGCATGATCCCGATCAATCCCTATTGAACCAGCTCTCTAATGAAGTGATGTTGAATCTCAATATGTTTGGTCCTACTATGAAATATTGGATTCTTAGTCATTTGTATGGCACTCTTGTTGTCATAGTACAACAAAGTAGGCCTATTCTGTATCTAGTGCAAATCCTCCAATAGTTGTCTCAACCACACTATTTGGCATGCTGTAAATGTTGTAGCTTTATACTCTACCTCTGCTATAGAAAGTTATATAGTCAGTTGTTTATTGGACTTCCAAGAGAATATTGCAGAATTAAGACTAAAAGTATAGCTAGAAGTAGACTTTCGATCATCTATGGAACTTACCCAATCTGAATCTGTATAGCCAATCAACTTACTATCCTTTGAATGTTGAAATCTAAGACCATAACTCAATGTCCCTTTAACATATCTAAGAATCCACTTAACTGCAGTCTAATGTGTTTTCTTAGGTTTTGACAAGAATGTAGATACCAAGCTCACTACATATGTGATATCTGGTTGAGTAGTAGTTAAGTAGATCAAACTACCAACCAACTATCTATATTGAGTGGGGTCTACTAGATCTAACACATCTAAGTTAGAGAACTTAAGTCCAACTTCAATGGATGTTGCAACTATTCATCTAAAATTTTTGTAGGATGTCTAAAGCATATTTTTTCTAAGACATGAATATTCCATCTTTTTTTTTCCATACTTCTATACCAAGAAAATAGTGCATCTGCCCTAAATCTATCATCTCAAATTCTTTAACCATAGTTACTCTAAACTCTACAAAAAAATCTGAATTATTCCCAGTGTAGATAAGATCATCAACATAGAGAACTAAGAAACAAATATCCTTAGCCAATATCCTAATATAAATATTTGGATCTGATTGACTTCTTAAGAAACCTTTATGTTGTAGGTATGAGTCTATCCTTGAATACCATACTCTTGGTGCCTGCTTAAGAACATACAAGGCCTTCTTTAATCTGTAAACATAATGTTCTTTAGAGGGTATTTCAAAACCTCTAGGTTGAGAAACATACACTTCCTCACCAATATATCCATTCAAAAAGGTACTCTTTACATCCATTTGATAAACTATCCAACTCTACTGAGCTACCAATGCCAAAACCAATTTGATAATATCCATTCGTACTACAAATGCAAATGTTTCAGCGTAATCAATACCTTCCTATTGAGTGTATCCCTTGGCTACCAATCTAACCTTATGCTTATCAATGCTTCCATTAGATTTATACTTAGTTTTATACACCCACCTTGTACCAACAATTTCCTTACCAGGAGGTAACTGAACCAAATCCCATGTGTCATTGCTTCCAATTGTTTATATCCCACTATTCATTACTTCAACCTACTCTTCTTTTTCTTGAGCTTGTTTATATGTTTGTGGCTCATTAATTTCCATGATTTGATTCATCAAAGCATAATTCACTTTTTCTTGTGATCTTCTTGTCATTTTCTCAAAATTTAAATCTAACATAAGAGTTGATGGATGATTTTTTTCTGTCCTCCTTTGATATTTTTATACTTTCTTGTTCTTGTACTAGAAGACTCGAGTTCATTTTCTTCTTCTTCTTCTCCTTCTTCAACTTCATCAATCATTATCTCTTTTCCCTTTGTTTCATTTTCCTTGGTATATTCTGTTGCTTCATTAAATATCACATCTCTACTTATAACAATCTTCTTTCATATTGGGTCATACAATCTATATGCTTTATGTTATGATCCATACCCAATAAAATACATTTTAGGCCTTTATCATCTATCTTAAACCTTTTTCTTTTGGTATGTGTGCATATGAAACACACCCAAATACTCTCAAATGATCAACACTTGGCTTAATCCCAAATCATGCTTGTTAATGAGTCATTCCCTTAACTACTTTTGTAGGAATCCCATTGAGAAGATATACTATTGTGCATACTACTTCTGCCTAAAAAATCTTATCTAAATTCTTTTCTTTCATCATACTCCTTGACATTTCAACAATGGTTCTATTCTTTCTTTCAACAACTCCATTTTGATGTGGAGTGTAGGAAGTAGTGAACTATCTCTTGATTCCATGATCTCTACAGAAATCTAAAAACTGATTTGATTTATACTCACCTCCATTATCTAACCTTATCACTTTGATGTACTTACTACTTTGTTTTTCAACCAACCTCTTGAATTACATAAATTTGTCAAATAGTTCTGATTTTGAAACCAAACAATATACTTAAGTTTTTCTTGAGTAATTATCAATGAAAGTTAGAAAATACTTTGATTTATTCAAAGAAGGTATTTCCATAGGAGCACACAGATCTGTATGGATTATTTTAAGATGTTGCTTAGCTCTTCTAGATTTACCAATTGGAAAGATAACTCTATGTTGTTTGCTAACAACACATTATTCACACACTTCTTTTGTATTTTCAATGAAAGGTAGACCCTCAACCATTTTTAATCTCTTGAGTAAAATTAACCCACTAAAGCTGAGGTGGCCATATCTTTGATGCCAAATTCTACTTTCTTTCATTTCACTAGACCTTAATGTTTGGTTTCCATGGGTGAAATGGAGACGAAACATCCTATCACCTGTCATTTTTGCTCTTGCAACAGCTACATTTCTTTTTATCTTTATGCACTCTTTCTCATCAAAAGTCACTTGATAATTTTTCTCTAAAATTTGTCCAATGGACAACAAATACTTTTTGAGTGCTAGAACCAATAATGTTTCATTGATATGTTTTACGTCACCATATTCTTTGCAACTACACTAGTGCCCTTGCCTTTGGTTCCATGAGATTGATTATCTTCTAATGCCACTGTACTATGATATTTTCATCTAGTTTGATAAAAAAAATTTCATTAGATGTCATATGTGAAGAGCATCCAAATTCAATGTACCAAACATTATTCTCACTAACATTTGTATTGAAACAAGAAATAAACAAATTTTGTTTAACTTCAATAGTATTGTGAGCATTTCTCTTTTCTACTTCACCTTGTTTACTGCAAAATTCTAATGCATAGTGTCCAAACTTGTTGCAATGAAAGCATTGGACATTCTTTTTATATCCCCCATTATTTCTACCTCTTCCTCTTCTTGTTCCTCTGAAGTTCCTACTTCATCCTCTAAAACTATTACCTCTTCCTCTAGAATTGTTAGATTCACCTTTGTATTCATTTTTATTTTTATTGAACTAAAAAATGTGTTTCTTTTTCCTTTTATGCTTGATTTAGAGGAAAATGCTTGTTCTAGACCTTCTTCATTACTTTTCATCCTTTCTTTAGTAGTTAAAAATATTCCACTGAGTACATCTATGTGCATAGTTTTGAGATCTTTGGAAATCTCAATTGTAGAAACCACACCATCAAATTTAGGAATCAAACTCCTTAAAATTTTTTTAGTGACATGCTTGTCATCCACATCTTCTCCTAGAACTTTCATTTGACTAACTAGGCCTTCTACCTTTATTACAAAATCAATCACACTTTCACTATTGACCATTTTTACATTTTCAAAAAAATTTCTCATTATCTATAATTTTGCAGTTTGTGCACCTTGATAGGCATTAATGAGAATTTGCCATGCTTTCTTAGAATTACTAGCACCACTTTGTTGATAACTGAGAGGGGGGGGTGAATCAGTTATCCTAATTATTTCTTCTTTTGAACTTTCTTATTAATCAATGCAGCATTGAATTAAACAAACAAACATTACCATGAAATGAAAAACACATGACACAATATTTTTGACGTGGAAACCCGGTTAAGGGAGAAAACCATGGGGTGATTAACCCAAAGATTATTCTCTGTTAGAAGAATAAGGAACTACAAAATGGCACTTGCCAATTAGGGCTCACTGCCCGAGCACACTGCTCACAAAGAGGCACACTGCCTACAAGGAGACACACTGTCTACAAAAGAATGTTATACAATACTTGAACTGATTGGAAGCATCTACATATGCTGAAGTTTAGTTCCGGTTAGGCTCAGTACACTGATCTGCTACACTTCATCTTTCCTCTTCTCTTTATTCTGCTTTCCTTTCACATACCGGATCTCTCTGGCTGTTTCTGCTCTACTCTGCACTTTTTCGCATTTCACACCACACAACTCCTCATCTCACAACTAAATCCATCCTCTATATATATCCGCACTAGTGATTTCATTATCTTTCTAGTCGGCACCCGGAATAGTCTATCTTCTCACAAACTCTATTCTGTCGGCTGAATCCTTGCATACCAAGTAATGCAGATCAAGCATATACTTGTAGATATCATTAATCATGTCAGCCAAATATGATTCATGCCTTCACAACCTTTACCAACAACAGTAACACATCCAGAAAATAGTCTGATGTTCTGTCAGTCAGTTCTTCCTCTGTTCTCATTGTCACTCAGGAATTTGGTACTCAACTGTTCATAACTTTTTCTTTGTCCATCACCGGAGGCTAAATCCTTGGAATATACCACTCAAGGTAGTCCTCTTGACTTCCCCAAATCCGCGCTGCACCAAGACATTTCCTCAGAGAGATCTGGACCAATCTATTAGACCTTGCCACATGCTCTGTTCTTGTTCACTAGACCACAACAATCTTCATTCTGACTTCCGGTAGAGACACACCATGACTTACGGATATGTGGGATGACCTTTGTTGCCATCAATGACAACAACCATGAATCCATATAGTGTCTCTTGCCAACACACTTATCCTAGGAAAAATTGCTTAATTAATTGCAACTTGAATAAAAATAAGGCTTCATTATCCTTATTTACATTTGCTTTGTATTCTCTTTTTGTTGATCATTTAATGCATTAAACGTAGTTGTATCTAGTTCTACATACCCTACTTGTACAAATTCCCACAAATAGTTGGATTTGAGTAGGGTTTGCATCCTAGTACACCAATATGTAAAATTGTCTCCTTCAAACATGGGAATTAGCATGTTAGACATAAAATTTCCTGACATATTTTCCATGAGAGAAATGTGCACAATATCCCAAAGGCTCAACATAAAAAATCCCCGAGAGGTCTCTACAAATAGATACTCTCCTTGTCCCTTCAAATAGGACCCACACTAAAGAATGATCTTTATATTATTTTGTCTTGGTGAATAAGTGTTGGTTTCAACTGATAATGCAATTAATTACAAAAGATTAATTTATCTCCTTACAAAAAAGTTACACTTCCCAAGGTTTGAAGTTAGAACCTCTTCAAATGAAATGTGATGTGGAAAAATAAAAAAATTCTATTCATCAACTTTGCTGCTACAATGAGAGAAAACTCTCTTATATCCAAGAAAACAAAAAAAGCAAAAAATTACCTTTTTTGGCAAATTTCGACAATTATCAGATTTTGCCATTTTAGGTAATTTTACAATCATATCTTAAGAATCTAGTTTTTT
Organism: Cunninghamia lanceolata; assembly: GCA_027924645.1. Lineage (NCBI taxonomy): Eukaryota > Viridiplantae > Streptophyta > Pinopsida > Cupressales > Cupressaceae > Cunninghamia > Cunninghamia lanceolata. The sequence continues at coordinate 2,415,828 of BSBN01001720.1, read as the reverse complement.
CCCAAAAGATTCCTAAAACTAAGGTAGGATGAAAAGCCAACTAATATTCTAAATTCGAAACATGAGTTTCAAGTTATTACAAAAGCAACTTTTAAAAAATCTAGAAAAAAAACACTAAATTGCCATTTTGAGGGCCATGATGAAAGTTTCAAGCCCTGAAAAGTGTCAAGACAATCTTCATTCTGACTTCCGGTAGAGACACACCATGACTTGTGGATATGTGGGATGACCTTTGTTGCCATCAATGACAACAACCATGAATCCATATAGTGTCTCTTGCCAACAATCTCCCCCTTTGGCATTGATGGCATCACTTAGTGAAAAATGACTAAGTGTTTACACTATGCTCCCCCTTGGCTGATGCTCTATCTTTATATACAATTTCCGGAACTCCCCCTTGGTTAGATTCCTCCTTTTTCACTGCTCCTCACTCCCCCTTTGACATCAATGGCAAAGGGTAGGGTCCGCACACCAAAATTTTCAAAAATTTATTAAACTTAGCCGCATATTACATACTCACATAAACTAAAGAATGTTTGCAAAGGATGTCTTCAATTGGATCAGTTCTGTAGCCCAACTTTGCTTCATTCTATCCAAAATTGAAATGTGACCACTCAACAAAAATGCAAAAGCTTCTGCCCTCTTGAGATCTGTCAGATCATTTGTTTGGGCGGTAGTATGAGCATCATTGATGGCCTCATGCATAGTTTCTAACCTAGGGATTATAATCCTTCTAAGTTCTCCCATCCGGTTAGTTATATTCTTCCTTTCCTTTTCAAAGTTCTTTATTGCATTTGTGATTGCAATAGTTTGACATTCTTGGTTTACTATGGAGGAAGAGAGAGGATCAAAACTTTGAGATAAAATTTGTAGTTTGTCCTATTCCTCTTTTATTTTCTTATCAATTTCTGCTGTTGCATTTGACCAGGATATACAAAATTTGTAAATGTCACTGCCATCCTTAAGAGCATTTTCTAAGCTCTTTATTCCAATACTCATATTTCTTCTATCATTAGAGATTAATCCTAGTAATTCTAAAAATCTTTTATCCAAAAACTCCTTCCGGACCTTTTCTTCAGCTGATTTTTCTAGAGAATCAAAATGTGTATCAACACTACTAACTAAGGTTTTGAGATTACTGGAAGAGGAGGCTGCCGGATCTATCTGGACCGATGGCATAATCTTCTCAAGCACTCCAGAAGCAGCCTCTATCAACTCACAGTCTTCCATATGAGACTTTAGGAGCTTTTCATTTGCCTTAGCATTTGCAAATGAGGCTATCTTCATTGTCTGCACCGGAGAGAGAGAATCAAAGTTGAATGGGCCTTGTAGTAGCTCCGGTTCATCGATCTCTATTATTTCTTTGCTCAAAAATTGTTGAACAGTTTGTGCAGTGTCTCTTGTCGGAGACAGATGTTTCTTTTCTTCTACAGTCTTGGAACTGTCCTTTGGGATTTTCTCTCCTTCCACATTCTTACCACTATCAGTCGTGGTCTTCTCTGATGGAGTCTTCTCTTTCTCTGCACCCTTGGTACTGTCAACCTCTTTATCTTTCACTGCTGCTTCCTTCTCCTGTAATTTCTCTTCTTCTTTGGATCTGGAGACTGTAGGGGAAACCGGAGGAGAGATGCTAGTCTGTTCATAGGCCACTTCTTCCGGAGCAGAGGGTTTCAAGTCCACAGCTATTTCTGCACCTAAGTCCTCTACAACAGGAAGATTGAACCTTTTGAAGGCCTTCCGGAGGATTTCTTCAGTCTCTTTGGCCACCTTGTCAGTCTCACCAAGCATGAGTTGATTCATCCTAGCTTTACTTCTGAACTCATCTTTGCAGTCTTTGAATATTATGTTCATTGTCTTGGGATCAATTTGAGGATATAGCTGAATAGCTATCTGCTCCCGGATCTCAAGATCTTTTGCCTGAGCATTATTCTTTCTTATTTCTAATTCCTTTTCTAGGCTTTTAGGAATTAGAGATATGATCTCAAAGAAAGCCTTATTGTATATGTTCAGATATTTGATTGTGGCTTCCTGCAGAATCTTTTGATCAGCCTCATTGTAGTCATCATAAAATTCAGTCATTGGCTGAAGATTTCCATCCACCGTAACTGACTTGATTACACTTTCTAGAGACAGGGTGGGCTTTTCAACAAATACTTCTGTCATTTCTTCCTTGTCTTGGCCTGTGGAGGGTTTACCGGATCCTTTCTTCTTCTGTTTCTTTATTTCTTTTACCCCCTCATCTGATTCTGTTTCCTCTTCGTCTTTCTGACTTGTGTAAGCCCTTGTGGCTTTTACTTTAGATCTTTTCTCTCCTTTACCGGATGTCTGACCTTCCGGTTTTGACATTATTGAACCTTTGGTTGAGACAGGTGTAGATCCCTTTGATGATCTGGTCCGGGTTGAGGTTTCCACCGGAGCAATTTTCTTGCTTTTCTTTTCTGCCTCTTTCTTTTCTTCTTCAGCCTTTCTCCTCTTTTCCCGGTTGGCATAAAGTGCTTCTTTTGAGATGCCTAGGCCTTGAGCAATATGTTCAACTTCTTTTCTAACTTTCCTTTTTGTCTCAGGTTCTCTGAGCTCCACATGGATCTTCACACTCAGCTCCTTAAAGGTGCCAAACCTTTCTGCCTTTGGATCTTTGGGCTGACTAAGCATGTGTTGAACATGCAGTTCCACTATCTGTTCATCCACTTCATACCCCATGGGCATGATCCACACAGTCCTTGGCTCCACTGCCTCCATTAGGCATTGATCTGTATCCACCATAAAGCAGACTGAGTCTTTATATTTTTCAACAATGGACTGGGGTATTCTTTCTCTTGCATGCATCATGCTCTGGAAGTTCTTGAAATATCCCCATAGAGCTATTTTTCTTGCTGTAGCATCCCTAAGTCCATGCAAATAATCTCTGATTTGGATGGCAACCGGTCTGTCATTCTGCCATATCCATCCATTGGATCCGGGAAGCTCATTCATGTAATAAAAGAAGAGACAAAGGATCAAATTGCCATACTTGAAGGAGTTTTTCTTGTCCTTCTTGATCTTCTGCAGATTTTCAAAAAGTTGGTTTACAAGAAGCTCACACAAGTCATAGTCTACATTCTCCTTTAACATTTGATAAGCTGTGTAAATTGCAGTTCTCGGTACTGAATTTTCCCTACTGGAGTGATAGATCTTGTACCCAATTATCATAGATGCAAATTTGACATCTGGTTCAGTGATGTCTTCAACTGTCATAGCTCTCTTGTCAAACTTAGATCTGGTTGCATCACTAACTGTCTGATTTTTGATAGACTTGAGAACAGGTAATCCACCGGATGAGTGCAGACCGGTTACAGCCCTAATTGCATCTTTGGTGATCTTGAAGGGCTTGTTCAACCATAGGAAGCTATCATGCACTCTACTTAGTACATACCGGACCCATTCATCTTCTTCAAAACAGGGGAAATGGATGCACTGTGCAAAGTGTTTCTCCCGGATGGCTTTGTATTGAGGTTTAATCTCAAGGGAGTCATCTATCAACTGTTTGTGATAGATATCCATCAGTTTTGATTCTCCAAAGTCTTCAAAACTCGTATGAATGTAAACCCTAATGTCCTCCGTATGCAATACACCATGCGGAACACTAGAGAAGGCTCCTAGTGGATCTACCTCCAGAGATTTGTATGGATGTTTCTTGAATGTGGGGCGAGGTCTATCAGAGATCTTAACGATATTCAAAGTAGCCATTTTTCAAAGATTTGTAGTGAGATATTGAAAACGGAAAATGCCTTATGCGCCTTCGGTTTGTACGAAGTGGTTGGATTGATTTCTTTATGCAATGACTTCGACAGGAGATCTTTGGTGTGCTTGATGAATCTTGTTGCAGAGCTCCACTTTTCGCTTCTTCTTGAGTGCAGAATGAGCAAATGATTTATGAGAAATCCCTTATATTGCTCCGCAAACCCTAATATTTGATGGCAATAAATGCTTGACCTACATTATTTCGGTTTGCCTTATTCAGATAACTTGAAGAACCGGATCAGTCCTGATCTATGAACATCGTGCAGAACTTTCAACCATGAATAAATCAAGATAACACATTACAGGGACATCCCAAACACTCTGTCCAATCTGTAGAATAAGACAATGCACTTCCAGATCTCTCCGGACCTTTTTGTAATCCTCTGTCATTCCGGAGCATCTCCCGAAACAGGTCTTACTTGATCGATCACAACTTCTTGACATCTTCATGCGAACCTCTGAAATCTTATCTGGATTATCTCAAGACTTATATCTACAAACCCTTTACTCTGCATCTTGTGCCACATCCGGCACCATTTGATTGGTTGGGGGAACAAGATTTTCTTTGAGTCTCCCCCTAAGCTAGAGCTCACTTTTTAATTTCTGGAAGGAATATCAGCACCAGAGTCTGGTGCGGATCCAACTTCTATATTCTCTAAACTTTTTTTCACCCAAATCTTGTTCATTTGATTCCTAACTTCATCCGCATTTATCTTTTGTTTACCCTTGTCTTGAATCTGATTATACACCGGACCTCTTTTGTCCTGATTCTTGCTTCTGCAGACTTTTACATTATGACCGGACCTATTACAAATTTGGCAAATAACATTTCTTTGCATATTTGACTGATAACCTCTTGATCTGCATTGATTAGCCATATGACCTACTCTATTGCATGCAAAGCATCTACCATTGAATGATTTGTTTATTTGCATATTTCTGCATTCATGAGACTTATGTCCATACCTTTTGCAGTTAAAGCACTGTCCGGAGAAGGATGAATTAGTCTGATTCATTCTCTTTCTGCACTGATTAGCTTTGTGACCAAAGTGATTGCAGCTGTGGCAGTATCCATTGAAGGATGGATATCTTTGAGCATTGGGCTGTCTTACCGGAGATCTTCTAGGCCTATTTCTTGGATTTTCTGATCCAAAATTCTTTTGACCGGATCCGGAGCTTTCTCCTTTCTCATATCCCAAACCATACTTGTCATCTGTCCTCTTTTGACTTCCAAGAAGAACTTCAAGTTGGGCAGAACTTATCTTGAATTTCTCTTTATATTCATTTGCTGTTTGAAGGTCTCTTTTGAGAGAGACAATTTGATCCTCAAGTTTTTCTTCATTATCTTTGGCATCTTCAAGATCAGATTCAAGATGTTTGATAATCCTATCCATCTGGTGGCATTCTTCTGATTTCTCTTTAAGGGATTGTCTTAGATTGTCTTCAACTTTTCTTTTCTCTTCAATCTCTTGAGTAAACTTTATAACTCCTGATTCCATTTCATGTCTTACCATAATGACTTCTTTTGATAACTTTTCACATAACTTGGTTTTCTCAGTCAATTCTTCATTTGTATTACTTTCTTCACTTTGTCTTGCCAGTTGTTGGAGTAGCTCCTTTCTTTTTTTCATAGAGAGACTTAATTTGTCCTTTAGTTCTCTCATGAATTCATTAGCCTGTTTAAGTCTTTCCTTTAATTCAGTGACTTCAGAGTTTGACTGTTCAAGATCCTCAAGGGCAGTCTTGAGTTGCTCCCTTAAACCATATGCATCCATTTGAACTCCCAGATCTTCCTCAAGCTGTTAGGCTCTGTTGGGAGGAACTTAGCTCTGATACCAATTGTTGATAACTGAGAGGGGGGGTGAATCAGTTATCCTAATTATTTCTTCTTTTGAACTTTCTTATTAATTAATGCAGCATTGAATTAAACAAACAAACATTACCATGAAATGAAAAACACATAACACAGTATTTTTGACGTGGAAACCCGGTTAAGGGAGAAAACCACAGGGTGATTAACCCAAAGATTATTCTCTATTAGAAGAATAAGGAATTACAAAATGGCACTTGCCAATTAGGGCTCACTGCCCGAGCACACTGCTCACAAAGAGGCACACTGCCTACAAGGAGACACACTGTCTACAAAAGAATGTTATACAATACTTGAACTGATTGGAAGCATCTACATATGCTGAAGTTCAGTTCCGGTTAGGCTCAATACACTGATCTGCTGCACTTCATCTTTCCTCTTCTCTTTATTCTGCTTTCCTTTCACATACCAGATCTCTCTGGCTATTTCTGCTCTACTCTGCACTTTTTCGCATTTCACACCACACAACTCCTCATCTCACAACTAAATCCATCCTCTATATATATCCGCACTAGTGATTTCATTATCTTTCTAGTCGGCACCCGGAATAGTCTATCTTCTCACAAACTCTGTTCTATCGGCTGAATCCTTGCATACCAAGTAATGCGGATCAAGCATATACTTGTAGATATCATTAATCATGTCGGCCAAACATGATTCATGCCTTCACAACCTTTACCAACAACAGTAACACATCCAGAAAATAGTCTGATGTTCTGTCAGTCAGTTCTTCCTCTGTTCTCATTGTCACTCAGGAATCTGGTACTCAACTGTTCATAACTTTTTCTTTGTCCATCACCGGAGGCTAAATCCTTGGAATATACCACTCAAGGTAGTCCTCTTGACTTCCCCAAATCCGCGCTGCACCAAGACATTTCCTCAGAGAGATCGGGACCAATCTGTCAGACCTTGCCACATGCTCTGTTCTTGTTCACCGGACCACAACAATCTTCATTCTGACTTTCGGTAGAGACACACCATGACTTGCAGATATGTGGGATGACCTTTGTTGCCATCAATGACAACAACCATGAATCCATATAGTGTCTCTTGCCAACACACTTATCCTAGGAAAAATTGCTTGATTAATTGCACCTTGAATAAAAAATAAGGCTTCATTATCCTTCTTTACATTTGCTTTGTATTCTCTTTTTGTTGATCATTTAATGCATTAAATGTAGTTGTATCTAGTTCTACATACCCTACTTGCACAAATTCCCACAAATCATTGGATTTGAGTAGGGTTTGCATCCTAGTACACCAATATGTAAAATTGTCTCCTTCAAACATGGGAATTAGCATGTTAGACATAAAATTTCCTGACATATTTGCCATGAGAGAAATGTGCACAATATCCCAAAGGCTCAACATAAAAAATCCCCGAGAGGTCTCTACAAATAGATACTCTCCTTGTCCCTTCAAATAGGACCCACACTAAAGAATGATCTTTATATTATTTTGTCTTGGTGAATAAGTGTTGGTTTCAATTGATAATGCAATTAATTACAAAAGATTAATTTATCTCCTTACAAAAAAGTTACACTTCCCAAGGTTTGAAGTTAGAACCTCTTTAAATGAAATGTGATGTGGAAAAATAAAAAAATTCTATTCATCAACTTTGCTGCTACAATGAGAGAAAACTCTCTTATATCCAAGAAAACAAAAAAAAGCAAAAAATTACCTTTTTTGGCAAATTTTGACAATTATCAGATTTTGCCATTTTAGGTAATTTTACAATCATATCTTAAGAATCTAGTTTTTTCCCAAAAGATTCCTAAAACTAAGGTAGGATGAAAAGCCAACTAATATTCTAAATTCGAAACATGAGTTTCAAGTTATTACAAAAGCAACTTTTAAAAAATCTAGAAAAAAAACACTAAATTGCCATTTTGAGGGCCACGATGAAAGTTTCAAGCCTTGAAAAAGTGTCAAGACAAGGTCCAACTGACTAGGATGGATTGGGAAACCACTGGCCACCTCATAACGTATCCACCTATAAAATCTCATAGAAAATGCACATCCGACTCAAAAGTTATGACCTCCAGAAGTCCTTGCATCATTCTCCTCTGGTTGAAAAGAACGCAGCTCTTGCAAGTGAGTGTCTTCAAACTGTTGCCACTTGACTGGATCCAACCTCTACACTTCCCACTCTGTAATCCACATTGTATCTATTGGTGGTAATCTTTCCCACTAGACTAAATACTTGTTGTACTGCCCTTGCCAAGTGTAGATAGTGTTCTTATCAAGAATCTGTGCAATCTTTTCCTTCTTCTTATGGGGAATGTGGTGGTACCATGCCACTTTTGATTAACTATCTTAAGCATCATCCTCACCATGGAATGCATATAAATCAAAAACATTAAACATAGGATAAATATCGAGATCATCTGGTAAACTAACCTCATATTCATTATCATTAATCTTCTGTGTAATTTTTCAAGGACCAATTTTCCTGTACTTCAACTTGTGGTATGTTCTAGTAGGAAACTGCTCTTTTATCAAATATATCATCACTAATTCACCTACATTGAATGTCTGATGTCACCTACTAGCATCCACTATATTCTTGTACCTCTCATTACTGTCCTGCAACTTCTGTCTCACTTCTTTCTACAACTATTGAAGGTGTTCTGCAAATGCTTCCCCATCATCACTAACCCTATCTTTCATTGGTAGCTATACCAAATCTAGCACACCCTTAGGATTCCTACCATACACAATCTAGAAAGGGGACTTTCTTGTTGATTTGTTAACATAACTATTATAGGAAAATATAGCCTGGGGTAATGCCATGTCCCATTGTTTTGGCTTTTCTCCAACAATACACCTCAAAAAATTGCCCAGACTCCAATTGACTACCTCTGTTTGCCCATCCATTTGAGGATGATAGGCACTACTAAACTTTAGCTTGGTCCCCATCTTCTTCCATAAAGTCCTCCAGAAATGATTAAGGAATTTGGTATCCCTATTAGAGGTAATAGTCTTTGGAACACCATGTAGTCGAACGAATTCTGAAAAAAATAACTCTGCTACCCTCATTACATCATTAGTTTTCTTACAGGAAATAAAATGAACCATCTTGGAGAACCTAACAACAACTACAAAAATGGAGTCATTACCTCGTTGAGTATGTGGAAGTCCCAACACAAAATCCATACTCAAATATGTCCATGGTGCTGTTGGTACTAGTAATGGCATATACAACCCTGTATTTTGTCAATGTCCCTTAGCCACTTGGCATATCTGACACCTTGTTATATACCTAGTTATATCGCTTTTCATCTTTAGCTAGTAATATTTATCTTCTATCAAGGCTATTGTCTTGTCCTTGCCAAAATGTCCAGCCAACCCACTACTATGAAATTCTCTAAGAATGTTTTCCCTCATAGAGCCAAGTAGTATGCATAGTTGTTTTCCTTTAAATAGATACCCATATTGTATAAAATATTCACCCTTAAAGTGATCCAAGTTACTAGACACTGGTGCCTTCAATTGTTCCACAATCTCCCAAAAATCATCATCAGACTCATACAAATTTTTGATGGCGTCAAAACTAATCACCTCAATTTCCATTGTGGTCAAAAGTGTGACACGCCTACTTAACGCATCTGCAACCTAGTTTTATTTTCCAAACTTATGCTTCAACACAAAATTGTAACCCTGCAAGAAAGATACCCACTTGGCATGCCTACTATTCAACATTTTCTATGTGTCCAGGTATCTCAATGCAATATGATCTGTAAACAATACAAACTCCTGGGGAACTAGATAATGTCTCCAATGCCTCAATGCTTGAACAATTGCATAAAATTCTAAATCATAAGTAGAATAATTCTTTCTCACTTCATTCATCTTTTCACTAAAGAAAACTACAGGTTTTACAGCTTGGCTAAGCACAACACCTATTCCCACATGGGAGGCATCATATTCTACTTCAAATAACTTATCAAAATTTGGAAATGCAAGTATAGGTGCTTCTGTTACCTTTTTCTTCAAGTACTTAAAGCTCTCCTCAGCTTCCATGGTCCATACAAACTCCCTTCCTTTGGTGCAATATGTTATAGGGGCTACAATACTACTGAAATTTTGAATGAACTTTCGATAGAAAGTGGCCAAGCCATGAAAACTTTTTACCTCTGTGATGCTGCTTGGACTAGGCCATTCTAGAATTGCCCTAACCTTCTCTAGATCCATTCTGACACCATCTTTAGAAATGACAAAGCCCAAAAAAACCAAACTGTCCTGAATGAACCAACACTTCTTCAAATTGGCATAGAGCTTCTTCTTTCTTGACACACCAAAGATGATCCTCAAGTGTTGTAAGTGCTCTTCTTTGTTGTTACTAAATACCAAAATATCATCAAAATAAACTACCACAAACTTACCAATGTAAGGTCGTAGTATAGTGTTCATCAATCTCATAAATGTGCTAGGTGCATTTGATAACCCAAATGGCATAACCATCCACTCATATAATCCATCTCCAGTCTTAAAGGTTGTCTTCCACTCATCCCCTTCTCAGATCCAAATTTGGTGGTAGCCACTTCATAGGTCGATCTTACTGAAATATTTGGCCCCTACAAAGACATCCATCATGTCCTCCATACGAGGTATAGGAAACTGATACTTGATGGTAATCTTATTAATTGCTCTACTATCAGTGCACATCTTCCATGTTCCATCCTTTTTGGGGTCAACAATGCTAGTACAACACATGGGCTCATGCTCTCTCTCAGCACACCTTTACTTATGAGTTCTGTTACTTGCTTATTCAACTCTGCATGTTGTGTTGGATTCATCCATTAAGTTGCTTGGTTGGGTAGAGTTTCTCCTGGAATCAAATCAATATGATGTTGAATATCTCTCTTTGGTAGTAGACCATCAGGTAATTCATCAAGCACAACATCAACAAATTCTTTCAATAGCTGTGCTACTTCTAGGGGAATTGAAATGTCTTCCTCTTCACCTTTTTCCACTACTAATGCATAACAACACCCTGTCACCTTCATTTCTTTAACAAGATCTCTTTCAGACAACATGGTCTCACCTTTTCCTTCACCCTTGAGAGGCAACAAAATCACCTTAGAGCCATCTTTCCAAAAGGTGTATGTGTTTTTCTCTCCATCATGTATGACTTTTCTATCATACTGCCATGGCCTTCCCAATAACACATGACAAGCATCCATTGGGACAACATCACACCATATCTCATCCTAATAGATCTTCCCTATGCTAAACTTAATTAGGCATCTTTTATCAATAGTGACTTCATTTCCCCTTTTAGACCATGTAATGCGGTATGGATGAGGGTGTTTTTCACAGTGTAAATTCAATTTGTCTACCATTTCTTTAAAACCATATTTTCACAACTACCTCCATCAACAATAACTTGACATACCTTGCCACCCGAAGTGCATCTGGTTATAAAGATATTGGTTTGAAGCCATGAACCGTCAGAGCTTTTGGCTTGTGTTTTCTCCTTCTCTGGAATCACCATTTATCTTCTCATCATGAGACTTTCTCCCACATCTGGTGGAATGTCTAGTTCCGTCCCTTCCACTTCATGCTATGTTTGAATCAGGTTCACCCTAGGTTGTCCTCCTTGATTTCTTTCTTGCATGTTATAATTTGAGCATTCAAATGCCCTATGACCTTCTTCTCCACATCTAAAACAAGTGAAAGGCCTTAGCTGGTTTTCGCTTCGTCTACCACTACCATAACCTCTACCTCTTTGAAATCCCCTTCCTCATTCTTGACTCAGAGGGTCTTGTCAAGTATCTACTTCTCTTTTCAATCCATGGGATGACTCTCCCTTGCCATAATTCAAACCTCCTCGAAATGGGGTTGATGTACCCCTTCTTCCTCCTCTATCCCTCTGATGGTATTGTCTGTTTTGTTTTTCTTCAGCCTTTAGAGCCAATTGGTAAGCTTCTTCCATACTATTGAGTCAATGCATGCTCAATTCATCTTGAATAGAGAATTTTAGTCCATTCACATATCTAACAGCCATCTGGTCATTAGTTTCTTGCTGCTCTATACATATAGATAGTGTATAAAACTCATTTGTATAATCTTGCACTGAAGAGAGGTTCTGCTTACCTACGAAAAAGGATTTGTGCATAATCTATGGGAAAAAAAATTTCTCTCAACTTCTTCTCCATTTTATTCCATATCTTGATCTTATCCTTTCCTTTCCTTGTTCGTTCCTTTTGAAGATGATCCCACCAAATCATTGCATGACCCTTTAATTTGGTGTATGCGAATTTCACCTTCTTTTCCTCTGTCATGGATTTCCATTCAAAAAAATTTCTCATATCATTCAACCAGTCTATCAACTCCTCTGGTTTAAGACTACCTGCATAATCTGGAACATCTAACTTGACCCCTTCATTTTTCCCTTCTAGGGCCTTGAGCATCCTCTCGTCAAAAGTCATGCCTTCTAATTCTTCTTCTTCATGTACTATATCTTGATCTGCACCTATATCTTCATCAGATTCATCTCCTCTACCAAGTCTTTGGTTTTCCATCCGTGTTGTAAGTTCTTCTACTTGCCTTTGTAGATTTTGCATTTCTCTATGCATCTAGGCAAGACTGCCTCTTCCTCTTCCTCTCCCAGCCATCTTCCTGCTCTGATACCAGATGATGTAGCCAACAACATTCACTCAAAAGAATTGTGTCATTAATCATGTGAGAGGCAAAGACTGAAAGTGAAAAAATAAAAAAAACTTCTATTCATCAACTCTACTACTACAATGAGAGAAAACTCTCTTATATCCAAGAAAATAGAAAAAGCAAAAAATCACCGTTTTTGGCAGATTTCGACAATTGTCAGATTTTGCCATTTTAAGTAATTTTACAATCATATCTTGAGAATCCAGTTTTTTCCCAAAATCTTCCTAAAACTAAGGTAGGATGAAAAGTGAACTAATATTCTAAATTTGAAACATGAGTTTCGAGTTATTACAAAAACAAATTTTAAAAAGAATCTAAAAAAAAACACCAAATTGCCATTTTGAGGGCCAAGATGAAAGTTTCAAGCCCTGAAAAACTGTCAAGATGAGGTCCAACTGACTAGGGTAGGTTGGGAAACCACTGGCCACCTCATAACACATCCACCTATAGAATCTCGTAGAAATCCCACATCTGAGTCAAAAGTTATGACCTCCAGAAGTCCCTACATCAAAATGCCTAAAAATGTCATTACCAACCAACCTTTCTGATGGAACCATATAAATTTTTTCATGTTCCTGGCAATTTTGTTCCCAACTCTATGTCACTTGATCATTAGATTTTGAAAATTAGGGTTTCTCTACTAGAAAAAAGCTCTGATTAAGCCAAATTTGCTAAAACCTTGAACCCTCATAGTGTGAAGTCACGCAATCGGCCACATACAATATAATTCTTCAATGATTGCTTATTTCCTGTTACCATCCTTTAAAGTTTTCCTTCATGCCTTCTCGCAACATTGTTTACCAGCCCCTCGCCAACCAGTTACCATATGTAGCCCGCACCTAGAACAAATTTATCTTAAAGAATAATCAACCCAATTGGCCATCCTTCTCCTAAAGTGGCATAAGTAATACACATGTCAAGGTCCAGTCCTACTAACTAGTTTTGGCAGGTGGCGATAGCGGATTCATTTCCACCAATCCACCCATGAAAAGATACAAAGGAAGCTAGCCTTGGTGGAAATGCGGAAAGGGTGACAACTAGTCAAGAACCATCCAAGATGGCAAGGAGGTGGGTCCCGGGGGTTACAAAATAGTTTCTCTTTGATTTTGACATTCTACCATACTCCAACAAAGGATCTTCTGAACGACCACAGAATGATGGAATCTGGATGCATGGCTTTCTGAGTGATGGGATTATTACATTAATGGAAAGGATCTGACATGGCATTAAATGTGACCACTTTTTTGAGAAATGCTCCGATTGAGTACAGGAGATTGAGATCCAACGGTTATTCGCTATTACCCGAGATCATATCTCTGACCATATCCTTCATACGTAGAATGGTGGGTGCTATCTTAACTACACTACATGAAGGACTTCTCCTCGGGATCACGACTGGAAAAGGCTAGCTAGATAGCAGGATACTATTGAAAGAAGCGAGCAATAAGGTTCGACCTGGAATAAGATCAAATCAGCACCATCAAGTTGTGCCAGTTGAGATCGAGATCAATGGCCTAGATTCAAAGTTATAACAGAAGGATTTGTTGGCACCGAATCTAACTAGGCTTCATTACAAAGCATTAATTGCTTAGGCATGTGCAGGGTCTCCATCGCTGCCACTCCTAAGGAATTAGATAATAGAATAATTTGGCTTATGCAAGCTTGACCTTTGGAAATTTGTGCCTCTATCATGATTGAAATGTGATGATAGTGCTTAATTGGGGGAACCAAGAAACCTGATCTGGCAAAATTCAATGCAAGAAGTGATATTTGCAATTATGCAGAATTATGAAATCCAATCTTTCTGTCCACTTATGGTAATCTTTAAGAGATTTCCATATATGGAAGGAATGTTTCAAAGTGACTAGAAAATTAATACACCACAGATGTGCGGATGTATGCTTACATCCCAGAATTTCTATAAAAAGGCAAGTGCTGATGTTACCATTCATACTGTTTAAAACATTCTGACAGTATGGCTTTCCCCTGTTCCTATCTGTTCTATTTGCTCCCCTATTTTGTAGGATTTTCTTCCTTGTTATCATGGCTCTTGATCTATCCTTATAGAATTAGAAAGACTTGGAATTATCTCCTCTGGAATCGGTGGTATAGGAAAGATTAGGGGGCAATAACAACATTGTGCAAAATTCTATAGGCATTTCTTCTTCTTGTTTCTTCATTCAGATTTGGATCACAGATTTTAATCTTCATACTCCAGCCATCCCTTATGATTGTGATTTGGTAGATTAGTATCAGGTGTGGAGGAAACTCATTTTTCCTTCTACCTTCATCCCTCTTCTACTTTTCCTAACAAAGCATCATCTCTAGTTGTAGGGATGCTTCCTCTCTGGATATAGCATATATGGAGTGCTCCTATTTTGTCGTTGTTGTTGCTGCTCTCACCAGGTGGACGGTATGTCCATATCTGGTCTGATGTGATTTTTTTTGGTTTCTATTTGGTTGAGCTAGTTGGTGACCACTCAATTATGAAAGAGGAATCACATCCTTGCAAGGGACAATGAGCATAAAGCGAAGAACTCCAGTTAATGGGGTTTTCTTCTTATATTGACACTTGTAGTCATTCTCAATTGAGGAGGATAAAATGGATAGTGAATGCTCTTATTTGACAAATAAGTGGCATAAGATGGCTATAAGAGCTTCCACAACATCAACCAAACAAATTCCCATTGACATCACTGCCTGTTTTCCACTTAAATTGAGAGGACACGTTTGTGGAAGGCACATACTTCAACATGTACCATGGAAATAGAGCATATAGTTATGAAGTGTTTACACCGGTCTCTTCTTGCAGCTGCATCTATTGGTTACAAAATAGTTGTAACTTCTTTTGTCAGAAGCTTGAAGCTTGTTGCTCCCTTATCTCTATAAAAGGGAATTCATGGCTTATGAAGAAGCATTGGTTCGAAGGTCATGTTTCCAGATTTAGTCTGAAATAAGGACCAATGTAGTCAGGGAGGAGTTGTAAATAAGTTTGTTTTTAGCTAATAGAATTAGTTGTCTATTTTCAGGTTTCCATTTTGAGTCTCTTTTGATTTCTTGATAGAACTATTGAAAGCTATGATGCAAGTTATTGAACAATTTATTTTACAAATTTTGTTGAGTTTTGGAGTATACTGTCTCTTACTTCATGTATATAGTTTCACATTATGAATATATATTTGGTTAAGGATCATCTTTAGTCATCATCATAGTCTTTCCTATGCTGGCATATTTCTCTTATGGCATTTACTCAAGAAGTAATGTAAAATTGCTATTAGAAAATATCAAATGTGACTCAGGTTTACAAGGATAACTAAGCATGGTTGATTCCAAAACTAGTAGAGTATTTTCAATGTAAGGCATTGTCATACCTTTATAGTAAATTGAGGTTTGTTACATCATAGCCTATTTAGTTTTTACCAATTTAATCTTTTTTACTCTTTGGCCCTTGGATAGGCACTGATCTGTTCATGGATACTATACTGAACTTACGCCCCTCTGATTATCCTCAAAATATTTCAAAATCAATCCAAATATATTCCTTTCCAGCAATAGGCTTTTAGGGTATTTATTTTGGTTAAGTTAAGTTTTGCATGTTCCTCTGCAAAGAATAAGATAAGAGCTTAAAGAATCTAGCCAATCCATTTACTTTATCATATATTCTTTCAACAAATGTACGAGGAACATATCTGTGATAGGAACAATGTTAACAAGCTAATATATCAGGAAAACCCCATCCATTTGAGTAGAACACTGTTTTCCCCAAAAAAGGAAGACATCAGTTAAGGAGAAATAGCTAGAGAATTAGAAATAAATCCATTCACAAAGGAACACCCTCCTTGGTTTCATAGAGCCTAAAGTATAGAGGAAGAAAAAGGGGGATTGAGAAAAACCCTCTCTCCCAAATTTCCTATTCATTGGTCAATCCCTCAAGGTAGATCAATCATTAATAAGTGGCTATTTTATAGATTTGCTGCAAGAATCAGGTTGGGAATTTAAAACAACCAACACTTTCTATGTCCCTTTACCTTATACTCAAAAATAAAAGGGCAACATAAATATAAATAAAAAAGATTTAAAAAAAAAATTTAGTTCAATAAAAGGTTTTTGACCAAAGACGAAAGACACCATTTGCGTGGCTTAAAAAGAGACTTAAATATTTTAAAACACGGAGTTAAAGACTTTCTTTTTCTTTTAAAACATAACATTTTCAAAAAGTCTTTAAAATAAAATAAATTTCTAAAAGAGAAAAAATAGACCCATCTTTACACACCAATCTCAAGTGTTTTTAAAACTTTCAAACTATCCCTTCTTAAAAAACATCTTGGCCTCCTTTTTCACTGCTTGCATGCCTCCTCAGTCAATCAACACGCCTCCTTACATATGCGTGCAACAATATTTTTTTCATCATTTTTTTGAATGCCTCCTCTATCTACAACCTCCAAATGGAGAAAGGGAAAAATTAACGTAGCCACAACTTTGTTTTCATCGCAGTCCAACTCTGAATCAGAAGAGTCTCTGGCTTCACCCTACTACAATAGCCCTTCTGGTGGCTTGTTCTATATAGAGCTGACTGCTGCACTCCAATCCTGCACAAAACAATAAATAGAGATGTCTAGCTCTGATACAAAATGAAGGCAAATAAGAGAATAACAGTGATTTGTTGATCACAAAACAAACAATGACAAAAGCCCAAACTTCCTTAGAGAAGAGGAAGGGCATCTATATATAAAGTTACAGAAATACAAGTGAGTTATGGCACACAACCATAATGACCAATAACTCAACTACAAAACTAAATGCAAACAACAAAGTCAAGAAAGATAGCTACAAATTTAATAAGATCAATGGCATTACAACTATAGTCAAACATGACTACTACACATGGAGATACTTGATGTCAATAGACTTGGAGGATGAAGAATCAATGGACATGTTTTGATTCTTGAGATAAATGGCTAGGGTTGGTTGAGAGGAAAGGATGCATTAGAGTCCACCAAGTGTCATCTTGTGATTGGTGCACATGATGATGCCCATTATTAGAGGGACTTGAAGGGATGGGATTTTCTAGGAGAAGATGGTGGGTGGAGATCCAAAAAGTCATTTTTTGGAGCAATGTGTAATCTTGAGCCATGGGCTAGATTACCTTGACTAATCATGATTTTGATTGTACAAATGATTAGTTAGCTAACTAATTGGTTTTTAGTCATCTAATGATTGGAGGGGAAAAATAGAGGAATTAAGTAAATAATTTGTAATTATTTAATTTCTAGAAGATGGGAATGAGAATGATGAACTTAATTAAATAAATATGCTAATTTATTTACTTAAGGCTAAACTATAGTTGAAACGATGGATTAAATAAAAATAGGCCTAATTTATTTAACTAAAGTTAGAGGAATGGTTAATTTATTAATTAAATAACTGGGAATTATTTAATTAATGCTACCAGAATAATTAAAAAAATTAATTAAATAAATAGAATTTATTTAATTAATTTAAGATGAAAAGTTAGTTGAATTAATTGGACAAATATGGTTTGTTTAATTTAATAAATGATAGTTGTGGAATGAGTTTGGTGATAGAAAAAATGCAGGGAGTTGATTTAAGGTGTCTACATTTTTCCTCTCTTTTAGATGGTGTTATATAACATCACTTTAATGAAGAATAAAATATAGTGCTTTATGAAGTGAAGAGGGTGGCAGGATGCTTTAGTTGGTGGGAAAAAAATGAAACTAGTGATGGAAGGATGATAACCCCTTGAGAAACTAGGTAGAAACAAAATGTACGTGAATAATGAGCAAAAGGAAAAATGTGTGAAAAAGGTGAAAGGAGGTGAAAAAGATGATCAACGGTGGTGTTGAATAAATAGAGGAAAGAGGTGAAAACTATTCATTTTCATCTTCAATCCTTAATGAATCTAGGGAAAAGTAGGGTGAGTAGTTGAGAAGAGATGGAGCATGTGCCAATGTAGGAGCATTATGTGGAGCATATGAGGAGCTACAATGGGCATCAATCAATAGGTCAGGGGTATGTATGAATTTGTTTTGAACATTTATATTCATTTTTTTAGAATCCGTGGGGGTAGAAGCTAAGGGGAAAGTGTTGCATTGAATCATATAAAGTATTTGGTAGCACATGTGTGATGCTTTGTGACATTTGCATGAGGGGTTGCAACACATGTGGAGCTTTGTAACATTTTTGTGAGATAAATTAATGTGTGCCTTATTGTTGAGTGTAGACATGATTCCTAAAATATATATGTAAGTAGACATACTTAATAATCTAGAGAAAAACTACAACTACCCATGTGCAACATAGGAATACCATTTCAAAATATTTGTAATGAATTAAAATGCTATCACACATTTATCTAAATTATTGGAAACAAGAGAAAGACCATTATAAGAAAACTTACAATGCATTAAAATGCTATGACATTTATCAAACTAGATTGATGCACTCATATGAACATGTGTGCCAAGAGGAAACATGTAATCATTTCAAGAATTTCCTTGAATAATTACAAGCTACTCAACCTTGGAGACATACCACTTATATACATGTTATTCTTTGAATATCCTTCCTATGCTTTACAAAATACATTATAACCCAACACAAACCAAACTGCATCCTTTGATTCCCTATAACACTACATCAAGCACTTGTAGTCAATAAATTGGTTCAATGACCAACCCCTATTACATATTAAAAACATGCATATATAGAATTACATTCAATCATAATTTTTGGATGTGGATTTGGAGTGGTCAACATGCTTGTAGGTTGCCCATACTTGCTTGCATCATAATCACCTAGGTTGTACTAGAAAATGACATCTATTTCAAGTATTCACCCATGTCTTGGTATAATAAATTCATCACTAAAGGACAACCAGGAGTCTTGAGG
Source organism: Cunninghamia lanceolata (assembly GCA_027924645.1). Classification (NCBI taxonomy): domain Eukaryota; kingdom Viridiplantae; phylum Streptophyta; class Pinopsida; order Cupressales; family Cupressaceae; genus Cunninghamia; species Cunninghamia lanceolata. Next base: position 2,396,597 of record BSBN01001720.1, on the reverse strand, counting down.
CTATAGAATATACCTACCACATGCCTATGACCCTCAAGGATAAAATAAGGGTGATTTCTAAAAGTAGATAAAGTGTACTAGAATAGATGGAAGCATACATTCCCATTAACACTATTGCAGCTATCTCTTTCCTTTCAGTCGGGTTGCCTTTTATATCCTTGGAGGATTTTAATTTCAAATCCTACTTTCCTTTACCATGCCGACCTTTAAATTTGTCTTTAATTCCTTTTTGGTGATTCCACAAGTTTGCGAACACATAGACTTACTATAACAATTGTCTTCATCTTCTCCATTTCATCATTTGATGCATTTTGGAAAGTGGAAAACCTTTTTGGCTTTTTGGTAGGTTCACAAACTTACAAACTTGCTGAAATACACTCTTTTTGTCATTCACTTCTTCACCTTTTCAATGGTTCAACGAGTTCACAAACCTACGAACCTATTGAAACATATGTTTATTCATCCCTTTCATTCTTCTTTTTGACAAATTTTCAAGTTCCTCAACCAATGAACTTGCCAAAAGATTTAACTTTTCTTTTCATTTGGCCTTTTGGGCCTTTTGACAACTTTAAAATATTTCGGTAGGTTCACAAATCTACGAACATGCTAAAATGTCAAAATATTTCTTCCTTGAAAAATTTTCTCCCTCCATGCCGTCTTTCTTCTTCTTCTTTGGTGTTTTAGGTCAAACATGAACCCACAAATCTTTTCGGTAGGTTCATGAGTTTGCAAACCTACCAAAAAGCTAAAACATAATACTTTTTGGCCTTTTGATGGGTTCATAAACTTGTGGACTTTTCAAAAGGAAAACACTTAATATTTTCTTATCTAAGAGGATTTTTGAGGATTCTTGAGGGTTCTACAACATGAGTAAATAGATGAAGGATTTTCAGAGGATTTTGATGATGAGGGCCCAAAACCTAAGATTTTTTTTTTTAAATTTAGCCACATGCTGACATATCCAACCTCCCCTTTGATATTATTACATACCATCCACGTAATGCCATAGTAAAAACTCCAATAACTACAATTCATGTATGTATGTGCTCATGTTCATTAATTAGGGTGTAATTTTGAATAAAAAATCAAGGATAACTTTAAGGAACCCCTCCTAAAAAAACCTATAAAATCCTAGTGAATACTAGCATGATGCCAAAAAAATGCTGGTGAATCTATGCCTATTTCGGAAAAAAAAAAATTTCATTGGTGAATTTTTTCAAATTTGTCGACATTGTCTTTTTTTTGGCGAATTGTATATAGATTTTTTTTTTAAATTTCCTTGGCGAATTATAGTTGTTTTCCAAAAAGTAAAATAAATTCGGTGGTGAATTATATAGATATTAAAAAATATAAAATAAATTAGGTGGCGAATTATATAGATATTCAAAAATATAAAATATAATATTTGGCGATTGTGCTAGAATTTTTTTGAAAAGTCATAGTGTGGTTGGCGAAATATCAAATGCTATATTATAGTGTCTAATCTTCTTGGTGAATTTAAAGTTTATTTAGTATCAGAATCAACGGCATTAGAATCAATGGCATCAGTTGAAGTTCCATTTCACGTTGCAGTTTTGACACACCCATCTTTCTGTATATAAAGTCTCCAGAATAGAGACAAGTGTCAAGTAACAATGATTTTGATTAATGAAAATTAATAGATAATTATTTAAAAAAAGAAAATTCAAAAGGATACATAAAAAGAATATAGATTCATCCACTATAACAAAAACTTTATGACTTCAGAAATCAACTCCTCAAGATTCCATTCATAAATTGAAAATAACTAAAATATATAATAACAAAAAATTATATAAATATTGAAATATATACTAATAAGTCTTTTGTGACAAGAGTATTCAGAGAATGTTTAAAGAAATAACATAAAACTAAGAAATACCATCACGTGGTAGTCATTTGGTCTTCTACTCGAGTCGCTTCCTTTTCCTTGTCTCATTCACCAGAAGCAGTCGAGTCCACCTGTGCTCTTAGTTTCACCTTGTATCTCCTAAACCTACTAATTATGGGTTTTAAAGTCCTGGCACTTGGTGTACATGTGTTCTTTTCCTAAATTTTCCACTTATCTATCAGTCTCACCACATTTGTTACTCTCTTATATACATTATCAATTCGACACTTGAAAGTTGTGAGATATGATGCTATATGTCCAAGCTTCCCTAGTGATTCACCATTAACTGTGGCAACATGCTCTTTAGTAAGCCTCTTCTTAAAATTTTGATTTATTTCCTTGACATAAAGCAAGTTCTCTCCACTTTCATCTGAAATCTCTACATCTAAGATGGTACAATTATTTTTAAGATCAGCCATATTAGTGAACTATTGAGCCAAAATTCTTCTTATTTGTCCACTAAAATCCCCTAGCACAGACCTCTTCCACCCTAGTGCATCTAGCCAAGACATAGAATCATTCTCATTTGGATCATTAAAAATATTCTCAGCTACAAGAATATTTGTATCAATTTTCATCATTTCTTGTATCTCTGTAAAGTCTATGAGCAGATTTCTGTCTTCCCTCTTTAAATTACATAACTCTGCAATTAACCCTTTCCTTTTATTAGAAAGGAGGGGATATAGTTTCATGACCTCCTCGATGTACAACAAACCATCAATGGTGATTCACTCTACCCATTGCACAGTAGCATTAGCTAGAGTTTGATATCTCTTGATTTGTTGCAACATGCTAGGATCTATTCCATCAACAGAAACACTCAAAGTTGCATTAAAGGATTGAGAATTAATATTCAATGTAGATTGAATGAAAGATGTTAGAGAATTCACCTGGGCTTGCAACTTTGTGTTCTCCTATTGCTGAGCTTTAACTCTCTTTGCTAGCATGTGTTGAGAGGATTTTGCATTATATAAATCACCTTCCACCATAGGAGGACCCATGCCAATCTTGGTCATATTGAAATCTGCTTCTATGAATTCATTTTCATTTTTATCCTCGATGGGGTCTACAATCTCCAAAATCCTATGCCCTAACGAAGAATCTATTACAATCTGAGACATCCTCTTAGCCTTCTTAGGATTAGGTGTAGTTTTAGTGTAAACGTTTATGTTTGCTATTGGGGCATATCTCCTCTTTTTCTCAAAAACTTTCTTTAGCCAGGAAGGGGAAGACAAAATTGTATCGCCTTCACTTGCACCCATGACAACTCTCTCTAGTTGATTAGGAGTATCTTGCAAGGGAATTTCATTTGATATGAGGGAGGCTGGATTCTCAAACAAGGAATGAAAACTAAAAGTACCCTCATCAGCAATCTGTTGATAAATGGAAAAATCATTACTAGGTGAAGGAGACATAGCAAAAGTCATGTGATCTACTTGCAATTGTTGTAAGGCATCCAACTTCTTCTTTGCTCATGGTTTCACGAATGCAGGCTAACCATCCTATTCACATACACCTTTTAGTTTAGGTTTCCTATTATCTTTAGGCTGCTCTCCATTCCCACCACTACCAGATTGTGAACCAACTCTATGATGAGGTTTCTCCACACCAGTTGAAGTTTTCTAAATTCTAGAAGCCTGGGAGGTTCCTTGCTCTCTTGTTCCTTATTCTTTATGCATAGAAGAAGAACTAACATGCTCTTGAAATTTACCCTTAATATTAGGATAATAGTTCTTTGCACATGTAACAACTAGTTTTGGACATGGCACAATAGGTGGGAAACCTCGAGCACAAGTTAACCCACTTTTTAGAATTTTCTAGGCTATAGGTGACTTAGGGTTTTTCTCTAATTGAGCCCAGAAATCCTCCAAGTCAAAATCTATATGACTTAGCTTGGTATCCTTCACCTTAGCTAAATCATTGTTAATAAACAAAAGCTTCATCTTTACTTGATTGAGAAACTAGTAAACAAAAGATTATGTAACTACTAAGGGTGCCAAATAAATCTCCAAAAGATTTTGGGTAAACAAATAGTCTAGACTCATGAAAAATAATTGTTCTTCCCAATTCCCACCCAGTTGAATGAAAGTATTCATATTTATCACTATAAGAAATGGGCAAGAAAGAGCACAAATTATCCAACCTGGTTGCGAAAGCTCGTGTTCAACACCTGTAGAAGATGTAGTCTAGAGCTCCTCCAAAGCACACTAGTGAAAAATTGAAAATGCAGAATAACGTGTCTGTGAGGGTTGCAAACCCAATAAAATGTTTCCATAAATTGCATTAATTTCAGCAGCATGTACTATTGTACAATTCATAATTGAGCTGCATAAATTGCCTTCCCAAAAATGTGCAATACTGCAAGTGTGCTTTTCACGACATTCCTTATTTATTACGAAAGGACAGAGGTCACTTTTGGTGTGGATGTCATTTAGTGGAAAATATTCTAATAGATTTTGATTGTTGGAAAATCAATGGCACAATTCTATTTGGGGAAAAGTACTGACACGCCCAATTTCCCAAATTTGTAGTTGTACAGTCGAGCGCTTGCACTCTACCGCGCTGCCACCTTGACCTTTATACAATAATCAATATAAATATATTATATATTTTATATATATGTCAACCATTGATCTAATAATATCTAACAGCTGCTAGTTGATTCTAGAGGATTTTGTTAGCAATGTGTAGCGTTGGAGATATACCTTCCATAATTGAACTACAACTGTTCATCATTCGTTCTAGGGTTCATCAAATTGTCAGTGGTGATACGATTGATTTGATTGAACACACTTAACAACATAGATTAGACAATGCTCAATTATGTTCATTAATGGCAAGTGAGTCATGACAAACTACATAGATTAGCCAATGCAAATTTCTATGGTACAATAGAGGATATTAAACAGAGTTGCTTGTTATTTATTACCAATTTGTCACAGCAATACATGTAATGTATATATGATAGTGTTTATTATTTCAACCTTATATTGCATTACTAAGTTTCATATAGTAGAAGAATCAATAGACTGTAAAAGTTTGGCTTTCATTATAGTAGCTATGTGAAGAAAGTGAGTTATCAAGTACTTATTTTGTGTTCATTCAGGATTTTGAATTTAACCGTGTGATAGAGTTCTCAGTTGACAGATGTAGAATATTCATAATTATGATGGAAAGTTTTATTTGTGTGGGGCTATGCAGGATGCTATTGCTTTACATTTCTTAGAATGAAGAAATACGAGCATTCATAAAGTGGAATCATGTCAAGAATCGACACTTTTAACATTAGCAAATGATGCATTCTATTATGGGTGGTGGGTTCAGTCTCCCACACATGCATGCATGCATGAGAAACTAGAAATTCAAATTGACGCATGGAATTGGTATTGCAACTCAATTGCCAGTGACCTCAAGAAGATCAATTTAATTCTCCTTTACTGGCCTTATTGTTACCCATACCTAGTGGTTTCTTGTATATATAATGAAAGGTTCCATAGAAAATAATTTCTGACATTGTGAATGAGTACATAATTGAATTTGGAATGCAGCCATTGCCTATAAATAGGGTAATTATGGACTACAGTGAAATATTCATTAAGCATCATGGAAAAGAGGAACCAAAAAGATTTTGGAGGATCAAATCAAGGTTTGAAGGTTGAAGGATAGGAGTTTTGTTTGGAATTTTGAGGTTGGTTAGAAGTTCATGTACAATGTAATTCCCCAATATTTTTTAAGGGTGATGTTAAATTTTACTAAATAATATAGAAGTAATTACGGTTTGAAATTGACATGAGTTCAATGACAAATTGCAATGTATACAGATCATGGATGGTCTAAAGAATCAAATTTTCAATATTAAATAACACCGCAGCTGGTATTGTCTAAGGACTTTAGGGTTTATCCTTCTAATTCATCATTGACTTGTGTAGTTGGTTTCCCCAACTTAAGTTGTTTTTATATTCCCTTGGTTGTTGTTGAGTAACTAACCCCTTTGCTCTAAGTTACCAGCCCCAAGCCCCTTTATTTTATTCTAAGTCTGACTATATAATAATAATTACATTATATGATTAACATACTTTTCTTAGGCATTAATTTTTAATTTATTAAATAGTTCTGACAAGTTTGAAGAATCGCTATTGGTCGATCCTTACACGAGCCAAAGATTGATTCTATAAAAAATCTAGACAATGAATAAATACATCTGTCAGTTGAGGCGTGTGTTCATTAATGATCTTTCTTTAAATCTTGGATGTCTCCAGCAAAATGACACTCGGTTGGCTTGCTCAAAATATAGCATGGAGACTCCCATAAGGCTCTGCTGCAATAAGTGCCAGGTTGCCTTTCTAGGCCATATCACAAATCAAAGACTGTTGCATTTGTAAGTAGAAAAACAAACTCTTCCTTGAGGCAGTGAAGATGGTCCTCAGTAAAGACTTCTTGGTCTCTAAGGACAGATATAGGGTAAAATCAAACATTTCTTCACGCTTTCTAGCTTCTTTGTTGGACCTAGGAGAGGCAAATGTGGATACACTGGTGAATCTATAGGAGGTATTCACTCCAGATATTCTTTTGGATGACTTAAATGTGGTGATTTGTGCACAATTGGGGGTCGGTATCCCATGGCCGAGAGACCTGGAGAAGCTATAGGAGGGACAAGAGGGTGTAGCTAGGCAGTCGTTCCTATTAAACATGAATGAGCAACAACTGGGAAGGCACAAGATTTGGGCGGCTTGTGGGAGACACTTTCTTTGGCAGGCAATTGGAATGGATATAGAGGAGACTCCACTATGGATTGTATACTTTGAAGCCACTGTGAGTGTGGGGGAATTCTACTTGAAATGGCCGTAGGAGTGGTTGGGCTCCCAGGGCTACTTTTTTTGGTGATTTTCATGCTGGGGTAGTAGGGTGGCATGTTTTTGAGGAGTCGCTCAGTCAAGGGGCTAGGGATTTCTATGGTAGCCTCTCTAGTGTTGTGTGTTTTTGGAGCCTGGGCGCTGGGCTGGCCACTGGAGTGGTTTTTGTATTAATATAATTTCCCATGTGTATTGGTGTAAATTTTTTTGTATTAATATAATTTCCCAAGTGTAAATCTTTTTGCATTAATATAATTTATACTTTATTATTGATGTAATGATGTCAATGTGTTCATTTTATCCTATTAGTTTGGCCGATAGGCCATTCTCTATGTGCACACATCTTGTAACTACCAAATTTTGGTAGTCCTTCAATTTTTTGTTCTCCAAAATTAAAAAAAAAATTGTTAGAAAATCTATTTCCATAACTAAAATTAGAATATAAGACATAGGTGGTTGGCATTTCATTTTTCTTATGCATATTTTAAATATGACATCATTTAAGATTGTGTAACGTCCGTTATGGGTCTTTATTTTTTTTTATTGAAACATTCCCGTAGTCCAGGAATTTATCTAAAATTTTTGTAAAAGTTCCAAAATAGCACAGTAGTACTGCAAATGCAAGTAACTGTAACATCATTCCATAGTAACATCAATTTCAATAGCAGGTTAAAAGCAATTTCAATGGGCAGTAACAGGTAAGTGCAAGAAGATGGGGGGCCAAAAAGGGGTCTTAAGTGGCCACTTTTTTCTGAAATCAGGAAATATTGGCCTTGGATGAGAAATTGAGCATAGTTACACTCAAAATTTGGAGATGCAACCAAAACAATGTTCGTAGTGCTCCGAGTCTACTTTCTAAACTACTATTTTGTTTTGAAAATAGCATAGATTAAGGGGTTCAAAAGAGGGAGCCACAAAAATTGGTGTTGTTTCTGTCAAAAAAACATAACATAGCATGTTTTGTGGCTCCCTCAAAAGGTCAACTTTTTTTTGGTATTTTTAAAATCGCTTTGGTGAGAAATTAACTAATAGCATGTAGTTTATGCCTGATTTTTCTAATAATTTTTTGATGAATATTTGATTTTTTACTAATTTTTAAAGTGGACACATCCTAAAAAATAGAATTTTGGCCGTGCTACCCCTATAAATTTTGAAAACTAATTGAAAATCATTTTTTTATTTTTTTAATATTTGTAGAATGGAGTCTAGTTTCTAAATATGTAATTTTTTGAAATTTGAATTAATAGTTATTTTACAATGAAAAAAAGACCAAACAGTGGTTTTTGCCTAAAAACGGACACACAAACAAAAGAAATTAAAGATGAAAGGCTTAACATTGTTAAAATGTGAAAAAAATCACATCGTCAAATAGCTAAGAGAAAGCCTAACATTACCCATGTGTTTGATTTGTTCAACCTTGAAACACGTGCAAAGCTGAGGGTTAGCACGAACGAAATTATGTGAAATTTTGAAGAATATAGAAAAACACGTCTGTGACTATTCATAAGGCACTCCAAGCCTTTGGGTTGGAAATCCAAAGCAAATCCCAAGCCCAAGGCTTGGGATTCCCAAAGCAAGAAATAACGCGAGCGCGTTATAACGCACTCGCGTTATGTTTTGCCTTGCATTTTTCTTTCTTGCAAGTATGTCTTTTGTCATGTTTGACATAATGCGAGCGCATTATAACGTGCTCGCGTTATGTCCCACTCAAATTTTTTTACGTTCAAGGCTATTAATCATTAGGGTTAAGGGATAAGGGATTAGCGTTTAAGGTATAGTATCGAGCCCGTTGAGGGTCTAGGAATAGGGATAGCGTTTAAGGTTTAGGGATGAGGGATGACAGATTACGGTTGAGGGTTTAGGGTTTAGGGATAGGGTTGAGGGTTGAGGGATCAAAGTTAAGGGTTGAGGGATTAGGGTTTGACATTGAGGGTTGAGGGTTGAGGTTCAAGGGTAAAGGGTTTAGGGATAGGGTTTAGGGTCGAGGGATTAGGGTTAAAGTAGAGTGTGGAGGTTGTAAGGATTAGGGATAGGGTTGGAGGGTTTAGGGATAAGGGATTAGGGTTTAAGGTATAGTATCGAGTCTGTTGAGGGTTTAGGAATAGGGATAGCATTTAGGGATTAGGGATGAGGGATTATAGTTGAGGGATGATGGATTAGGGTTGAGGGTTGAGGGATTAGGGTTTAGGGATAAGGTTTAGCGTTGAGGGTTGAGGGATTAGGGTTTAGGGATAAGGTTTAGCGTTGAGGGTTGAGGGATTAGGGTTTAAGGTATAGTGTTGAGGGTTGAGGGTTGAGGGTTTAGGATTAGGGTTTAGGGTTGACGGATTAGCATTTAATGTCGGGGTTAGGGTTAGAGTGTCGAGGGTAGAGGGATTAGGGATAGGGTTTAGGGTTGAAGGTTTAAGGATTGAGGGTTGAGGCTTTAGGGATGAGGGTTTAAGGCTTAAGATATAGTGTCAAGTGTTGAGGGTGTAGGGATAGGGTTTATGTTTTAAGGGTTAAGGGTTGAGGGATATGGATTAGGGTTTAAGGTATAGTGTTGAGGGTCGAGGGATCAGAGTTAAGGGTTGAGGGATTAGGGTTTGACGTTGAGGGTTGAGGGTTGAGGTTCGAGGGTCAAGGGTTTAGGGATAGGGTTGAGGGTCAAGGAATTAGGGTTAAAGTAGAGTGTGGAGGGTATAAGGATTAGGGATAGGGTTGGAGGGTTTAGGGATGAGGGATTAGGGTTTAAGGTATAGTATCGATTCTGTTGAGGGTGTAGGAATAGGGATAGCATTTAGGGTTTAGGGATGAAGGATTAGAGTTGAGGGATGACAAATTAGGGTTGAGGGTTGAGGGATTAGGATTTAGGGATAAGATTTAGGGTTGAGGGCTGAGGGATTAGGGTTTAAGGTATAGTGTTGAGGGTTTAGGGATAGGGTTTAGGGTTGAGGGATTAGGATTTGATGTTGAGGGTTGAGGGTTTAGGGTTTAGGGTTTAGGGTTTAGGGTTAGGGTTGAGAGATGAGGGATCAGAGTTAAGGGTTGAGGGAATAGGGTTTGACGTCGAGGGTTGAGGGTTGAGGTTCGAGGGTCAAGGGTTTAGGGATAGGGTTGAGGTTGAAGGGATTAGGGTTAAAGTAGAGTGTGGAGGGTGTAAGGATTAGGGATAGGGTTGGAGGGTTTAGGGATAAGGGATTAGAGTTTAAGGTATAGTATCGAGTCTGTTGAGGGTTTAGGAATAGGGATAGCATTTAGGGTTTAGGGATGAGGGATTAGAGTTGAGGGATGAGGGATTAGGGTTGAGGGTTGAGGGATTAGGGTTTAGGGATAAGGTTTAGGGTTGAGGGTTGAGGGATTAGGGTTTAAGGTATAGTGTTGAGGGTTGATGGTTTAGGGATAGGGTTTAGGTTTGAGGGATTAGGGTTTAGGGTTGATGAATTAGGGTTTAATGTTGAGAGTTGAGGGTTGAGGGTTGAGGGTTGAGGTTGAGGGATAGGGTTAATGGTCAAGGGATTAGGGTTAAATAAGAGTGTCGATGGTAGAGGGATTAGGGTTTAAGGTATAGTATCGAGCCTGTTGAGGGTCTAGGAATAGGGATAGCATTTAGGGTTTAGGAATGAGGGATTAGAGTTGAGGGATGATGGATGACAAATTAGGGTTGAGGGTTGAGGGATTAGGGTTTGATGTTGAGGGTTGAGGGTTTAGGGTTAGGGTTGAGAGATGAGGGATCAGAGTTAAGGGTTGAGGGATTAGGGTTTGACGTCGAGGGATGAGGTTCGAGGGTCAAGGGTTTAGGGATAGGGTTGAGGTTGAAGGGATTAGGGTTTAAGGTATAGTGTTGAGGGTTGATGGATCAGAGTTAAGGGTTGAGGGATTAGGGTTGAGGGTTGTAAGGATTAGGGATAGGGTTGGAGGGTTGACGGATTAGGGTTGAGGGATTAGGATTTGACGTTGAGGGTTGAGGGTTTAGGGATAGGGTTGAGGGATTATGATTTGACATTGAGGGTTAAGGGTTTAGGGATAGGGTTGAGGGTTGAGGGATTAGGATTTGACATTGAGGGTTGAGGGTCGATGGATCAGAGTTGAGGGTTTAGGGATTAGGAAATAACACATGCGGTTGGAAATGAACTAGTAGAGTTTGGTAAGTATAAAACAGTGGCATACAATACAAAAGATGGTAAAGAAGCAAAGAGGTGTGAATTAGTTATTGAAAAGATTTCAGTGTATCAGTTTATGCCTATATTTCGTGACAGCATAGTGTATGAGTATGCAAGACATGGCCATAGAGCTCGATGGTTGGACTTGCAATTCAAGTTATGCAAGGACACATTTTCGGTTGGTAGCATTGTTTCAGTCGTTGACTTTGTAGAGAACTACAGTCTACAGCCACAGCGTGAGGTGCAATCACAATATTACAACTCCACACAGGTTTCTATATTTGTGCACATTGCATTCATTCATGCGAATGATAGTATAGAGGATGACAGAAAGATCATAAGGGAGTATAATTTCTATATTAGTGATGATCGCACACATTCTACGGAGTTCGTGCAAGGTTGCTTTTAGGTGTTCTACAATGATTTGGCTAGAAGGGGCATATCATTCAGTCAGCATATCATATGGTCGAATAATTGTGCATCAGAATTCAAGAACTCGCAAAATTTCTATTGGCTGAGTAGGAGGCATAATTTTACGGGTATTCAACATATGTGGAACTTTTGTGAGGCCGGGCATGGAAAGGGGGAGCATGATGGTGCAGGAGCATGTATCAAAAGAGCCATAGCACGAGAAGAGTTAAAGTATAAAGACAATGCAAAGTTGACAGATGCAAAATCGATTGTCGAGTGGTGTAATGCTTCCATGGGTCCAGGTAATGAAGGTAAGTCTTTAGTTCGTAGATTTTTTTGGTTGATAGATGATACTAACATTGCACCATATGAGGATTGTTGTACACTGACAGGATCAAATGAGATGCACTCTTTCAAAAGCTCAATTGCAGGTTCATGGAGTATCCATACATGAAAGATGTCATGCTTTTGTTCTTCCTGTATAATTCAAGTCTAGGATGAGTGCGAGTCAAAGGAGTGGGTTGACGAATGGTAGTTAAGTTATCTTAGCCCACTTGACACGTATCGACCCCCGACGGCACTAGAACTAACATAGATGGAATCGTTAGTTGACTTTGACCACATATCAGATTTAGTTCAACCAGGTAATATAGGGCACCTATATGCATCGAATTTCATCTAGTTCAACCAGGTAATGTCATCTTACTTTGTAGTGTTTTTGTAATGTTGACTAATTTCATCTAATTTGCTACACATATCAATGTAGGGCACGTATATGTAGTTATTGTAGATGAAGATAATGAAGAGGGAACAGATTATTACTTATGTTGTTGTGTTGAGGCCAAAAAGAAATTGGAGGTCCCTGTTACAGATGGAGAAAACATCGAATACCCTACAGGATCAGTGGTTATTACTGGAACATGGCTTAGAAGGTACCCACATAAGAGTGTTAATATTTGGCTATTTCAGGACTTTGACATGCATCAGAAGATTCTTCATTACTCGAACCTTGTCGTGGCATCCAATGTTCATTTGATAAAGTATCGGGGTAGACCTTTGAACAAAATATTGTGGAAGGTGCGTGAGTCTGACCATGAAGCAATACTTGACACAATAAAGAGTAGAGCAGACCCGGATGGTTCATTGGATTAATTTGTAAGTATTCACATTGATTTTGTAAAGTTATGTTACATTGAGTTGTAAGTATGCACATTAATTTGTAAGGTTTGTCTTTTTTTATTTCCTCCTGCATTTTTACACATATGTACACATCTTTACATCATCATGTTATGCATTTTTGGTGTCCTGCTCCTGATGCGACCAAACTCATAACTCACCCTACTAGACACCATTTGATGATCTCTCCAACACTCTGGATCCAGGGCGCCCAATCATGATGATGACCTATATACCATTCTCCCAAGGCGCTCATAATGAATGAAAAGAAGACCAAGGGCGCCCAAGCTTAATAGACTTATTTCTTTCAATTTTGACGATCCAAACTCTTGCAATATGACATCCACTTTCATGCCTTTAGATCTTCCTTCACATATAGGGCGCCAAATCAATGCATTAAAGTCTCTTGATATTAGGCGCTCATGATGATGAAACTTAGAGCTTTTTCCTTTCCTATGCGCCCATCTAAGATGTTTGAATGATAAGGAGTGCCTCGACCTCTATAATGTACATTGGGCACCAAATCAAGGTGATTTTAAGTCACTTTGAGTCATTTGGGGTCAGTTTGAGTCTTTGAGTCATGTTGCAAAAAAGTGTCAATGTTGTTAAGTTGCACAAAGCAACTTTTGCATTTTTGTGCCCTGCTCATGATGTGACCAAACTGACTATTCCAATGCATCCGGATGGGTACATTTACGCTAGGCATGGTCCTGTTTTTCACCCAAACATGTCGAAATAGTCTGAGCTACATTGTACCAACGATATCCCTGAAGAGTCCAAAGTGCAAAAAGGCTGCAATCTTTGACGAGATGTTACTCGAAAATCGTGTCACTTAGAAACATTTTGTCTAAGGCAACACTATCACGCAGAGTGCCTCTACAATAACCTCTCTCAGTTTTTTATAGCTCTGAGGCATTTACCCGTGGTGAAAGGTTTTCTGCTGCCCCAAAAATTATCAGAAGGAGGCAGTGTAAAGTTGCAAAGGGGTGTAACTTTTGTCCTACTCCTGATGTGACCAAACTGACTGTTCCAACGCGTCCAAATGGGTACATTTATGCTAGGCATGGTCCTATTTTTCACCCAAACATGTCGAAATAGTCAGAGCTACATTGTACCGATGATATCCCTAAAGAGTCCAAAGTGCAAAAAGGTAGCAATCTTTGACGAGATGTTACTCGAAAACCATGTCACTTAGAAACATTCTATCTGAGGCAATGCGATCACGTAGAGTGCCTCTACAATAACCTCTCTCAATTTTTTAAAGCTCTGAGGCATTTGCCCATGGTGAAAGGTTTTCTGCTGCCCCAAAAATCGTCAGAAGGAGGCAGTGTAAAGTTGCAAAGGGGTGTAACTTTCGTCCTGCTCCTGATGTGACCAAACTGACTATTCCAATGCATCGGAATGGGTACATTTACGCTAGGCATGGTCCTATTTTTCACCCAAACATGTTGAAACAGTCAGAGCTACATTGTACCGATGATATCCCTGAAGAGTCCAAAGTGCAAAAAGGCAGCAATCTTTGATGAGATGTTACTCGAAAACTGTGTCACTTAGAAACATTCTGTCTAAGGAAACGCGATCATGTAGAGTGCCTCTACAATAACCTCTCTTATTTTTTTATAGCTCTGAGGCATTTGCCCGTGGTGAAAGGTTTTCTGCTGCCCCAAAAATCGTCAGAAGGAGGCAGTGTAAAGTTGCAAAGGGGTGTAACTTTCGTCCTGCTCCTGATGCGACCAAACTGACTGTTCCAACATCTCTAAATGGGTAAATTTATGCTAGGCATGGTCCTATTTCTCACCCAAACATGTCGAAACAGTTGGAGCTACATTGTACCGACGATATCCCTGAAGAGTCCAAAGTGCAAAAAGGCAGCAATCTTTGATGAGATGTTACTTGAAAATTGTGTCACTTAGAAACATTCTGTCTAAGGAAACGCGATCACGTAGAGTGCCTCTACAATAACCTCTCTTATTTTTTTATAGCTCTGAGGCATTTGCCCGTGGTGAAAGGTTTTTTGCTGCCCCAAAAATCGTTAGAAGGAGGCAGTGTAAAGTTGCAAAGGGGTGTAACTTTCGTCCTACTCCTGATGCGACCAAACTGACTATTCCAACGCGTCTAAATGGGTACATTTATGCTAGGCATGGTCTTATTTTTCACCCAAACATGTCGAAACAGTCAGAGCTACATTGTACCAACGATATCCCTGAAGAGTCCAAAGTGCAAAAAGGTAGCAATCTTTGACGAGATGTTACTTGAAAATTGTGTCACTTAGAAACATTCCGTCTAAGGCAATGAGATCATGTAGAGTACCTTTACAATAACCTCTCTCAGTTTTTTATAGCTCTAAGGCATTTGCCCGTGGTGAAAGGTTTTCTGCTGCCCCAAAAATCGTCAGAAGGAGGCAGTGTAAAGTTGCAAAGGGGTGTAACTTTCGTCTTGCTCCTGATGCGACCAAACTGACTGTTCCAACGTGTCCGAATGGGTACATTTACACTAGGCATGGTCCTATTTTTCACCCAAATATGTCGAAATAGTCAGAGCTACATTGTACCGACGATATCCCTGAAGAGTCCAAAGTGCAAAAAGGTAGCAATCTTTGACAAGATGTTACTCAAAAACTGTGTCACTTAGAAGCATTCCATCTGAGGCAACGTGATCATGTAGAGTGCCTCTACAATAACCTCTCTCAATTTTTTATAGCTCTGAGGCATTTGCCCGTGGTGAAAGGTTTTCTGCCGTCCCAAAAATCGTTAGAAGGAGGTAGTGTATTAAGTCAGGATGAAAGCCTATTCACTCTAGGACCTATTTTTGACCAGATCACACATGCGCCTTGAACAAGTGATGCCACAAGTGGTAAACAAAATGGGCGCCTTGAAGAATTGAGCCCTCCAAGACATCTTGCAATTGCCTAAAAGTCCAAAATTTACATAAGTGAGTTAAGGCGCCATTTTCCATCTCTAGAGCCTCCTTTGAGCGCCTTAACATGGAGTGAATGTTTTAGTCTATGAAAGATTTTGCCTAAAGAATATAACAACCCCTTGAGTCACTAGGATGAACTAAGTTAACAAAAGGAACTTCATTGAGGGAGGCGCACTTGTGCATCTAGACAACTCCAGTTTAGTGCCTGAGAAAAAGCATGTTTAGAGGCACCCCTCGAATGAACCCTCTAGAACCAATAAGAATCTTCTCTAGGTCCATAATTAACTCACGCCCATATCCAAGTGAAAGTATCCTTGGTCTTCCTGCTAAAACCTCTAAAGGGTAACCATCTCAACAAGTGTCTCTAATCCCAAGAGAACTCTAGCCTCACCCAAGTCTTGAAGTATGTATGAGAACCTACAACCAATCAATCCATGTTAAGCTCCAATTGCAACACCACATTATCATGAAGCTCCCAAGCACATGACCAATGTACTCAATACCAAGAGAAACAACAAGACCACTGTCAAAAATCCAACTACAAAATTAGGTATCCAAACATGACATCATGATCTAACATCTCCTCCTAGAAGATCACATGCACCAATATAGACATCCTAGTCTCAAGAGAACTTGTATCATGCTAATACTCTAATCTAGAATCAAGAGTCCACCAAGACACACTACCAAACACCTCTAAACCAAGGATCAACATCTACAACCACATGAAGATAACCATTACACCCAACCACTATATAAGATCATCCATCACTAGGTGACGAATACACATCACTATCAAAGCAACATCCATCCTCTCATCCCAATGCAACATACCAATGCGCAAATGAGCATAGACAAGGAAAAATAACAAAGTCATCCCGTGGATATAGGCAATATGCATTCAAGTCATCCCACTACAATCAATGAGGTGTGCATCCCAAAAAAATGCATAACTTGTAGATCCCAACCATTGAAAACATTCAAAATCATCATCACATTAGTAATCTTCATCACATTAGTAAACATCATCACATTAGTAAACTAGTAAACATCATTTGCATCCATACTTAAACCAATCTTATTGTTGTGTTTGATGTGTCCTCTTTCAAACAACCATTTAACAAAATTTGAGTCCAAACAATAAACATTTACAACAATAAACATCTCAAAGTCCAAAATCCAAACATTCTATCATCCTTAATCATTTCCATCATGGACCCTTGGTTTGAAAAAATCATTATGCAAGATAAAAACCCTATGCCTATTACCTTGTCCGAGGCTCATGCAAAACCCAAAATGATTAGCCTAGTACCATGTGTCATGTCCCCATTCCCATCTTGATCATCAAGTGTATAATGGATTAGCCTATTCCTCATTCCCGGAGGCTAATTCCAAATGATGAGGGAATGAATTGGTTTCAGACTAACTCTATCTGTTTGTTTTGTAGGAACAAGGTTAGAACCCTAAAATTTGACCTTGGGAGCCTAGGCGCCCATTTCACTCCAGTTTTCCTTTCTAAGCGCCTAGCACAAGGATCATTAGTGCAAGTACCCTATCCTTAAGGCTAGTAATCTTATCATTTACTTGCATAATATCTCTCAAATGTCTGAATGTAGTCTCCTTTGACCTTTTCATCCAATCCTTCATTCTGTGAGATGAAGACTTCAACTCTTCTAGGTGTCCAACTGTTTCAGGAGGAAGGAGAGATGGAGGTGTAGCAACCCTTTCCTGCTGATGGATAGGATGCACTAAATGCTGAATGTATTGCTCTAAGGCACGACATCTTTGCTCAGCCTTGATTCTGCCTTCTGTTTCCTGTCTTATGATAGCTCGAGCATTATCAATCGAATCCTGAAGCTCTTCTTCAACTTGCATATATGGAGGATATACCCTCAAACTTGTGCAATCAAGGATCATTTGTCCTAGGTGCCACAATGAGACCAATTTGAAGGCAAAGAGCGCCTACCTTCATTCAATAATTTGATCATCTTTGATGAGCTACCTCTTTTAAGGCACTCAACTCTATCTTCAAGGCACTTTTCTCTAATCTCTATAACTCTCCAAATCCACTAAGGCACAAATTTTACCTCTTGGGCTCAAGATATAGGTTCTTCATCCAAGGCGCCAGAATGGTCCAAAGGCACATTTCACCTCTAACCTCACCTTTGACCTTGCTTTGAGGCGCTAAACCTTTTGACATTTCAAGTAACTTCAAGAGAACTATTTTTCCTTAAGGTGGTTCACTCCTTGCAATTAGATGTATGGTACTTGTAACTCATTTGATTGACTTTGTAATGTTTCTTCTTCTCACAGAGTAGATAAGGATGATATAAGCTTACTTCATGAATCAGAGTAGAAATCTCTCTTGGACTTGCTAGGTGAAAGGACTTGAACCTGAAGGACTTGAAGTTGATGAAGTGATCCTTCATGATGGCCTTTGACATTACCTTCTTGGAGTGTAGATGATAACACCTTCCTTGGATAAAGTGGATAACCTCTGACCTAAACTTTGAAGCTTGATGAATCTTGAAGATTGGGTTTCCTCCTACTCCTCTTCTGGGCTCCACTCCATCAAAGGCATATTTAGTTGTCCAAGGCGCCAACATTTACTCAGGGGCGCCCAAAGAGAAATTTTACAACTCTAAGGCGCTAAACTCTTATGCAAAAATGGTCATCATCAAAGGCGCAAAAATGGGTCTCTGGGCGCCAATCTCTACAAGACATTCCATCTCATTGCTCTCCTCCATTACAAGCACTCACTTACCTCAATCTTGGGCACACACCAACATCCCAACATCCAAATCACCTAGGCGCTCAAAACCTTCAAGACTCAAGGCGCATTTTATGATCAAACAAGGTATCTCCTGAACAAGGCGCTCATAGTCTCATCAGGGTGTTAATCATCATCATGAGCGCTCATATTGTTCTAGGTGCACAGTTATCTCTGGAATGCTCAAGGCGCACATACCGTTCTCTAGTCTAGTTTACACTTATTCAAGGCGCTCATTCCAAACTTACATGAACTCCTCATTACAAGACATACAAACTAGATGATCCTAGGGCATAAGGGTGCTCAAACTAGATCTTTGCAAAAACTCCCCAAGCATTCAAACTTTTAAGGCGCCAAAAGTGGTCTTTTCTACAACTTCTCTAGCCATATGCCTTGGGTGCTCAAACCTTCCTTGAACTCCAATTATTCAATCCAGGGCACTCAACTACCTCCTCAAGGTGCTCTATCTCAAGTATCATTACTCTTCTTAAAGACCTAGGCGCACATTGTGGGGTATTCTACTCAACAAGACCTAGGCGCTCATTATGAAGACTCCAATTATCAAGGTTCACTTCAACTTTCAAAGGTGCATTTTGTACTCCAAAGGTGTTAGGTTAAAGCCACTAGGGTGCTAGATACCAAAGGGGGCAAGGTGTCAGAACCTCCTTTAAGATGTAAGAAAATCTCCTCAAGGCACAGCTAAAGGCGCTCCAAACCATACCAAGGCACTAATATCCTAATCCAAAGTGCTAAAACACTTAATGCAAGTTCTTCAAGTACTTATCCAACTTGATTCCTCCAACACAGGGCGCATATCTTTCTTCATGTCTTCTCTGGGCGCATTTCAAGGTTTGATCTAGATGGTGCTATGTCTACTTGAGTTGGCCCTAGGGTGCTAAGTGAGTACTTTGAGCAAATCTTCTCCGGGTGCCCAATCTTGTCCAAGGCGCCAAAACAATACCTCCCACTATAGGCGCTAAATGACTTATCCAATTCCTTGAAAACATTTGAAGTGTTTTACCTTCCAAGGTGATCAATTTCTATCATCTGTGGCGCATATTACCCTTAGATATTCAACATTACTCTCTTCATCAAGACCTCTCCCCATCAAGGCACCCAAGTCACTTCAACATGCCAAGAATACTCCTTAAATGCCATCCTCTTGAAGGCACTAGATTGGTTAAGACATTCATCTCTGGAGACTTTAATCTTTAGGGCGCTCTCATTCCATTAGTAAGGCGCTTCTACTCTTAGGCACCAATTCAACTCAACCAAACCTTTCCTGATGATGGCCTATGCTTCTAGGTGCTCATTTACTCTGAAATGGACCAACCTCAACTCCAAGGCACATTTCCACTTGATCTTCATCCTGGCACTAGATGGAAGTTTGAAGTTTGATTTTGATTGACACAAGGCATTCAAGGGGCATGAGTGACTTACCTTTGCTTAGGTGCTACTTCATGCTCTCTGCCACTTCAAAGAGCCCTTTTATCATCCTTCAAGGTGCCAATTCCTCCTAAGGCGCATCATCTTTCTTTATCAACCCATCTAAGGTGCTTCGTCTAGACTCATTACCTTCCTTAGGCGCCAACACCAACTTCAAGGCAACTGAAGGTGCTCAAGTCACTTCAAGGTGCCAACTCATGGACAATCTAATCCTCCGCATCATTAATATTCAAGACCCTGACAACTTGGAAATGAGATCGCATAAATCAATGCAAAGCATCTGAGCTCAAAAAAGAGGGGGTCCCCAGTCCGATGGGGTGATGTGTGATTTGGTCACAACAGGAAGTACCTTGAAGACTTAGATTAAGATGGAATTCACCTCCAGAATGTTAGGCGCTTGATAGAAGATAAAGGCACTAGGGTAAAAGAGCTTCAAAAGTTTGATGTCAAGTGTGAATTGAGATAATAGGCGCTGATACCAGTTGACATTACTCCAAACATGTGCCTAAGAGAGATGCAAGTCCCCAAGACCAATTTTGGAACAAGACGCTCCATCAGAGGGTAAGATGATAATCCTTGGAAGTCAAGTGTTTCAAAGATTCTTTGAGAAATTGACAAGTTGTAACCTAGGCGCCAAAACCCCTGAGAATCCTCCTATCTGGCGCCTAGTTAGAAGAACACTAATATTGCACCTAAGTGAATTTGAGTGTCAATATAGAGTCATCAAACCCCACCAGATGTTCATCCATGTCTCTACCACCTCAAGGAAGCGCCCAGCTTAGGATGGTGCCTATTCTGGTCTCTACTACCTTCAGTTGGCGCCTAACCCTAAGAGTCTTCCAACTATGACGTTCATCCATGCAACAAGCAAGGTGATGCTCCCTTGTGATATTGTGAGGTGTTGACATTTAGTTGACATCATTGAGTTTGATTGAGTTGATCAAGTGTAGACGCCATTGTAAACATCAAGGCTTCAAGGCCTTTCTTTTGTATCTCCATTGAATAAGTTGTAACTTCATGCTATTGAAAGCATTATCCATGTAATAAGACATTGCAAGTTGATTGAGTCAAATAACTAGACAAGTACCCAACTCTAAGGTTGATTCATTCAAGTAGTTATCTTTGATGTATATCTTTGTGTTGTTGAAGTAGTTAATGAATTGATAGCAAGTAAAATTGTTTAAGTAAGGAAAAATTTTCGTAGAACTAGTTGGGTATCTTACATCATGCCTATCCATCAAACATCACAATGCAATCAAAATCCTAACAACATGCCCATGATCCAAGATCAAGTGCAATCATGCAAAGATATTATCAATCACAAGCCTATTAAGAATGAACTAGAGTCTTCTAGTACCATACTTTTCCATCAAACACCATCATGTAATCCATGGCCTATCAAGCCTATCAAAGAAAATGCAAACATTCTATGTAATACAATCAGACTTTAAATATTTGAAGTAGCCATCTACAAATATCCATTCAAAAGTGGATTTATAATGCGTGTATGGATGCCATCAATAAAAAAGATTTGTATTAACCAAATATCCATATAGGCATACATCAATATCTGTCAATATAAGTATAACATATATACAAAATAGCCATATAGGCTTACAAGAATGCCATATAGGCATACAATATCAACTATGTACAATACAAAATATATGTCCACAAATGCCATATAGGCATACAACAAAGGAACACAATAAAAGTCATTCCCCTCTGGCTGGTGAAGAGAATAAATCACGAGCAGCCTTTGATCTTCTAGGGGATGGAGACATGCATGTGGGTGGTCTACTACGAACCCGAGGGCTACTCCTCCTATTTAGTTCTTCCTGCACCTTTACCTATTACAAAAAAAAGTATAGACATTAATATATAGAAATTACATGTTATAAAAAAATGAAACATTTAACAAAATAATCACTTACCGCTAACATATAATCTGTCTCCTCGCTTGTCTCAGTAGTAGGAATAGGCCCTGGTGATGTCATGTCCTATAGAAACCATCCAGATAGAAATTAAACTTCAAATCAATAATCTTTTGATTTTTCAAAAATAGACAACTATAACAATGAATGTAAATTGAAATTTACTAATCTGCCTCATACCCCTGTCAATGCCATAGAGCTATGAATCGCAGAGGCCACACCCTGCTCCATTGCCCTATGAACATGGGGAGGTGTCTTCGCAGCCTGCATCATCTGGAAATAAAACAACATTATTCAATTACAAAAACTATAATAGTGATGCAAATCATGGCTCCTAACATACACACACATTCATCTAAACATGGAAGTACACACAATAAAACACACAAATCACATACAAAAATTTAGTAAGTACAATTCATTCATTAAACTATTTATTTTATTACCTCCGTAAAGCTTTGAAGTCCACCATCGTTGGTAGGTGTTGCCATGAAATCTACAGTATTAACCTATTCAACATCCAAAATCAGAAATTAGAATACCATTCATATAACGATGCTATTCACATGAATATTTATAATTGTTTACTAGTTACATACCTTGATAGTAGATGATCTAGTGAAAAATGTAGGTGGAGAACCACTGAAAACTGCATCGACGCTATGACCCTGAAATTTCATCAAAATCATCAATTTAAATTAGTTAATCTTGTATTTCAAAAATGAAATTTAATAAATTAAATTCAATAAACTTGCTAATATTTACCTGAGTATCAAGGCCGAAAGTCTCACTCAAGAGGGTATCTGTCATCACCATCTGCTCAGCTGCAGATGTAGCCTGTGCACCTGCGTCCTGACTGTCCATGGGGTCATAACCACAGGCTGACCCGCAAGCCTGGCAAGTATGCGGTGGGACCCTACTCCTCGCACTATCTCCCAACCCACTCTGTGTTGTAGGATCGGCATGCTCTATGATGCTCTGGGTCAATGCACTAATCGACCTCAGTGTATCGACCTCAACACTCTCCTTCACAATGGAAGGGATAGAAACATGCTCGTGGGCTGGTCTGCTGATTACTCGTCTCACTACCCACTGTGGGTCAAGACGTGCCCCTGGTCTATCCTGTGCTGAGCCCCCACCTCTACCCTCGAAGTCCCGCATATCAAAATAATTTGGCACTTTATTAAGGACAAACTCACAGTAGAGTTTCCTCAAAAAGTATTGTGGGACCTCATTATTATTGCATGAAGGATGGTCAAAAACCATCCACCACCTCTGCCCGAAATTGTCCCTTATCGCTTGGTTGTTGCACCAATGGATAGGGAACCTCTTGCATGTAATGGGTGGAGGTTGATTTGTTTGTGGGTTTGTGAAAATTGAACACACTCTAATTTTGTAATTTGTAATTTTTTGACATCTTGGTATGACAATTTATCTATATAGTAATCTCTAAACTCTCTCTTTTTATCGGTCCAACTAGTTATTTGCTTGCTAATTGAATTTACATTTGATAACATAGACTCAAGAGATTCGGCAAGCGTGGACCTATGCAAGGTTGAAGTGGAAGGATCTTTCAACCTTGCAATTATATCTTCAATTTGTTTTTTGTTGTTTTCAATTTGCCCCATTATATTATCTTGTGTTCCAGGGGCATGTCGAGGAATGAATGGAGGAGGTTGTTGTTCTGCAGGTATTTCCTCCTCAAGATTTTGTGGATTTTGAGGAGGAGCAGGAGGAGGAGGTGCATTAACATTTCCTGACAATTAACGAAATATACATCAAAAATCAACAAAAACTCACCTATTTAGAAAGAAATTCAAACAAAAAATAAAGATAACTCACCCCTTTGGCATGCTCAACGTTGCGGCAGCATTTTGCGATGAATTGACAAATTTTTTGTGTTGATTGGCGTTTTGCAGAACGCGAGCGCATTTTTGAGGGTTTGGAGGCCGCGGGCAGAGGAGAAAATGAGAGAAATGAAGTTCACTTTTTTTTTTAAATTTATTGTTGGCCATAACATGAGAGCATTATGGCTTGGTAATGACGAGCCTAAGGAGTGTCATTACCAAGCCATAATGCGAGCGCGTTATAACGCGAGCACATTATAACGCGCTCACGTTATGACTTAAATTTTTTTTAAATTTTTTTGGCCACTTTTTGGCCCCCGATCTTCTTGCACTTACCCTAACATCAAACTATATGTTCAAGCAACGTTTTGGCTGATAGGTTAAAATCCACTATCTCCCTTTTTGTACAAGCAACTTTTAATAGATTTAATATTATAATTTATGTGTAGAATTATTTTAACCTATTTTTTCTAGTTTATAAGAATATGGGTGATGAATTTTGAAGTGGAAGAGTCATCTTGGATGTTACAAAAAGGGAGATAGTGGATTGATGGGAGACAGGTAATGACTGCATTTCCAATTTTATTTATTGACACATTCTTAAGATGCAGAGAGAGGAATCGCAGAGATAGGCATTTTGGGAGGATTGTGGTGACAGTAGTTAAGATTTTTCTATGATTTCTTTATGAGGAATTCAAAATCTCTAGATCTGGCCTGCAAGTCGATACTTCAATGATATGGCTAATTCTTGGATTTGTTGTATTCCATGTAGATAAACAATATAATTTTGTTTAGTAGGAATATCTGTTCTTAGATTTTATATATTTAAGCTTTATTTTCTTCTCAAACTTTGATCCATGGAAAGGAAGGCCATGAGTCAAGATTGAGAAGTTGGTCTTTCATATTTTAGTCTTCTCCTCAAATCTATATGTGAAATCCTATTGTTTTAACATTTCTAGATGCCACAATTCTTTAAAGATTTTATCAAACAGATCTTTTATCCTATCACTGAATCCATTTTTGGTATGCATGTTTTGGAGGGTTTATGCCTACAGGGTTTATGCAATTATCTTTCCTAATGAGAAACCCCTTCACAAAGTATTCCTCTATTACAATCACCCAACTTGCCGAGTGCATTTGCCTGGAAGTTTTAGTGACAAATCCAATTTGTACGAATCTTACAATCATTGCGATCCATCAAATGACATCTCTTTGAGGCAATCTATCAAATAGTTTGTGTGCTCCTCACTTTCTTATATTATTTGACCTTTGACAATTATTTCTTGGCTGCAAGTGTGCTAGAATTAGTTTCTTTTGAAGTCTCTGTACATTTGCATTGAATGAATACCCATATCTTTCATTTCAGAGTTAGCATATTTTGAGAGATTAGGCCAAACTTCCTTATGCCCATTCATTTTCCTTATCTTTTAGTTATTACTAAATCATGACTTAGTGTAGAACTTTATCTTTGTGGCAACTTAAAATGCAATTTAAAAACTATAAATTACTATTTTGAGTCCTTTCCCTTAGCACCCTAGTGATCAGATCACGCTTCATCTCATAGTGTTTCTTTTATATTTCTATTAAGAGATGCATATGCTTAATGTTTTAAAGAAATTACTCCCATCGTCCAAATTATTCACTCATTGTGATACACCTTGATAGTGAGCTTTGTATGATGTTTAATCATTATCATCAAAATCTATGTAGCCAACAACATACACTCAATATAATTGTGCCATTAATCTTGTGAGAGAGCCAAAGATTTGAAAAATTGGAAAAAAAAAAACTTCTATTCGCCAACTCTACTGCTACAATGAGAGAAAACTCTCTTATATCCAAGAAAACAAAAAAAACAAAAAAAATATTTTTTTGGGCAGCTTTTGACAATTGTCAGATTTTGCCATTTTAGGTAATTTTACATGCATATCTTGAGAATCCAATTTTTTCCCAAAAACTTCCTAAAACTAAGGTAGGACAAAAAGCTAACTAACATCCTAAATTCAAAACATGAGTTTCGAGTTATTAACAAAAGCAACTTTTAAAAAACTATGAAAAACACTAAATTGCCATTTTGAGGGCCAAGATGAAAGTTTCAAGTCCTGAAAAAGTGCCAAGATGGGGTCCAACAGACTAAGGTGGGTTGGGAATCCACATGCCACCTCATAATGTATCCACCTATAAAATTTCATAGAAAACCCACACCCAAGTCAAAAGTTATGACCTCCGAAAGTCCCTGCATCATTCTCCTCTAGTTGAAAAGAACGCAGCTCCTACAAGTGAGTGTCTTCAAACTGTTGCCACTTGACTGGATCTAACCTCTACACTTCCCACTTTGTAATCCATGTGCTATCTGTTGGTGGCAATCCTTCCCACTGTACTAAATACTTTTTGTAATGCCCTTGCCGAGTGTAGATAGTTGTCTTATCAAGAACCTGTGCAATATTTTCCTTCTTCTTATGGGGAATGTGGTGGTGCCATGCCACTTCTGGTTGACTATCTTCAGCATCATCCTCACCATGGAATGCATATAAATCAGAAATATTAAACACAGGAGAAATATCGAAATGATCTAGTAAACTAACCTCATATGCATTATCATTGATCTTCTTTGTAATTTTGCAAGGACCAATTTTCCTGTACTTCAACTTCTAGTATGTTCCGGTAGGAAACCACTCTTTTCTCAAATATACCATCACTAAGTCACCTTCATTGAATGTCTGATGTCACCTACTAGCATCCACTGTATTCTTGTACCTCTCATTACTGTCTTGCAACTTTTGTCTCACATCTTTCTGCCACTGGAGTGGTTTTTGTATTAATATAATTTCCCACGTGTATTGGTGTAAATCTTTTTGTATTAATATAATTTATACTTTATTATTGATGTAATGATGTCAATGTGTTCATTTTATTCTATTAGTTTGGCCGGTATACCATTCTATATGTGCACACATCTTGTAACTACCAAATTTTGGTAGTCCTTCAATTTTTTGTTCTCCAAAATTTTTTTTAAAAAAAATTGTTAGAAAATCTATTTCCATAACTAAAATTAGAATATAAGACATAGGTGGTTGGCATTTCATTTTTCTTATGCATATTTTAAATATGACATCATTTAAGATTGTGTAACGTCCATTATGGGTCCTTATTTTTTTTATTGAAACATTCCCCTAGTCCAGGAATTTATCTAAAATTTTTGTAAAAGTTCCAAAATAACACAGTAGTACTACAAATGCAAGTAACTGTAACATCATTGCATAGTAACATCAATTTCAATAGCAGGTTAAAAGCAATTTCAATGGGCAGTAACATCAAACTATATGTTCAAGCAACGTTTTGGCTGATAAGTTAAAATCCACTATCTCCCTTTTTGTACAAGCAACTTTTAATAGATTTAATATTATAATTTATGTGTAGAATTATTTTAACCTATTTTTTCTAGTTTATAAGAATATGGGTGATGAATTTTGAAGTGGAAGAGTCATCTTGGATGTTACAAAAAGGGAGATAGTGGATTGATGGGAGACAGGTAATGACTACATTTCCAATTTTATTTATTGACACATTCTTAAGATGCAGAGAGGAATCGTAGAGATAGGCATTTTGGGAGGATTGTGGCAACAGTAGTTAAGATTTTCTATGATTTCTTTATGAGGAATTCAAAATCTCTAGATGTAGCCTGCAATTCGATACTTCAATGGTATGGCTAATTCTTGGATTTGTTGTATTCCATGTAGATAAACAATACAATTTTGTTTAGTAGGAATATCTGTTCTCAAATTTTATATATTTAAGCTTTATTTTCTTCTCAAACTTTGATCCATAGAAAGGAAGGCCATGATTCAAGATTGAGAAGTTGGTCTTTCATATTTTAGTCTTCTCCTCAAATCTATATGTGAAATCCTATTGTTTTAACATTTCTAGATGCCACAATTCTTTAAAGATTTTATCAAACAGATATTTTATCTTATCACTGAATCCATTTTTGGTATGCATGTTTTGGAGGGTTTATGCCTAGAGGGTTTATGCAATTATCTTTCCTAATGAGAAACCCCTTCACAAAGTATTCCTCTATTATAATCACCCAACTTGCCGAGTGCATTTGCTTGGAAGTTTTGGTGACAAATGCATTTTGTATGAATCTTACAATCATTGCGATCCATCAAATGACATCTCTTTGAGGCAATCTATCAAACAGTTTGTGTGCTCCTCACTTTCTTATATTATTTGACCTTTGACAATTATTTCTTGGCTGCAAGTGTGCTAGAATTAGTTTCTTTTGAAGTCTCTGTACATTTGCATCGAATGAATACCCATATCTTTCGTTTCAGAGTTAGCATATTTTGAGAGATTAGGCCAAACTTCCTTATGCCCATTTATTTCCCTTATCTTTTAGTTCTTACTAAATCATGACTTAGTGTAGAACTTTATCTTTGTGGCATCTTAAAATGCAATTTAAAAAATATAAATTACTATTTTGAATCCTTTTCCTTAGCACCCTAGTGATCAGATCACGCTTCATCTCATAGTGCTTCTTTTATATTTCTATTAAGAGATGCATATCCTTAATGTTTTAAGGAAATTACTCCCATCGTCCAAATTATTCACTCATTGCGATACACCTTGATAGTGAGCTTTGTATGATGTTTAATCATTATCATCAAAATCTATGTAGCCAACAACATACACTC
Organism: Cunninghamia lanceolata; assembly: GCA_027924645.1. Taxonomy (NCBI): domain Eukaryota; kingdom Viridiplantae; phylum Streptophyta; class Pinopsida; order Cupressales; family Cupressaceae; genus Cunninghamia; species Cunninghamia lanceolata. The sequence continues at coordinate 2,368,496 of BSBN01001720.1, read as the reverse complement.
AATATAATTGTGCCATTAATCTTGTGAGAGAGCCAAAGATTTGAAAAACTGGAAAAAAAAACTTCCATTCGCCAACTCTACTGCTACAATGACAGAAAACTCTCTTATATCCAAGAAAACAAAAAAAACAAAAAATTACCTTTTTTGGCAGCTTTTGACAATTGTTAGATTTTGCCATTTTAGGTAATTTTACATGCATATCTTGAGAATCCGGTTTTTTCCCAAAAACTTCCTAAAACTAAGGTAGGACAAAAAGCCAACTAACATCCTAAATTCAAAACATGAGTTTCGAGTTATTAACAAAAGCAACTTTTAAAAAACTATGAAAAACACTAAATTGCCATTTTGAGGGCCAAGATGAAAGTTTCAAGCCCCGAAAAAGTACCAAGATGGGGTCCAACAGACTAAGGTGGGTTGGGAATCCACATGCCACCTCATAATGTATCCACCTATAAAATTTCATAGAAAACCCACACCCAAGTCAAAAGTTATGACCTCTGGAAGTCCCTGCATCATTCTCCTCTGGTTGAAAAGAACGCAGCTCCTACAAGTGAGTGTCTTCGAACTGCTACCACTTGACTGGATCTAACCTCTACACTTCCCACTTTGTCATTCACGTGCTATCTGTTGGTGGTAATCCTTCCCACTGTACTAAATACTTTTTGTAATGCCCTTGCCGAGTGTAGATAGTTGTCTTATCAAGAACCTGTGCAATATTTTCCTTCTTCTTATGGGGAATGTGGTGGTGCCATGCCACTTCTGGTTGACTATCTTCAGCATCATCCTCACCATGGAATGCATATAAATCAAAAATATTAAACATAGGAGAAATATCGAGATGATCTGGTAAACTAACCTCATATGCATTATCATTGATCTTCTTTGTAATTTTGCAAGGACCAATTTTCTTGTACTTTAACTTCTGGTATGTTCCGGTAGGAAACCACTCTTTTCTCAAATATACCATCACTAAGTCACCTTCATTGAATGTCTAATGTCACCTACTAGCATCCACTGTATTCTTGTACCTCTCATTACTGTCTTGCAACTTTTGTCTCACATCTTTCTGTAACTGTTGAAGGTGTTCTGCAAATGCTTCACCATCATCACTGACCCTATCTTTCATTGGTAGCTATACCAAATCTAGAACAACCTAAGGATTCCTACAATACACAATTTAGAAAGGGGACTTTCTTGTTGATCTGTTAACAAAGCTATTATAGGAAAATTCGGCCTAGGGTAAGGCCATGTCCCATTATTTTGGCTTTTCTCCAACAATACACCTCAACAAATTTCCCAGACTCCAATTTACTACCTCTATTTGCCTATCTGTTTGAGGATGATAGGCACTACTAAACTGTAACTTGGTCCCCATATTCTTCCATAAAGTCCTCCAGAAATGACTGAGGAATTTCATATCCCTATCAGAGGTAATAGTCTTTGGAACACCATGTAGTCGAACAACTTCTCAAAAAGATAACTCTACTACCTGCTAGTGCCTGCTCAGAATTCAGGTTTCAAGCACTTTATATTCGTAGGAACCTTCCAAAAATTTAGAAAAATGATAAATTTGTTGGCTTTCACAGTTAAAATGCATGTGTCTTTGTATATACAAAGAGGTTTGTATGTACAAAAGGAGTTACCATTGGTGGGTTTGCAGAAATTTCCATCGGCCTTTGAAAATGGTGAGAAAAATGAGTTATATGCATTTTTCAATGCATATCGGGCTTGCATATACATTGGGGAATCTTTCACAGATTATGGGAATATTCTACAGTTGTATGTTGAGTTTTCTTGTATATCAGGTTTCTATGTTTAGACATACAATGGCTACATACATTGGAAACATGCAAGGGTTAATGTATGTTTAGACATACAAAGGTCATATGCAAGAGGAATGTACATCAGGCGCATGCAATGAAAAATATACAAGGGTGGTGGACATGCATTCTCTACAATAGAAGGTTCATTGATGAGACAATGCATATCGACGCCCAAGTTAGAAGTTTCCCTGACATGCATTCGCTACAATGTAATGATACAAAGGGTCTTGTATGTTCGGCAACATACAAAGAAGCAAAAGAAACATTTGGCGGGGTCCGCCTCACATACAAGGGGCTTTGTATCTCACATAGAAAGCAAAATGTACAAGGAAAATATGCATTCGCCATATGGAAAGGAAATTTGTAAGGGGCCGATATACAAAGGATGGGGCTCGCGGAGATGCAAGGCAGAATGTATATTGGCGGCAACGTACAAAGGAGATATGCATTGTCAATGTGCAAAGGAGAAAAACAAAAGGTCAGGCCCACCAGTTGTATACAAGGGTGATTGTATGTTGGCACATGCAATCAAATATGCAAGGCCCGAACCTGAGAAATTATACATTTTGGTTGATACAGGTTTGAGATCTGCATTGTATATTTTGTTTTGTATATCCGCATTGTATGTTTGCGATATACAAAACAATGATATGAAGAAAGGGAATATACAATCCAGACACGAGGAAGAGTATGTTTTGGTGGATTTTAGGTTGAAGTCCGCAAGTTGCATGTTATGCGTTGTATATGCGATATACAATGAAAAGATACAATGAGAAAGATACAACATGGATTCCAAAGGATGTTCCAATTTAGCAGATAAAGTGTTGAGTCTGCAGCTTGTATGTGTGTGTGCATTGTATATCACGGATATACAAAGGAGGTGAAAATACAATGCCCGGACTTGATTCAAATTTCAATTTGTTCTATAATGGCTTGAAGTCCGCGTTGTACATTGCATTTGTAAAATGTAATATACAAAGAATATGTGCGTGGGGGAGATACAAGTTAGACCCGATGGTGAGTTTGAATGTGTTTTATAATGTTTCAGGGTCCACCTTGTATATGAAGCATTGTATCCCACATATGCAAAAGGAAAAGATTCATTGGCTCGTCAGCATAACGTTTCTCATCGGTGAATACTCCCCAGGTCATTCTGATGGCTGATGGATATGCAATTTCCTAGCGACGGAGAACAAATTAGGGGCTGTTACGTGTCCAGATAGTTGCGTGTATATGCATTCTACATATACAAAGATTTAAAAGGCAATTGAGGTGGAAAAGGCAAAATGAATGTTGTGATGGGAAAAGTCAAATGAGATAAAGCACCTATGTGGCACGATTCTATTGATCAATAACTTTTCAAGTGATTTGACGCCATTGGTCTTGGTGATAGGGAGATGATCAACTGCCATGTTTTAAAACTTCAGCAAGGGATTTTCCTATGCATTTGTAGCTGCATTTAGGCAGGAAAAACTTCAAGAGGCACATTGCTACTTTGTTTTCAAAGAGGTGGTGAGTTGGTTGGCATTAATGGCAGTTGCAGAGGCATGAGCGATGGAATGACAGACCAACCACCATTTTCAATTGGAAAATCCTCAGTCGGCAGCTCACATCCTGAGTTCACCTACTCTTTCTTATGTTTCTCACTGCTGCATTAATTGATTTGGGCACCATTCTTGGTGCAGTGCATTTGGCAAATTTTTGATTTGCCATGTGATTAATTTGTTGAGTACATAGTCTTGTTTTAAAAGGTAGATTGTGTCACTCATTTCTGGTGGTGGAAGACCTGGGCAATTTTTGTGTGAATAACAAGAAGTAGAGCATTTTCCTGGTTGTTTCTATCACATTTTGGAGTTTATGAGTTGCATCTGAATGTACATTGCATATACTCTCAGTTTCATGTCAATTTTATATGAAAAATGCATTGTTGCATGTGTTTAGCTGTTTGTCTCCTTTATTGTATGATTTCCTTCTTCTGAATCTGGTCGCTAAGGGTTTCATAGATTCTAGGATATAGATCTCTGTATCACATGCTTAATCTTTTGACTTCCATTCAAGGAGTGGATTCAACTGTTTTAGGTTAAGTATGAAGAAGGTTGTATGTCAACAGGGATATCTGTAAGCAAAAATAGTTAAATACCCTTTCTTGGTTGATGTTTGTAAGGCAAGCATCAATTTGACCCCTTGGAGCTTGAATGTTAAATGTAGTCCATTCTTCTGTATACTTCTAGTTGACTCCATTGCCCTGGAATAGGCACTGGTCTGCCCTTGTGAAGTAAGTATGATCCAAAACCCCCTATCTTGCATCTAAACCATCAAACCAATCCATTCACATTTCCAACCTGTTAGTTGTAGGAGTAGGATTAGGAGCCCCTACATACTCTCATCCATAACCAGTGATATATGTCCAAGAATGTTGCCAAACTTGTGATCTATGACACAAATCTTGGTCCCAAAATGAGAGTATTCTGCCTGTTATCACAAAGCTAAATCTTTTATGTCATTGGGTAAGTCAAGGTTAAATCTTTAGGTATAGGGACACCCCCTTGGTGCAGTAGAACCAGAAGTGAAGGGGAGGTAGCTCATGTAACCTCCTATATTAGATGGCCAAATCTGCCTGTGCATTGGAACTAGTAAACCCTCGGCTGATTCGGAAAGAAAGAACCAACAAAGTGGCGACTCTATTGGGGAAGAGAGAGTCAAAATATTTTAAAGGCTGGAAAATCTAGTTTCCAGTGAAGTTGTTGTAGCAAGATCCAAAAAAATGACTGTGGTGCTCTGCTAGCGTGATGAATCCAGAAAATAAAAGTGCATTGTTGATTTTGTATCCTCTCTGTGAGAGGTGGCGACTCTGTTGATTGAACCTATCCAATGCTGCAATAGATTTCCAGGTATTCATCTTTTCATTCAAAACAATGAGTTTAGAGCAGCAATCCTGGTTGTGCTCTCAAAGAAGACCATTCTTTATTCAAAGATATAAAGCCCTAAATTTTAAAGGAATTAATGGTTACCCAAATATTATTCCCAATAAAATTAGAAAATGTTTGCCGAAATATAATGAATCAGATTCTAAATCTGCAAACAAACATCTGCAAAATTTTTGTAATTTAATAGAAGATTATGAGGTAGAGGCTGAAGATGTAGTGATGAGACTCTTTGTTCAGTCTTTAGAGAATGATGCTAGGATATGGTTTTCAGACCTGCCTGTGTGCTCAGTTTCTTCATGGGTAGATTTAGAGGTTGCATTCCTAGAGTAGTTTGGTGAAAGATTTGATTTGGCCTCATTAATCATACACTTCATGAATATTCAAAAGGAAGATGAGGAACTGGTTCAAACCTTTAATCTTAGGTTTATTAAGTTGCTCAAGAAAATTCTTGAATATATGAGACCAAATGATGCATTGTGCTTGACAATTTATTTGGCTGCATTTGATAAGAAAATGAGTTATTTATTAAGAGATAAAGAACCGGCCACACTTCACCAGGCTTACCAATTTGCTATGGATATTGAAAATAATCAGAAATATGGAATGCCAGTAGGTTTCATGGCTGTAAGTTGTCAAAATAGTTACCAAAGTGAATATATTTCAGCTCTCCCAATATGTACATTGAAAGATGATTGTGTAGAGGGAAATATATTTCAGAACAGTATGTGCAGCCATGATGTGATACATGAAGATGTTGTAGAAGGTGTAGGCACATCCTATAATGGTGAAAACAAAGACTGTTATCATCCTCTAGAAGAGAAGTCTGCAGATGAAAAATGTCCTTCAATTTATCAAATGAAAGATATACACGAGCTTGTGTCCTGCAACAGTATGCATGTCCCAGTTATGCCTGATTATTTATGTGAAGTGGATATGCAAAGCTTCACTCTGAATATAGAGGATGTTGATTCAAGGGATGATAGTAAATGTGTTAGTGATTAGCAGCATTCAGATGCATATATGAGCCTTTCAAATGATGAAATATATATGGATGTTGAATATGAATGTTTCCTTGAAGATTCTGACCATCTTCACAATGCAAAGGTTGAAACTTTTGCTGTTGATTATCAGTGCATTTGTGAAGAGGAAAAATAGGGTCACTATTCAGATGTGAATGGACAAGTTGCAAATGTGTGTGCTCATATAGTTGGGGATAGTATTGGTTGCAGGGGTAACTATGAGGTTTTTGACATAGGGCTGCATTCTGAGCTATTTATGCCTTCTTTTGAGACATTCCAGGTGGACATTAATGATAACATTGCTGAGCACAACAATGATGAATATTTGAATGCTTATAAAAATGAATATGATTATGAGATGTTGCTTGTGCTTGAATATTGCATGTTTGATACAAAGGAGCTCTTATTTTTGGAAGAAGGGCAAAATTCTGATGTGAATTCATTTGATTCATGTGAGTCTGTTATTTTTCTGAGCAACTTTGGTAACTCATATGATGATGACATTCTATAGTTGATGATAATGCATGTTGATGAAGCTTGTTGTAGATTTGTCAAAGAAAGAGAAAGGAGTAGCAGCACAATCAATTGCAATGCTAGGTGCTGTGAGTGGATAAATGCTTTCAAGCTTCATTTGAAGAAATCAAAAGAAAATCAAGTATTTGAGAAAGGAAAATTTTGGTTTTTCCTTTTTGGTGGCCTTGGGCCACCAAGTTATCTTAAAAAATTTATTTTGTGATACAGGTTGGTGCAGTGTTCGACTCTGTTGCCCAATGGATAGGGGATTGGTCTGCATCCCAGAGATCTAAAGTTCTCGCCATCCCTACAAGAGGCATGCGTTCCAAGACAGAGCCAGTGCTGGTGCCTACTCAGAATTCAGGTTTCAAGCACCTTGTATTCACAGGCACCTTCCAAAAATTTAGAAAAATAATAAGTTTGTTGGCCTTCAAGGTTAAAATGCATGTGTCTTTGTATATACAAAGAGGTTTGTATGTACAAAAGGAGTTACCATTGGTGGGTTTGTAGAAATTTCCATCGGCCTTTGAAAATGGTGAGAAAAATGAGTTATATGCATTTTTCAATGCATATTGGGCTTGCATATACATTGGGGAATCTTTCACAGATTCTAAGAATATTCTATAGTTGTATGTTGAGTTTGCTTATATATCGGGTTTGTATGTTTAGACATACAATGGCTACATACATTGGAAACATGAAAGGGTGAATGTATGTTCAGACATACATAGGTCATATGCAAGCAGAATGTACATCGGGTGTATGCAATGAAAAATATACAAGGGTGGCGGACATGCATTCTCTACAGTAGAAGGTTCATCGGTGAGACAATGCATATCGGTGCCCAAGTTAGAAGTTTCCCCGACATGCATTCATTACAGTGTAATGATAAAAAGGGTCTTGTATGTTTGGCAACACACAAAGAAGTAGGAGAAACATTTGGCGGGGTCTGCCTCACATACAAAGGGCTTTATATCTCGCATACAAAGCAAAATGTACAAGGCAAATATGCATTCACCATATGGAAAGGAAATTTGTAAGGGGTCGATATACAAAGGATGGGGCCCGCGGAGATGCAAGGAAGAATGTATATTGGCGGCAACATACAAAGGAGATATGCATTGTCAATGTGCAAAGGAGAAAAACAAAAGGTCGGGCCCACCAGTTGCATACAAGGGCGATTGTATGTTGGCACATGCAAACAAATATGCAAGGCCTGGACTCAAGAAATTCTACATTCTAGTTGATACAGGTTTGAGATCCGCATTGTATATTTTGTTTTGTATATCCATGTTGTATGTTTGTGATATACAAAACAATGATACGAAGAAAGGGAATATACAATCTGGACGTGAGGAAGAGTATGTTTTGGCGGATTTTAGGTTGAAGTCCATAGGTTGCATGTTATGCGTTGTATATGCGATATACAACGAAAAGATACAATGAGAAAGATACAACGCAGATTCCAAAGGATGTTCCAATCTAGCAGATAAAGTGTTGAGTCCGCAGCTTGTATGTGTGTGTGCATTGTATATCGCAGATATACAAAGGAGGTGAAAATACAATGCCCGGACTCGATTCAAATTTCAATTTGTTCTATAATGGCTTGAAGTCCACATTGTACATTGCATTTGTAAAATGCAATATACAAAGAATATGTGCATGGGGGAGATACAAGTCCGACCCGATGGTGAGTTTGAATGTGTTTTATAATGTTTTGGGGTTCGCCTTGTATATGAAGCATTGTATCCCGCATATGCAAAAGGAAAAGATGCATTGGGTCATCGGCATAACATTACTCATCGGCGAATACTCCCTAGGTCATTCTGATGGCCGATGGATATGCAATTTCCTAGCGATGGAGAACAAATCAGGGGCTACCACGTGTCCAGACAGTTACGTGTAAATGTATTCTGCATATACAAAGATTTAAAAGGCAATTGAGGCGGAAAAAGAAAAATGAATGTTGTAATGGGAAAAATCAAATGAGATAAAGCACCTACGTGGCACGATTCTATTGATCAATGACTTTTCGAGTGATTTGATGCCATTGGTCTTGGCGATAGGGAGATGATCAATGGCCATGTTTTAAAACTTCAGCGATGGATTTTCCTATGCATCTGCAGCTGCGTTTGGGTGAGAAAAACTTTAAGAGGCACGCTGCTGCTACATTTTCAAAGAGGTGGCGAGTTGGTTGGCATTAATGGCAGTTGCAAAGGAATGAGTGATGGAATGATAGACCAACCACCATTTTCAATGGGAAAATCCTTAGTCGGCTACTCACATCCTGATTTCACCTACTCTTTCTTATGTTTCTCGCTACTGCATTAATTGATTTGGGTGCCATTCTTGGTGCAGTGCATCTAGCAAATTTTTGATTTGCCATGTGATTAATTTGCTGAGTACACAGTCTTGTTTTAAAAGGCAGATTGTGTCACTCATTTCTAGTGGTGGAAGACCTGGGCAATTTTTGTGTGAATAACGAAAAACAAAGTATTTTCCTAGTTGTTTCTATCCCATTTTAGAGTTTATGAGTTGCATCTGAATGTACATTGCATATACTCTCAGTTTCATGTCAATTTTATATGAAAAATGCATTGTTGCATGTGTTTAGCTGTTTGTCTCCTTTGTTGTATGCTTTCCTTCTTCTGAATCTAATCGCTAAGGGTTTCATAGATTCTAGGATATAGATCTCTGTATCACGTGCTTAATCTTTTGACTTCCATTCAATTAGTGGATTAAACTATTTTAGGTTAAGTATGAAGAAGGTTGTATGTCAGCAGGGATATCTGTAAGCAAAAATAGTTAAATACCCTTTCTTGGGTGATGTTTGTAAGGCAAGTATCAATTTGACCCCTTGAAGCTTGAATGTTAAATGTAATCCATTCTTCTGTATACTTCTAGTTGACTCCATTGCCCTAGGATAGGCACTGGTCTACCCTTGTGAAGTAAGTATGATCCAAAACCCCCTGTCTTACATCCAAACCATCAAACCAATCCATTCACATTTCCAACCTGTTAGTTGTAGGAGTAGGATTAGGAGCCCTTGCATACTCTCATCCATAACCAGTGATATATGTCCAAGAATGTTGCCAAACTTGTGATCTATGACACAAATCTTGGTCCCAAAATGAGAGTATTCTGCCTATTATCACAAAGCTAAATCTTTATGTCATTGGGTAAGTCAAGGTTAAATCTTTAGCTATAGGGATACCCCCCTTGGTGTGGCAGAACTAGAAGTGAAGGGGAGGCAGCTCACGCAACCTCCTATATTAGTTGGCCGACTCTGCCCATGCATTGGAACTGGCAAACCCTCTGCTAATTCAGAAAGAAAGAACAAACACTACCCTCGTTGCATCATTAGTTTTCTTACAGGCAATAAAATGAACCATCTTGGAGAACCTATCAACAACTACAAAAATGGAGTCATTACCTCGTTGAGTATGTGGAAGTCCCAACACAAAGTCCATGCTCAGATCTGTCCATGGTGCAGTTGATACCGGTAATTGCATATACAACCCTGTATTTTGTGAATGTCCCTTAGCCACTTGGCAGATCCTACACCTTGTTACATACTTAGTTATATCCCTTTTCATCTCTAGCCAGTAATATTTATCTTCTATCAAGGCTATTGTCTTGTCCTTGCCAAAATGTCCAACCAACCCACTACTATGAAATTCTCTGATAATGTTTTCCCTCATAGAGCCATCTGGTATGCATAGTTGTTTTCTTTTAAATAGATATCCATCTTGTAAAAATATTCACCCCTAAAGTGATCCAAGTTACCAGATATTGGTGCCTTCAATTGTTCCACAATCTCCCAAAAATCATCATCAGACTCATACAAATTTTTGATGGCATCAAAACCAATCACCTCAGTTTCCATTGTGGTCAAAAGTACAACATGCCTACTTAATGCATCTGCAACCTGATTTTGTTTTCTATACTTATGCTTCCACACAAAATTGTAACCCTGCAAGAAAGAGACCCACTTAGCATGCCTACTATTCAAATTTTTCTTTGTATTCAACTATCTCAATGCAATATGATCTGTAAACAATACAAACTCCTGGGGAACTAGATAATGTCTCCAATGCCTCAATGCTTGAACAATTGCATAAAATTCCAAATTATAAGTAGAACAATTTTTTCTCACTTCATTCAACTTTTCACTAAAGAAAGCTATAGGTTTTCCATCTTGGCTGAGCACAACACCTATTCTGTAATGTCCCCTTTAAGAAGATCCTTATTTTCTACCTTGCACATGAGAATTACTTCTTAAAGGAAACATTAGTAATAGATAAGATCAATAAATCATATTAAAATAATCAAATAAATAAATTATTTAATTATTCAATCTTAAGTGGATTCATACTTAGGGTTGTTTATTATATGTTAATTTTATTTATTTTCAAACATTAGTGGAGATGGGGTACTCTCTCTTGTTAGATTGCATGAATCATCCTCTATGGGTAGTGCCTTTGTATGATGTAACACATGCCCATTCCACCTTAGGTCTTACTAAGTGCCTTTGTATGATGTAACATATGCCCATTCCACTGCAGGTCTCACTTATTACCTTTGTATGATGTAGCATAGTCGATTCCACCGTAGGGCTTATCCATTTCCTAAGTATGATGTAACATGGTCCATTCCACCGCCAGTCTTATCTACCTTTAAGGTATTAATGCTACTTCTTCCTAACAAGTTTACCTCCAATCTCTCAATGTGTGCTATGCTCTTAAATAAATCAAATACAATTACTCTTTATTATATTTATTTATTTTCAATATCAATGTTGTATTTAACTCAGAAGTGTTCTCTTAAAAAATATCTTTTTTTCCTTCGATGATCTTTTCCTTCTATCTCACAACCTTTATTTATTTCCCTTTCAAGGGATATGTTGGAAGAGGCACGTCTCTTATTATGCTTGGTGGTAAAAGACATACTTACCCTCTTATAATTTTTATTACTTTATATTAATTCTCTTTTGTGGTAAAACTAGTTCTAACCATTCGTAACTCCCTTATCATAAGAGGATAGGTTAAAAGATGTTTATTTATATTATTTGTATTTATATTATATCATTATAATAAATGATATATTATTTATTTTGTATTCTTTGTATTATATCATTTATATCATAATAAATGATATATAATTTATATTATATTATTTATATTTATATTACAATATAAGATAACAATAATAATATTTGTATTTATATTATTAGATATATTTATATATATTGTTATTTATAATATGGATATTATATTTTAATTATAATAAAATATTCATACAATAATATTATTTATTAAATAATATATAATGTATGTAATTATTTCTATTATCCCAAATAATATTTTACAAACCATCTTTATCATGTTCAAATCTTTACTTTAACAGTGTCTTAGATATGGGGACATGACAACCCTCCCCACTCAAGATTGCTTGTCCTCAAGCAACTATAATTAGGTATCCTATAATATTTTATAACATTATATTTATTGAGGTTTACATATAAATATTTAGAGCTAGTTGTTTACATATATTTTAATTTGTTTTTCTCATGCCATTTCAAGTCGTAGGTTACCCATAGAGATATTTTAATTATCTTATTTTACTATTTCATTTAGTATATTTACTTAATGTAATTTTAAGAGTTATTTTATTCTTATTTATTTTTTACCTTATTTACTCATTATTTATTAATTAAATATTTGTAAGTAAATTTTAATTTTTTTAGTGTTGTATCATAACATATTGAGTAAATTTTAATTTTTAATTTTACATCTATATATTTAAAATATTTTATCAATGTATTAAACACTATTATTCCAACAAATTCATACCTGGGTTTTCATTGATTCTTGCTTTTTTTATTTATTTTTATTTAACTATTATTCATAGGATGGCAGGATCACTGCTCTGATACCACTGTAATGTCCCCTTTATTTTCTACCTTGCACATGAGAATTACTTCTTAAAGGAAACATTAGTAATAGATAAGATCAATAAATCATATTAAAATAATCAAATAAATAAATTATTTAATTATTCAATCTTAAGTGGATTCATACTTAGGGTTGTTTATTATATGTTAATTTTATTTATTTTCAAACATTAGTGGAGATGGGGTACTATCTCTTGTTAGATTGCATGAATCATCCTCTACAGGTAGTGCCTTTGTATGATGTAACACATGCCCATTCCACCTTAGGTCTTACTAAGTGCCTTTGTATGATGTAACATATGCCCATTCCACCGCAGGTCTCACTTATTACCTTTGTATGATGTAGCATAGTCCATTCCACTGTATGATGTAACACATGCCCATTCCACCTTAGGTCTTACTAAGTGCCTTTGTATGATGTAACATATGCCCATTCCACCGCAGGTCTCACTTATTACCTTTGTATGATGTAGCATAGTCCATTCCACTGCAGGGCTTATCCATTGCCTAAGTATGATGTAACATGGTCCATTCCACTGCTGGTCTTATCTACCTTTGAGGTATTAATGCTACTTCTTCCTAACAAGTTTACCTCCAATCTCTCAATGTGTGCTATGCTCTTAAATAAATCAAATACGATTACTCTTTATTATATTTATTTATTTTCAATATCAATGTTGTATTTAACTCAGAAGTGTTCTCTTAAAAAATATCTTTTTTTCCTTCGATGATCTTTTCCTTCTATCTCACAACCTTTATTTATTACCCTTTCAAGGGATATGTTGGAAGAGGCACGTCTCTTATTATGCTTGGTGGTAAAAGACATACTTACCCTCTTATAATTTTTATTACTTTATATTAATTCTCTTTTGTGGTAAAACTAGTTCTAACCATTCGTAACTCCCTTATCATAAGAGGATAGGTTAAAAGATGTTTATTTATATTATTTGTATTTATATTATATCATTATAATAAATGATATATTATTTATTTTGTATTCTTTGTATTATATCATTTATATCATAATAAATGATATATGATTTATATTATATTATTTATATTTATATTACAATATAAGATAACAATAATAATATTTGTATTTATATTATTAGATATATTTATATATATTGTTATTTATAATATGGATATTATATTTTAATTATAATAAAATATTCATACAATAATATTATTTATTAAATAATATATAATGTATGTAATTATTTCTATTATCCCAAATAATATTTTACAAACCATCTTTATCATGTTCAAATCTTTACTTTAACAGTGTCTTAGATATGGGGACATGACATATTCCCACATGGGAGGCATCACATTCTACTTCAAATACCTTATCAAAATTTGGCAATGCAAGTATAGGTGCTTCTTTTACCTTTTGCTTCAAGTACTTAAAGCTCTCCTCAGCATCCTTGGTCCATACAAACTCCCTTCCTTTGGTGCAATCTATTATAGGAGCTACAATAATACTAAAATTTATAATGAACTTGCGATAGAAAGTGGCCAAGCCATGAAAACATTTTACCTCTGTGATGCTACTTGGACTAGGCCATTCTAGAATTGCCTTCACTTTTTCGAGATCCATTCTGACACCATCTTTAAAAATGACAAAGCCTAAAAAAGCCACACTGTCTTGCATGAACATACACTTCTTCAAAAATGCGTAGAGCTTCTCCTTCCTTAACACACGAAAGATGATCCTCAAGTGTTGTAGGTGCTCTTCTTTGCTATTACTAAATACCAAAATATCATCAAAATAAACTACCACAAACTTACCAATGTAAGGCTATAGTATAGTGTTCATTAATCTCATAAATGTGCTAGGTGCATTTGATAACCCGAATGGCATAACCATCCACTCATATAATCCATCTCCAGTCTTAAAGGTTGTCTTCCACTAATCCTCTTCTTGGATCTAGATTTGGTGGTAGCCACTTCGTAGGTCGATCTTACTGAAATATTTGGCCCCTGCAAGGACATCCATCATGTCCTCCATACAAGGTATAGGAAACTGATACTTGATGATAATCTTGTTAATTGCTCTACTATCAGTGCACATCCTCCATGTTCCATCTTTTTTTGGGGTCAACAATGCAGGTACAACACTTGGGCTCATGCTCTCTCTCACCACACCTTTACTCATGAGTTCTGTTACTTGCTTATTCAACTCTGCATGTTGTGTGGGATTCATCCTATAAGCTGCTTGGTTGGGTAGAGTTGCTCCTAGAATCAAATCAATATGATGCTGAATATCTCTCTTTGGCGGTAGACCATCAGGTAATTCATCAGGCAAAACATCAACAAATTATTTCAATAGCTCTGCTACTTTTGGGGGAACTGAAATGTCTTCCTCTTCACCTTTTTTCACTACTAATGCATAACAACACCCTGTCACCTTCATTTCTTTAACAAGATCTCTTTCAGACAACATGGTCTCACCTTTTCCTTCATCCTTGAGAGGCAATAAAATCACCTTAGAGCCATCTTTCCAAAAGGTGTATGTGTTTTTCTCTCCATCATGCATAACTTTTCTATCATATTGCCATGGCCTTCCCAATAACACATGACAGGCATCCATTGGCACAACATCACAGCATATCTCATCCTGATAGATCTTCCCTATGCTAAACTTAATTAGGCATCTTTTATCAATAGTGACTTCATTCCCCTTTTTAAACCATGCAATGCAATATGGATGAGGATGTTTTTCACAGTGTAAATTCAATTTTTCTACCATTTCTTTAGAAACCATATTTTCACAACTACCTCCATCAATAATAACTTGACATACCTTGGCACCCGAAGTGCATCTAGTTCTAAAGATATTGGTTTGAATCCATGAACCATCAGAGCTTTTGGCTTGTGTTTTCTCCTTCTCTGGAATCACCATTGCTCTTCTCATCATGAGACTTTCTCCCACATCTAGTGGAACCTCTAGTTCCTTTCCTTCCACTTCATGTTTTGTTTGAATCAAGTTCACCCTAGGTTGTCCTCCTTGATTTCTTTCTTGCATGTTATAATTTGAGCATTCAAATGCCCTATGACCTTCTTCTCCACATCTGAAACAAGTTAAAGGCCTTCTCTAGTTTTTCCATCCTCTACCATAACCTCTACCTCTTTGAAATCCCCTTCCTCATTCTTGATTCAAAGGATCTTGTTGAGTGTCTACTTATTTTTCTGATCCATGGGATGACTCTCCCCTGCCATAATTCAAACCTCCTCGAAATGGGGTTGATGTACCCCTTCTTCCTCCTCTATTCCTCTGATGGTACTGTTTGTTTTTTTTCTTTAGCCTTTAGAGCCAATTGGTAAGCCTCTTCCATACTCTTGAGTCGATGCATGCTCAATTCATCTTGAATAGAGAATTTCAGACCATTCACATATCTAGCAGCCATATGTTCATTAGTTTCTTGATGCTCTATATGTATAGACAATGTATAAAACTCATTTGTATAATCTTGCACGGAAGAGAGGTTCTGCTTTAAATTTTAAAACCTACGAAAAAGGGCTTCCGCATAATCTATGGGAAAATTTTTGTCTCTCAACTTCTTCTTCATTTTATTCCATGTCCTGATCTTATCCTTGCCTTTCCTTGTTCGTTCCTTTTGAAGATGATCCCACCAAATCATTGCATGACCCTTTAATTTGGTGTATGCGAATTTCACCTTCTTTTACTCTGTCATGGATTTTTATTCAAAAAAATTTCTCATGTCATTCAACCAGTCTATCAACTCCTCTGGTTTAAGACTACCTGCATAATCTAAAACATCTACCTTGACCCCCTCATTTTTCCCTTCTAAGGCCCTGAGCATCCTCTCTTCAAAACTCATGCCTTCTAATTCTTCTTCTTCATGTTCTGTATCTTGATCTGCACCTCTTCGACCTATCTCTTCATCAAATTCATCTCCTCCTCTACCCAGTCTTTGGTTTTCCATCCGTGTTGTAAGTTCTGCTACTTACCTTTGCAGATTTTGCATTTCTCTATGCATCTGAGCAAGACCGCCTCTTCATCTTCCTCTCCCAGCCATCTTCCAGCTCTGATACCAGATGATGTAGCCAACAATATACACTCAATAGAATTGTGCCAATAATCTTGTGTGAGAGCCAAAGATTTGAAAAACTAGAAAAAAAAAATTCTATTCACCAACTCTACTACTACAATGAGAGAAAACTCTCTTATATCCAAGAAAACAAAAAAATCAAAAAATTACCTTTTTTGGTAGCTTTCGACAATTGTCAAGTTTTTGCCATTTTAGGTAATTTTACACGCATATCTTGAGAATCCAGTTTTTTCCCAAAAACTTCCTAAAACTAAGGTAGGACGAAAAGCCAACTAACATCCTAAATTTGAAACATGAGTTTCAAGTTATTAACAAAAGCAACTTTTTAAAAACTATGAAAAACACTAAATTACCATTTTGAGGGCCAAGATGAAAGTTTCAAGCCCCAAAAAAGTGCCAAGATGGGGTCCAACTAACTAGGGTGGGTTGGGAATCCACATGCTACCTTATAACGTATCCCCCTGTAAAATTTCATAGAAAACCCACATTTGAGTCAAAAGTTATGACCTCTGAAAGTCCCTGCATCAAAAATTTATAAAAACACTCCGTCGCTCACCTCTTTTCTTCTTCTTATGTAAAGAGTGTTCAAATAAGTAGGATAAGTGTGTTGTTGAATTATGTGATGTAATCTCTATTCTTGTCATGTTGTGCTAACCAAGGTTAAGGAATTTTGGCCTAACACATACCGATTGTATTAGCTTGAAAAGTTTCAAACCATTTGTAACAATAAATCCATTTTATGGTATCTTGTGAACATTGCTATTCCATGAGGTGACATTCCGCTCAGCTGATTGGTGCACATTAACTGGGATTCCACATTATGCATTAATTTATACCATAGCTTGTCAGTTAGAATTATCTGTTAAAATCTGCCCTTTTTGCTTTGAATGGTGACCGTATCCTATTTTATGACTCCCATTTTGGGGCGCATGCAGAAAGGATATTGGTAAAGACTGTGGAAATCTGGCTCTAAGTCTACTAATTGCATTTGCATGAAAGTTTCTAACCTTTTTTAGAAGATCTTTCTATGATTGGATTATATGGTAAAAGTTTTGAGTCTGTGATAAGAATGTTTCGACTTCTTAATTTAGAGATTTCTTTCCGTTGTTAAAAAAAATCTATAAGGACGCCAATTTAAATAATGTCTTATCTATCTATGCTTAGTCCCTTCTCACACGAATACCAGGGTATTTGCAACAACTTTTGACATGATTAGTTTTTCCTTTATACTTTGATGTATGTCCATGCTCTTTTCTAAAGATACCATTTTGGCACTGGTGAGGAGAATGTTGGTATAGTCTAGAGTATATCTACCATAGTCTTTCATTTGAAACCGTATCTGTAGTTTCCTTGAATAAGCATATCAACCCAAAAGACTTTGCTATTGAATTTATAGAAAAACTACAATAATCCTTATGATTATAATTTTATATAATATGTTTAATAGAGTAAAAGTAATAAGTAACACGTTGTTTAAATAAAGACTTATTATACAGAGTATATGTTTTCACTATCATAAAAGCTCCTCTTCGAGGAGTGTATATGTAACATTAGAAAATAGTATTTGAATGGAGTTTGATCTATATAATTTTTATTGTTTGTAATATGATTTATATCTTACTACTAATAGTTGTTAGTCTCTATTGTCTTTTTTTAATGTCTGTCCATTAGACATGTTTCCCAAAGATAATTAAAGTTAGAAAGTTATAAAGTAATATAAGACGCAAATCTTAAGTTTTTGGTAGAGTGAGAAAGTAAGGATAATACTAATTTGTTTGAGATAATAATAATGGTTTTACTGACAATGTGTAACTTTTATCATCTTCATTTAGTTGATAAAAGGATAGCAAAGTTATATATTATAAGCAAAAGAAATTTTCCTTATATAATTGCAAATCTATAGAGGTTGTTAATTTTGGAAGTATTTGACTAGTACCTTATTTAGTAGTTATAACATGTTTTTCTTTCTATTAGGCTTGGAAGAAAATTATTAGTATTTAGAAAGTTGAATTAGATCTTGTCTAAAGATTTAACTTAGCAAATAAGATTAGTTTAGTTTATTTTTGGTGTAACATGATTTGGAGTTTGATATTGGAAGTTGATCAATGTAATGTTTTATAATCATGGATAATTTATTAGATTAAGAAATTCTCTTGAGTAATAAATTTATTTCCTTATATTCATCTGATTTAGGATTTTAAAATTAAAATTGTGATTTTAAAAAATGATTTATAATAGTAACATGTTTTTGAATGAGGTTTTCTAAATTGTTGAATTCTCCATGATAGAGCATAGTAGATGAATTCATAGATAAGAAGATGAGTAAAATTATATATATATATATTCTTATTTTGTATGAAAAGTGGAGATAGAGAATTATAGGTTTAATTAAATATTTTGGGTTTAGTTCTACTTAGAATATATATATATATATATATATATATATATATATATATATATATATATATATATATATATATATATATATATGTTTTAATTTATGGAATGGTTTATTGGTTTTGATATATAAATTAGAATTAAATTAGTGAGATGGAGTTTTAATTCAAAAATAGAATGTTAGCTTAAATCACACTATCTTAAATGTTTCCCTATTTTTAAAAGAATTTATGAATATAAAGTTAAGTGGTAGATATAATAAAAGATTTTATAGGTAAGAAAAGAATATGAATTTTTTATATATTTGAAATTATCTTGTTTAGTTTACGGTTCAATAGTTCATCCTTATATTTATCTCGGTCTATTTTGAAAAAAAAATTCAATGATAATGGAAGTTTGGTTAACTGAGGTAGGCAAAGTTAAGTTTTGCTTTTGATATTAGTAAAGTGATTATAACATAATTGTATTCTTTCTTTAAAATAGAACAAGGCTATCTAAGCCATCATTGTTAATAAAAAGGAGATCTTTATTTTCTAACAAGCTTCATTCATTGTTGCATTCTATTCAGATATATAAAACCAACAATTTACACTATATGATAACAATTTACAACATTTTAAAATTTGTTCACAATTTACATAGCCTTGCTAGTATCATCGTTAGAAATGTATATGCATTGCAATATTTCATATTATATGTTTGTCTCATGACAAATATAAAAGGTGAGTAGAATAAATACCTTGTATTTTTTCACGAAATGTAAAAGGTTGTAAAAAAAATTGTGATCATTTAAACCTAAATATAAGTTGTATTTTAAATAAGAATGTGTTGTTTTTAAAAAAGTAAAATTCATGGTTACCAAAAGGTATTAAGATCATTTAGGTTGCATATAAGTTATATTTTAATTAATAATATGATGTTGTTCAAACAACAAATGATATTTTTTTGTTCAACTACTAGGGATTCCATGATAAATTTTTGGTCAAATATTTAAAAATTTATTTTAAGGATGCTTCTAATTAGACATGCTGTTGTGGTGAGTTGTGTGATGACACAAACACACATAGAGAGAATAAGAAGATCAAATCTAAGTGAAAGGTAGAATTCAAACACACTTCATACAAAATGAATGCCAAATTTAGTTCAAACACTCACACACACAAAGCATGAATGCTAAAGTTCAAGCACACACGTCACACACACACACACACACACAATTTAGTAAGCTACATAATTCAACATGCCAATTTTCAATTCACACTAAGTGAATGTGAATGTTCAGACTTCCCTAAATACACAAATAGTAAATAGATTTAATAAGTGAACATGACAAAGGTAGTTCACTCACATTTCATATAGAAAAAATGAATCCACAATTAAATCAAACAAATTAAGGGGATGTCAAAGTTCAAACATATTCTTTACGTAAGCAAAGTGGATATCAATACACAAACAATAAGTGGCTCAAATCCAAGTGAATGTCAAAGTTAACTCACTTTCACACACACAAAGTGAA
Organism: Cunninghamia lanceolata; assembly: GCA_027924645.1. Taxonomy (NCBI): domain Eukaryota; kingdom Viridiplantae; phylum Streptophyta; class Pinopsida; order Cupressales; family Cupressaceae; genus Cunninghamia; species Cunninghamia lanceolata. The sequence continues at coordinate 2,348,272 of BSBN01001720.1, read as the reverse complement.
TATAAAATTTAGTTCATACACATTTCATACACACAAAGTGAATGTCAAAAGCTCGCTCAAATAATAAAGGGATGTCAAAGTTCAAATGCACACTTCGCACAAATAATAAGTGGATGCCAAAGTGTACACACTAAACAAAGTGAATTCCAAAGTTCAAATAAATAACTGGATGCCAAAGTTCAAACACACATAGAAAGTGAATGCCAAAAGTTCAAACAATAAGTGCACACAAAGTAATGTCTAAAGTTCAAACACATTTCAAACAAATAAAGTTCAAAGATACTTTAAATAAATAATCAATGCCTATCAAAAATTTAAACACACACACAAAGTAAATGTCAAAGCACAAACACACACTTCACACAAACAATAAATGTAAACAAAGTGAATTCAATTTTAAACATAAGATGTGAAACACATAATTCAATGCTAAAGTTCAAACCCATGCTTCACACAAACAATAAATATATCAAATTAGAGTGATAAAAGTGGATTCAATTTTAAATTTATACAAAGTGAAACAAATATAAGTCAATTCCAAAGTTCAAACCCATAATTCACACAAACAATAAGTATATCAAACTAAGGTGAATACCAATGTTGCACTCACACAAACAATAAATATATGAACCAAAGTGAAACACGCTAAATAAATGTGTTTAAAATATAACTTCCTAATAGTATAACACTAATTATGACAATGATAATATATTTCATTGTGGTTGAATGGGAGGTCACAGTTCTCTAAGTGTTTCTTTATGATTTAGTTCTTAAATGGTTAATTCACAATTTAGTTCATGTTGTTATTCATTTAATATCATTCCATTATTTTTATTTGCCAAAAAATAATTAAATTTCTTATAGCATTTATATCCTTGTCCATCAACTACTACATTTAATGAATTTCCAATAAAAATATAAATATAAACTATCTAGTGATAGGCCTATATATATGTGTGCCTATCGACCATTTGATAGCACATTTGGTGCTTTTAATAGTTATTATTCTATTAGTTATTATATCATCAAAGTGGGCCCAACTTCATATAAATATTAAAGGAGCTGCAGACTTTATCAAAATGTTTCGATGATTGTTTCGTTGCTAGATGGACGGGTGTAGTTGAATTCCAAAACAAAAGTCTGGAGTGCTAGACTTGTGATCTCAAACCTCTGGAATCAATCAAGAGCCGTTAGATTTAAAAAGATCAATGTTTGAGATAATGCAATAGTTTTTAAATTTTCAATTCCATCACTTGATGTACATGTTGTATTAAATAATTAATTCAGGCTACAAACTTGCATGCCATCCTTAAATTTCATTTGAACTTTGAAGTGGGAGTACTCAGTACAAGTGTACAACTAAAACTACATACTTGTACTGAACTTTAATAAAAGCATTTACCACATTTCACTCTCTTTACTTCGCAATTGGCACTTAGCATTTAGCAATTTTAATTGATACTACTTGGAAGCGAGAGGGTCAAGGACTCAAGTGACAAGGAGATTGCAGTGCACCAAAAATTTTAATATCAGTTGTGTGATGCCACAGATTCACTTAGTGCCAGACTTTGTATTCATCTTTTTCGGGTAAGTGAAATACAGAAATACTTAATTCCTATTACTATTGCTATTACTGTTCTCCTTCAGACTTTAGTTTTTTCAATCTTGGTGTTTAGGGTTGAGTTTTTACAAGCATGTCTGCTAGCACTAGCAGACCAAAAATTGGGAAAACTAAAGAAAAAGAAACAACAAACTATGTCAGACTGCTTAAAATCCCAAGTTTTATAGATGAATACCATGATATTTATGACCCTGTAATTTTTAGAAGGTTTACCTTAGTACTTAGGTTTTCATTGGAGAATAAGGTACATGAAGTGCAAGCTACGCAACCTGACCCAAAAAAACCAATGCTAATTAATGAGATGACTACACCATGGGTGTTTGGATTGGGACACTTGATGTTAATTCAGGTTTTCCCTTGCCCTGAATTTATCATGGTCCGTGCACAGAATTATGATGAAAAAAGAAAAGCAATAGTTAAAAAAGATAGCCAAGAAATAATTCTTCCCATTAATGGAGAACATTTTAGCAAATTGTTGGGTTTTACTGCCGAAGAATGTGGAGCAGTCTGCATAAACCTAGAAAAACTTGCTAATACTTATGAAGAAGTTAGTGAAAATAACAAAAAAAGATTTATCATATCTCTAATAGCTGATGGTGTCCAACTCAATCAGAATCATAAGCCTCCTTATAAAATTGATATTTTTAGATCATGGGTCCAGAATATTGTTTCCATAATAGTGTTTTGCCTTGGATTGGATAATAATAGTGAAGTGGATGCAAGCCTCCTTGAAATGGTATACAATATTCATCAATTCATGCCACCTACTAAATACACATTTCTTGAGCACATTGCAAAATCCATGCATTGTCAGTTTTTAATGATTAAATGAAGCCAAAGTGAACCTCCCACTCCTAGTGCAAATAGAAAGATATTTAGATTCACAACCTACTTATGTTATTTTTTCTAATGTAGTTTGCTGGGATGTTTCAGGACAACAAGCTTAAAATTTAGCATCAGCAAGATAAAAATAGACTACTAGATTGGACCCATAAGATAAAGATGTACCATAATAAAAAAAACTTCAATCATTTTGTGGACTACTTTTTAGCTCCATTGTATGAAACCATTACAAATAATCCAATGCCTAGATTACCCGAGTCTTGTAGAAATTGCATTCAACTAGGAAAAGAAATATAATTAGTTGACTGGTACTTCATGGAGGAATATACTATCCTAAGATTTTATGGATCAAGAGCACAGCCCCACAAACTTCCAATACATGTGATAGAGAGAGATTTTACATTGGAATACATATGTGAGATGGAGAGTACTAATCACATGTACTTTGTTAGTCAGCAAAAGAAGAGCATATTTCCTTCCTTACCTATTTCATGTAGAGGGTTCACATTTGAGAGAAAAGCATTCACTGTAGCACATGAAATTCTACAACTTTTTTAATTTGATGTTGACTCTCACTGGTAGTATGACCCATGTGACATGATTAAAACAAGGCTTGTGGCCAATAAGAATGCTCCAACTAGAATTCAACATGAAAGTAAACCCCTACTAGAAATGTTGAAAAACAAGAATTCTTGGGAGGAGGTGAGAAAAGTCTCGGAAGAAACTGCTACTCAAAGAGGTATTTCTTTTGAAAAATTGTCATAAAAATAATGGGATTGCATCCAATTATACAAACACAGAGATGCACTGCCAAACAAGAGATTCAATAATTTCTAGACAAAAGCTGATGAAATATCTAAGTGTACAAAAATTCCAGAGACTCTAAAAAATGCTTGCACAGAGGAATATTGGTCATAATAAAAAATTTCTACCTTTTGGTCTATGAGGAAGGATCTTGGTGATCCAAAAGCTACTGTAGATCTTGAAGACATCTCAGAAGATGAAGAGTTCAGCAAATTGTGGGATAAAGAGCATCCATCTAAAGCTCAAGAAACTAATGTTGAAAGTGATGATGAGGATGAAGACCAACCCAAAGATCTTAGTGCATATGTATTCAAACCTCATATGAGTGAGACCACAAGACAAACATCTACTAAAGTGGCATCAATAGCCCAAAAATTGGGTTATGAAGGTGGTGGTTTGGGGCCCACAGGAGAAGGCATTTGGACGGTACTAGAGGTATACCCTAGAAAACCTAATGATCTTCTACTCAGCATTGGAGGTGATGAACAAGCCAAAGGGCATACACATAGAGATCAGGAGATTAGATTTGTTCCAGATTTAAATCCTCAAAGTGAGATTCAATCACTAACAGTACCACAAGGGTCTTCTGATATGCATGTTTCTCATTCTTTTCTTACAGGAGATGGTGGACATTCTAGTGCTACTGGTGGCAAATCGGGTGATGGTATAGGTATTAGTAGTAGTAGAAGTCAACAAGAGATGCAATAACAAACTTAGAAGAGGCCATCAACACCATTAAATGAAACTATAGACAAACTTAAAGAGCAAGGCCTTGTGAAGACTAAGATGCAGAAGGTTATGGCAGGTTTTGATTCCACATCCACATCAAAGCATTTGTTTCTAGAAGGCAGCCCCCCTCCTATCATTAGTGTGACTGGGAAAAGAATGACTAATACTCAGCCACAATTAATTAGAGATGCCACCAACACTACAACTACTCCTTCCCCATTCAAAGTTATGTCAAGTGTCACAGATTGTGATTATAAAGATAAGTTTGAAAAGAAAGAAAAATTATCTAAAAGTGACAAAAAGCAAGTGTTAGAGATAGAGACTACTGCAACTTCAGAGCATGCAACAACCAGGGTATTGACTACATTTGACTTGGAAAACAAAAAAATGGATCACATGATTATTGTGCCCAAAGTTCAAGATAAGCCAGAGGACCAGATGCAATGATCTGACTATGAAATGAGCACCATCCATGTGGATTTTTTTGGAATAAAAAATTTAGACAAAATTAATGTATCAAAAAAGAACAACGAAGTGGTGTACACATCATTGCCAAAGAAAAAGAGAAGAAAGGTATGATTGTTTTTAATTTCCTTTTAACCTTGTTGAATATATTGTCTACAAATTAGAGTTGTAAGATAGATAGGTCACATGTTCCAGTAATTGAGTTACAATAGAAGGAAAATATATTTAGTGATGTTAATTCCATTCATATTTCTCTTTTTCATTTGACTTTGTGATTTATCTAACAGGTTGGAGACTCTTATAGGAAAGTTACATGAAGACATAGCAAGTGAAAAATCCAAGAGGAAAGGAGTAGAGAACAAGACCAAAGAATTAGAGAAAATGATTAAAAACTCTGACTCTACATCTACAAGTGACATGAATAAATAGACAGAGGAGGAAGTGAATAAACTGAAGGAAATGTTAAGTGAAAGTAAAACAAAAATGATATTCAAACAACCAATTTAGAAAAATTAGAACAATCCTCGATTGAAGCCAATACCAAACTAGAGCAATTAGAAAAAGCAGGACATATGTGGCAAGAAAATGTGGAGAGAGAGAAAATTCTCTAAAAATTTGCAGAAAAAACTGAAGAATGCAGAAAATGAAATAAAATCCTACCAAAACAAAGTATTTGAATTATATAGAAACATAATGGTTTATATAACAGTAACATTTGGGAGAAAATAATGAAGAGGATTGATGATTTGTCTAAAATGTTTGAATTCATTGATGATCTAGTATTATGTGGTAATACACTCAAACAATACATTGCTGAAAATGGAGACATGGCAACTTCAAGATGGTCAGATGCAAACAAAATTTTGCAATCAATATACATAGCTAGTGGTGAAGAATTGGAATCCAAAGGAATTTAGAACTATATTGATGCCACAATAAAGGCCTCAATTATCATTGAAAAATGCACGACGCTGGAACAAGCACAAGAACTTTTGGTACAAGATGCATTATTGACAAAGCAGTTGCAAACAAATGTAGAACACTTCAAAAAGCTTGGTTTGCTGGTGGCTTTTGACCCATCATACCCATACATTAGAAAGAATGCTTTCAAAAAGAAGATGGACAATAAAATTAACTTCGACAAGGAACAGTTTCCTCAAAATCTTGATGAGGCAGTTTTTATGGATTCCATCGTACCACTAATAACCTTGAATGCAACTTTGAGTGATACATTCAAGTCAAGTAACAATATCAGTTATAAAATATTATCACAGTTACAACTTAGTAACCATGGGTTAATAAAAAATATACTTCCATCAAATGAAGAGTGGAGCACTCTACAAAAGCTAATAAAATGATTTAGTAACATGTGTTTCCAATGACATCAATACCAGAATAACTAGGCTATTGGATTGTTGTCTCTGGTTTTTTGGCATATGTTCTTTTTGTTGTCTATTTGGATTGCACTAGGAGCTACTTTGTAATGGGTTAGACGCCCTTGGCTTGCCGCTTATCTAATCAAAAACACGTGTTTCCAATTTCCAATAGAGCATTGTGTAGATTTGGTTTTGAGAAAGTTATTGTACATTGTAAATGTAATACTTTAGTCTTCAATGTATTCTAATTTCCTTCGGACCTTCAATGTTCATTTGAAAATCTATATAACACTGAAATCCTTTTATGTGTTGAAATTATCTTTATTATTTAATTGTCCAGTTCATATTAAATATTTGCTAATGGTGTATATTAATAATATAATATGCTACAACATTATTCATATATTTAAATCTAGAACTAATAAAATGCTCATGAAAAATCATGCAACATGCAAAAAACTGAAACTTACAACTCTAGAAATATGGGCAACCTATTAGAATTGTAGTATATTTCACTATTCAAAACTTCCCCAATCTTCCAACAACATTACAAAGTAGTACTTGTATCTTATTTACTTCTCAAAATTTCCAAAATCTTCCAACCACACAAGAATGAGTAACACAATTCTTTTATAGACAAAGAATGTGTACTCAACATTGATTACAATGTCATTTCAAATAGGTTCTGGATACAATGAACCGCCAACATGTCATTGAGAACATTAATTTCATTTGAGAGGAGAAAAGAGAAAGAGTAGATGGACTTTGGGAGATGTGTAGCCACCTAAAGATCTACTTTGTTAATCCTGGGGAAAAGGTGGTTGGCCTATTCAATCCTGCGACCCATACTTGTCCTTCCATTCATTGTATGTATTTTCAAGTGCCTAGGGGAATGAGATAACCTCTGTGATCTTTCCATTATGACTGACATACTTGGCATCAAAAATAGTCTTTAAATTCTTACAAAATATCTCAAAAGTTATTTCAACCGCATGCACCTTGTCAAGTGATAAACTCAGCACCTGCATGGTTGGATCACCTTCATCACAACAAGTAGGAATTAATTGATGACCATTATCTATTATTTCTCTCTTCCACTTGTCCAGGTCCTTAGCCTTCCCATCAGGGTCCAAAATATGTGGTAACCATTTAGTGTCCATCTTTTCTATTACCTACATCTTTTCCCTCATAACTATATCGAATCTTAATTGAAAACTAGCCACATCCTTGAAATGTTTCAGTATATCTGACACTAATTTCAGCTCAGGAGGTGCATTTGGATCAAATCTAGAACACCTATGAAAATCTATAACCTCTACAGTTCTTGTTAGTCACTTAGCTTTCACACTTGATAGTCTATGCTTATCAGATTCATGCTTCTCATAGGCTATCCTTAATTGTGTGTAAGACCTCCAAGTCTCCTCCACTCTGGCCAAGATTTTGGTCACTCTATTTTTGATCAAATTGGTGACCATGTCCTTTACTTTGTTCTCCTTTCCTTCTTTCAATTTTTTATTATCCTCCTTCAATTCTCTAAATTTTTGAAAGGAGAGGTTGTGTGTCGACTAGAAGTGACTATGTAGTCTGAATGATAGGGGGAGTCTAAGATGGACCAGGCTCTAATTGTGGTTTCCCTTCATATTTTCTCAACCTAGCCATGGCCACTACATATATCTCCAACAATTTATTATAGTCTTTCTACAGTTTAATTGTCGTTGCCTCAACAAATTATGTAGTTTGCACATTTAGATTGGCAACTTGAGGGGCAGGGGTGTCTTTCACCCTTCTAATTATGACATTTCCAGTTAGTTCCTCCAAACCAACTTTTGGTTTCTTATCACTGGGGGCCAATGCCCAAATTGCCAAGGTTTCAAACCTTGGGTCAAATGCAGCACACTGGAAAGCTTTACTGACTTGTTCCTCTATCATATCAGAGTCACCCCTTTTTATGGTATCAAATGCAATTACTTCTGATAGAGTCCAATCTGGTAGCAGTAGGGTGTTGATTCTGGCTACACGAGCCCTTCCCTCCTCTAGGGTTATTGCCTTGATATCCTTATTAACCTCACTCAAAACCCATTGAGTAATAGTATCATACTCAGAGGGGTTAACACCACTCTTTTCTTCCTCCATTCTCCTTTGAAATTCTTCATTCTTTGTCCTCAGCACGAATGACCTGAATTCAGGTGTGATGACAAATGCATCATCTGCAATAAATTGGTTACATGCCAGTACTCTCACATCTTCTTGGTTGGTAAGATGGCCTCTCCTCACTTGCAGGTGCACTAGCTATTAGTTCCTCTACCTTGGCAAAGATCATCTCACTTCTCCTTATGGGATCTTGCACTTTAGCAAAAGCCCCAGGGTATGCAGCATTGGCATTTCTCTTCATCCTCTCTCCCTCCATCACTGCATTCCATTTATTTCTCAAAAGATATATCTCCTGCATTGACTGGTAGTTTCTTACTATATCTTCATCAAGAGGACTCAGTGGGGGTAATCAGGCCTACTGACATTCAAACTTTTTTTGTGAATAAAATCCTCAGGGTCAAACGCTCTCACTTGATCCGTATCCATCTTGTAACACTAAAGCATGGAGCCAATCTAATCTAATCCATTCTTATCAATTGTTATAAAATCACTGAGCTTCAATGAAGTAGGGATGAGTGACCCCTTCTTGTGCTTTCTAAAATGCTCCTTATCAACTTCATTTAATTGCCTTATGATTTCCATGAAGGCAGGCCTCTTAGGCACAAACTTAGGCAGAGTGTAAGGTGGAGCCTGACACCCATAAATCCTAATGTAAGTAGTATTTGCATGTAGAAACCAATCACCCTAGTTGTGTTCTATGTTCAAGTGTGGGGATATTTCCAAATGTCTCAAGAAATCCTTAACTTCTTTAGGTATTCTATCCCCCTCAGGTTCCAGGAAATCTAAGAGCTTCCTTACAAAATGTTCCTAAAAAACAACATAACTAGCATCCTTAAAATACATGTCAAGCATGCAAGTCCACATTTGTATTGACATCATGTTGCCTTGTTCATCTATCATCCTCACATGTAAATCTTTATGCCACTGGCCTGATAGAGAGAATAGGATCATGTGGCACATCAAAGAATACCATGTGAATTCCACATGGGGACCTATAGTATACAAGTTATTTTTTATTGTCACCGTCTGCTTGTACATTTTCTCAGCCAAGTAACCTGCATAGTCATATGGATGTCTGGTTCCAAGATCTTGAATGTAAACTACCATCATCATCAAGGATACTGGCATTCTATTAGCTGCACATGTCTGAAGCACATGGCATAAATTGTGGTAAGTTCTGACAAAATAATCCATGAACAATTTACAATGGAAGGGCTCCTCTTCTCTATCAGAGATTTTCACTAGGCCTCCATCAACTCCCCTTGGTCTATGCTTGGCTAGATTGAACGATCTATAGGCATATCTAACAATCTTATACTTTTCTCTGAAGGCATTCAGGTCAATGTGCATACTAGCAACAAGGTCTAACTTAAACACAGTTGAAATATAGGCTTTTGTGAGTCTAATTATGACAAAACCACTTACAGATAGAATAGACCTAGTTTTGGGGTCATATCTACTTGCAATTGCTCTGACTAGGTCTGGATTGAGAAAGACATTAGAGAAAATCAACTTGGCCAAATCAAGCTTCTAGGCATGGCAAATAGGGGCTCTATAGTCTTCTCTATTATGCCAATGCTCAAATAGGCTCCACGTCGATACATGTATCCTAGCATCTCTACAGTTCACACATAGGTCATAGATTTTATCATTTTTCCTACTTCTTCTAGCCCTATTGCATCTTTCGTCAATGACCTAGGACATTGGATCATGAGGTCTTCATCTAGACTACATTTTGAGGTGGAAGGTTAAATAGACTGATTCATCCTTCTAAATTGTGTTTATGCAATTAACCTAGGGCTTCTGCAACTATAAATTACTTCTTAACACTTTGAAACAAACAGATAGCTTAATTGATGAGACAAAGAGGAACGGAAGCCACTTACTAGTTTTAATGCTAACAAAGGCTTGGAATCACATCAACTTGCTCATTTCGAAGCTCCTTTCACTAGGAATGCAATTGTGCTCTCAAAAATGATAGAGAATGCCCTAAAATATGCCCTTATAATGTTGGATTTCTTGCCATTTTCTGTATTAATGGTGGTCGCAACAGCCATTACTCAGTTTGTTCCACGGACACTTGAAAATCCTCATTCATAGAAAATTTGAAATGGGGCTGTTGATCCTTTCCTTATGTTTTGCAATCAATGGCTGAGATCATGTAACTAGATTTGAAAATCTTCGTCACTACCTTTGAAAAGTCCTTGACCAATTAGAATAGGCTGAATCAACTGTACCCTCTTTGCAGATCATATCACCTTTTTGTCTAAACCAGACATGTGGGGCCTCGCAACCAGAAATGGCCCACCACTTACCTACCATGCGACGGTGTGATTAAGCCCCCACGAGCCCACCTAACACTTTCTTTTCAATTATTTAATAGAGGAGCTCCATTTGTTTCCATCTCACAATAGTACAACAAATATTCCCCTCACAGAGATACCTATATGCTGGATCGCAGTTGTTGGATCAAAATTTCTTCTATGGACCACTATCATATTGATAGCTAGCAACAAACGATTGGAAAAGGAAAGAGTCCTAATGGAATACTATGTAAGCATAAATTCTCAGACAGGTGTCAACCTATCATAGCCACGCAGTGGGTTGATGATGTCATCAAAGATGTCCTGCGATGCTATGATTTTTACCCTTCACTAAACCTTAGGACTTATGGGAAGACTTCATACATTTGATTTAATTTTTCATGGTTGTTGCAGTAAGACTTAGAATGCGGGGCCGATCACCTAACAGATATAGAGGCTTAAGGTTATGACTTAAGGGACCAGAAACCTACTTCAAATGTTCAACACAGAAATAGAATGCATGACTTAGGGAATTAGGGAGACAAAATTCTAGCTGATCAAATCTTCTTGGTGACAGTTGGCAGCAGTTGGGTCATCGATAAAGGATCTTCAACAGGGGGTTGTAAGCCCATAATCAGTTGACAGATGGAAGTCATTGCGCATCGTTGCAGGGGGGTGTGAGGTCATGAAAAAGGCGCTACAAAGCTACAAAATTCACTTTATTAAGCTTTAACCTAAGACTTAAGGCTTTGATTTTTATGGGTGACAGCAGGTAAGGCTAGGATTAGGGGCTAGTCAACTCACAAGTGTGAAGACATTAAGTTATGACTTAAGCGACCGGTAATCTTCAACAGACAATCAATAGAGGGAAAGAAGAAAAAGTGCAAAGGAAGCACAAAACATAAACACTTAGAATTTTATGGATTCAAATATATGAAACCAAGTGAACTAGAAGCCCTAAAACCTGATGAAGCACCACCAGGATGTTCTTCTAGACATCATGGCACAATTTGCTAGGGTCTGCTATTTTAAAATTGATAAAATGCTATGACTGAGGAACCTAAATTTAGTGCTTGAATATTTATCTTATTGGTTTTACTCAGAGTAAATTTAATGCTTTAAGAAGATATTGAGTGTTCTGAGTGATTATAGGGATTCTTAAGTGGAGTTGGTTTAGGAACTGATCAAAGTATGGTAATACAATGCATTATTCTATAGTTAAGAAGAGCTGGAGCCTGGGAATTTAAAAAAAAAACATCACAATGCAATAAAGGAAAACAAATGAAACACTACTATGGTTATACAGAAGAAAAATTACTTCACATTTAGTTGAATGCTTGTAAAAATTATCAGAATCACACAATAATAAATGAAAATATTAATTTTTTTGATCAAAAATAAAAAATGTACATCACAGATAGACAAATTGAAATAAAATTCCTTCAACAACATTTTGGAGTTTTGAACATGTAATACAGTATAAATACCTAGTAGCTTCTAAATCCCTTCAAATTGCCAAATCATCTCATCATTCAGATTCTCCTGATCCTCCTTCTGACCATGATATCCAGAATCATCCTGATCATGTTCTTCAGTTTCTTCTATCTCCATATCTCCACTTAAGAGCATCTCATCAACACCACTACCACTACATGTGGCACTGGTATTCATCGTGCCATTGTCTTGTATGCTATTATTGTTTGAAGTGTTGCATAACCCTCTTCTTTCACATGAGGACCTCCAGATTGCGAGTGCCCTATCAAAAGGAAAACTCTAGATATCATGTCTAGTTGTATACATCCTCAAGCAATTTTCCAAATTCTTATCAAGTTTATTTCTTATCTTTGATTTCAAGAACCCCAATGCGCTAAAAACTCTCTCATCCTCCACTGACCCCAATATCATGGTTTGACATAAATCAACAAGTTTGAAAATTTCTGATAATGCATCACACAATATTTCGGTTCGACTTAAGGTTGCCCAAAGCTTTGTTATCGATCCATGTCGGTGGGGGAGTCTCCATGAGTTTAAATTGTTCCCTCATTGAAATTGCAAATCTAACTAATTTATTAGTGAGCTTAGTTTGATTTAAAATTCCTTCTATTACTTGTCCATTGAATTCTATACTTTTGCAAAAATGATTTGTTACATCTTTATCTTGTTCTGAAAATTAATTGGCTCACAGTTGACCCAATATTGAGGATACACTATAGGAATGGCTTTAACTAGTTCATCATGAGGGAACCGATCTCTAATCTCTAGGGAAAGAGATTTCACAATATTCTTTAAACAAGTACTTACAAAATTAACAGTCTTGTCAAAAGCTTCCCTTGAAACAAGTTATTCTCTGATAGTGCGCTTGACCTTGTTTAAATAGTACATTGGTATCTCAAATCTCTTTATAGAGACACATAACTCCACACTATCATTAAACAATAAAAAATTAGCACTATTGGTCACATTTGTTATCAAATGCCAACTACTAAATTTTTGACTTATGAAGGACTGGCTTGATAGATATAGATTATTGAGGGTCATGCATATCATTCTATGCAGTCTAGTATATTCAGAAATATACATAGTCCTTTCTTGGGATTTTTTCATAAGCATGTTTAATTCCTCTAGCATGGGAAGAATACCAGCTAAAATGAGAAGTGTCTCTATGTCACTTAACCTATGTAAGAGGTGAGGAGCCCTGTCAACTGTGAAGCGATGTTCATACATTAAACCAATCAAGGACTGATATTCTATAAAAACTCTTTTAGCTGGTTGAAGCAAGGAGATCCATCTGGCATCAACATCCTTAAGAAGCTTGTTTCCTGTAGTTATTCCCTCTTCAAAATGTTAAAATTCCAAAAATCTTTTGGAACTTCGGCAGAAGTATGAGTAGAGCTTGTGGACTAGATCTTCAATTTTTGACACTGTAGGAAACTTGCTCACAATTTTGAATGCTAAATTCATTATGTGGGCCATGCAGTGAATGCCAATCATGTATGGTGAAATAGAAGTTTTAGCTTCACACATAGACCATTCCTATCACCTTGCATTACTGAAGTTCCATCCGCCCCTGCACACACCAACTTTCTAGCAATTGTGCAATCGTCCATACCTCTAATTTCATTCAGAGATTTCTTACATTCAAAGATTATGTGATGTTACATTCTCCTTCATTTTATAAATAGAGAGTAGATGAGGTTGGCGGACATGATTTACCACAGTATACACATGCATACATACCCAAGAAGTATTATCTATTGTTGTAACTTCATCTAGAGATAATGCAATAAAAATTGACTCTTTTATTTTTTCTTGTAAATCACATTTTTCTACCTCAGCAAGAGAACTTGTCCATTCCCATCCACTATTTATTGACTAGTGTGTGTTGGGAAAATTAGGAATGCCCATAAAAGATAATAAACTATTATATTTAGGGTAGTCTGTCATAGGACACCCTTTGGTCAAAATATGAAAAACAACACCCAACTGAATAGTTTTTTCCATTTGTAATTATCTTGGATCATCTTTCCAAATTGAGCTTCAATTGAACCTCCACCTGCATGAATCTTCACCTTTCTTTGCAAATGCACTTCATACTCAAGGGCATTCTTTACATGAAGACATTCTTCCTTCATTTTCCATCTTATCACTGATTTTTCCTATCCATCTATGATTTGTTTTTCATAAACTCTGCCAATATATTTTTCTATGGTGTCAAGTTTTAACTGCAACCTCTTCTCCTAATGATATTTCCAACTACAAATCTTACACTTGCATTTTTTGGGAGGTTCATCTTTGTTTTATTCTCCACTAGTTCAATGAATGGGAATTTTGACACCCAATCAATCTGAAAACTCCTTGACATTTCCCACTCACGCCCTTTTTTGATTTGGCTTTTCTTTTCCCCTTGCGTGCACTTATAGTATCTTCATTTTCATTGATTTCTATAACTTCATTAGCTTCATTATCATTTGTTCTTGGAACATCATATGTGGAATTGTCATCATTCTTGCTACCTTGGGTATTCCCTCAAACATTATCTGTGGCATTCTCATCATTCCCGGTACATTGGGTATTCCATGGAACATCATCTGTGGCATTCTCATCATTCCCAGTACATTGGTTATTCCCTAGAACATCATTTGTGGCATTCTCATCATTCCCAGTACATTGGGTATTCCCTGGAATATCATCTATGGCATTGTCATCATTCCTGCTACATTGGGTATTCCCTAGAATATCATCCATGCCATTGTGATGTAAGTCAATAGATGGTACAAGTTCTGATGTTGTAGCTACATCTGATGGACCGCCAACATTGCCAAAGTACGACTTTATGTTATTGTTTCTCTGTTTTGATGGCCTTGACCTCTCTTAAGTCCCTTCACCACCCTCAGACAACTTCTTCTTACTCGACATCTCTCATGAATTAAAAGCTACAGAAATAATGTCATTTAGTTCAAGATGTAATCATAGATGATAGAATATAGATCCATGGGTCCTAGATTAAGATATTTCCCTAGTCCTAATTCCTACTCAATCAATATCATCTGTAACAAAGACATAAATAATCAACATGAATCTTATATTATTACATAGTAAACTTGTAAATAAATGATCACTTACCTTTTAGTGACTCACCAATACCTATAGTTGTAACTTCTCTATGATCTGAAATGAATCGAGGATTCGAGAGCTGACCTGAGAAAAATGTGTAAAGGATTAATTAGAGTTTCAAATGCATTTATATCAATGCATGTTTGGTTAATAATGCAGGATTTTCAAATGATATTATAATAACATGGTAATTCCTACGTACTATTAATAGGACACTTATAAATGTTAGGCGAAAAGCACCTCCATCAAACACATATACAGTAATTTTCTAGGCCAATATGGCCCTACAATTAGCATGGAGTTATAATGGTATTGGCAAAGTTGGTCCTCATACATGTGAACTGTTTAATTATACTTGTGAAATTGGTCCTCGTACATGTCAACTATTTAATGATATTGGCAAATTGGGTCCTCGTGCATGTCCACCATTTAATGATATTGGCGAATATGTGGGTGAATTAAAACATGCCTCCGAAATTCTAGGTGAATCACCATTAGAACCGCATAGAATACTGTGGCGAAAATACTAACTATAAATGACTCAAAAATTAATTGGGTGGCGAATTGAAACACATTTGACCAAAAATTCATAAAAACAAGGTGAATTGGCCCCCCACCGGTGGTAATGTATTCACCAATTCCTCATTTGCAGAAATGAACTATTCACCAATTGGCAAAGATTCGCCACTAAAAAAATCCCTATAAAAAATGCAACTATTGTCAAATTTTCTTACTTTAAAACAAGAGTCTCAAATATTCTATTACATAGAACATATATGCATGATGAAAATTTGATTTTGGAAGTTTTGAACTTGTAACCTCCCACACCAAGTGTCAAATCCTTCATCAACCAACTAATCTACACATCTCATAATCTTTCTTAGGAAAATATAGATAAGTTTTAACCTTATTTAAAATGAGAGCCAACAAATGGTAACTTAACACCTTGATTTACTATGGAATTACTTTCACTTTTCTCTCTTCCACACTCATTAATATTTCACACACTTTTCATTCTTCTCCACTTCTCACACTTAGTTACAAATAATAATTAACCAATGTACCTTCAAATAATTTTCAATTCACAATTAATCTTCTAAATAAACCATTTGAATTAAAAGGTGTTGCAAGCCTCAAAAATTCACATGAACGTAGGTCTCATATATGGGACATGATTCACCCTACACTATTAGACACTAGAACATAGCATATCGACATGCCAAAATAAAGAAAGTAAATATTATGTATTGAATGCCACCTAGATTCTTCTCTATTGATGATATGTCACTTCTTATATATTGTTATTCTTCTTCACATTATTATCGATGTCCAATCATCATGAGCATAAAAGTAAGATTATTAAGCCATGAATTTATAGAGATATGAAATCGAATATGTAGAATACTATACAATTGATTCATTTGCGATATAGTAGATTGATTTCATGTTACATTATCAAGCCTTGCTTTCCTTTACAAAAATACCCAATCTAACTACCAAATGCCTAGGGAAATTAAGTCTTGACTACTAAAACTATTCTAATTTATTTATCAAAATACTAACATGTTAATTTATTGTTTACTAATCTAATAAGTAACTAAGGTGTAATATAATTCCCGCTTGAATGTATATTGTTGGAGAATACATGTCCCTTGATGTTGTCTCAAAGGAGAGAGATAGGGGAAAGGGGCCAGTAGCCGCCTACCCTAACTTTGTGCATGTTAAGCTCATAGCTAGACATATCAAATTTTAACAATTTTTTTTTGGGTTTCCCTATATGCGACTGAAGAGCTTAAAGCTATGCTTTCATCTTGTGGGCACTTATACATTTCACTCTAGGACGTGTTATGTGAACATGGGTCAAAAAAGTGTCATTTCAACATGTCTCCCCATACATGTACAATGATGTACCGGTAACTGCTCGCATTTGTCAAGCTCATAGCTAGACATATTAGATTTTGACAATTTTTTTGGGTTTCTCCGTATGCGACCAAAGAGCTTAAAGCTATTCTTTTAGCTTGTGGGCACTTATACATTTCACTCTAGGATGCATTATGTGCACATGGGTCAAAAAAAGTGTCATTCAACATGTCTCCCCAATACATGCACAACAATGTACCGGTAACCGCTCGCATTTGTCAAGCTCATAGTTAGACATCGAACTTTGACAAATTTTTTGGGTTTCTCTGTATGCGATCGAAGAGCTTAAATCTATTCTTTTAGCTTGTGGACACTTATACATTTCACTTTAAGATGCGTTATGTGCACATGGGTTGAAAAAGTGTCATTTCAACATGTCGCCCTATAAATAGAGTTGTGAACATGTATTGGTGCATTTGTGTTAATTTATTAGGTTAGTATTTTACATGTATTAATTCTTTTTAAAAAATTAATTGGGGGGTCAAGTGCATAATAACATAACGGTTATTGGAGTGTGGGCAGCAACTGGCCCCTTTCCCTTTCCCCTAGTATCACGAAATGAGAAGATAATATTTGTGAAAAGAACAAGGATTTTCCCCTTCTCTATATTTAGAGTCGACAAGCTCTCTCAAAGTTTAATCAGTTGAGGTCAAGAAAAACACTTTTTGAACTATGCAAATCCTAACATCAAATGATGCATCATGAATACTTTTGTACATCAAACCCTAGCCACCCATGACCTGCAACCTGTCTCCTCAAACCATCCAAGACCGCTTCAGATAGTCACGTCAACGATGTTGGGAGCCCTCAAGGGAATACAAATCAAAGCTCTCAGCATGAAGAAAAAGGCCAGGGAACATGTTGCTTCTGAAAGTGATAGATCAAAAGTGGCGAGCTAGAGGGACCCAGTTACTCCACTCACTCTGGATGATGTGGCTGATATACCTACATGAGATATTTAGATAATAGGGCCTGCCCCCAACAATCTTACTCAGCTACCCCTCAACAGCTTTCTAGCTAATCAAACAGCTACCCCTAATGCTCACATGCAAATCTACAAGGGCTCTGAAACCCTGGCCAACTATTCAGATGGTAAAGTAGTCTCATTTGAACTCCCTGATGAAATCATTGAAGTTATTTCAGGTTGCAAAGTGAAAACTATCATATTGTTTTTCCTCAAAGGGGTTCCTTCTGAACAGGACTTCTTTAAATGGACACGTAACAATTGGGAAGCAAAAGGCTGGGCAATAGAAGCTTTTAGGGGGCTAGGTAGAGGATATGTATCATGCACGTTTGTCGATCCAGACCATGCTAAAGATGCCTTACAATATGGCTCATGGATCATTTGCGAACAAACCTATTACGTCCAAGCCTGGGACCTTAACTTCCATTTGGAATGTATTTCTAAGTCCATGTACCCTATGTGGGTGGAATTTCCATTCCTCAACCTAGCCTTTCACACTTTCTTACAAGACATTGCCTCACAATTGGGTAGAGTCCTCTGGTGCAAACAGTACTTTGATAAATGGGCTAGTCTACATGTCTAGCCTAGAGTTTGTATTGAAATGGACCTAACTCAACCCCTCCCATACTTCATCAAACTTGTTGGACCTAGTTTTGAATTTGATCAATGGCTTACCTACCTCAATAAACTGAATGCCTACTTCTACTATCACTGAGAAGGACACCATATTCGAGACTGCCCTATTAGAAAGCCAAGGCAATAACAATCAACCCAAAATAGTTACAGTCCTACAAATCCCCTTCCTTCTAATGACATCGTGAAATCTTCTATTGCTGCTCATCCTACACTTCCTTACCCTAATCATTCTCCATCCACCTCTAACACTGCTCCTCCACCCCCCATCACCAACCATTCCACATCCTCATCTAGTACCCCTCCTTCCTCCTCTCATCATCCTACCCCTGCTATTGGTACTAAATCTTTTAAGGATACCTTGTTGGAAAGTGAAAAAAGAGCCTCTAAAAGACAAAAAGAAGTTCCTTCCTTGGCCAAAAATACTTCATCTGAGCTAGTTACTCTTTCTTAGCTAGGTAGCCCCTTGCGGACATGATCTCGTTCCTCCTCCTAGGAATGATCTTGCAAAGATAGTCTCATGGAAGTACAAACCTACATTTCAGAAAACCAATTTAATGTATTGTCACCAGATGAGGAAACTTTTCTTGATTCATCTCAATGAAGTGTCATATTCAGTCTTGGAATGTTTGGGGTTTAACAATCCTAGCCTAAAAATATCATGTCAAACATTCTATTCAGAATCACCAGTTAGATGTTATCATGCTCCAGGAAATGAATGTTAGTGCAGTGTGTTTAGATGCTAAACTTGCCTCTATTTGGTAGGATGCCCACTTCTTTCACACTTGTCATGCTGAGGGTAGTGGTGGTGCAATTTTAGGTCTTGCTCCTTAGCTTGCTAAACATGTTGTGGCTCACGGGCCTAACCCAAATAATTGCTACATTTGGGCCATAGTCCTTTTTCAAGGCACATTATTTGGATTTTGTTCCATCTACGCCCCCAATTCCCCTTCAAAACGAACTCTTCTTTGGGAGTGGATTCGTCTCCACCTTCCAAATCCTAAATGGATTCTTGGAGGTGACTTCAACATGGTGGAACACCCATCTGATTATAGTTGGGATAGCTCTTCTCATCTTTCCCAATCTGAATTTGATGCTTGGACCTTGGCTCGCAATTCCTTGGGAGTTTATGACCCTCTCTTGGGTAAATGTGACCTTCAAATGCCCCATTGGTTTACTTGGCAGAATTGTCATGAGGGCTTTTTGAGAAAAATGAGCCTTTTGGACCACTTTTATATGTCCCCCAACTATAATATAATCCCCTCTTCCTTTGGCCTATTTGTTCATCTTGATCCCTTAGCTACTCTTTCGGATCACCTCCCCATTTTTACCACTATTTCCCTCTCCAGCTCCACCCCACTTCCTAATGAACTACCCTACATGATTAATGTTTCACACTTAACCCAAAAGGACTGCATTGATGGCCTCTTAGCCATTTGAAATTTTGAACCAAAACCCCAACAAGATAGATGGATCAGCTGGTGAGAGAGGACTATTGCACGTTGCACCTCCTTCCTTGGTGACTATGGGAAAAGAGCAGTTGCCAAACACTAAACACTAGAAAAGTTCCTTAAAAGTTAGCTTGAACATGGTCATGCTCATTTGATGTCCAATCCTCACAATATCCCCCTCCAACAATCAGTTGCTAACTCTGAAAATTTGTTGAGGAAATTGGCTGTCTATAAAGGCAAAGGACCACAAGTGTGTGCACGCCTCTAGTGGATCAAAGATGGGGATAGAGGGTCTAAGTTCTTCTTTCAATATCTGTAGCACAAACACAAAAGGGAGAAAATTTCTTCATTAAAGTCTGCTGATGGTTCCACACAGACTAACCTCTCTACCATCCTTCAAATATTCTATGAGTATTATAAAGATCTCTTCGTTGATGAATCAAAAGATGACCCCTTGCTTCCCACTATTGAAGACAATGTTGCTGTTTGCATTCCTCATAAAATTGACACTAAATATAGTAAATTTCTTGATCACCTTCTTTCCATCAAAGAGATGGATGATGCTCTTTATAGTATGGCTTTGGAGAAAAGTATTGGTATGGATGGTCTTCCGGTCAAATTTTATAGGGCCCTTTCATCCCATATCCGTGAAGACTTTTATCATGTCTACCTAGAAGGCATTGAAACGGGTTCTTTGGGACATATTATTAACCAGGGCTTGATCAAGCTTATTCCCAAGGGCAAAGATGAAGACATTGTGAATGGATGGTGACCCATTACCCTTCTCAACACTTCCTATAAAATCATTTCCAAATCCTTGGCTCACAGAATCAAATGCATTACACAGGAAATTGTTCATCCGGAGCAAATTGGGTTCTTAGGAGGGAGGTTTATCTTGGATAACTTGGTGCTTGCATGGGAGACTGTTGAATGGGCACAATAAACTGCTCAAGATGCATTAAATGTCAAATTAGATTTTGACAAAGCTTATGATCGCATCTGCTAGCCATTCATACTTAATATGTTAAAATGGTTGGGCTTCGGACCCAAAATTCGTGACCAAATCAAAATGTTATTTATGGATGCCAATGCCTGTGTTGCTATCCATGGAACTCTTTCCCCTCAATTTTCCTTACAAAAGTCTATCCGTCAAGGTTTCCCCCTTGCTCCATTCCTTTATGTCTTAGCAGTTGACAATCTTGGATACCTATTCCAATATGCACTCTCTTCCAAGATAATCCATGGTATCTCTCTGCCATAAAATGCCACTGCTCTTAACTCACACTTTGCTGATGAAAAAATGCTCTTCATTCAAAATTTTGCTGAAGAAGTGACACACACCCTGGATTTCTTGGAACTTTTTTGTACCATTTCAGGCTCCAAGCTTGCTATGCACAAAATAGAGTTCATCATGACCCATCCCAACATGCGTCCCCCATGGATTCCTAATGAGTGGCATAAAATTAAACATGGTACTATCACTAGATATCTAGGGATTGCCTTTGGCATTGGAGTTTCTCTTAAAGACATGTGGAACTAGTTCATGTCTAAAATCAAAAGTAAATTCATGAATTGGACCAACCAGTTTCTATCCATGGCTGGGTAAAAGCAAGAAGTTGGGTCCACGTATAGGGGAAGTGTCGTGCAAAAAACAAATCCCGACAAGAACGAGCACTCGAGCCTAGAACGGGTACTAATTTTATTTTTTATTATTTTTAGAAACAGGTACTTGTTTCATTTTTTATTTTTTATAGAATGGGTACCTATTTTACCCATTTTGTTTTGTATTGTTTTTTAGAATGGGTACCTGTTTCTAAAATTTTGTATTTCACACCCATGCTTTTGGTTTGGTTTTTGGCTCGAGAAAGGCATGGGTAGCCAACCTTGAGCCTTGGACCTGCAAGTATTTGTCTAAGTATAGAACAAGAGGAAAGACCGACTTTACCTATATGGCTGACGACATTTTTTTCTGAATTTTTTTATGAAATTAAAATCCATTACAGATGACATTGTCTAGTTTTCAAATATGTAATTTTTTTATTGGACTTGTTTTTCTATTTATTATTTAATTTATGAACAAACTGGTCCAAAAACTTGAAATGACAGGTGTTTGTACTTTTTTTAATAAATTTTAATTTTTAAAGTTTTTTGAAAAAAAAAATTTATATGTCATCAATCTACACATCATTCTTTACACAATGAAAAAAAAACATCATTTTATGATTATTTTTTTTCAAATTATGTTGGTCGTACACGAGGGTTTTCAAAAACAGCAATTAGGGCCACTAAAAAATTAATTAAAAAAAATATTTGAAAAAAAATTATAAAAATATATCCTCATCAAACTTCACTATACTACACGTTTTTCCCCAAAAGGATTTAGAAAAATACTTTTATTTGGGTCAAATTATGTTGGCCGTACATGTGCATGGTATGGTAAAAAAAAAGTGACTTTAAATAGTGGTTTTTAGAAATGCCTATTGAAAATTAATTTGTATCATCTGGGTATTAAAATAAGTTACATATTTGGAAACTAGACTCCAAATACTACATATCATATTCCTAACTTTTTTTAAGATTCAATATTTAAGTGCCTCAAATGTTTAGGTCAAATGTGACAAATTCTAAAAATCAGGGAAAACACTTCCAATTTTTGGCCAAAAAGTGGACCCAACTTCTTGTACTGACTCGCCTGGCCACATTCAGGTTGCTAACAAAATCCTTCTTGCTAGCCATGTGTATATTTCATCTTGTTGGCTTCCTTCCAGAAAAGGCTACACTCAATTGACTCAGTTGATTAGAAATTTTATTTGGGCTAAATGGGGTAACAAGAAAGGTGCTCCTTCCACCTCCCGGCTTCATTGCATCCAACCAAAAGATAAGGTGGTTTGGTCATTATTGATCATTTTACACAATGTATTTACGTTAATACCAAGTAGATTGTGTGTTCTTTGGAAGGGGAGGCCCCTTGGAAACATCTTGTTTGATTTTGCATCCAATCTGCTTCTGTTGGTTGTTCATGGGACACAATTGAATGGACTGATAAACTCCTACTTGCCCCTTTTTTCAAAACCCACGGGTCTGCCCCATTCAATTCCATTTGGAAGGCTTGGAAAATTACTTCAAAAAAGTTGACTTGGTATGACCAATCTTTTAGTCATGGCCTGAGCTTTGCGAACTCATCTATTTGGTGGAATCACCTTATCCAGCAAGAGGGTAAACCACTTGGCACTATCAAACACCTTAAAGGAAAACAACTATTCAAGAAAGGGATTCAAGTGTTCCAAGACTTGTGGGACTCAACTACCTTCAAATGGAGAACTTGGCAGCAACTCCAACACTAGTTTAATCTGTCTTGTTCCAATAAATAACAACTTCTTGAAATCCAACAGCTTATCCCCTCGGAACTATCTAGCCTTCTATCCCTCCCTTGTCAATCTAATTTCCTAAAAGATTGGAGGTGGAATGGTAAATACAACATTCCTTACTTTCCCCTTAAAGTAACCTATAGACAACTCCTTCCTTCAATTGCCTTAGCACCTCGTCTCAATGCTTACTGGAACTACAAATTCAGCCGAACTAAATGGAACAAGCTTAGTCTTTAAATTTGGAAATCCAAAGCTGATGCCTAATCTCAGCTTACTTCTTGGAAAGTACTTCACCTTAAATTACCTATTGGTAACTGTCTCAAATTTCTGCACCCTCCTCCATCTTGCCCCTTTTGTTTGAAAATTGAAACCGTGAAACATGCTTTCTGGAGTTGCTCCCAAGCTCACAATATTTGGCTTTCCCTCTTCTCTGCGATTCCTGCCCTCTTCCCATACACTTGGTCATGGAAAACTGCCCTTCTTGGTACCTCCGCCCACCATAATATTCTGACACACACCTGTAGACTTGTTATACTTGACTGCATTTGGAAATTCCATTGTTTGGCTATTTTTTAGGTACTCTATTACCCTATCAAATCAAAACTCAGATGCTATGCTCAAATATGTCTCTCTAGATTGCCAATCTATCAGCTATCTTACGTGACCAGTTGCAGATTAATTTGGATTTAAAGAGACTCTTCTGCACTCTTCAAATGCAGCTCCAGGGTGTTATCAAGCAAAATGATTCCAATAATCTATAGATTTATGCTCCAGGTTTTACTTGGCTATGTGGTGGTTGGTGGAAATGTCCATGCTGGGTATAGATTCAACACAGAGGATTTGATGGAATGACAGCAATTCCTTGATTCTGTTATGGCATATTCCAATTGGTTTTTTAACAGCGAGGCTACAGGTGTATTTGGCAGAGATTTGGAAATGTCCTTGCTAGGGATAGGTTATGGTAGCTTCCAGTTGGTGCGAGGCTACAGGGGTGGTTGGCAGTTTGTAGCATTCCAGAGAGAAAACATATGTAAACTTCAATGGGGGGCTTCTAGGAAGCATGCGCAGTTCGGTCATCATCTTTACGATAGGTTGGAATGACACGGTGAACATTTTTAACAGTTTAGTCTTTGGTTTTGAATTTGTTGTCTTTCTCTTTTGTTTGAATATTTTATTTAATGTTATTTTATTTTATTTTAATATAAACTAAAACATAGTATTATTATAGATTTATATTATTCTTATAGATTTTTATCTATTTTTTAATTTTTTAAATTCTTTTATATTATATTTCCTTAATTTGTGAATTGATTTTAATCTTTCATTAACATTAAGTTAAATGAAACTAATTTTTAAAATATGTTTATTTAACAAATAAATATAAAATTATCAAAATTAAATTAAATTAAATTCTTAAAATATTTTTATTATACTCTCTTTCAATTTTAATTTGATTATAATGTATATTAATTCAATCATATCTAAGACTTAAAATCGATGTCAACTCTAGGTATATTAATAGATAGGTTTATATGTGGGAGGTTTTCCTCCCATAATTTTTGTTTTTGGTCATGTAATACATACTATTTCACAGAGAATTGTCATGTGTTCATACAAGACAATAATAATGAGAAATGAGCATTGATTTAATATTCAAATGTGATAGAATAATTTTTAATAACATGTTTCTGTCATTATAATGGTTTATATATATATATAGTTAGCACCAAGGTATCCCTGTGACCAGAGGGGGCGTCGGGGATGCATATGCAACAACCTACAAGCCATGTGCATTGGCAAACCCGGGCCTCGGAGTCAAACCCAAGACTCAAGCCAACTTCGCTACTAGTGCGGGCTTATTTATAGTAATATTAGAATTTATAAAGTGTGTGATTGGAAACAATATAATAGAATGATAATTATTAATCAAATGGATTGAAAGGATAAGTAATAAGGTGTTAGAGTTAGGATAGCTTAGGATAACCTCTCTTATGGTTGTAAGATCTATATTATTAGGGTGAAGAATAATAAATTCATGTTTGTTGTGTCTTAATTATATGTGCCATTAATTAAAATGGTTTGAAACATGTGATCGAAAAATGACTTGAAAAATCATTTCAAAACTTGTATAAAAATCCAATCATTTAAAATTTTCTTTTACATAGGATTTCGTTCAAATAAAAATGTATTATCTCATCAATCATTGATTTTAATGTGGTTCCAGTGTGGGATAGTGAATGTTTCATTGAAATATTGTTTCTATACATAGAAAATATTTCTCGGTTAAATATTGGAAATGGAATTTGTATAAACATTACAAATTATATACGAATGCTAAAATATTAAGCGATTGATATCGCATTAGAAGTGACCCTGCTCTAAAGATTCTTGTTTATTAAATATTTTATTCTAGAAATTAGTTTTAAATATAATCCATTTCAAGAGAAATTGGAAAGGTAAAATTTTAAAACTCCTCATAACTTGCATCACCATGTTTTATGTTTTGTAGTTTTTAATTAGGGAAGTGAACTTGATGCGAAATGATTGCATAGATCCATATTTATTGAGCAAACCTAGAAAAGTGTCCATTGATGCTAGGCCTCAATTTGTGGATTAGGCTATAATTGATCCCAAATGGACTTTCAATGGGCCAAACATTTGCAAAAATACTATGTAAGATGAATTTGTTTTTAGTTATGCTCATAGTTTTTTATTTATTTCTAATCATCAAGGGGATATGTTCTTAGTAGGCAATGATATATATTAGATCACAAAGAGATACGTTGTTAGCTTGACATGCATCATTTTGGGGCAAGCACGTTATTTATTTTTGTTTTTCCTCATGCATTTTCACCTTTATGTTTTCTTTAATTATTTTACATTTTTTTGTATGGGTTGTGTTTAGGATGTAACTAAGCTACGATGTATTGCATGTATCCATATATGAGGAAGCCTTGGTGATAATTTTTTAAATGTAAATGTTATTTTGATTATGTTTAAATTTATTGACTTGGTTAAGTTTACTATATAAAATAATGATTATAATACATACTAAGAAATGTAATGTTGTTGGTGTTACCAATCATATGGTATCCTCTAGGCTGTGGGGTGTTCACGCCATTGGCAGGTTTATCCACCCTGAGCTCTTTGATGTAGTAATAAAGGAAATGGATAATGTATCTATTGATCATGAGCATGGACTGGCTCTTGGAATGCTTAGCTTGAATGAGGAAGGAAAGAAAGTGAAGCTGCATAAGGCTTGGAGCTTGTTCAAGAAAGGCGTGGAAAGAGAATACAACATTGACTAGTTCATGGTATTTCTTGAGGCCAATGCTGGGCTCATAGAGCAAAATGTACTAGTTAGACTAGTTGATATTGCTGAAGGCATAGGGTACCTTTACCATTGAATGTTATGCCTCAGCCCACTCTATGTAATTTTGTTGTTTTTTAATATAGGGAGATACCCCCATACTTGGTAGCACTTACCCATTAAAAAAAAATTATATGGTATCCTCTTTTTATGCAAGTATTCCAATGGAAAGCTATTAGAAGTGTATAATTTATTTCAGTTGTGTAGTCAATCAAAATATTCTAATTTTTTTGTTTTTAGAGTTTTTAAAATTTTATTTTTCTTATATTTTAAAATACAAACTCAAATGCCTGCTTTGCTTACACATTATGTGGAGAATACTTGATTATCTGACCAATTGAATATTATTTTCACAGATGAACACACTCTCTATAGAAGGTATTCTTCTTTAATTGACTATAAAGGCATGGTTTTCTTATTTTTTAAAGAGATGCGACAACTGGGAATCAGCTGCTGTTGCTTCCCATTTGTACTTGCATTTGTTTTTTGCTTAAGCTTTCTTGTTGTTAAACTAGTCTCTTCAAAGTTGAATTAGCTCTATAGTATTAAGTCTCCAAATATATCGTTGACTAGAAAACTCTCCTAGAAATTTAACATAGCAACCATTCTAGACTACTAACACCTAGGATACAATGGGAGCACAAAATTATTGAAATAACTACATTGTTTGTCAAACTTTTGAAGTTTCCTTATCTCATGCATTTGTTATCCAACACCACCTCTTTTCAAATTATTATTCTTCTACTTGATCTTTACCAACTATCAATCTTTATGAAAATCCCTCCTTTTTGAAGATTGATATTTATTTAAGTAAATAACGACAAAATCATTGCATGCAAACTCCGTGCAACTGCTAATTTAAAAATAGTGGCTTACAACTTATATTAGTGATGTTTTAGATTTTATTAAAGTATAAATACAAGGTAAATACATTTTGGGTACATACGAATATGGCCACACTGGCATGACTTGGTCAAGGGATTCCATTTTGGTAGCTTTCTTGGCAAAGTTGGAAGATAAAGTGCCTTTGTCTAAGGTTAGGAACTAGGTTACTTGTGCTCCTTCCTATATTATCTCATTTCCTATGGCTTCATAGCAACAATGTCTATGGAGAATTCAAAGGTGGCAGGTGCCCCAAAATAGGTGTCGATTTGAGACAACCTGGGTATTTTGAGCAAGGAGCTCTTAGTTGTTTACAATTAGTTGTTGGAGCTTAAAGATTTTTTCTTGGACTTGAGGATGGAGGGAAAGCACTTGCTGGCTACTCGCCATCATGGAAAATTGGAGGTTACAAGTTTGTGTACTTGGTCTTTGCCAATGGATGTTGGCCTTGGAATGTGCGGCTTTGTGAGAGATTATTTTGGGATTAAGGTGGTGATTTGACAGATTCAAAAGTACATCTCCACATTGAATATCTATTTATTTTATGTTTTCATCACTCAGATGTCTTCTATCTTGAGAAGGATAAACTAAACATATTTAATATTTATTATTTAATTATTATTTTTTATATAATATATAGTCTCTAATATAATTGTATTTATTCTTGCTTAGTATATTTTATATAATGTAAATTATTAAATGTATTTTAAAAATAATATTATATTATAAAATCATTTATTTATATTAAATATTTATTTATAATATAATCATATTTATTTTATATATAGTATTTAATTACGTCGAGAGGCATTATACAGTGGCATCACAAGATGTTTGTACATTTTATGGCCCCAATTTAAATTGACATTTACTAAGCTATCACAAGGTAAAGTATTTAATGTTAAAATATATAAAGTATTCAAAATAATTTAAACTACAGAAAGATCCCATCACCTTTGTCATGCCCAGAAAAAACATGGCGAATGCACACAAAATGACTGATTTTTTTTCAATAGTTAACCCAAAACCCTACAACAAGCATACATATATATATATATATATATATATATATATATATATATATATATATATTATTGACACCTCAACAACTGAAGAAAAAGTACCACTACATATGCAAAAAGGACAGATAGGTGACACATATACACACATAGAGACATCGTTTAATCCATCCAAGAGACAAGGGTAAAATGCACCCAAAGTGACACACTCCTCTCAATGGACTCACAATATGACTAATTGTTACAAGAAGAAGTATCACTCCAATTACTAGATAACTGATGTATGTATTGTGATGAAACACCCATACTAGGGGATTATTTACTATAGGTAAATGACAATAACCGAAAACAACACATTGCCTCAATAACTAGGGTGAGATAAGGAGTTAAAGTTTTCAATGGTACAAGAGGTACATTATAATTATACTTCTATAACAATTTATATTTATTCCAAATCCAACCTTTTAATACCTTAACTCCTACTTAAATGATGGTGACAATATTGCATTAAGGAAATAATACATCTATTCTAAAGCCAAATATTAATAGCCAATTACAAATAAGATTATTCTACAAACCCTATATGATTTACTAATTACTTTATTTTTTTTCATCCCCCCTTCTTCCTAAAATTAATTAGTTTGAAACGTTACATCAAGTATACAAAGAAGTGTAGGATGAGATCGACTGACCAATTAAAAAGGATCTCACTACACACTAATTAAATTCTAACTAATGACACAGACCTCCCAAAGGTATGAAACATAGTAATTTGATACCTCTAAGATAAATATGATCAAGCCAGAAATGTGACCTCTTAGATAAATAAACATCTTATGAAATATACATTTCTATCCACTGTTAAGAAATTACCCAATTTACAATACTCTTATAATTCTGGGAGACCCAAATTAAAAATTAAATATTAAGACCTAATAAGAAATTAATCATTTCTTTGATAACAACTATTACCCTCACATACCCCTATGTTTTATTTTTTAAAATGTTTCCTTTACACAGAATAGCCCTACAAATTTTAGAATAATAATAAGAGGCTATCTTTTATTTCAAAATATTTATTTTAATATTTATCCATAATGAGTTTCTTTTTTTTTCTAATAAATTAGGTACTCACACGTAAGAGAGGATAGTTTTACTAATATCTTTTAATAAGAGTGAATCGATTTCGCTACTTTGAAATTCAAAGTCTTTAACTTGATTTATTCAAATAACATCAAATGAATATGATTCCTCCGTGTTATAAGGAATGCTAAAGCGAGAAAAATCATATCGGTTGCCCTAAATATGTAATTGTGACTTAGCGGCAAGTAAGAGAGAGAGGAATTGGTAGTGGTGGCCATGGAAGAAGTTGACCAAGAGAGGGAGAAGCTAAACAGGGTGACCTCCTACAGGACTGTGGCAAACAACCGGTAATAGTTACAAGGTTTAATATCATCATTTTGATCTTTTCTTTTACTTCACACAATCCTCAGAGTATCTATTACCATAGCGATGGTGTGGTCAGAGCCCCTCACATAGGCTGTGCACAAGGAAGGTCCTGCAAAGGTAGGAGACTGCGTTCCCACAAAGGATTCAAGCCTACCATGAGATTGACTCCAGTCTAAATATTATTGAAATGAATGACCAGTTGAGTCTTTTGTAGATGATTACCTACATAGTCAAAGATCTACCCAAGGTGTGGAAACACACAAGGCATAGAAACTAGATGACAAAATGCTTTAGAGTAGTCATGGACAATGTTGAAATGTAAATAGGGCATGTGAATTTATTGATAGAATGCCTCTAAAACTAGAACTAGAAACAGAACCACCTAGACTATTGCTGCGATAGAATCACCAAAAGAAAAGACTAGTTAAGCCCTTAAATCTTTAACCTGAATTTGTGATAAATATGTGAATATGATTTTTAGTCTTCTAGTAATTATGCGGATCTAAGATTTACATACATAGTGGCAGTTTTATTTTACTAGTAAACTTCAATCGCTCAAATACTAACCTACACCATTCTCAAGGCTCCATGCTTCTTCTATTATGAGTATCAAGATTTTCCAAGGGGAGTACTCACTCTCTTCCATAGGATTGCACTAGCAATCCACCCCCGAGCTAGGAGAATCAACTAGGTCCCCAACAAGCAAACATTCACACACACACAACACTACCATCTCAAGACTCACATAAAACAAGGATGCAAAAAAAGAGATATGTTATGCTCACATTCATAAGGCATGTATTTGTTTCTTTCACAATAAACTAATTTCACAACATACAAGTCCCTGGAACTTCAAATCAAACACAATATGTAACACATAAATTAAAAGGAGAGAGAGCTTACCTCTCAAGGTAAGCAAGAAGGAGATCAAAGACTCTTCTTCTCCTTGAATCTTCTCCTGTCTTCCCACTTGAAGTCTCTCTTCCAACTCTTCATACTACCCTCAATAGAAAATCCTTTCCAAAAAAAAATGAAAAGATGAAAAATAAGAACCAAAGCAACAACACACCCACCAGGCCAAAAGAATGAGCTTCCATATGGGAGTGCCATCTCTTTTTTTTTTTGCAAAGCACTCCTGCCTTTTATGGGGGTTTTGTCTTTTTCAATAGGTCCTAAAATACACCACAAATCCCCAAATACAGCCCACACCCTTCTCAAAGTATCCTACCCATAGGTACTTGGGTTGGGGTCCCAAAAATGACTTGACAATACAAAAATTCAATTTTTACACTCATGCAAAGTTGGCTGGAAGTTTCCATCCGAGTTTTACACTTATACTCTCACTTAAACACATAACACTACATATAAACACTAACCCTATTGAAATAAAGTTACAAACAAAATAAAATATAATAAGGCAATAACATTAAACATAAACACTACATACATTGAAATAAAATTCAAGAGGAAATAAACTACAATAGACACTTAACATGATAACATTATACATTAACACTAAACATTTCGAAATGAAGTTGGAAATAAAATAAAACAAAATACATTGGAAACACTATACACAATAATGTGGTCAACACTTAATCAAAATACACTTGGAGACCACATGACTCCATAAAGTGAAGTGGAAATGACAATTTAGGGGACTTGATGATTCTCCCTTTCTCCCTTGGTGTTATAACCACCTGTGCACTTAGTGAAACATTAGTATGCTTATATATATATATATATATATATATATATATATATATATATATATATATATATATATATATATATATATATATATATATATATATATATATATATATATATATATATATATGTCCAAGTAGAAAATTATACATGAAAGCCATTTATTTGCTAATTAATTCAATCAACTTCACGTACCTTGGAAATGGAATTCGTCCAACTCACATGTCAACAACTCAACATAAACCAACATCAATGATTAGTAAGGTTTTAACCCTCTAGTTAACATTATAAAACTCAATATCTACACTGACAATTTTTTGTAAATTGTTATCTATACTACATTTTTCATTTATTCAAAACAAAATAAACATTTTCCTAAATAAATTAATGACATACTAAATATCTAAGATGACAACATTATTGATATGAAATCCATGAGTCAAAAGAGTATAAGTTGCATACAATCCTCCAAACTAATTAGAGTTTTACTAGTCATTACCCATGCATAGCATGACTAGGGTTACTTCAAGGTTGGGCCTCACATTCCCCACCTCTTAAAATGGATTTTCTCTTGGAAGTCTCTAAGGTTGGGGTTGAAATACTATCAAACCACATTGACAATCCCGTAGATCCTAATTCCACTCATGGTATTTTCTCACCAAGAAGAATAATACATTAATAATTCATCAAACTAATTATCAATACAAATGTCATCCTTTCCTTTAAGGTCACTTACTAAAACAATATATCACCTTGCAAACTAAACTCAATCACATAAGATCAAAGGTATACAATTACTAAATTATATAACCACCTTTTAAATATAGTAGAATTAACAACTAATATGACTTACGATTAAAAAGTTAAGAGACCCAATGCATAATTCACATTCCATCAAGTGTAACAATGATATTAGATGAATTAATGTGATTAGTGTTAAAATAATACAAGGTCTCCTATCATAATAAATCTAGGGATAACTTTCACATCTTATCATGAGCACACACATTTTCCACACGATGTCTAGAGAGTCATCCAAAAAGTTTCTTCAAGGTTGATTATCACAACACTATACTAGAACCAAAGTCATAGGTTTCATCAAATAAATCCACTAGCTAGAAAATTAGGTTCCACCGTAATGGCCAAGGGTGTCAAAATAGCCATAGGTAAGGCGGGGCCTTACAACCTCCCATATTCTAGGAGAGAATATGGGGAAGGCTTGCATGATCATAGGGGCGTTGTGGGTATTTAGGAAATCGAGCATGATTTAATAACAATATAAATTATTTCAAGGCTTGCACGATGATAGTGGCAGTTTCGTGGGTAGTTAGGGTTTGGGTTGGACTCACCAATATGACCATTTCGTACGACAATTTTTGATGAGTTTCAAGATGCAAGTAGTATAAAAATTTGTTGATGTGAGGTGAGCTTGAATATAAACAAAAAGAATTGACTTCCTATGAATCGATCAAAGGCTTGGAGAATGATAGTGGTGGACTATAGAGCCAGTATATGGAACTCTACAGCTTTTGATATGTGTTGTTTGCCAACCCAGATGGTTGTTAAAGCTTCGTTGTCTCCCTCTTCTTTCATGTATATATTCCATTCTACCTTTCCCCATAGGTAATTAACCTAACCCATATTTTTATAGCACAAAGCTTTCTCATTGATATTGGTGGACTCTGTAGCGTCGAGTGCTTCTTCATACAACTGATGATCCCTTTTTTCCCAAGGGCTTTACCACCAGATCCTTTATCGATGGATTTGTGGGAAGCTATTGTTATAGCTTATGCCAATAACCTCATGCAAAAGCATTTAAACATCAAAATTATCTTTCAGAATAAAAGTGAGATCCTTTTTCTCATTTTTTAGATATACAATTGATTTTTTTACTTTTAAGTTGTTTGATGTTTAATGGAAAGTTATCCTTAGTTAATATTCTTTGTTTCATTTATTTTTATACTCTACTATATCAAAGTGAATAGGGTATTAAAAGGCAGCTCAAGAAGGATATATCTGGATGTATTTTATATATATTATTATTTAATATATATAAGCTAGTATTTAATATAGTTAGATTTGTTATTATTTAACATATTTATATAATGTAAATTATTTAGAAATGAGATAGAGAGACATATGAGGATAGAGAAAGAGGGAGGTAGAGAGAGAATGAAAGAGAGAGGAAGAGAGAAAGAGAGAAGGGGAGAGACAGAGAGATAAAGGGATACACAAAGAGAGAGGAAAAGAGAAGTGGAGAGAGAGAGATAATGAAAGAGAGGGGAAGACAGAAAGAGAGGTAGAGGAAGAGAGAAGGGGAGAGACAAAGAGATAGACAAATTTAGAGAGAGACATAATATAGAGAGATAGATGAATAGAGAGAGAGATATAGTTATATTTATAACTTAATTATATTTATTTTATATATAATATATAGTCTCTTATATAATTGCATTTATTAATGTATAATATATTTTATATAATGTAAATTATTTAATATATTTTAAAAATACTATTATATTATAGAATCGTTTATTTATATTAAATATTTATTTATAATTTAATCATATTTATTTTATATATAATATAATATCTAATAAAGTTATATTTGTTATTATATAGCATATTTTGTATAATGTTAATTATGTAAAAGTGAGATAGAGAGACATAGATGAGGCTAGAGAAAGAGAGATATAGAAAGAGAGAGGGAGAGAGGAAGTGAGATAAAGGCATGGAGGAGGATAGAGGAAGAGAGATATAGAAAGAGAGACATAGATAGAGAGAATGAAAGAAAGAGAGAAGGGGAGAGATAGAGAGATAAAGGAAGAGAGAAGGGGAGAGATAGAGAGATAAAGGGACACATAGAGAGAGAGGAATAGAAAAGTGGAGATAGATAGAGAGAATGAAAGTGAGAGGAAGAGAGAAAGAGAGGTAGAAAAAGAGAGAAGAGATAGACAAAGAGATAGATGAATACACACACACACACACACACACACACACACCTACACACACCTGCAGAGAGATAGAGAGAGGGGAGAGAGGGGAAGGAGCTTGTAGAGAAAAATAGAGAAAGAGATTAGTCATTCTAACTATTTGGATGCATTTCATCATTTAGAATAAAAATGAGTCAATATTGTTTGCATAAATGTTTTTCCTACATGCTAAAATTACTTAGAGGCTATCAATTACATTTTAAGACACTCTCAAAACAATGGAGGCAACTAGACAAATACACTAGAAAACATGCATGGTCAACCATATAATGCAATGTGGTCTCCACCTTCTTGACACTTTTCAAAATGACACTATTTAGAGAAGAATAATAATTTCACTATACAATTAATGTTTCAATAATGCTTTCCAATTTTTGACAAACATGGGGCTAAGAATCTACTCCAAAACATATGAATCCCAAGGAAATGTACAAATGTTGTCCTCTTAAAGTTATAGGTACAAAAGAATAATAGTAGCAAAAAATTATTCAAAAGAAACACATAAGTACTAAGAAACCATAGTGAAAAACCAACAATTATACTGAAATTCAGTTAATTTATTTTGTAATTGATACTACTAATATTTTTTTTGATTCATAATATAGATGATTTATATTGAGAAGAACAAAAAGATTATGGGCCATACTAGCATGCTGATTTGTTTGCAGAGAACCATGGCAATCTTGCCCAACTACACAGACCTATCAAGTTGCCTACCCAAGAGGCCACGTAGGGTCCAAAAAGAGACCATAATAGCCACACAGGGCCAGACCAAACCAAAAACAAACAAAACGGCCATATAGGACCAAACCAGAACCCTTCCTAGAACCATACCAAAATGGGATCCTATCCTAGAAGTGACCAACAAATAGTATAGATGGGGAATATATTAAACCACAAAAAAAAACAATAGGCAAAGGCATCATGCATCCTTCGTTTCGAAGTTGTGAAGAAATTGATTGAACTCGTCGACCCAGTCAAACCCCTGTACCTTCATCAACTGAAACATTTTCTTCAAGAAATTAGGCGCAACTCAAGTCTGTTGTCATTGCAGAATCAAGTCTGTGCCCATGATATCTAGTAAGAATGGATAATACTTCACTACTTCCCCCAGGATTTGTAGAAGGGTCATGTCCTTAGGGCGAGGGAGCCATGCTGCAAAGGTGGTGACCACCAGGGTTCCTCCAAGCCCCCTAGCATGTTTGGTATGAACATCCTACGTGCTATAATATCAACCTCTATTTTTGCTATAATGAGATCCAAAAGGGAAGCTACAAACCTGGAACTGAGATCAGTGTCCACTCCGTATCTTCCCCCTTCCTGTATGAAATGCTTGCCTAGCACCACCTTAGCAGCACCAATAATCAACACATCATTCTGCAGGAGGAATCTTCTCAACCACTGATTAGAAACCCTTCCTAAAAATGCCATCTACTGCTTCGTACTGACAAACTGGATCGGTGTGTCCATGCCACATCACTTGATACAGTCTGCAAAGAGCTATATAACAAACTTAGTTCTCTCCATCATAGCCAAAGATTTGTATAGCATACTTGAGATAAACTCCTCAAAATGGGCTCTATACACAACTGGAGTTACTGAATAGACTATAAACAATGATGATAATGTCCCTTCATTCTATCAAGTTCCCAATCTCAAATCTTCTGCATGTTGAGTGATATCTCACTGATTGCCTTCCATCTAAATGCTCACTCAGGTGGCAATTAACTCTCCCTTCCACCTTCCCAATACAGCTGAAAATATAATTTGAATTGCAAGGTGCTCAGTCTTCTAATTTGGAGGCCATCTCAAACAATGATGACTCTAGAAAATCATCGAAAAACAAGATTAAAACTATCCTTTCTCTTACATGTGAAGCTGTGGTTTGAACTAGAGTTAGAGCATAATGCCAACCTTAAAACTAGACCATCTATACTAATCTTAGCTCAAACTTTCAACAACTGAAAGTGTGGAAAGTCGCTCGCCCTACCACCCACTTGATATTGCTAATATTTAGTATTTATAACTTATTATATTTATTTTGTATATAATATATTATAGTCTCTAATATAATTTTATTTATTCTGGTATAATATATTTTTGAGTGATTGTGTTGTCGATCTCTTATTTATTATTATTTATATAATTACAATTGCTTGGCTTAAGATGAGCTCTAGGAGATTGTAAATTACTTATAGCGTTTAGTATTGTAAGATGGTCAATATGTAATGTTAGTAGTTAAGCAATTGGTAATATTAAAAATGTTTTTTTGAGGAAAAAATAAATGATCCATATTCTTTGCATCCTTCTATGCTTGATGTGGTTACTAACACCAAGCCTCGCATTTCTTTTACTGATATAATTTGCATACTTTGTCACACCACCATGGAGAACTCACTACAACTTCAAATGGCTTTTATTACATTAAAATATGAAAATATCTCTACCTTATGTAATCATCTACACCATCATACTAATGTTTTATCCTTCAATACACATGCATTTGATACTACCCTAAATACTATAATACAAGAGAACGCCTATGTTAGTGATGAAAACCCAAATTCTATAAACCTTGTATTACTCCTATTCATACAAGGAACATTTACTGTAAATACTATATATTTTAAATGTAAATTAAAAGTGCTTATTATATATTTCAAAAAATAAAATACCATTTTCATTGTCTTGTCTTGCAATATAAGTATGAATTTTTATTTCTATATTTTATTCTACAATTTATTGCTTCCATTACTAATAGCCTATTGGCAAATTCGTTGCACGAAAACTCTGTGTAACTGCTAGTTTATTAGAAATCCTATAAATAGGGGATTTTTTCAATTTATTTTAATTGTCCTACCTTAGTGATGAGCCTACTAACTGCCAAGACTAAATATTTTACATGATAATTTGCCTACATGACAATATCATCAAGGCCATTGTCATTTGAGAGGTATGTTCTAAATCTCATTCTAGGTCATTTATGGGGCTTTTTAAGACCTAGTGGATTAACTTAGTAAACTTATCCTATATCACCTTCAATCATGGATTCATAAATAACACTCCTAATTTTCATTTCTAACCCTATATCTTGAGTTTTTTAATAACCCCTCCTAATACACAATTCTTATTAAAATATATCCTCTTTTTACCACATATCTTTCGTAGCTAATTTTTTAATGACTTTTTACCCCTATTTAGTTATGTACCTCATATATTCAACTAATTATTGTATTTCATTTCCACCACTATCACATCTAGGTCCAAACTGATAGTCTATAATGAATTTCAATAGGATATTATGAAAATAAAGTACATTAAGAATCATTTCTTATTATAATAACTTACGAATGATACCTAATGGAAAATATAATTGAAAATACTTAAGGGTAACCATTTAATGTGAACATTTTTGGATGGAGATAATATATCAATACTTGTGCATAGGGTACAATAGGGTCCTCATATTGTGCTAGAATCCAAGTATTTTGAAGTCATCCAATTGTAACTAGTTGACCCAATCATATAGAAATTATGGAGACATACTAGGATATTTTTGGAATTTTTATCATATGTTTTCTATCTTTAGATGTTCTCATTACAATTTTATATGATTATTGACTTGTTTAATGGTTTCTACACAATTTTTTTATGTTGGATTGAGCTATCAAAAATGCCACATAATTAGATGTTATTTCTCTATCATTGTCAAGCCCTAATATAGGCCAAGGAGGAGCACCTTATAGTAGTGATACTATACTAGGAATACACATTACCTAACATGACATTCATGAATGAGTATTGATGGCACTCATGGAGAGATAACTAACTCAAATGTGTCCATATTTTGATTACCAACAATAGAGATCACTATCAATTTGGATGATATGTGGAGCATCATGTGACTATTGGTATGAGGAGCTCAAGTGAATTTTTTGGATAGGTGGATGCTCATGAAAGTGAAGAAGAGGTTTATTTATGCCATAGGGATAGATACCAGTAGGATGACAATGCATATCTTCTTGCAAGCATTGTAGACAATACAAGATGAGGTGCAACTACTATGGTGGATTATGATTACAATTATTGAATGCATGCTATGGTGGATAGGTAGGGGATCCATTTCCATTGTGGCTTGGTTAATTGTATCTAGGATATGGAGGAGCATAATACACTATTCAATTGGAGGAGAGGAATATTTCTATATCTCTACAATGTCTTGGTATGGTTGATATAGGGAGAGGGCTAGAGTCTAACGGTATGAACCTTGTTGTAGACATAGACTTTTGAGCACATAGGAGTGACACAACTAGTTTGATTCTCTCTATCCATAGTGCCAAATGTATGTTGATCTCATGTTTGGGCTCTAGATTATAGTCTTGATGGTGGAAAGGTGACATCCTATTTTGGAGGAAAATATTTAATCATTAAATCCTAGAGGGGTAGATCATCTAGAGGCCATATAGGTAGATGCCAAGATGGCTAGAGGACACATATCAATTGGGATGGATTCAATGGTCCTAATGGTACAAGGGCCCCATCGTGGGCATAATGGAGAAATATTTCTATCAATAATTCTTATCTAGTTTTGGTAGGTGCAAGATGTATTGCTATTGTGTCCAGTGTATTTTAGGATTGCATTGAACTCACACAAACAAGGAG
This sequence comes from Cunninghamia lanceolata, assembly GCA_027924645.1. Taxonomy (NCBI): domain Eukaryota; kingdom Viridiplantae; phylum Streptophyta; class Pinopsida; order Cupressales; family Cupressaceae; genus Cunninghamia; species Cunninghamia lanceolata. Next base: position 2,308,945 of record BSBN01001720.1, on the reverse strand, counting down.
AGATTGAGAGGCCCAATTTTGATGTATAAATGCTAATAGATAATAGGGATTAAGATGATATCATTCTTGTCATGGATATAATGGTTTGGGTGTAGCACTATAGTATGATACATTATGGGGTTCAAACTAGCCAACATTAATGTATCTACCTTCTATGGAAGATGGAATCGTCGAGCATGAGAGATTAAACCTAGAGGAGGCTATGATAAATATATCTAAGGAGGTATGGGACTAGGAAATAATAGATGTGGGGGAGCCATTTGAGGTGGGTGACGAGGAGGAACATAGGAGTGGTCAATGGTCAATGATGGGGAGGGAGAAGAGGGGGAGAAGTACAAAGTGAGAAAGATAAGGAGAGATATGCCAAGGTCACCTTGGACTCAGAAAAACATGATCCCATACCCCCATTTGATGTTCCAAAGCTTGGAATGGAGGGGGAGGATTTTTGAGAGAGGCAAGAGTAACCATGTATTTGAAGAGTGGGCCTTCACATATCATACCAATGAGGATTCCATTCTATCTAAACCATTTAGAGCATTCAATGACACTAGCTACTAGGTTGATGACATAAGTATGTGAGGAACTTTAAGGTTATGCATTTATACTAATGTTAGATTCTTATATTATATTTTTATGTTAGAGTTGATTTATTGAGCCAAGAATTATAGTTATAGTGACTAATTGGTTTTTTTTATTTTTGTTATGTAGTTGGTGTTAGAGAGTGCATCAACTATATTGGGTGAGTTTTTTCTAAGATGGTCCTTGATGTAGATCTACAGTGGGAGGTTTATAATATCTATTGAGCAATTGAGACTAGTAATCTCCATGTAAAGATTTTTGAACTAGTGGCTTGATTAAGGGTTTCATGTGAGTAGCAAGAAACTAGAATAGAAGAGTTGATGGAATTCATAGATAGAGACATTTATCAACTACTAGTGATTGAGGAGATAGAGACATTCAGAACCATAGTGGATCAGGCATGTAGACAACATGATTAGGTATTGATTGAAGTTGATGCAGTGAACCAAGACAGAGATAGGTAGTGAGAGGTTGTCATGTCAACATGATCATAGTAGGAGTAGGCTTGGCTACAATAGGCCAAGTAGATTCTTATTATAGATATAGATATGCTAGCTACTTAGGCACTCCAATCTTGGATGGAGTAGGATCATACTACATGGTTCAGGTTGGAGGTGTTACAAGAAGAGGTGGCCTGACTCCAAATAGAGTAGGATGTAACAAAAGTAGAGAGAATTAATCTTGTAGGTGGTGTTGGTTCCCAAAAAGACTGCAGTACAAACATTCCTAAATCACCTAGGCTAGGGATTGTCGTCAGGGTGATAGGAAGAGGTTTATCAACAAGTTAAGGGTAATTTTGGCCAACCGATAGGAGTGGGTATACTCCTCTACACTTCAGGCTCAGCTAGAACTAGAAGGGATATTCCTAGAGACATGAAATAGAACAAAAATAAACAAACACAACCATACCCAATGTATACTTGACCCCCAAAGTTGTCACTAGGTCAAGACAAACTGGCTGCACATGCCTCTATATTAAGCTGATTCAACTATGTGAATGTACATGCATAGGAAAGATGGCTCTTTTCCCCTAAACCATAGGTGAATGATTTGTTTGTTTTAAAAGATGTGAGATTGATCCATCCCCAATATGGACTGGTTCCTACTCCATTGGGTAATTGAGTCATAAGAAAAAAAGAGAAAAGAAATGGATTGAACTAGTATAAACTGAAGACTAAAATATATTGACATATATTTCTCATACTACATTTCATACATTGGACATACTTAACTATCCAAAACCAAACAACAATAAGCCACTTGCAACAAAGTGATGACTCAAAACAAACCATGTATTGAATTGAATATTGTCACACATTATTAAATCTCTATTACAATCGTACCAGCAAATGTGGTGAAGGAAAAATACAAAGTTGTAACTATGCATTCCCTTGAATCATTACAAATAGCCATGGAGACATACCACTGCATAAAGATGTGCATGACAACTCATTCCTACGTTGCATCAAACACATTCCTCCATTCATTGCTCAGACATTATCCTCTGCTTGATGCCCAAAAATCTCCCTTAGGCTTTCCCAGACCAAACAATTGGTTCAGAGACCAACCCTAAAAACATCTTTTAATCATGTATATATAGCAATATTTTTTATTGTGCAGCCTAGGGTGTTGAAAATAAGTCAACATGCCATGTCCATGCTACATTAAAATCAAGCCCATGGCCTCCGTCAGAAGATCAGTGGATTTCTAGGCACCAATTCCCTGCATACTGATATTTTGTCTTTAGAAGGACCGGCAAAAGATATTGATCACTGAAGCATTGCATCCTCCTAATAAATTTTGTACTTGCACATTGAAGGCATATATTGGTTTAGCCACCCACTTAGAATTTATGGATATTCAAGAAGTTGTTAGTGCGTTTGAAAGAACAAGGAAGGCCAGGAAGTTGATCTCTAACAACTCAGACTTTGGAGCTCAAGCCTTCCACTTTGCAACTTACAACATCTCGAAGAGGAAGGAGGGAATCCCCGACCCCACCTATGTATAGATATGAAGGCGTCAGGGGTCAATCCTTGGGCCTTCACCATTTCACCTTACACCTTCCAGAAGGGAGAACAAGGAATCCCCGATGTCCATCTCTCGCCTTGCATAGAAGGAACACTTGTCAGGGGTCGATCGTCAGGCCTTCCTCCTTCCTCTTCTTATGAAGAAGGTGAAAGTAAGGAAGCTCAAACCTCTACCTCTGATAGACTTAGTGCTACATTGGCCCCATCGTACTTCAGCATTTGGGTCCTCCACTCTGCAACACTGAAGAAGACAGAAGGCCAAAACTCTAACCTCTGACACTCTACAGTACTGCATCATACTTAGAATATTTTTCATTACCTTGGTAGACTTTAGCCCTTGACCCTTCTCCTCGACATCTTCCTTGAAGAAGAAGAAAATTTGAAGGCCCAACCTCTGACACACTTTGTTGAATTTTTCAATAACTTAACACTTAGGCAATTTTAGCCTTGGAGGATTTCAAAGCCAAGAGGGAAAGCACAATGGAATGAAGGAACCCGAAACTCCAAAACTCTAACCAAGGCCAAAACACAAGGAAGCACTTAAAATTGGGACTTAGCCAAATTTTTGGGGCTTTTTCCCTTGTATGTCAAAAGGCAAATAAATGAAAATCTATGAAAGATATCTCTAATCGGCTATCATCAATAGGTTCAACATTGAAGGCATAAAGTGGGATTTCTTGAAGGATTTTGGGGAAAAAAGATTCAAGTTGGGAATTGGTTTTTTAGATGTCAACTCTAGCTCTGATTGGGGGATGTGTGCCAAGCAGTGTCACAGCGAGAACTAGCTATCTCTGAGTAGACCAAAAGGCAAAAACTACACAAGGGGAAAAAATAGAAATGTATTTACAACAAGGGAGTATATACAAGAGAACATACATTCATAAAGCAAAAATGACTATAAGCAAAATTTTAGAGCACTGTAGGTTAAACCTGTACAAAATTGTTGCAACTACTTGCCTCTATCAAAGACAAGTTGAATGAAGGAGCTGATTTCCCTCAAACCAAATCTACATTTTTCACCTAGCTGCAACAACTAAATATTGTCCCCAGCATATGTCAATCTGCAACATACGCTCATGGAGCCAAGGTCAGTTTCATCAATGAAATCACTACTACAAGGCAACAATATGAAATAGGTACTTGATATATTCCATACTACATCATGTTTGTTCTCAACAATGAGAGGTGAGAAATCAGAATTTAGGTCAACAATAAAAAACATGGATGAAAGTAAACCTCCATCACCAATTACAACCTTATTACACTTGCTAACCTCTTCATGCGAATTGAGGGAAAACAAGAACACGTCCAATTCACATGGCAAATAAAATTGTGCCTGAATGCACTATTGATCCACAAGAGAAGACATCACATCTTGTAAAACAAACTAGAAATACTCCAACTCAAGTATACCTTCAAGTGGGGTTGCTGTCTATTAAAATTTAGGCATGAACATGCCTTGCCAGTCATTCACATCAATGTCCCACACAAAGGACTCAACCTCTACTATAGCACCAACACATTCAGGAGATGGCAAACATCCCACATCAAAATAGAAATATTCATATTCATTTGCAATTCCACCCAACTCTTGAACAAAGATCTCATATGTCCTGCTACAACCTTCAACTTCTGAATCATAAGCATGACTCAAGCCTATTGGGATAAGGTGCCATTAACGTTGTAAATACCATTATTGTATTATTCCATTTATTTTTTGTAATTATCCATAAGGGATGTACTAGTTTCACAAGCAGTGGTTAAAATTATTTATTGTCCATGGTAATTATAGACTTACTATACCAGTAAGTTCCAGGGTTATCGGTAGTAGTTACGAGATGTCATTTACTATGGTAAATGGTAATTGGTCAAGGTGGGGTGCCCAAGTGGAGATTCTAGTATTTTTAGCTTGTATGACGCATGCCATAATGTTTGGTGGGTGTGTGTATATAATATATGATAGCTACAAGTTGTCATACGATTCTATGACACTATGACGCATATAAAGGTTAATAATGTCTTGTAAGTTTCTATGTTTAGCCTAGGTGCCTATCTTGGGAATATTCTCTTTTAGTGGTATCTATGATGGTTATGATGCATCATAAGATGTTGTAAGTGGCTATTTTTGGCCCTAGGCACCCAAGTTTGCATGCACATCTTTTTCCAAGTGTAGGATGCATGTATGACGACATTTATTATTGCATGGGTGGAGATTCCAAGGTGGACGCCTATCTTGAGGATTGCAAATTCCATATAAACCACTGCATAGTAGATGAGTTGCACAACAAGTTTACAGGTACCTAGATTCTTCCAGAGTGAAGGTTGAAGGATAGAGGAAGTGAATGTATTTGTAATCTCCTTTTGTGAAGATAATACAACTTGGCCTCTTTTCTTGGTGGAGTTTTTTACCCGCAATGGTTTTCTACACATTAAATACTATCTTATGTGCTTCATTCTTCTTTTGGTATATTTTTGTGTTGTGGGTTTATTTTTTGTGTTTCAATCTCCATCTCTAATACTCTGTTAAAGATCATTAAATATACATTTGAATCAAATTTCTATTGGGTAGTTGTGCTTTCATTTCTAACATTTTGTATCAGAGCCTGACCGGCTTTAACTCTTGGGTGGTAGTGTGGAAGCTGTAGCTGTAGTGGGATATTTGGTTGTGTTTTTTTTGCAGATCTTGATTTGATATCATGGCTGCATCCACCATTGCATCAACCTCTCGTTTGGACATTGAGAAGTTCAACGGAATGGGGTATGAGTTGTGGAAGCCAAAAAAGGAGGATTTGTTGGAAGAAAGAAACTAGTGGTTGGCTGTCCAAAAAGAGAAGAAACCTGATGATGTCTCTTTGGATGAATGGGCAAGGTTGGATAAGAAGGCACAAGGAACCATCTATTTGTGTCTTTAAGACTCTATCTTGTTGAATGTCACAAAGGGAGAGACAACACATAAATTGTGGAATCAGTTGGGTGAGATCTATCAAGCCAAGAGTATGGCAAATAAACTCTACTTAAAACAAAAATTGTTTTCCATGAAAATGAGAGAGGGTGAATCAGTTGCAGAGTAGTTTTAAACTCTTTTAATTTGTTGTTGAGTCAGCTTGCATTAGTAGATGTTGATGTTAGTGAGGAAGATAAATGTATCTTGCTTCTTTGTTCTTTACCCGAGTCTTGGGACAATGTTATACTAGCTATCACTACTAACCTCACCGGTCCCAAGTTGGATGCCCTTGTTGTTGTTTTACTATCACAAGAACTGAGGAAGAAGAGTTTGGATAGTTCAGGGGATTCTCTCAGTGTCAGGGGAAGGTCAAAGGAAAGAGGATCAAAAGGATATCAGAAAGGGGCTAAGGACAAGTCCAAGGGCCATTCTAAGACTCCTAGGAAGAAGAACAGAGTTAAGTGTTGGAATTGCGGTAAAAGGGGACATGTGAAGGAGTGCAAAAAACCAAATAAATAGTGGGAGAGTGCTTTAGATAAGTCCTTGAATGTAGGTGAAGATGTTTTACTTTCTAAATGTAATGTTGTTTCTAATGCTCACTGGTTGGTTGACTCAGGATGCTCATTTCATATGATCCCACATAAGGAATGGTTCTCCACATTTGAAGAACATGATGGAGGTAATGTGTACCTGGGGACAACTCTACATATCTGATAGTTGGAAAAGGTAAGGTACTATTGCATTTCATTGATGGGAGGATCAAAACCCTCCCTGATGTTTATCATGTTCCTAGATTAGCTAGAAATTTGATTTCTATTTCAAAGCTTAATGATTTGGGCATTCATGTGACTTTTGACAAGCATGGTTGTAGATTGGTGAGAGGGAACTTGGTGGTAGTTAAGGGGAAGAGATTGGGAAACCTGTTCAAGCTTGAGGCCACTATAGTTTGTAATGCCTCTTATGTATCTAAGGCTAGTTTTGAAAATACCTATATGTTGTGGCAACATAGTTTGGGTCACACAAGTAATAATGTTTTGAAAACTATTAAGAATAAAGATTTATTGGAGGGTTTCTCTTATTCTGATGAGCACTTTGATTTTTGTGAGCATTGTGTGTTTGGTAAACAAAACAAAAAATCATTTCCTGTAGGAAGCAATAGAGCAAAAGAGAAGTTAGAAATTATTCATACGAATGTGTTTGGACCTCTGGATAATGATTCTATCAACAAATTTCATTATTTTGTTACCTTCATTGATGATGTGTCTAGATTTACTTGGATTTATTTTATGAAACACAAATATGAAGTTTTCACTAAGTTTAAGGATTTTAAAGTCTTAGTTGAAAACAAATCGGGATTGAAGATAAAAATATTAAGATCTGACAATGGAGTGGAATATTTCTCTAAGGAATTTGATGAGTTTTCCAAGAATGTAAGTATTATTAGACAAAAGACAACTCTGTATACACCACAACAGAATGGTATTACAGAAAAGATGAACCAAACAATCATGGAAAGGGCCAAAAGTATGCTGAATGATGCACAGTTGGATAAATGCTTTTGGGTAGAGGTTGTGTGTACTACTTGCTCTTGATTAACAGATCTCCTTGTAAGGCTCTTGATTCAACACCTTATGAAGTGTGGATAGGTAAGAAACCTTCTGTTTCGCATTTAAGGGTTTTTGGTTGTGAGGCTATTGTTCATGTGCCTAAGGAAAAGCGCTCTAAATTGGATCCAAAAGCTAAAAAATGTACATTCATTGGATATGGTGATAATGTCAAAGGATATAATCTTTGGAGTTCACTAACCCGTAAGATTATCTATTCTAGAAATGTTATTTTTAGGGAACTTAGAGCTATTTCTGAATTTGAGAATCCAAAAGAAAATGATGAAAAGGTACAAAGAGAGTACAATTTGAGTTAGAGCAGCAAGATGCACCTCAGGAAGAACAGAATGATGGATTGGGGGTGAAGAAGAAGAGATTCGAGTATTTCAGATGAATATGAATCTGTTGTTATAGAAGAAGTTGGTATAGATGATCATGCAAAAGAACAAGTTGAGACTTTTACTCCACCCTTGAGGAGATCCACAAGACAATGAAATCTAGTTGATAGGTATAGCCCACTAGATTTTCGTTGTGTATTTGCTTTATTGAGCACTAATGATGAGCCTAGATCCTATAGGAAATCTATTCTTTCAAATGATAGTGAGTCTTGGCAGTTAGCCATGCATGAGGAGATGATGGCTTTAGACTCTTGTAACACTTGGGATCTTTCTCATTTGCCCAAAGGAAGAAAGGCCATAGGTTGTAAGTGGGTCTTCAAGAAGAAGTTTGGAGCAGACAGTTCCTTAGAGAAGTACAAGGCTAGACTAGTAGCCAAGGGCTACTCCAAGAGAGAGGGAGTTGATTTTGGTGAGATTTTCTATCCTATTACTAAATTGACTTCTATTAGATTTCTTTTATCCATTGTTGTAGCTTATGATTGGGAGATTGAGAAAATGGATGTTAAGACCACGTTCTTGCATGGAGATCTTGAGGAAGAAATTTATATGCAACAACCTATAGGTTTTGAGGTAAAAGGAAAAGAACATTGGGTATAGAGGTTAAAGAGGTCTCTTTATGGTTTGAAATAGTCCCCCAGAATGTGGTATCAAAAGTTTGATTCATTTGTGTTGAAATTGGGTTTTGTTAGAAGTGAGGAGGATCATTGTGTTTACATTCATTGTATTGATGATTCTATACTGGTTATTGCATTGTATGTTGATGACATATTATTTTTCAGCAATAGTTAGGGTATGATTAGTGAGCTTAAAGCCCAACTTTTAGGTGCATTTGATATGAAGGATCTTGGAGCTACCACATATATTCTAGGAATGGAGATCAGGAGGGACAAAGGTAACTGAAAGATTTGGTTGTTGCAAAGTAAGTATGTGAATACCATTTTGTGGAGATTTAGTATGAAGGACTGTAACCCAATTAGAGTTTCTTTACCCATTGGTACTAAGCTTTCATTAGATATGTGTCCAAAGACTAAGGATGATCTTGAGGATATGTCTAATGTGTCATATGCTAGTGTTGTAGGGAGTTTGCTGTATGCAATGGTTTGCACTAGGCCAGATATTGCCCAAGTAGTGGGAGTTTTGAGCATATTTATGTCTAACCCTAGTAGACAACATTAGAATTATGCGAAAAGGGTGCTTAAATATCTTGCAGATACTCCTAATTTTTTTTGGTTTACTTTGGTACTGATAGTGCTGATAAATCTTTGGACATACAGGGTTTTGTTGATGCAGATTGGGCAAGTGACTTAGATAGTCGAAGGTCCACTAGTTGCTATGTGTTTACGCTATTTGGAGGAGCAGTGAGTTGGATGAGTAAGATGCAGCCCATAGTTGCTTTGTCCACCACATAAGTATAGCATATGGCTGCTACTCATGTCTCTAAAGATGTAGTTTGGTTAAGGAGACAGTGTGTAGGTATTGGATTTGATTGCAGGATCATTCAGATTGGTTGTGATAGCCAGAGTGCTATCTGTTTGGCCAAGAATCCCATGTATCATGCTCAGACTAAGCATGTTGATCTTCAGTATCACTTTGTTTGAGAGTTGGTTGCAAATGGATAGATTGAGTTGAAGAAGATAGACAATCAGGAGAATGTTGCAGATTCATTGACCAAACTTGTGAGTACAGGGAAGTTCGTGTGGTGCAGAGAGGCCATGGGCCTTGTTTCTAGTGCTTGATTATTTTTCATACTATTTTCCTATGGGTTGATTTGCAAAGTATAATGTCAAGTGGGAGAATGTTGGGATAAGGTGCCATTAAAATTGTAAATCTCATTATTGTATTATTCCATTTATTATTTGTAATTACCCATAAGGGATGTACTAGTTTCACTGGCAGTGGTAGAAATTATTTATTGTCCATGATAATTATGGAGTTATTGTACCGATAAGTTCCAGAGTTACCAACGGTAGTTACAGAATGTCATTTACTATGGTAAATGGTAATTGGTCAAGGTGGGTAACCCAAGTAGAGAATCTACTACTTTTAGCTTGTATGACACATGTCATAATGTTTGGTGGGTGCATGTAAAGAATCTATGATAGTTGCAAGTTGTCGTAAGATTCTCTAACACTATGATGCATATGATGGTTATTAATGTGTTGTAAGTTGCTATGTTTAGCCCAGGCGCCTATCTTGGGAAGATTCTCTTTTGATGGTATCTATGATGGTTATGATGTGTCATAAGATGCTGTAAGTGGCTATTTTTGGCCCTAGACACCTAAGTTTGCATGGGCATCTTTTGCCAAGTGTAGGATGCATGTATGACAACATTTATTGTTGCATGGGTGTAGATTCCAAGGTGGACGCCTATCTTGAGGATTGCAAATTCTATATAAATGATGTCATAGTAGATGAGTTGCATAGCAGGTTTACAAGTACCCAGTTTCTACCAGAGTGAAGGTTGAAGGACAAAGGATGTGAATGTATAATTTGTAATCTCCTTTTGTGAAGATAATACAACTTGGCCTTTTTTCTTGCTGGAGTTTTTTACCTGCAATGGTTTTCTCCATGTTAAATACTATCTTATGTGCTTCATTCTGCTTCTAGTATATTTCTATGTTGTGGGTTTATTTTTTGTGTTCCAATCTCCATCTCTAATACTCTGTTAAAGATCATTGAATATACATTTGAATCAAATTTCTGTTGGGTAGTTATGCTTTCATTTCTAACAGGCTGCAATTGAAAACATCAACACATAAATAAACTTCATGAGACACCTCAAATGAAGAACCGTGTTCTTCCAATTGTCTCTTTGTTTCATGTCCACCTTGGCAACTTGTTGTGTCATATTGAATTCTGCAAACATATTGATGACACACTTCTTCTTCAACATTCATTCTTATTCTATTTTCTTGTGGCTAAGATGAAGCACACTTTGCATGAATAAGAGAACATACCTTGCACCAAAGGAACAAGTTCTCATATCTGCCCACATGATCACCATCCTCAAAATCCATGACAAGATCTTCATACTAAAACTCCATGGCTACACCAACAACTATCTCTAATTGGTTATCGTCACATGCAACCACCTTCACATCTACCTCATGAAAATAAATATCAACTTCCTAATCACAAATGGGAACAAAGGAGGGCATCAAATCAAACAAGAAACAAGTTTCTTGTTCATCCCATGTTTCATTTACCTGTGCATAGATTTCATAATCAACTTTACAAGTTGATTCAACCTACTGCTCACTTATGCACACAGCATCCTCATTGTTCACTGGGCAACATACCTCAGCATTAGGCTAGAAATCACCAATGTTTTCATCATTTTTTCTTTTACTTGATGAACTATCCACCTGAAGGTAGGTTCAAATACTACTTTCATCATCTGCATCACTATCATATGATGCACCATCCTCCACTTCTGCCCTTCTAACTACAACAATCATCATCATTTGATGCTATATTCATTTGATTGCTTGTATCCACATTGCTGCTGTTCAAATTAGTATGTTTATTACTAGTAACACATGCATTTGTGGACAACAAATCCTTTATGTAGTCATCCCTCATTTTCTCCATGGAGTCTAGGGACAAATATGCCTGTTGCATACTTGTTATTTTGAAATCTTCTTGCACATAACTCAATCCAGTTTTATATGCTTCTAAAAAACATATCAATGAAAACGAGAATGTTAGGTCTGAAACCATTTGGAATATTGGAATAGGAAACAGCAAACCTATGACCAAAATCCCTGCTTGACTCTCCCTCTTTTCTCCTAATTTTTTCCAGCTCTATGACAAGATCAGCAGGGTCAAGACCCTTATCAAATTCCTTTTCAAATGCTGCCACAAGTCCATTCCATGAGGTAAAGGACTTCCTTGGAAAATTTTGGAACCATTCTTTTGCCTTTCCATGTAATGACCTAACAAAAAATGTCATGTACATATCCTCATCCTCAAATTGATGTTCTTCCATGAATTCTGAGAATACATCAACATGCATGTCCCCTTCCCAAATATCATACACATCAAACCTAGGCAATTGTTTGTAGACCTTGGTTGGCATACTCATTGTTTTGTAATCAACCCATGAGAGGTCTAGCTGATCATACACAGGATCTAAGGGAGGAGCAAGGGAATTATCAAATTGATTTTTAGGGGTAGCAGGGAATGCATTGGACTGCATATTAGACCCTAACAGCCTAATTTGATTTTCTATTTCTACTTCTTTGCTGCAACAATGACTTCAACAACTGTTTGGTTTTATCAATTTCATATAACTGCATTGCTAAGTCATTTTCATTTTGAATGGGTGCATATAGATGCGGGTTTGTATAACATGCAGAGCCATGAATGGAATATGCATTGCTAGGATGGTCATGGGAATCCACTCCAATGCAATTTCTAGGGTCTGATATATATGAAGATGTTTGTGAAGGAATATCCCTAGGGTATCCATGTTCGTACTAGTTGGTTATGACTATAACATCCTATAATGTTTGGAAAAACTTGAGGCATAGAAATTTTGTTTCTTCAACATGACAGCAACAACAAACTCCAAAAGTGGGAAAAGAAGAAACCGTGTGTACCTTTCTTTCACCAGCTACTAAACACTGAGATGGAGCATTCAAATCATCAACACCAACCAATGTACAATAGTATCAAACTTTTGTTCTTTGACGACAGAGTTGCCACCTCTTCTAAAGAGGAATTCCTTGAAGTGTGACTGATCTTCAAGGCTATAAATAGATTCTGGGTTCAACTCACTAGTAGATTCTTCAATTGATTTCAACCTAGTAGTATCATCCCCAGCAACAACGCCAAAATGTTGGCGTAAGTTGACGGGATGCTAAACTACACACACAACAAACTAGAGTTAGCAACGACTATTACAGGGGTCTTCAAAAAATTTCAACCTATCAAATCCTCCATGGAAATGGAATCAAAATGTTGGTTCCCAAAATGACTATAGTACAAAACTCTAAAACTTTCCTAAATCACCTAAGCCAGGGATTGTCGTCAGAGTGATATGAAGAGGTTTATCAAGAAGATAATGATGATTTTAGCTAACTAATAGGAGTGAGTATACTCCTCTGCACTTCAAGCTCAACTAGAACTAGGAGGGATATTCATAGAGACGTGAAATAGAACAAAAATAAATAAACATAGCCATACCCAATGTACACTTGACCCCCAAAGCTGTCACTAGGTCAAGACAAATTAGCTGCATAGGCCTCTATGTTAAGCTAATTCAACTATGCGAATGTACATGCACAGGAAAGATGGTTGTTTCCCCTAAACCACAGGTGAATGATTTGTTTGTTTTAAAAGATGTGAGATTGACCCATCCCAAATATGGACCGGTGCCTACTCCATTGGGCAATTGAGTCATAAGCAATAAAAAGGAAAGAAATGGATTGAACCAGTATCAACAAAAGACTAAAATATATTGGCATATATTTATTAGATTACATTTCATATGTATATGGGACATACTTCATTATCTACACCAAATTACAATTACCACAAATAGATGACTCAAAACAAAGCATGTATTGACTTGAATGTTGTCACACATTATCAAATCTCTATTACAATTGCACTAGCAAATGTGGTGAAGAAAAATACAAAGTTGCAATTATGCGTTCCCCTGAATCATTACAAATAGCCATGGAAACATACGACTGTATAAAGATGTGCATTACAACTTATTCCTATGTTGTATCAAACACATTCCTCAATTCACTGCTTAGACATTAACCTCTACTTGATGCCCAAAAATCTCCCTTATTCTTTCCCAGACCAAACAATTGGTTCAGAGACCAACCCTAAAAACATCTTTTAATCATGTGTATATAGCAATCTTTTTTACTCTATATCCCAGAGCATTGAAACTAAGTCAACACACTAAGCCCATACTACATTAAAATCAGGCCCATGGCCTCTGTCAGAAGATCAATGGATTTTCGGGTGCCCATCCCTTGGATATTGATATTTTGTCCTTAGAAGGACCTGTAGAAGATATCGATCACTGAAGCACTACATCCTCCTATTAAATTTGGTAGTTGTGAATTGAAGTCATATATTGTTTCAGCCACCCACTTAGCATTTATCATGATCCGATAAGTTATCTATGAGTTTGAAAGAACAAGGAAGGCCAAGAAGTCGAGATCTGACAAATTAGACTTCAGAGCTTGGGCCTTTTGCTTTGCAACTTACAACATCTAGAAGAGGAAGGAGGGAAGACCCAACCCCACCTATTTATAGATATGAAGGTGTTGGGGCCGGGCCTTGGTCCTTCACCATTTCACCTTACACCTTCCAGAAGGGTGAAGAAGGAAGCCCCGACGTCTACCTTCCACCTTGCATAGAAGGAACACTTGTTGGAGGTCGACTATCAGGCCTTCCTCCTTCCATTTTCTTATGAAGAAGGAAGAAGGAAGGAATCCCAAACTTTGACCTATGATGCACTTAGTACTACACTAGCTCCATCAAACTTCATCCTTTGGGTCCTCCACTCCGCAACATTAAAGAATACGAAAGGCTAAAACTCTGACCTCTGACACTATGCAATACTACATTTGATGTAGTCAAGGTAGGAGGGTCCGGTGAGGGACTTTCCAACCTTATAGTCTTAAACTATTAATAGTATGATTAATCAGAGATGCAACAGAAGTAAATAGTTAACAATAGAAAGAAAGAGACATTCATACACCCATGACACAAGATATATCCCGAGAAAACCCTAACAGTGAAAAACCCAGCCTTCAAAGCTCATTCCTCTTTATATTATGATCTCAAAACACATTACATATGCCACTAGAGATTTACAAATGCTAGGCCATAGCCCAGGGTTACAGATTAATCATATAACAACACTCTTTCATGAAATTCATCTTCTACTTTCCTCAATCTGCTCTGCAACTTCTCTTGCTCTCTATTTTGTTCTCTGCTTCACTTTTGCTTCTTCTTTGGATCAAAACACTTATTCTTTTGCTTCATATCTTCACATACTGAATCATTTCTTCACTCCTACTTTGTAACAAATCATTATCCTTCATTTATATCCTCTGCAAGCCTTCAAATCATTATCAAGTTGGCCTAATTGCAATGGCTAGTTATGAAATGTGTAGACACGGATAGGTCAAACCTAAACATAAGGTATTGCTTTGTTGGTACATATAGCTTTGTACGAATCTCCAGGAAGGTTAGCCAAGTCCTACACTTCCTTGATTGATGTTCCTTTTAGCTCCACAAGTCACGAAATTGCTCCGCAAGCTAATTAGACTCCACTGAACATTGTTAGCTTCACCCTGTGAAAACAGGTAAAAAAGTAATCTTCTGATAGTGATATCTTTCCAGAATCGAACCCAAATGATCTAAATTTTGGATATGTTGTATATGACTATGTCTAGATACTAAGTCCAACTCTACAACCTCTGATATGGAAATGCTATAAAATGTGGTATTCTCCAACGTCGCTCTCTCGGTAGTATACAACTTCACCGTTAACTGTCTCAATTGTTTTGAATACTTTCAGATGCTCTTGCATCATACTCTTAAGGTTAATTAAAAAGTGAACCTCTTCACTTTGATCTGTATTATGTCAAAATCAATGTTGTTTCTTTGGATAGGTTCGGTGGTCTGTTCACAGGTACTTGCAACTACCTCAAGTTCAGTGGTCTGTTCAAATCTACCTTGCTAAACTGCCTCAAGTGTAATATGGATTCGGCATTCTTCCTACAAGCCTTGCACTACCTCAATGATCGGTGGTCTAGGAAAGTTTTCTCCACAATTTGCCTCAAGCACAATGTCTACTTCAATAAATTAAGAGTCAATCAATACATACATGCATCCTCCGAAACAATCATGTTACTTCTTTTGATATAGTCAATAAGGGAGAGGGGCCAGTTGCCGCCCACGCCCCAATAACCGCTATGTTTTTAATCACTTGACCCCCCAATTAAATTTTTAAAAAGAACCAATACATGTAAAATACCAACCAAATAAATTAACACAAATGCACCAATACATGTTCACAACATTTGTACATGTTCACAAATGCACCAATACATTTGTAAATTAACCAATGAAATTAAGACAAGTGTACAAATGTGATGGTGAGAGGTTACCGGCACATCCGTGAGGATGTATGGGGTGACATGTTGAAGTGACCATTTTTTGACCCATGTGCACATAACGTATCCTACAGGGAAATGTATAAGTGCACAAAAGCTGAAAGAATAACTTTAAGCTCTTCGGTCGCATACGGAAAAACCCAAAAAAAAATGTCAAAATTTGACATGTCTAGCTATGTGCTTGACGTGTGCGAAGTTAGGGTGGGCAGCTATTGGCCTCTCTCCCTTACATTCCTGAATTTCTCTGTAACACTTTCTAATGTCTGTTTTTAGATATAGTTTCTCTCACACACATCAAAATCTTACAATTTCTACTCTTCTTATACTTCTCCTATACTTATCTCTGCTTCTTTATCCATTTTTCCTTTACTTTGGTAGACAAGCTTTCTCCTCCAATAAAATATCTTGTCATTTCTTCTTTCTTTGGAACACAAATTTCCTTTCTCTGCTATGCTTCATATTTGTCCACACAAACTTTCTCTTGCACTTCTTTCTCAGTTCTATAACACAAATCTCCTTAAAATCAATGCTTCACCTTCTTTTGGTTTCTCTATCAAACTTAGTGAGTTAATTGGGTCTTCCTTTAATGAATTAGTTATTATTTCTTCATCATTAACATATCCGGTAATAGGTTCTTGTTGACATTCACTACTTGATTTTTTTGTCCTTCAAACTTGAAAATAGGTTCTTCTGAATGGTCTTCTATCAAATCCTTTTTCATCTCTTCTGTATCCTTTATTGCGATAAGAATTATGACTCCTATCATTTCTCCCTTTTTAGTTTGAATTATTGTCCTTGTTTTGTTTTGCATAAGGTCTTTCTTCTCTACAATTTGATTCATATCCTCTTTTCTTTCCAACACATGAATACTTCCATCTATACAACCTTTTGAACATACAAGTAACATGTTTCCATTTTTCCCTGGATCAATCCATCCATAATCCACCTGCATACAATCTGTCATAGGTTTTCTCCTTTTTATTTTCCCAATTCCTTTTCATGTTCATGTCTATTACAATGTGAACAATACCTACCACTTCTTTCTTGATTTGACTTGTTTGAATTCACAACAACATCCTTACCTCTGTCTTATCCAATGCCTTCACTCCTTGATCTTATTACTGGTTCAATAGGTTTTGTAATTCCTTACTGACACTTTCCCAATCCTTTTCCTTCATATCCCATTTTTTGCATGATTTTGAAACCAATACCATCACTAACAACTACAGGTTTAGTTACACTGTCATCTTCAATCTCATTGTCTAAGGAAACTTTTGCATCATCACACAAATCATTAGTATCACAAGAAACATCACAAAGTTTAGGCTTAGATCTCAGACTTTCATTCTCTTTTTTGGATGCTACAAGTGACTGCTCTAACTGATTAACATGTTCTTTCAACCTTGATATTTCATTCTTTTGCAAACTATTTTCCTTTTTCAATTCTTCCAAATTTTCTTTTAGATATTTGTTTCTCTTTTCTACCTTCCCAAACAACTTCAATCCTTATTCCAATTCTTCAAATTTCTTTTCAACATCCTCAAAAAACTTCATCTCTACTTCTAATTCTTCATTCCTCCTTCTTACATTTTTCAGTTCTTCTTCAAGAGCATCATACTTGACTTCTACTAGTTCCTTTATCCTTTCCATCAATTTTGAATTACACCTTTTGATTTCACAAAATTCTTCTTCCAAAATATCCTTTTCCCACATTAGGTTTTCATTTTCTTTCTTCATCCTCTTTCCAATTTTCCTCATTGAAACAAATCAGATAAACAACTTAATTTTGAAAAATCTTACCCAAATCTTTCTTGCCTTGATCTTCTTCAGTGGTGATACTTGTTACTTCTAGGATTTTACACTTCTTTCAACACTGTCTTCCTTCCCAATAGAGTCACAACCACCCTAGGAGATTCACAACTAGCTCTTATACCACTTGATGCAGTCAAGGTAGGAGGGTCTGGTGAGGGACTGTCTAACCTTGCAGTCTTAAACTATTAATAGCATGATTAATCAAAGATGCAATGGAAGTAAATAGTTAACAATAGAAAGAAAGAGATAGTCATACACCCATGACACAAGATATATCCTGGGAAAACCCTAACAAGGAAAAACCCAGCCTTCAAAGCTCATTCCTCTTTATATTATGATCTTAAAACACATTACATATGCCACTTGGGCTTTATAGATGGTAGTCTATAGCCCAGGGTTACAAAAATAATCATATAACAACACTCTTTCATGAATTTCATCTTCTACTTTCCTTAATTCTTCTCTGCAACTTCTTCTGCTCTATGTTATGTTCTCTACTTCACTTCTGCTTCTTCTTTGGATCAAAACACTTATTCTTTTGCTTCATATCTTTACATATTGAATCATTTCATCACTGCTTCTTTGTAACAAATCATTATCCTTCATTTATATCCTCCACAAGCCTTCAAATCATTATCAAGTCAGCCTAATTACAACTAGTAGTTATGAAACGTGTAGACACAGATAGGTTAGACCTAAACATAAGGTATTGCTCCATTGGTCCATATAACTTTGTGCGGATCTCCATGAAGGTCAGCCAGGTCATAAACTTCCTTGAATGATGTTCTTTTTAGCTCCATAAGTCATGGAATTTCTCCACAAACCAATTAGATTCCACTAAACACTGTCGGCTCTACCTTGTGAAAATAGGTAAAAACAGGTAATCTTCTGATAGTGATATCTTTCTAGAATTAAACCGAAATGATTTGAATTTTGGATATGTTGTATATCACTATGTCTAGATACTAAGTCTAGCTCTACATCCTCTAATATGCAAATGCGGTATTCTCCACGGTTGCTCTCTCAGTACTCTGCAACTTCACTATTAATAGTCTCAATTGTTTTGAATGCTTCTGGATGCTCCTACATTAGCATCATACTTGAATATTTTTCATTACCTTGGTGGACATTGGCCCTTGGTCCTTCTCCCCAACCTCTACCTTGAAGAAGACGGAAAGTCAAAGGCCCGACCTCCGACACACTTTGTTGAATTTTTCAATAACATAACACTTAGGCAATTTTAACCTTGGAGGATTTTGGAGCCAAGAGGGAGAGCATGATGGAAGGAAGGAGTCCGGAACTCTAAAAATTTGATGAAGGGAAAAACACAAGGAAACACTTAGAAATTGGGACTTAGCCAATTTTTTGGGTCTTTTTCCCTTGTATCTCAAAAGGCAAACAAATGAAAACCTATGAAAGATATATCTAATCGGTTATCATAAAGTGAGATTTCTTGATGGATTTTGGGGCAAAAAGATGCAAGTTGGGAACTAGTGTTTTCAAGTGTTAACAGGTGGAAAATATTAGTTTAGAGCATCCACAAGTTTGGAGTTTGATATAGGAATATATTAGCCTTATAGTAGAGCTTATTGACTTAGCTACATGACTTGTGTTGTTGAAGTGTGAGGTTTAATGGATCCGAATGGATCTAGTTTTTATTTCTCAAAGTAATTAATCTCATGCACAATTATAGTTAAATACCTTAGTTTGATCACTAGATAGACAACCACCTCATGATGACCAACTAGTGCCTACCAAGGGATCAATCACTCATTCCTAGATCTATAGTACACACCACATTTGTAATGACCCACTGAGGACATTATAAAGAAGAATAATTTAACATTAAAAGAATTGAATTATTCCTACTATGGCTGACCCATATCTCCCTTGGCACCATTCCTTTGAAGTCAAAATTCACAATATAAAAACTTATTAGCTGGGTCGACCTCCAATGTGACTGGCCTCATTATATGGATGACCTCACAATATGGTCATCTTATCTTGTATATTTAAAGGCAGCAATTCATATCAAAATAAGGGATGCAATTTATAAACAGACAACGATTATTTTAAAAAGGTAGAAACTATTCTTGAAAAGGCAATGACTATAATGGAAAGGGTATATGAAGGAATTGATTAGATCTATCCATCAATCAAGCATAAGGAATAATAGTCATTGAATTGAGAGCAGACATTGGATCTGCAGAAGATTATCTATTTACACAGACATATAGACTGTTAAGACAACAAATGATATATTGTAAACATTATTGGATAAATATTTAACAGGTCAGATCATTAACTCTTGACTAATTGATTTATATCACTATCATATATATATATATATATATATATATATATATATATATATATATATATATATATATATATATATATATATATATATATATATATATATATATATATATATATATATATCATAAGACTCACCAATCCTAGAAGAATGGTGTGGGGACTATGTGGAGGGAACCTATGATGCCTCCTTAAGGGCTTGTTTTTAGAATGGACCGATCAGCACCCTTGCCATGCCTCCTTGAGGGGACTGTATAGAGGCCTTGTTGACAACCTATATCCTGCCAATCCCCCCAAGGACTATTTGGAGGGAGAACTGAGAAGCACCCTGCCATGCCTCCCTGAAGGGCCTGGATGGAGGTATTGTTGATAGTCTATGCCTTGCCATGCTTCTCAGCACCATCCCCTTCTATAACTAAGTTGAGTGAATAAAATCAGTTAACTGCATAGTAATAAGTAGATGATCTTTCTATATGGATATTGTTTATGAATTTGAATGCAAGGAAAATCTTATCTAACACTAATATTTCAAGAGGTATATTTTTATATCTATATTTTGTATATGTGTTTTCCTACGTCATCATTGCAAAATTAGAACATAAGAATTATGCAGTTTGAAGACAATATAAATGGTAATTCTGAAACCCTAACCCTAACTTGTGGCATTTGAATTTTTTAGGGAAAACTGGGTAAGGGACATTACAACATTTTAATGTTGTGGTATATAGATTTGTATCATGAGACAACATACATACATTTGGAGATATATACATTTTATGGAGCTATCATGTGTTAAGGGTGTTTATACATGTTTACATGTGATTCTTATGTTATGGGTTTTAATGATTTATGCAATGATGTTTAAATGTGAACTACTTTTAGACATAAACATAGAATGACATGTAAAATGAGAGATTATGGTGTAGTCTATGCAAGGGGGTCTAATGGAAGAATACCCTACCTAGTACCCTACAATCTTACTCACACTATTGAATGCTAAGCGAAAGCTGTAAAACATTACAAATTTATTAATTTAAATAAATATACCATTATAGGATAAAATAGGTAGATAAGAAGGATAATTATCTAACAATATGCACCCCCACATGTCTTGCCAACTATGCTTTACAACAAGATTATTGATTTCACCTTAAAAATTAAAATACATTACTAATTTTGTCCTCTACCTATCAACTTCTATTTATCTCCCATTCCCTCTCAATCCTAAGAATATCCTATGAATATCATCTAGCCACCTCATTTCTCCAATGAAACTTTGGTTGATCAACCCATGACCATACTCTCAATAGCTGACCTCTCTTTTTCCTTCTTGATATAGGTTCCTTTTGTATCAGAAAAATTCAATGGCTTTATTTTACCATGGAACTATGATACTAACTTGTTTAGGGGTGAAAAAGAGGGTGTATGTTGGTTTGTTGATTTCAAGTGTTTATGCGGAATCCTCATTTCCCTACAAACATTCCAAGGGCATATTAACCAAGTTGAACCTCCAATTTGTGCAAGAGGATTCACCTATCAGTTTGGGTTGCCACTTGGGAAGATGTGGAATCTTGGATGTGTCAAACAATATCTCAATTTAATGCTCAATTTCACTTAAAACCCTAAATATGCAAAACAATAAGCAAATTATCGAATCATGACAAATCCTTTTAGACTGAGATGAGGCACAAAGATATTTAACTCACTATTTTTTGAAGTTCAAAAAGTGGAGAAGTTGGGGACACGGGGACTAGCACCCACGTCCAAGGTGTACTTTTCATCACAGAATGTAAAACTTCTCCCGACACTGATCTGCACTACAACTTCCATTTCTACTTCAAGAAAACTAGAGGACACGAGGACTAGCACCCTAGTCTAGGAAAAGCTCCAATGTCTGGCTTCTTTTTAGGTCCCAAATCCTTGATGTCTACCACTCCCTTTCTGCAACTCCACTCCGTGAAACTCAGTACCTGTAACTTGCAATCGAAAGGAGTGTGAGAGGGGGTTGTGGTGTTTAGAGGCTTGCCTCAATCAAGCCCTAGAGTGACATTCAAGTCTTCCAAACACCATTTTCAGATAAGAGCGTGTATCCTGGTGGGATAGTGGAAAATACCCAAATGATAAATGATTGAAAACATAATAGATATCACTTTGAAGTATAGATCTCATGGAAGGAAGATGCTCTTCATGCCATGAGGAGATGGATGTCAAATCTGCAAATACAAACACAATAAAAACAATGTACTACTCTGCAACACAATGAATGCCTTGAATCAATTTCACAAAATCACAATGCTCATCTAATTTCCATCTAATGTCCATCTAGTTTTGCAAATGGAACCTAATCATGCTTATTTATGCAACTACAAAGATTCCTGCTAAGAGTTTCATAATTCAAACTTTAGATGTCGGCATAGGACCTAAATAACAGTCACTAAACTGATATTTGAAATTAGAGCAGACCCAAAATAGGGAAGGACTAGGGTGCTAGCGCCCAAGTCCACCCTACCATTTTTGTTTAAGATTCATCAAAATGCAATCCCCTAGGTCCTATTTTCCATAAGACTTAGGGTTTTCTCATCAGGAGTCAAAAATAACACACAAGATGCTCTAAATACAATAATAGGACCCAGGAGCTAAACCTTAAGAGGGAAAAGCCCTCCCAAGGGGACATTTTCTGACAACATTTAGCCCCCACTTTAATGTATGTATAAATGCAAGGCCAATACATGCATTAAAGTACGGTCAAAAAACACAACAAACACGCCAAACATGGTCAAGACATGCCAAACACATTGAAGGTAGTAATAGCCATACAAAACATGAAGAAGACGATTACAGTCATGCAAAACACAAAGAAGACAACATTGAATACATGCAAAACACAATGAATGTAGTGACTATTTTATTTTTCCTTTTCTCATATATGAAATGTAGAATGCAAGTACGAGGAAAGTAAACACACAACCCATAGTGCAGGAGGGACTCATTGCCACCAATCTTTAAGACTGCACACATGGGGGAACAAACACACAATGCAAATCTTAGAGTGTAGGAGGCACTCATTGCAACTAGTCTTTAAGACTACACCTGAGAACAAACACGCCATACAAATCAAGCACACCATATAAATCCCAAAGCATAGGAGGGGCTCATTGCCACCAGTCTTTAAGACTATGCTTGGGAACAAACACGCCATACACACACACAAAAGACATGGAGAAAATACGACAGACAAGCGATGGAGTGTACCTATTTCTAGGTTCATCACCATCTCAGGAACATTACAGGCACACACCAATGATTAGGCTTTGCCACAACAATTACTGAAGATATGCTTAAGGGTTAGGATAGTCTCAGATCTGCTCCTGCCTACTTGGAGGACTTTTGAAAATGCAACCCCACCTGCATCACAAAGACACCTTACAGTGAAAAGGAAGCATGGCATACAACCCCACCTGCATCACGGAGGCACCTTATGGTGAAAAGGAGGTATGATTATACAACCCCACCTACATCACAAAGACACCTTATGGTGCAAAGGAGGTATATGAAGTATATTTCAAGAATGTTCAAACACAATTTACTAGCATCTAGAATAGACAGCTTAACTTATATATGCCCCCACCTTAAGGTGGTTGATATCATGTCACGATATCAAGCACGTTAAGGTAGGAAGAAAACATACAAGGGAACATGAGCTCTTGCAAAGCCCATGCCCCCCACAGGTGACATATATTTTATGATTGCCAAATTCTCCCACAAACACACAATTCCCTACAAGAAAAGGTGTTAGCATCCATATAATCATGATAAACAACAATGCATATGATCATTCACATAAAGAACTGAGGAATGCAAGATTCAAGATAGACAAATTGCACAGAGCAGTAGTATTGTTATGTTTTGTAAGTGCGATAAGAAAAAATCAAGATCACACGGAGTGATTCTACTAGCCAAGCATCAAATAATATATTACAACCCCGTCATCATGTATGGACTGGGTCTATATTTTGATTTCTCATCGAAGGGACACTATGTCTGCATCAGTATAATATGTTTTTCATCATCTACCCGCTAGATAGAACCACTAGAGGAAGGGAAACAATAAATCAAGAGAGGAGAAACAAGTGCCTTAGGGACAGTCACATAGGAGGGTTCCCCCCAAGTCACCAATCGCAATGCTATGTCTGTAAGACACAACACATAGCAATGAAAATAGAGGAGAAGCAATATAGAATAATGATGATACAAATAGAAGAAGGATCACAATAGATGTAGTCTCCCAGTATCCTTGACCTTAAAAGATAATCAACAGTCATCCCAGGAGGCCTAAATAACACATAACACATCATGGGGGAAACACATTATGGAGGTAAAGGGTTAGAAATACTTATCTACAGGAGCAACAAAACTAAGAGTTGTCATCAGGCAAATCATCCTCTTCCCAATCTCAAATGCTAGAGGAAAGAGGTGTGTAAGGTACCATAGCCCAACTTTTGTTCACATCGTACAATTGGTCAGTGTTGAGGTTTTCTATGTTTGATTCAATGTTGGGTTGAATATTTTCTTGTTGAGTGACAAGTTGTTGGGCAAAAGCTTGTCTTCTCCTCCTTTCTCTTTCTTGTCTATTCTTTCTTGTATTACTACTTATTTCATCAAAAGCATTTTCATGTGTTTCCATAGGGTTTTGCACATTAGAGGAGGAAGCACCATGTTCAAATTTCATTGGTCTTGGTAGAATGTTTTGTTGTCGATGAAAATCTCCCTATCCTTGCAAGGATAATGAGGGAGGGACCTCAACATAGATACCATCTCTTCGTGGACGAGGTGAGTTATGAAACTTTTCTTTATCCACATCTATCACGCCAATTATCTCATCATATTCGTAGTAGTCTTGTATAATTCTTATGTCACTTTGTGGTTTTCCTTTTGCTCTAAGGGGATCTTCAAACACATGTTCTTCCCTCATTGTTTGTAAAGGAGGCATAGCCACTCTAGCTAGTTATTTTGCTTTGTATCATTTGCAATTTAGGAAGGATTGGTCTCTTCATGGCTCAGGTTCTATTTCAGGTTGTAGACAAAAGTAATCAACGGTGAAATTCTTGCTCTTAGCCAGAGGTTGATATGTATTATGACGGACAATACAGATCTCTGCATGCAAAGGGAATTTTAGACATTTGTGAATAGTTGAAGGAACAAAATTCATAGCCTTAAGCCATGGATGGCCTAGTTTTACAAAAAAGAGGTTGGATAAGGGGATAACATCAAATAACTGATCCACAACTTTGTCATTAACTGATACTAACAATGTTATCAATCCAAATATTTTCATCAAAGATCCATTATGTGTTTTAATTCTCAAATCTGACAGGTCATAATAGTTTTGTGCCAAATCATGTTTAAGAAGGAAATCTTCTATAACCACATTAGTCATGCAATTAGTGTCTATGAGTGTTCCATCCACAGTTATTTCCATTACTTTCACTATAATATAAAGAGGCCCTTTAGTATCTACCATTTCTTTGTCATGAGGTGTAAATGTTATTTCAAGTTCAGGGGATCATCTTTTCAAATGAGGCCTCGAAGGAAGCCTAGAATTATTGTTGTATTTATAATCCATGTGGATGTTTTTAAATGAGTTACAAATTAGATTTTAAATATTTTCAAAACTTATGCAAGAACAAGTGCAAAAGTATCTATGAAAATGACCTAAAATGCTTGATTTTTCAACTTTCTTCAATTCAAATCACTAGGAGAAAAGGTGTTGTTAAAAATTTCAAGAGGGGAAGTAGATAATATGTATAATAATAGTCGAATGATGCATCAAAATCTTTCACAACATGCTTTTAATGCAAACCTAGAGTGATGACAAGTCAAAACCTAGTGAAAATGTGCTAAAATATGCAAATGTTCAACAATTTTCCATGTAAAGGCCTAGTAAAAGGGGCGTTGTAAGGAATTTTAGGATGGACCATAGATAATAACACTAGTAAAATCCAATTAGTGCAGGAAAATCCATTACAAAATGCTTGTGATGCAAATCTAGAGAGACGATAAGGCCAAATCTAGTGAAAATGCAAAGTTTTCAAACCCTAGACATGAAATTTTGCAAGAAGACCACTATGATACAACACTACTATTATAAATCATTCCTAATAAGTGTTTTAAAAGGGTAGTATAATATGAAACAAGATTTTGACTACAAACCCTAGTTAATGCAAAACTAGGTTTTTATGAAAAATAAACAATTTCAACCAATTTTTTTACAATTTGAGCATGAAAATGTAATGAAAGTGAATTATAAATGATGAATTTATGTAGTTTAAATAAGATCTAATGCAAATGACAGAATTTTAGTGAAATTAAATGCCAAATAATTCAAACTATGCTAGGGTGCAAGCCAAAGATACCATTTTTTTCAAAATTTTCAAAACTTTCAATTTTTTTTGTGATTTTTCGAATGCAATAAGATGAATGAATGAAAATATATCAAAAAACACTCAAAAAGGTGCTAAAAAGTCCAAAAAAATGGGTTCACCAAAATTTTTAGGGGTGAAAAAGAGGGTGTGTGTTGGTTTGTTGATTTCAAGTGTTTATGTGGAATCCTCCTTTCCCGACAAACATTCCAAGGGCATATTAATTGAGTTGAACCTCCAATTTGTGCAAGAGGATTCATCTATTAGGTTGGGCTACCACTTGGGAAGATGTGGAATCTTGGATGTGTCAAACAATATCTCAATTTAATGCTCAATTTCACGTAAAACCATAAATATGCAAAACAATAACCAAATTATCGAATCACGACAAATCCTTTCGGACTAAGATGAGGGACATAGATATTTAACTCACTATTTTTCAAAGTTTAGAAGGTAAAGAAGTCAGGGAAACGGGGACTAGCACCCAAGTCCAAGGAGTACTTTTCATCACAGAATCTAGAACTTCTCTCGACATTGATTTACACTACAACTTCCATTTCTACTTCAGGAAAACTAGAGGACACGGGGACTAGTGCCCTAGTCTAGGAAAAGCTCCAATGTCTAGCTTCTTTTCAGATCCTAAATCGTTGATGTTTGCCACTCCCTTTCTTCAACTCCATTCTGTGAAACTCAGTACCTGTAACTTGCAATCACAAGTAGTGTGGGAGGGGGTTGTGGTGTTTAGAGGCTTGCTTCGGTCAAGCCCCAGAGAGATATTCAAGTCTTTCAAACATTGTTGTTAGATAAGAGTGCATATCCTGGTGGGATGGAGGCAAAAATCCAAATGATAAATGATTGAAAACACAATCTAGATATCACCTTGAAGTATAGATCTTATGGAAGGAAGATGCTCTTCATACCATGAGGAGATGGATGTCAAATCTACAAATACAAACACAATAACAACAAAGTACTACTTTGCAACATAATTAATGCCTTGAATCAGTTTCACAAAATCACTATGCTCATCTAATTTCCATCTAATGTCCATTAGGTTTGCAAATGAAACCTAATAATGCTTATATATGTAACTACAAAGATTCCCACTAAGAATTTCATAATTCAAACTTTAGATGTCGACATAGGACCTAAATAATGGTCACTAAAATGACATTTGAAATTAGGGCAGACCCAAGATAGGGTAGGACTAGGGCGCTAGCACCCAACTCCACCCTGCCATTTTTGTTTAAGATTCATCAAAATGCAACCCCCTAAGGCCTATTTTCCATAAGACTTTAGGTTTTTCTCATCGGGAGTCAGAAATAAGACACAAGATTCTCTAAATGCAATAATAGTACCCGAGAGCTAAACCTTAAGATAGAAAATTCCCCCCAAGGGGACATTTTCCAACATAACGTAACTAAAGAACCATTTCTTACCCCTCTTAATTATATATGTATTTTGGTTTGCCCAAGAAAATGGTTCATTATTTCAGTTTACTAGGACCATGAATTACAAATGATATGCACAATTACTAGTAGATAGCACCAATAGAAAAATGACTACCCACATGGTTATGATAGTTTCCACCCTAGATAAGATAAATAATCATACAAAGAGGAAAGAAAAACGACCAAAGAATAAAAACCTTAACCTTTGCATCAACTAAAATCGGAAAAACAAACATGAATATTAGCAAGAAGATAATTGGCAACCAAAATATTTCAATAGAAGTAGCTAAGAAAAGAAAAATCACAACCCAACAAGGAAACATCTAATAACTATCACCATTAGACTTGTCACTCATATATGTTGTCATTGATTATATTATTGAAGGTAATGATAATCAGTCTAATATAAGGTTTAATTTGATCCTACATGCACCTAGTTAATGAATTCATTCCATATGTTAATGAAGATTATATTAAATTCCCTTGATACAAATTTCAAGAACTAATAAAGTAAAGTTTATGAAGCTACAAAAATCAATCCATACATTATTAAAGTTGTCCTAGTTGTTGCAAAAGATGTAAATATATTCTAGTTTTATATAGAGGTCAACTAAAACATTATTTCACCTCTAATCTCTGAGCATGTCAAGACCTACACTCAAAGCCAAAACTCTTGTTAGCCTCCTATATTTTATTTTTGGGTGATAAAAGATTGCCCATGGACATAGATGCTTTTACATTAGACATGGTGGGTAAAATTTTTTGTGAGTATGATGTTAGAAAATTAGAGGCAATTGGTAGAAGTAACCTTTCATAATGCACACAATCTACAACATGATCCATTATTATAACAAGTACACAAAAACATATATCTTCCTTCACATATTAAAACAATTGGTTAGGAAAAATTTTCTCATAATTTTCTACCAAGTTTATCCTCTTTACTTTTCTCTTATGGACTACTATCCACCCTAACCTAACCTTTTTTTTTTAAAATGCGCTTGGTAAACTTTTTAACGTGACGGGCAACGTTGGTGTGACACGCTCTCCGGCTCCACGTGAATGCTTTTTCCCGGAGCAATGAACCAGTGAGGCCAAAACAAGGGGGACCTCATCCCCTAGCAAGAACACTTCAAACCCACGAGCTCATTGGCCCAGTGAAGGCATAAAGCCTACGAGCTCATTGGCCTAGCAAGAGTTTGAACTCTGGTAGCTGCCACTACAACCGAATGACTTAACCACCAAACCATGCCCTTATTGGCAAGCCACCCTAACCTAACCTCCTCCTCCAAAAGATTCTCCATTTTCTTCATGATCTCGTGGGTTTCAACCCACCACTATAAATCCAACTCTATCAAAGCCTTCTCCTCTCCTCTTCCCTTCTGGGTTTTGACCCATTATTGTATGTCCTCTTAAACCAAAAATATCACCTCGATTCTCCAGTTATGTAAATTTAGGTACACATAAATTTCCATAACCATCTCATTCTTTGCAAAAATATTAGGCTCCATATCCACAATTTCCCCTCCCCATACCATATTAGGGTACTCATTCTCTTCTCACTATGTAATAACCTATAGCTCCTCCACCAACATTGTTGTGTCTTCCTAATGACAAGAAAATATTATTGATACATCCCCCTCCTATACCACAAAAAATATACACATGAGAAATTACAAGAACCAAACACTTCCTCAATCCTCCTCATATCTTCTTGAAGAATATAATGATCTCCTACTTCTAATAAAACATGGCACCTTCATGACTCATCTTTAATGATGCTACATTAATGATTGACATGTAGTCATCATCTCTTTATTTTGCAACTCTTGTAAGAGTTTCTCCTTGAGTAACAAATTGCACTTTATTCACCTCCACATCCATTCTTTCTAAAAGACATTCTACCACCACATCCAATTGCAATTGGATATATCTCAACTTTTTAAGAGTCCTTTCCATTTGAGGACTTTCTCTCTACCCCATGAATGTAAATTTTACTATCCTCTTGAAGACCACTCTAGTCCTCTCTCTTAGAATAAATATTCTCCCACACATTCTCTCTCACACATAATTGATCAAGAAACCTTTCTCTAATGCCACATGATGCTCCCTAGGAAAGGGGTCTAATGAAAGACTACCCTGTCTAGTAGTCTACAGTCTTGCTCATAATATCATGTACCAATCATGAGCAAAAGGAGACTATAATTTTATTATTCAAATAAATCTAACATTAATGGCTATAATAGGCCAATAAGAAGCCTAACTCTCTACCCATATATGTTCTCACATGCTTTGTAAACTATAACTTACATTAGGCTTATTGATTTCATAGTAAAACATTACACTGTAGGAACACTTTTATCCTCTATAGATCTCAACTTCTATCTATTCTCTATTACTTCTGAATTTCAAAAAAAGCTGGTGACTATTTGATAGCCACTTAACCTTTATGACCAAACTCTTTAGGGTAGTTAGAATGACCTAGGATGCATCCAAGGCATAAATATGGTATATATATAAAAGACACAATGAGTATTTGTTGATATTTATATTTTCAATTATTTTTTTTTTTGAAGACTTTTGGAGGTTTGCTCCCTCAAATTGACTTATTATTATCAATTATTTACTATTATTCATTTTATATTTCCAAGTATTTATTTTTGTATTCTTGTATAGTAAAGTTTATTAGATTTTTGAATTGAAGCTTTCTCATTTTAACTAGTACATTATTTGTTAGGGCCTTCCCATTGGTACTAGATTAACTCATATGGGAGTTTTCAACCCTTGTTGCTCATTTTGGACAATAGGAGACCACAAGTAAATTTTTTAATTTTTTGCCAACACACAAGAGGCTTGAAATTTGATTCATGAAATTTTCAAGTCTTCTATACCCAAACATTTCTCATGGCATATGGATTTATTGGGAGATTAGCCTATAATTCTTACTACATTCACCCAAATTTGGCATGTGTTTAGGGTCAATATTTTTTTAGTATTTATAAAGAATTTTTTTGATATATTCACTAGTTATGTTGTCAAGATCTATTTTTCACCTTTTTACTAAGGCTATGATTTGTTCCAATGTTCTTAATTAGATTTACATGAAAGAAAATAAAGTTACACTTGAGATGATGTATCTTCATTTGCCTTTAAATTACTGGGGTAATATTGCATTATAGTTGATAGAGCTCCATTTACTCTATCTTCTAGTTAGGGCCACTGTCCTCCATGTGTAAATCAACATGGATGCAATCAAAAATACCTAGGGAGGTCATGACTCTCAATCACATGCTTCCCAACCCACTTCAAGAAGAGCTAGGGATTAGTTTTTTAATGGCTATTCTCAACTCTCTTGCTTTTCTTCAACCTCTTCTCAACTTTATGACCAATAATATTCTCATTGGCTTGTTTCTGATGGCCTAGACCATATGAGAAAATATGGATGACCATGACCCCTCTCTACCCCTAGTTTTATAGGTCTCACTACTTAGTGGCTTTATTTTGTCTCTTTAGTTTGTTAGTTTAGGATTGGCTCTGTTTTGACTTCAGGGTGTCATTTCTTCCACCCAACTATTTTTGTGAATATGTGTAATATACTCTTTTTATAAAAGTAATTTATGAGACACTTGTTCATAAGAAAAGAAATAACTTATTTCTTCTACTTAATTTTAGTATACATAATAATGTTAAGTTTCATTTATTTACTTTAAGGTGATTTATATATTATTGGTGGGAAATTATATGCATTTACCAACAAGTAAAAAATATGAGAATAAATAATGTATATCTTATTTAAATGTTTTTTAAAAATTATAAGAGGCAATATTCTAAAATATTTAACATTTGTAATAAAATGATGTATATTTTTTTTCTAAATATCCTAGGTTAGAAACCTAGAGGCTGCAAAAAAATTAGGCATTGAAGCTTAGATTATAGTAGCTATGAGCTCATTGGATCCATCTAATTATAATTTTATCCATCCTCATGATATTATCATTAGAAGACTTAACTAGACTAGTCATAAACCTCTTGAAATTGTTCCCAACATATAAGAAAAATATCCTACTACCCCTTGATGCACTAGATCTTCTTTAGACTAGAGGATCTTAGGGACATTTAATGCTTGTATTATGAGTAATCCTTTTTCCTTTTGACCTCAATACACTCTTCTCTTGTAATATTTGTAGACATATATTTTTATCTTTTTGAAGGAAATAACTCCTTGGAAACCTCCAAAGGTGAATCCTTATTCATTTTATTATTTCCTTGAAATTCCAAACTATGGGTATCTTTATGTGGATCAATACCACAAGGACAAGCTCTATAAACCAATAAAAAGTCTTAAATCCCTCCATGGTTCAAACAAGTGGACAAGGGAAAGTTATAACTACACCCACCATTTGAAACAATTAGGTGATGGTGAGGCCCTATTCCAACCCACCACATGGGAGTATTAGCAGCCTTGAAATATTTCAATTCTAAGTCTAATTGTAATACCCTATCAAAGATTTTGGAGGGCATATGACCCCAAGCATAACATCTCTTGCACCTAAAATTCAATCTCTTATAATCAATAGATTGTCACCAGTTTCCATCACCAATCTTAAGGCCAATCTCTTCTTGAATTGTTTTTATTAGATCCATTTCCACACACAACCTAGCATAGCTAGTGCAAGTTTTATTCATTGTCTCTTCTATGATTGACATAAATTTACCTAAAACCATTGTTAAGACATTAGAAAGAAAGGCAACCATAACTAAAGAGGTAAATATGGTAATCTCACCCATATATGTGTTGAAGAAAAGGAATCCCTTTGGGATAGAAGGAAGGTGACCAGAGCCTGGTGAATAAAGGCTTCTCATTCATAAACCATGGCCCTAACTAAAAAATATAATCCATATCCTTAACAAAATTACACTCAAGGATAAAATACCCTTTGGGATAGGGATAAATGTAAACCCTTTATTCCTAAGACTTCTTCTAAGTTGCAAAAATCTATTCATGTAAATAAACTAGTTTAGGCCAAAAATTGGAAAACTCGCAAATAATAGCATGATCCAACATAAAGACCTCCGTTTTAGCTACCTCTGAGTCCAATAATATTTCTTTAGTAGGAGGGCCTTTCTCTGAAAAATTTCTCAAACTCTCCCCATCAAAATGGTTATTCATATCTTTTTTCTCAATCCTACCTTGGGGAAATGTTCAATACATGCCCTAGTGGGTGAATACACAATAATGCAATTCCAAAGACCTTTCCCCTGAATGGATATGTAGGAAGGGTCACAGGCATGATTTGTAACATCACTAGAAGGTTTGTAATTCTTAGATGCATTGAAAGGCTAGGGAGACTAGTCATCTAGAGAGCATATGCATGATTTTTTATTAATACTAGGGTGAGCTTCCATTGAATCACGGATTCCTACTGTTATTATGGCATATCCTTCATCATCTCCCGCTGTCCATGTTGATGATTGTTAGAGTAGGAATATTAACACTATTACTTATTGTTTTGTCAGAAAATGCACCCTTGGGAGCTTTTCCCTCTTAAAGTTTAGCTCCTGGGCCTCTTAGAATGCATTTAGAGCATCTTGCATGATTAAGATGGCTCCCGATGAGAAAACCCTAAAGTTTCATGGCAAATGGGACTTAGGAGGTGCATTTATGATAAATCCTACCTGAAATAAGGGGAGGACTTGGGCGTCCATGCCCTAGTCCTGGTCTATTTTAGGTTAGGACCTATTTTTGGGTGTTAGTTTATGACCATTATTTAGGTCCTATGCTGACATCCTAAGTCTAAATTATGAAATTCTTAGTGGGAATGTTTGTAGTTCCATATATAAGCATGATTAGTGATTCATTTGTAAACTAGATGGAAATTTGATGAGCATTATGATTTTGTGAAGTGATCCAAAGCATTCATTGTGTTGCAGAGTAGAATTGTGTGTTGCTATTGTGTTTGTATTTATAGATTTGACATCAATCTCATCATGGCATGAAGAGCATCTTCCCTCAATGAGATCTACACTACAAGGTGATATCAATTGTGTTTTCTATCATTTATCATTTTTATTTTGCCTCTATCTTGTAGGGATACATACTCTTTATCTGATAACATTATTTAAAAGACTTGAATATCTCTCTAGGGCTTGACTGAGGCAAGCCTCTAAACACCACAACCCCCAACCCACTTTTCTATGATTGCAGGTTACAGGTTTCAGAAATGAAAGAAGTGGAGTTGCAAGAGAGTAGTGCAGACTGTTGAAATTGTAGATCTAAGTTGAAAACATGGACCTGGACTCAAGTGCCCACTTATTAGTCCTCTAGATCCTGCAATAGAGAAATCTCTAGAATAGCAGAACTGTGTTGCAGATAACATTCCCAGATTCCAACAAAAATTGAGGCACTGGACAAGGGCACCTTCTCATTAGTCCCCAACTTTTCCATACACTAAACTTCAAAATCTGGTATGTATTTGATTGTCATTTGATATCTCTGTGTGCGATTATTTTCCATAATTTGTTTGTTTGTTTACGATTTCACAAAATTAGGGTTTTGAGCATAATTAGACTTAATTGAACAATAAATTTAAACAATTCCAATCTTCCCCTATGTTCCAAGTGATAGGATATTTATAGTAGAGTTCTCTACTTGGTTGAATGTCCTTGAATGTTTAGTGGTGAAAGGAGGATCGATACAAACCCTTAAAAACATCATTTGGACATCTTTCCCCCTTTTTCTATTAAACATTTTGGTGAACCCTTGTTTTTAGACTTTTTGCACCTTTCTGAGTGTTTTACTTCAGATTTACATTCATTTCATTCATTCATTTCATTGCATTTGAAAAATTACAATAAAATTGAAAATTTTGAAAACTTGAAAAAATTAGCATTTTTAGCATGCATTTTCAAATAATTTTAATTAGTTGGCATTTAATTTCAATAAATTTCTATCACTATCATCAGATCTGATTTAAAATATAGGAATTTTTCATTCACCATTCATTTACATTGCATTTTCATGATCAAATTGTTAAAAATTGCTTGAAATTGTGTATTTTTTATATAACCTAGTTTTGCATTAACTAGGGTTTGTAGTCAAAATCTTGTTTCAAATTTTACTACCCTTTCAAAACACTCATTAGGACTTATTTCTAACTATGGTGTTGCATCATAGTGGTTTTCTTGCAAAATTTCATGTCTAGGGCTTGAAAACTTTGCTTTTTCACTAGATTTGGCCTTATCGTCTCTCTAGAAATGCATCATAGGCATGTTGTGAAGGATTTTTCTACATTAATTGGCTATTATTAGGGTTATAATCTGTTGCCCCTCCTAAAATTATTTACAACACGCTTTCTATTGGGCCTTTGCATTGAAAATTGGTGAAAGATATTATTGAATCATTGGAATGCTCTTAGACATATTATTTGCTACCCCTCTTGAAATTTTTCACAAAACCTCTTTTGTTAGTGATTTGCATTAAAAATTGGCGAAAAAAAATTGCATGTTGTTAATGTATTTTCACTAGATTTTGACTTATTGGCCATATAGGATTGCATCAAAGGTGTGTTGTGAAGGATATTATTGCTTTATTGGACTGATATTAGAAATGTTATTTTCTGCCCTTGATCAATTTCCTCACAACACCTCTTCTTTCACTCATTTGCATTGAAAAAAGTTGAAAAACCAAGCATTTTAGGTCATTTTCACATATAGTTTTGTACTTCTTTCTTGCATAACTTTTGAAAAGATTTTAAAATATGATTTTACATTGATGTTACAAGACATTTCATTATGGCATCTTCATCTCTTTGCTCTTTGGTATCTTTACATGCATATATCAAAAAACTTTGAGAGTTTCTACAAATTTCTCAATATGAATCCTCATGTTCTCACTTATTTACAAGCTGTGTATCACGAGGATATATTTAAATAATGTTCCTTTGAAATCCTTGACTATGTATCTGATTTTGAAAACTTCACATATCTCATGAATACATACCCTTGGGTAGTAGAAGATTTAACAAGGCACATTAAGAATAATGAATGTGAAGCTGCTCTTAACGCTTTGGAATTAATAGCTAAAACATATGGTGATGATGATAATGATGATTCCATAAGTTATCCTACTTCTCCTTTAGTTGAATGTCTAAAAACTTTAGATGAGAAGACTATGGATAGCTCTATTTATGTTACACCACCTAACCTTCTTAACAACTCTGTACCTTCTTCTCATTCCAATGCTCTCCTTGTCCAAGACGTAGCATTAGTGGATGAGAAAAGGTCTCTCATGTTAAATCCTTTAGGGATAGATGTTGGGTATAATTAAGAGAGAAACAATATTAATTCAATCTTCACTAATAGACTTTGTAGCAATATTCCTAAGATAATTGTGTGAGGGGCACCTAGTGCACCCTCTTGCTTAAAACTGGTGATTATGGTTCAAGGTGCTCAACAACCACCTAGACCTCCCGATTACATCTACAACTATGCAAAGAAAATTACTCAAAGAAATCAAGGTGTTCAAAATGTGTTGCAACACCCCGTGATTACTCACACATACAACACCCATAATAACATGCAAAATAAACAAGCACCTCATGTGCCTGTCTCTCTTCCATGTTCTCAACCTATACTTCCTCCACCACCTCTTACTCCTAAAAGAGGTCAAGAATATGATCTTGTCAAGCAACTTTGCACTACTCTGGCTAAGATCTCTCTTTGGGATTTAATACAAACATCACCTATATACCATGAAATGATCCAAGAAGCTTTACAGAAGGTGATTGTACCACCTGCTGTTAAGTTGAATGATGCAACAGTGCTATTGGATTGTATACATGCAACAAAAATGGATATTTTCTTTCAACCGCATGAAATACCATCGATCTAAAAGATGAATATGACCCACTTATGATCTTTGTCATAATAAATAAAATGTTGATAAAGTGAGTTATGATTGACAATGGATCAGATCTTAATGTTAGTGGCATTGACCTACTACACAAAATCAAGGTTGACACATCTTTAATGAAACCGGATAGGACTAACATTCGTGGCTTTGATAATGTTGCAAAACAAACTTTGGGCATGATAACTTTATCCATAATGGTTGGACCTGTGACATTAGATACTCTTTTCATGTAATATGATTCTAGGTACACCGTGGATTCATGCCATTGGGGCAATTCCATCTACCTTTCATCGATCAATAAAGTTCATCTATCAAAACAAGATCTACACCTAGAAAGATGATCTCGAGCCGGATAATTGTTTAAATATTGGAAAGCAAAAACAAGTTAACAATCATAGGAGTCTAAACAACTTACAAGTCGATTTAGCAACGCCACAGATAATGTTGTGCAAGATTCTAAAACATCAAATGCACATTTTGGTGATGATTGGGGTTCATTAAATTTTAATCCTTGGAGTATAGGGGAATATAAACTTAATAACTCTAACACATCAAAAGTTGTATCGATCTCATCCAAGTAGTCTTTTGAAATACCTAAGAGACCTAAAGCCTCCTTGGTAGAAAATAAAGATAATACACTTACTTATACTACAAATTACAAGATGTATGAGGCTTCACCATCTTCTAATGAAATGGCATCCCTCTATGGTCAAGGATTTAAAATCCTTTACAACAACTGTGACTATGTAGCTAAGGGATGTGGTGTAAATCAACAAGGGATTTGAGTACCTATAGAATCTACTTCAAGACATTGCTCAAGTGGCATTGGATATAATCATTTTAAAGAAAAGAAAGCTTCTTATCATCCTAAACTCAATGATAATGTAATTTCAACAAGACCAAATCAATATGCATGATATCCTGGGCCGATAGACAAGAATTGTCCACCAGGAGCTATCCCTTTGAATCAAGTAAACATCCTTTTATCTTTAAGCCACACTCGTTGTAGCAAGTATTATAATTTCTCTTAAGGGTGGCCTCTTCCTAGATGTGTAAGTTCTTAACATTGGGATGAAATAGGTAAGTATTCCTAACCCTAGTGGTCACCTATGTGGTAGCATTATCAACTCGTGTATGTGACCTCCCCTCCGTGTTGTGTTTCCCCCGTGATGTGTTACATGTTGTTTAGGCCTCCTGGGATGACCCTTGATACTATTGTAAGGTCAGGGATATTGGGAGACCGCCTTTGTTGTGACCCTTCTTCTATTTGTATCATCATTCTTCTATATCATTTCTCCTCTATTTTCACTGTTGTGTCTTGTGTCTTATGGACATAGCGTTGCGGTTGGTGACTTGGGGGCACCCTCCTACATGATTGTCCCTAAGGTACTTGTTTCTTCTCTCTTGATTTATTGTTTCCCTTTCTCTAGTGGTTTTATCTAGTAGGTGGATGACGATAAACATATTATACCAATACGGACCTAGTGTCCCTTCAGTGAGAAATTAAAAAATGGACCTAGTCCATACATAACGAAGGGGTTGGAATATATATTATCTAACACTTGGCTAGTAGAATCACTTTGTGTGATATCTTGATGTTGTCTTATTGCACTTACAAACCATAAAAATACATCTGCTCCATGCACTTTGTTTATCTTTGAATCTCGCCTTGGTTACACTTGGTTTTGAGATTTTTGTGGTATAGCCCCACAATTATACTCGATCTCTGAATCCATAGTATAACCTTGGCTCTCTATGTGAATGATCATATGCATTGTTGTTTATCATGATTATATGGATGTTAACACCTTTTCTTGCAATAAATTGTGTGTTTGTCAGAACATTTGGTGATCGTAAAGATCATGTCACCTCTGGGGGGCATGGGATTTGTGAGAGCTCATGTTCCCTTGTGTGTTTTCTTCCTACCTTAACGTGCTTGATATTGTCACATGATATCAACCACCTTAAGGTGGGGACATATATAAGGTGAGCTATTTGATTTAGATGCTAGCAACATGTGTTTGTGAATCTTGAAATCTATTGCAATCACTTAAGCCCTCTGCAGAGGTGGGATATCATGTATATCCTTTTATCTTAAGCACTATACGGAGGTGGTGATGGTGTATTTCTCGAGGAGAGTGCACATCCTATTATTTTCTAAAAGTCCTTTCCGAAGACGAGGAGTGGATCTGAGACTATCCTAACCCTTAAGCATGTCTTCAGTGATTGTTGTGGTGAAGCCCAATCATCGGTGTGTACCTATAATGTGCTTGAGATGGTGATGAACTAGAAATAGGTACACTCCATTGCTTGTTTACAGTGTTTTTTCAATGTCTTCCATGTGTGTGTGTATCCAGCGTGTTTGTTCTCAAGCATAGTTTAAAGACTAGTGGTGATGAGTCCCTCCTATGCTTTGGGATTTGTATGGCATGTTTGTTCTCAAGTGTAGTCTTAAAGACTGGTGGCGATGAGTTCCTCCTGCACTATGAGATTTGTTTTGCATGTTTGTTGCCCCATATGCAGTTTAAAGACTGGTGGTGCTGAGTCCCTCCTGCATTATGGGCGTTGTGTTTACTTTCCTTGTACTTGCATTTGCATATATGAGAAAAATGAAAAAAAAGAAAATAATCACTGCATTCATTACATTCACTATATTCACTATGTTTTGTGTATCTTCAATGGTGTATTCTCCATGTCTTGTGTGACTATAACTATCTTCTCTATGTTTTGCATGCCTGTTATTGTGTTCATTGTGATTGGGGTGTCTTCTCCATGCTTGGAGTGTTTGCTGTGCTTGTTGATTGTACTTTAATGCATGTATTGGCCTTACATTTATACATACTTTAAAGTGGGGGCTAAATGTTATGTCAGAAAATGTATCCTTGGGGGCTTTTCCCTCTTAAGGTTTAGCTCTTGGGCCCCTTAGAATGCATTTAGAGCATCTTGCATGATTATGATGACTCCCGATGAGAAAACCCTAAAGTTTCATGGCAAATGGGACTTAGGGGATGCATTTATGATAAATCTTGCCTAAAATAGGGGGGAGGACTTGGGCGTCCACACCCTAGTCCTACTCTATTTTAGGTCAGGACCTATTTTTGGGTGTCAGTTTATGACCGTTATTTAGGTCCTATGCCGACATCCTAAGTTTGAATTATAAAATTATTATTTGGACTGTTTGTAGTTGCATATATAAGCATGATTAGTGATTCATTTGTAAACTAGATGGAAATTTAATGAGCATTATGATTTTGTAAACTGATTCAAGCATTCATTGTGTTACATAGTAGAATTTTGTGTTGTTATTGTGTTTATATTTGCACATTTGACATCCATCTCTTCATGGCATGAATAGCATCTTCTTTCCATGAGATCTGTACTACAAGGTGATATCAATTGTGTTTTCTATCATTTATCATTTGCATTTTGTCTCTACCTTGTAGGGATACGCATTCTTTATCTGACAACGGTGTTCGGAAGACTTGAATGTCTCTTTGGGGCTTGACTAAGGCAAGCCTCTAAACACCACAACCCCCAACCCACTTTTTCATGATTACAGGTTACAGGTTTCAGAAGCGAAAGAAATGGAGTTGCAGGAGAGTAGTTTAGACTGTCAAAATTGCAGATCTAAGAAGAAAATAAGGACTTGGACTCAGGTGCCTGCTCATTAGTCCTCTGGATCTCGTAACAGAGAAATCTCCAGAGCAACAGAATTGTGTTGCAAATAACATTCCTAGATCCCGACAAAAACTAAGCCACTAGAATAGGGTGCCTGCTCATTAATCCCTGATTTTTCCACACATCAAACTTCAAAATCTGGTCTATATTTGATTGTCATTTGATATCTCTGTGTGAGATCATTTTCTATAATTTGTCTGTTTGTTTACGATGTCACAAAATTAGGGTTTTGAGCATAATTGGACTTAATTGAACAATTTAAATTTATACAATTCTAATCTTCCCCTAATCTCCTGTAGTAGAGTTCTCTACTTTGTTGAATGTTCTTGAATGTTTAGTGGTGAAAGAATGATCGATATAAATCCTTAAAAACATCAGTTGGACATCTTTCCCCCTTTTTCTATTAAACACTTATTATTTAATTAAGTAATTATGTATATATTCCCCACATGGCTTTAAGCCACCTTAGGTGGTTAGGTGTCTACTTCGAGAGTCCAATACAACTCCCCAAGCCACTTGTTGACACTCTTTTGCCACCACTCCTTGAGTGTTTGAGTCGACTCGTGAAGTGAATCAAACTCTCAACACTATATGTACACCTCTTGTTCATTGTTTATCTATTACAATTCACAATTGCTTTCACTCCATGTTGTAATCAGCTATTACTTAGTTGTTTCTGGCTTCTAATATGGTATCAGAGCATTGGTAATGCATTGCCAGTTCAATTGGAGTTTATCTAGTTGTTGTGTCTGCAAGGTGGAAAGTGTGGGGTTTGGAGAAATCCTTGACCTG
This sequence comes from Cunninghamia lanceolata, assembly GCA_027924645.1. Classification (NCBI taxonomy): domain Eukaryota; kingdom Viridiplantae; phylum Streptophyta; class Pinopsida; order Cupressales; family Cupressaceae; genus Cunninghamia; species Cunninghamia lanceolata. Next base: position 2,267,864 of record BSBN01001720.1, on the reverse strand, counting down.
CATTTGCAAGGGTTAGATGTGCATAAGAACAACCGTCTTCATTCACAATCACACAAGGCATTTTGTAGAGAGGCATCAAATGAGCCTTGGAACCAGTGGTGAATGGAAGTCTTCAGTGGAAGGAAGACTGGCAGCATTGTCTACTATGGCACCAATGAAGGACAAAAGCAGAAGCATTTTGCCCTTGGCTTGAGCTTCGCAATGAGTCATCACGAGATGTAGATGATGATGCACGAGGAAGGAGGTGAGGCGCCAGGAGGAGGAGTTCTCTTCTACTCTATCGTGGATCACCATTTCCACCACTATGTCACATAACAACAACTTGAGGCAGAAGATGTTGAGCGCTAGTGCAAGGAATCAGGTTTGTTAGAAACCCAATACTTGGCTACATTAGTGTAGCCTACACAAGGTCTGGCTAAAGTTCCCATCTCCAAATTTCATGTTAGAGCTGTTGGACTTGGTGTTAGCAGACACATCTTCGTGGGAGTCAATCTAGAGTTTGTAGGTCTTCCTCTCAATCATTTTGTTCATGCAAAGCAGTGTCTGGTAGCCAATGTAGTGCAACATGGAGAGCACCATCTTAGGTTTATTGCAGTATTTGCAGACCGTTTCTGCAAGAACTATATGGTGCCACTGAGATTAACATCTTGATTGTTGATGAATGTGCAGAAACCCAGTTTCTGTTACATCTTCTTCTTCTCAAATTTGGTCTAGATGATTTGGTGGAGGACACTCCTCTTGTTTTCCAGCCTCACTTTCAATCCCACACCCACACCGAGTTCTTGAAGGATGGCAAGAGAAGCCACCTGCGGTTAAGGTAGCAAGCAGTAACCAACCACAAGGAAGGGAGTCAGAGTGGAGTCTGCAGAGGCCCACACGAGAGCTCTCACAGAGGCCGCAATGGAGGCGTGTTGCCTGATGCAGGAGAGGGAGCGCTGCTTTCTGTGGCTCATTCGCCACCTCTATACCTACAACACATGTTTCCTATTGCGGTTAATTGTTTATGCTGTCAGTAGCTTAAGTTAGTTAATTTGTCATTTATTGTTAACTATTTGTAGCGAACTCCTCTCACATCAACCGTCATGGTATCCTCCAGCCAACTATTGAATCTTTCATTTAATAGCTCTTCAATGGATTCTGGTCAAAGCTCAAGCTAAGCATTCTTCATACCCCTGCAATCTTCCCTTCCATTCTTTTGTCTTTGTTGTCCTAACTCCCCTTCTTACAAATTGCCCTAAATTTTTTTTTTCTTGAATGCATATACAACTATGTTTTCAAAATTTTTAAACAAAAATAGGACATTTTCTTTCCAAAAGCATTAAAAATATGCTTTATTAGTGTAGGCATTTCACTTTACGCTACTAGAACTAAGGAAATAAAATACAATTTTGGGGGCTGTCTTCAAAATTTGGGGGCAATTTTAGACTTTGGATAGGTTCCTTTAAACCTTTTGAACTTTGTAAAGTGCATCTTTTGGTTCAAAAATTAGATAGTCCATGTATATGCACTAAATTATAAAGTGTCACAAAGTAGGGGGATCAAAGTAAGGGGGGGTGTCATCCAGTTAGTTTCTCTATTTTCTCTTTCCGTACTTCTAAGTTTGCAATTACAACTCATCTACATAGTTTTATATGTGTGATCGACTTCAACAAGAATCTTTGTTCACATTGTGACCTTGAAAACACCCAAGGGAAGGTCATCGAACAAAAGAAGTCACCTCATAAGTACAACTCTAAATACTATAGAGGATTATGTCACCTAAATTAACTTAATGAGGTTGCAACTAAAACAAGGTGGATCGAATGATTCTTCAAACATTTTTTGAGAGCCTATGGTAAATGATCCATAATCTTGCAACAGATTCTCATCGGTTCATCTCACAATCGAGAGCCTATGGTAAATGAAATTGAATCTTGCATTGGGTCACATTTTAAATTTGGTTGATGTTCCTAAATACTCATGATACTAGCATCTATGGAGTCATTAATCACAATTCAACATCGACGTTGGTACACAAGCAATTTCTAGATTCATGCATCTTTTCTCTCTTTTTTGAGGATAGTTTTTTCCCACTAGGTTTTCTATCTTACTCTATTTTTTTAGAGATTGCTTTGTAAATAGGTACCTCACCAGGCTAGTAGTGGGGACCCATTTCACTTTAGTGTACATGAGTACCTCACTAGGACTTGTATCCAGGACCCATCTCTTATGTGCCCACCTAAGTTGTGCTTAAGGGGGGGTGTTAGTGTAGGAATATTAACACTATTACTTATTATTTAATTGAGTAATTATGTGTATATTGCCCACATGGCTTTAAGGCACCATAGGTGGTTAGGTGTCGACTTGGAGAGTCCAATACAACTCTCCAAGCCACTTGTCGACACTCTTTTGCCACCACTCCTCGAGTGTTTGAGTCGACTCCTGAAGTGACTCAAACTCTCAACACTATATGTACATCTCTTGTTTATCATTTATCCATTGCAATTCACAATTGCTTTCACTCCATGTTGTAATCAACTATTGCCTAATAGATTATGGTTCCTCACAATGATGAATTGGGGTATTCCTAGCACAAAGATGAAGTCCTAGTTGAAGCAATTGAATTCCTTGAATCGTCCAAAATCTGAAAATCTCAAGCAATATAGGCATCTTGAGAACCACGAAATGATTTTCCATAGTATACAGTGGTGAAGACATTGTGAAATGTTAATTCTATCTATAATTGATGTATTTATTTTGATTAAAAGATAAAAATGAGTTTTTGAAAGGGCTAAATCGTTATAGAAAGTCTAATGTAGATTTAGCAATGAGATCTAACAACCAACAATTAAATATCAATTAGAGACTAATAAAAAAAATTGACATCATGAAAGTTGTAATCCAACAATTAGAAACACAAAACTAACAACAAACAAAGTAAAAACATATCCATAAAATAAAATACTATGAAAATAACTAATTACATAGACCACAGAAAATAAATTAATATATTAATAAAGTACAAATATATATATTTTTTTAAATTTATATTTTTAAAATGATAAATAACAATAAAAATTTATAAAATTTACATTGATAAAATATAAATATTGGAGAATGATTTTGTTATAAATTATTATATTTTAAAATGTTATGAAAACAATATTAAGTAGTATGAAGTTTGCAAAATTATTTATAAATAAAATATATACACTTTTCAAAAACATTTATTAAGTTCAATTTGAATTATATTTTGTGTAAGAGAGACATGGGAGGGAGGCCGGCCGTATGATACTTGTCACACCTATTTGTAAGTGGCAAACATATTTTATAACTTGTCTTTATATTTCTGCAAATCTCTACACGGCAGCACTCCACGCGTCTTTATAAATGCTGGTTTATTGCCGTATAAATAATGCGATTCTGGAAGAAGTTGATCAAGTTGAGTTATAGGAGATTTTTAATGGAGGTGGACGCTATTGGAATGCTTTCTTCTCATTCCTCCACTGATGATCTAATTAAAAACATAAGGTAAACTTTATATGTGTGGTGTAATTATTTATTGATTATTGAGCTTGAGCTTGAGCTTCCAAGTTTTAAATGGGTTCTTAAAAAAATTGATCTGACCTTAAACTGAATCATTTCAGCGCTCATTAAAAAATTATAATAATTGATTATTTTGAATTGTATTAAAGTTTATAAACATCTTACAGAAGGATTTACATAGAGCTTTATATGGTAATTCAAATTTTATTTTTGAATTTTAAATATAGTTTGATTTCGATAATTTCATTTTTTATGGGCTATTATAATATGAAAGCAAAATTAAAAGTTATTTACTTTCCACTGAATTGAACAGTTATGTAGATATATTTATGACCTAACTGAATATTCATGTTTTTGTATGCTCAAATTTACAATATCACCTATTGAGGAGTTTAGTGGTGCTGAAAGTTCGCCATTGCAAGGTGGGGTTGCAAGTTCTCATTCTCTGCAGTTTATGCAACTTAGCAGGGAATGCATTCCATGGGATCATCCTCCAGAGCATTAGGATGTTAAGTTATATCAACAAACTTGACTTATCAGGAAACATGTTCTCTGGATCTCTGCCACATTCCTAGGGAAAACTCAAGAATTTGCAGGTTCTGTCCCTGTCAAATAATAGACCAAGTGGGTCTCTACGCCATTTCTTCAACAACTTGAAAAAATTGACTACATTGGATTTATCTTATAACATGTTGAGTGACATGATTCCTCCAATGGGTAGGTTGAGAAAGCTTGATAACTTTGATTTGAGCTATAACATGCTTGTGGGTGTCATTCTATCACACCTGCCTGTCTCTATCACGGATATTTCTAAGATCATTTAATATTGCTAGGGAAGGTGTCTTCAGTCTTGAGAAGACTTCAAAATTCACAATAGATTGAGTGGTACCATTGATGGGTATCATAATTCTTATATGTTAAAGACATTGGCATTTTGAATTGGCAATAATAGATAAGCAGAAAAAGAGAAAGTTTTTTAAATTCTTGAAGAATGCTTCTGGAGGTGAATTTTTATAATTTTACACAGATGTTAACATTTAAGGTAGTGAGTGAAATAATTTTAATATAAATCCTATTTTATTACAAAATTTATAAATAAATAATTTAGATGCTAATCTTATGAACAAATCAGTTATTTTTAACTGATTTTTACTTTGACAAATAAAAATTTTGGTGTGAGTAGAAATTTGCAGATGATGTCATTATTTTCCTACTATTCTTTAAAATAATAGTAAAGAATAGAAGTTTTAGTGTGAGTAGAAATTTGCAGATGGTATCATTATTTTCTTATGAGTATTTAAAATGGTAGTAAAGAATCCTAGTTATATATTCCTTAAGTGATTTAAATCTAGATGGTATCGTTCGTAGTTCTGTATTCCTTACGTGATTTAAATCTGATTGTTAAAAAACAATGGAGACAAAGGCAGTAATAACAACTAAGTTTCCTCCACGAGAACCACTCCAGATTGATGTACTTGCCTCTCCTAGATTGGGTTTTTATATTCTATAAAACTCACTATTTATAGTTTATAAAAAAGCTACAACTAAACTAAACACTTCACTCATATTTAGATTTGTTTAGTTGTATTCATTTTCATGCATACTTTAAGTTCACATGTTTATATTATAAAAGATATATAATATATGATTTGTAGGTTTAAAATATTGTTTATATAAAAGTTATGTAATACATATGATTGGTAGGCTTAAAATTTCTTAATTGGTGGAAAAGCACTTCACTAGGAAGTCCATGGCAGAGGGCAGCCCTCTTTTATAAGAGTACAAATGTCAAGAGGGCAAACCAATTTTATAAGAGCACAAAGGTTAACACTACCTCTAAATGTTAAAACATCTAACATGTTTTTTTAAATGTTAAAACATGTAACACGTTTTTTTAAATGTTAAAACATGTAACACGTTTCTTTCTAACATGTTTCTTTCATATTGAAGGTTAGTGTTGATAATATAAATTAAAAGCATTTGTGGAAATAGAGAGTGTTGATAATATAAACTAAAAAAATCTATGGCCATAGAATTAGTTTTAATGACATAAACTAAAGAAATCTAGAGTGCTAGAACCATATATATATATATAGAATAAGGAATGACTTTATGACTCTTTTATTATGGTAAAGTGCCTCATTAGTACCTACATTTGGCACTACTATTGCAATGAGATATTTTATCTAGTGATTAATCTGTCTATAGTAAACAAATCAAAACAAAGTATTATTTTTTATGTTGAACAAATTTTAAATTTTCATAAGTCTACATGAGAAAATTTCAACAAAAATGATTGGAAAATCATTTATGCTCAAAATTTGAGCTCTTAAAGACAGATTTTGCTGAAATACTATTTTGAGTAAAACAAACACCTAAAATTGAGCAAAAATACGATCAGGAATGGAATGAAACAACTAATAGATTAACTTGTTTAATTAAATTATGAATGGGAATGGAATGAAGCAGGTGGCAATACTAAATTAACTTGTTTAATTAATTATGAATGGCTAAATTCTTGCAAAGAATTTGGTTATTAAACAAATAATTTTTTTTCTGTAAGTCTATGGAAATATTATAACAATTTTTTTTTTAATATTAAAAAAAATAATTTTTTTTCTTTTAAGTCTATGGAAATATTATAACAGAAATTGTAATACTTATATTAATATAATATTCATATTAATGTCATTATTTATTTAATTTTTTTTGATATAATAAGATGGCAAAAACTAGGGGCGAATCCTTTTACAAAACCAAGCCCAGTGGGCAAGAAAATAGCATACTGACAGTACTCAGCCAACACAGAGAAAAGACCAGCAACACAGGCACAACAGCCTTGTAAAACAAAAACTAGAAAAACCCAACAGACTAAGCAACAAGGTTGCAAGGAGCAACAACCTAAACAAGAGCAGAACCAGACCTATCAGGTCAAACACCCTTGGCACGAGTGCGGTTCCATGAAACATGCTTGGGAAGACTGCGCTTCCTCCTTTGGACAATAGTCCAAAGAACATCATCTCCATCCACAGAAATAGGAGAAGAAGGAAAAACTCTCTCCAAATCCTTGGAAGGGGGCGGAGCTTGGGGCATAACAACATCAGCCCTGGCAACAACCTGTGTACCTATAGTAACAGTCTGAGACATATTAGCATTCGAGATCTCTGTAGCAGACTTGGTAGTAGTAACAACAATAGGGGAGGTATCTGTAGCAATTCTAGAAACAATAGCAGTAGCAGGGGAGTTTCTTGCAGCACACCCAATAACACTAGCAACAGGGGAGGACCCTGACAACACAGTAGTCTCGGCAATAGTCCCAACAGCAAAACCACCAGCAGTAGTATCTATAGCTGTAAAATCAAGAACCCCCTCAATATCAGGAGCAGACCCATCATCATCAGAGGAAGATTCAACCGCCTCTGACCTAGAAATATCCTCAGCAACACCAATTGTAAGATGTTCATGCAAAGTATTCTTCCACCGGGAGGAAGAATGAGGGATCTTTAAGTGAGGACACCCAGAAGCCAGATGACCCGTAGCAAAGCATCTACGACACCGGAAGGGAATACCTTCATAGTCCAAAATCTACCTCCAAGAATTATCAGCAACCTGCAGCATAATCTCAGCCAGGAGAGGCTTAGAGAGATCGAGATCCACAAGAACATGAGCGTATGTGGTATGAGAAAACAAGGTAGTCACTTGATCTACCATAATAAAAGAACCCAAAGAATTACCAATACCCTCATAACAAGATTTGCACCAAAGATGCAGCAGAAAATTCGGGAGACAAATCCAAACAGGCATTCTATTGAAAGACTCAGTCAATGGGTTGAAGGAGGGAACCCAAGGCTTGAGAAGGAGGGCATGATTGCCCCAAAACTAGGCCTGAGTATGAAGAATAGCATTCCGATCAGAAACTGAAGCAAAAACAACTACAAAGAAACCCTTTGCATAAGGGTAAATTTGTATTTTCCCCTTCATGATAGGGTGCCAATGCTCTGAAATCCAGAGGTTCAAATCGCCCAGTAGAGGCCACCAACAGTCAAATCTACAAATCAAACCCTTCTTAGAGAAATAGTCTATATTTTTTAAAATCTTATCCCCTAGGACCACTAAGGGGGAGGCAAGTCCGACTGAGAAATAGATCTCCTAGAAACCAGAGTAGCAGCAGCATTAGCAAACTCTTCACATCACTGAGGAGAACCACTACTAACAATCTTTGCATAAGATGTAGCAGCAATAGCCATTATATTTTTTTCTGTATAAATAATAAAAATTAAAATATTGTCGTGATATAAATATTAATATATTGTGTAATATTATATTCATATTAATATGATTGTTTAATTTGTATTGGATAGAATAATATAATTAATAATATATTAACGATAATATCTATATAAGTAGGTGGCAATATTAATAGATTAACTTGTTTAATTCAATTATGAATGGGAATGGAATGAAGCAGGTGGCAATACTAATAGATTAACTTGTTTAATTAAATATGAATGGCTAAATTCTTGGGAAGAATTTGGTTATTAAACAAATGATTTTGTTTTAATGTTAAACAAATGATTTCTTTTAATGTTAAACAAATAAATTTTTTTTCTGTAAGTCTATGGAAATATTATAACAATTATTTTTTAATATTAAAAAAATAACTTTTTTTCTTTAAGTATAACAGAAATTGTAATATTATATTAATATAGTATTCATATTAATTTCATTATTTATTTAATTTTAATTCATTGTATAGCCATTATATATTTTTTTGTATAAATAATAAAAATTAAAATATTGTCATGATCTAAATATTAATATATTTTGTAATATTATATTCATATTAATATGATTGTTTAATTTGTATTGAATAGAATAATATAATTAATAATATATTAACAATAATATTTATATTAAATTATTGATTACAAAAAATGAAATTATCATTATAATGTACATATAATATATATTTGTATATATAACATTTTTTTTAATATTATCAGTATAGAAGTCATCAATGTTACTTGGAGATTCAAACTTGGATCTCCATCTTGAGAACTTTATGGCCTTGCCATTTACCCCTTCCACTTTTAGTGATCCAAATGTTAATGTATTATATTGTGTGATATTTATATTTATATGATTAGTTATTTTTTTTTTTCATTTAATTATAATATTGATATCTATAGAATAATATAATTAATACTATTATTATAATAAAATTTATTGAAACATAGTAAAATGAAATATTGATGTATGTTGGTGTAAATATATTCAATATTAATATATTATAGCGATCTAAACATCAATGAGGTTTTTTTTAATGTAGTGATTGTTGGAAATAAGCCACACCAGACCAAGGTTGGACTAGCCACAAAGGGCCAGTAGCTTAGTTTTTAGAGCACTTCAGCATCCAAATGGAATGCCTTAGGTTTGACTCCTAGTTTTTGATTAATATGGTCAAACAGGTTTTAAAGGGGACCCCAAAACCCTTTACAAAAGGAAGCCAACCAAAAGTAGAAAGCCAACCGACAACCAACTATAAGCTAGCACAACTACTAAAGCATAGAACACATAGCTAAAAAGAGAACAGCCCAAACTAGACTAGTCCATTTTCTTGAGTGTCTCAACTGCCTCTAATTCATGTTCATAGAATGACTCGTGCATATTGGCAAAGTCAATGAGCTCCTTTTTTTCAGCTTCAAACTACTTCTTTTTACTCCCCCTTGTGCGGGTCAAGGGTCCACCAGAGTCTTCAGTAGCCACCTGTTTACCTATGTTTTTAGTGCCTTCACCCTTGTCCTAAACACTCAATTCTTCAACATTCATGAAATCCTCAGCTCTAAAATCCTTGAACTGTTCTTTCCTAAGCTCTTTCAGCTTCTCAGTGAGCACTCTCATCCCATTAAGGTTGTTCTGTATGGAAAGTTTGCTAATGTTCATGATTTTTTCTAAATTGTTGTTTTCCTCCATGAGTTTCTCCTCCAAGTATAGGATCCTAGTGTTAAATTCTTCTCTCATCCTACTCAGTTCATAGTCCATTTCCTCCATTTTAGGAATAGCCTCCCAGTTTTTGAAAATTAAAGTGTCTTATTCAGCAGTAGTGTTGTTACCTCTCCCTAAGCTTTCCTGCATCAGTTGGAGCTTGATATTGATTTTGATACTTTCAAGGAAGAACCATTTTTTCATTTTATGCTGTGAATTAGTAGCATTCTTTACCAGTTCAAACACCTCCTTAACCTAGTCTCTATTTTTAGCCTGGGCTAGCAAGTCATCAAAATCCTCAGGAAGGTTGCTCGAAGGATCATTGATCTCAGAAAATTTGAGGCCAACTCTAGGGTCAGGGTTTTTCATAGTCTTGCCTTGGGTTTCCACCACACTCTCAACTCCCTTCTTAGATGGCTTATCCCGTTTCCCCTGCTTCGGTATGGTCCCCTATTTCTGAGAGACAAAACTAGAACCCAGAACAACCCCCTCATCATCACTTTCTTTCTCAATAGGTTTCTTTCCTTTCTTCGCAAGAGTGGGTAATTTCCTTCTCAGTAGCATTGGCTTCTTGTCTATTATCTCCTTGACATAGGTATCTAAATCATCACCCGTGTTAAACCCATCTGACCAAGAGATGTTAAATTCCTTTTTTGAGCTCTTCTCCTCTTTTTAGAGGACTCTGCTTCACTTTCCTCCTCATCATCTTCCATTCTCCACTCATCATCCGAGTGGCTCTCCTCCTCACTCGATACCACACATCCCTTTTTCTTAGCACTGTATTTTTCTTTTAGCCCTTTTCTAGGAGTGTTGCTCTTCATGTGTTCAATGATAAGCAAAATGAGACTCTCATGTAGAATAGGGAGCTTAGGATTTTTGTTGTTTTTCTTTATACCAAACTCCAAAGAAGAAAGCATGTAGAAGGGGAAAGAAACAAACATACCATGGTGGAAGTGATTGAGAAGGTTGAAGTGGTAGTTGTAAATGGCTATGTACCTCTCGTCTAGCATAACATATCTCATAGTTACTTTAGCCACCTCGGTCCAGATGGGTTTGATGGAGAGATGGTTATACCTGCCTGACTACATCTTAACCAGCTTTTCCCTTTCATTGCCTTTGAAGAAATTGTTCAGGGATTCATCACTTTGTTTCCTCTCATGAAATAATTTCTTCCCTCTGGTGGATAGCCCCATAACCATGACAATAAGGTCCTCTGTGATGGCTAATTCCCATCCATATGCCATGACCTTCTTATTCTTGTAGCCTTTGACAAACAGAGCAGTCACATTAGGGTCAGCTCCATGAATTTTTTCCATAAATGGAGTGAACCCCCCAGCCTCCATGATATTCCAGACCTTCTGTTTCTACATAGTCCCCTCACAAGATGATGGTTCAACCATGTTCCTATCTCCCCCCATGTTGGAATTCTATTTCTTGATAAAACCACACTCTCTATAGACCGAAGTGAAGACAAGAATGATAAGAAGCAAAACAAACTTGTTGTTTTTCCAACCCATAATCCATGTGAGCTGATCTATCTAGAGAGAAGAGGCCTTCGAACCCTTCGAGATCATGATGATCTCTTTAATGAATCTCGAGCTTCGTACCATGGAACAATCATTAGAAATCAGCTCTTTAACATTGCTCAGGATTAAATTCATTTCATCCCATATGCATTTAGAATGGCTATTAACCCCTAGGTTGGAAAAAACATCCACCACATTGTTCCCCTCACGGTATATGTGTGATATGTGGGTAGCTTCAAAGGTTCCCAACAACATGATAGCATCTTCAATTAGTGTTGCTATAGACCAACTTGGTTTAGTGGTGTTCTTTAGGCAGTTTATGATGTTATTAGAGTCAACCTCCACTAAACTTTTCTATGTCCTTTAGCATGTGCCAGAGCAATAGTGTGATAGGCAGTCGCAACTTTGGCATAGTGGTTTGTCTGGGTACCCAAAGGGAGTACCACCACCGCTATGAACCTACCAAGATTATCTCTCATCACTCCCCCACTACCAGCAGCTCCAGGATTACCTTTTGCCACCCCATAGGTTTGACTCCTAGTTGGTCCATGAGAATCTTAACAAATTTTTTTTTCCTAAGTCTACATGAGAAAATTTTAACAAAAAATATTTGGAATATCATTTATCTATGTTGTGATTGGCTCATAATTTGACCTTAACAAAAAAAAAAATCGTATGTGGACATGAGAAAATTTTAACAAAAAATATTCTGAAAATCATTTATCTATGTGATTGGCTCATAATTTGAGCTCTTAGGGATGGATTTTGTTGATTTACTTTGTTTACATATTATGTTTCCACTTTTAAGGTCACAAATGCCCAATTTTACGGATTTAATTTTTTAAATATTATATTTCCACTTTTTAAGGACACAAATGCCCAATTAAAGAAAAATAACAATATGGTACAGAAAATTTGACCCGATTTATTTTGCTAATTTATTACATGCCACTGTGAACACATGGCAACTATAACTCATGAATTGAACATATGGCAACTATCACTCATGAACAGAGCCACTGTGAACATGTGGCAACTATCACTCATGAATGGAGCCACCGTGAACACATGGAAACTATCACTCATAAAGGGAGTGAGGTTTTTGGAGCACTATTCCATCTAATAAATAAATATTTTTTTTTGGACACTATAAATTAAATTGATGTCAGAAAAAATTAAGTCAAACACTACAAGCATTTTATCTATCTCCAATTACCTTTTATGTATTTTAAAAATCAATGTCAATATTTATTTTTCCAACTATTAACATGCATATTATTGGATGAAATATTTGGATTCTTAGTAAATCCCACACATAGGTTTAAAAAATATTTATTTTTTAACTCATTAGTTTTTTATTTTTAAAAACTATTATCTATAATTTTTTATTTAGTAGACATCACAAATGTCAAGTGATTTATTATTTATTTTTCTATTTTTAAAAATTAATATAAAATATTATGTTCAATTTTCTCAACATCTTTTATTAATTTTAAATACTATAAGTATTATACTAGTAATTGTTTCTAATTATATATTTACAAAACATGACATATGTTTAAAGTATTTATATTATGAGCTAAATTTTCTATTTTTAGAAATTGACATAAAGTTCTATTTAAAATATTGTGAACATTCTTAATTAATCATATAACTATTATAACTAGATTATAGAAATAACTATTAAATTATTAAATTTTTTGATATTCTACAATATATATTAATATTATTATATTTATAAATATAAATTTTTTTATGAAATATTTAATTATTTCTAAGTAATTATATAATAATTTATTGTTCTTGAAGATAATGTAATATCTAAAAAAATTAACAATTTAATAATAACTAAATTATTAAGAATTTTTATATTCTACAATATTAATAATATTATATTGATAAATTCAAATTATATAATTATTTCTAAGTAATTATATAATATTTTATTGTTATTGAAGATAATGCATTATCCAAAAAAATGACAATTTAATAATTATTATAGAAGATTTTGATCTCAAAATCTAAAAAAAATTAAAATGCTAACACAAAAACACAAAATTTAACTAAAACTAATTTTCAACCATACTTACTATGTGACACTTGTTATATGAACTTTCTTGGTAACTTCTAAAATTTGATATTACAAAAGTAATATGTGATCTATTAAATCAATCCAACTTTAATATAAATTTTATAATATAAAGCCAACTCATCCTTTTTCCTCTAATTTGAAATTTGGCATGTACCCATGCTCTCTACATGCTCTCCAATTTAAAACTCCAATCAAATCCAACTCATACCTCCCATCTACCAAGACAATCTCATCCCTCCAATCTTCCCAAAGCCCAATCTGAACCCTTCATTCCTCCATGATCCAAGGATATCTCCCCTCATCCAATCTCATCATGCCACTTGGAGAGCTCTTCTTTCTTGAGAGATCTCAAGAATCTTCCACCATTGATCTCGAAATCCAATCCTATCCATCCAATTGAGTCTCCAAAATTCTATAAATTAGAGCTCACCCCTTTACAAAGAACACAACTTCTTCATGCAACTAAATGCTGCCTATTTTTCTCCAAAGACTCCATGAATTGCAAGGTTATGTTGTCCATTTGAGGAGCCACCTACATCAAATCATCCAAGGAGTACATCCAACTATCAAGGTTTACTTGTAGTTAAGTGTTTAACTTCTTTGTTTTGCATTCCTTTTTCTCAATCCGAGGTAGGATAGGATTTGATTGAAATAGGTTATTGTTTTAGCTTGTTTCACATGCTCATTTTCTATGTTATACACATACTATCATTGATGAGCCCTTCAAGAGAGATACAAAAGGAAGGTCTATAAGCTCTAGAGGCATTATAGCTTTAGTACCATACATGAGAGAGTATGGAATGGTGCTGGTGGGAGTATAAATGTTCACATAATATGACAAAGTAGGAGATAATTGAGAATGCTAATTTTTACTATTCATATATATAGTCTTTCATAAGATTTTATCAATTGTTTTATTAAAGGCTTAATCTTGACCATTAGACTATGGATAATATGGCATAGAAAGGCAATATTGAATTTGAAGCTTGTTAAGGAATTATTTCACATCTCAATTTTTTAATGATGAACTATTTTTAGACACAAACATAGAAGGAAGTCCAAAATGAGAGATGATGGTGTAGCCTATGCAAGGGGGTCTAATGGAAGACTACCCTACCTAGTACCCTGCAATCTTACTCACAATATTGAATTCCAAGTGGAATCCCCAAAACATTAAATATTTCAATTATTTTAAATAAATATACCATTATATAGGATAAAATAGGTCAATAAGAAGGCTAATTATCTAACCATATACATCCCCAAATGCCTTTCCATGTATGGTTTACAACAAGATTATTGATTTCACATTACAAAATTAAAATACATGAATAATTTTTTCATCTACCTCTCTGTTGATAACTGAGAGGGGGGGTGAATCAGTTATCCTAATTATTTCTTCTTTTGAACTTTCGTATTAATCAATGCAGCATTAATTCAAACAAGCAAACATTACCATGAAATGAAAAAACACATGACACAGTATTTTTAATGTGGAAACCCTGTTAAGGGAGAAAACCACGGGGTGATTAACCCAAAGATTATTCTCTGTTAGAAGAATAAGGAAATACAAAATGGCACTTGCCAATTAGGGCTCACTGCCCGAGCACATTGCTCACAAGGAGGCACACTACATACAAGGAGACACACTGTCTACAAAAGAATGTTATACAATACTTGAACTGATTGGAAGCATCCACATATGCTGGAGTTTAGTTCCGGTTAGGCTCAGTACACTGATCTGTTGCACTTCATCATTCCTCTTCTCTTTATTCTACTTTCCTTTCACATACCGGATGTTTCTTACTGCTTCTGCTCTGCTCTGCACTTATTCGTATATCACATCACACAACCACACATCTTACAACTAAATCCATCCTATATATATATCCACACTAGTGATTTCATTATCTTTCTAGTCGGCACCCGGAATAGTCTATCTTCTCACAAACTCTGTTCTGTCGGCTGAATCCTTACGTATCAAGTAATGCGGATCAAGCATATACTTGTAGAAATCATTAATCATGTCGACCAAACATAATCCATGTCTTCATAACCTTTACCACTACCAGAAACACATCCGGAAAGTAATCTGATGTTCTGTCAGTCAGTTCTTCCTCTGTTCACACTGTTACTCAGGAATCTGGTATTCAACTATTCATATATTTTTCCTTGTCCACTATCGGAGGCTAAATCCTTGGAATTTATTACTCAAGGTAGTCCTCTTGACTTTCCCAAATCCGCACTTCACCAAGATACTTCCTCTGAGAGATCCGGACCTGTCTGTCGGACCTTGCCATATGCTCTATTCTTGTTTACCAGACCTCAACAATCTTTATTCTGACTTCCGGTAGAGACACACCATGACTTACGGATATGTGGGATGACCTTTGTTGCCATCAATGACAACAACCATGAATCCATATAGTGTCTCTTGCCAACAATCTCCCCCTTTGGCATTGATGGCAACACTTAGTGAAAAATGACCAAGTGTTTACACTATGCTCCCCCTTGGTTGATGCTCTGTCTTTATATACATTTTCCGGAGCTCCCCCTTAGTTGGATTCCTCATTTTTCACTGCTCCTCACTCCCCCTTTGACATCAATGGCAAAGGGTAGGGTCCGTACACCAAAATTTTCAAAAATTTTCTATACTTAGCTGCATATTACATACTCACATAAACTGAAGAATGTCTGCAAAAGATGTCTTCAATTGGACCAGTTCTGTAGCCCAACTTTGCTTCATTCTATCCAAAATTGAAATGTAACCACTCAACAAAAATGCAAAAGCTTCTGCCCTCTTGAGATTTGTCAGATCATTGGTTTGGGCGGTAGTCTGAGCATCACTTATGGCCTCATGCATGGTCTCTAACTTAGGGATAATAATCCTTCTAAGTTCTCCCATCCAGTTAATTATATTCTTCCTTTCCTTTTCAAAGTTCTTGATTGCATTTGTAATTGCAATAGTTTGACATTCTTGATTTAATATGGAGGAAGAGAGAGGATCAAAGCTTTGAGACAAACTCAGTAGTTTGTCTTGTTCCTCTTTTATTTTCTTCTCAATTTCTACTGTTGCTTTTGACCAGGAGATACAAAATTTGTAAATGTCACCGCCATCCTTAAGAGCATTTTCTAAGCTCTTTATTCTAATACTCATATTTCTCCTATCATTAGAGATTAATCCTAGTACCTCTGAGAATCTCTTATCCAAAAACTCCTTCTGGACCTTTTCTTCAGCTGATTTTTCTAGAGAATCAAAATGTGTGCCAACACTGCTGACTAAGGTTTTGAGATTACCGGAAGAGGAGGCTATGGGATCTTTCTGGACTGATGGCATAATCTTTTCAAGCACACCGGAAGTAGCTTCTATCAACTCACAGTCTTCCATATGAGACTTTAGGAGTTTTTCATTTGCCTTAGCATTTGTAAATGAAGCTATCTTCATTGTCTATACCGGAGAGAGGGAATCAAAATTGAATGGGCCTTGTAGAAGCTTCGGTTCATCAATCTCTATTGTTTCTTTGCTCAAAAATTTTTGAACAATTTGTGCAGTGTCTCTTGTTGGAGACAGATGTTTCTTCTCTTCTGCAGTCTTAGAGCTATCCTTTGAAGCTTTCTCTCCTTCTATATTCCCACCACTGTCACTTTCTTTTTCTTTTTCACTGTCACTTTCTTTTTCTTTCACCTCTGCTTCTTTCTCCTATAATTTTTCTTCTTCTTTGGATCCGCAGACTGTAGGGGAAACTGGAGGAGAAATGTTGGTTTGTTCAGGGCCCATCTCTTCTGTTGCTTTCTCAGAAGTTTCTTCTGCAACACTAGTGGATGAAGGATCAGTACCCAAGTCCTCTACAACAGGAAGATTAAATCTTTTGAAGGCTTTCCGGAGGATCTCTTCTGTATCCATGGCCACCTTGTTAGTCTCACCAAGCATGAGTTGATTCATCCTTGCTTTACTCCTGAACTCATCTTTGCAGTCTTTGAATATTATGTTCATTGTCTTAGAATCAATCTGAGGATATAGCTGAATAGCTATCTACTCCCAGATCTCAAGATCTTTTGCCTGGCATTGTTCTTTCTTATTTCTAACTCCTTTTCTAGGCTTTTAGGAATTAGAGATATAATCTCAATGAAAGCCTTATTGTATATGTTCAGATACCTGATTGTGGCTTCCTGCAGGATCTTTTGGTCAGCCTCATTGTAGTCATCATAGAATTCTGCCATTTCTTCCTTGTCTTGGCCTGTGGAGGGTTTACCGGATCCTTTCTTCTTCTGCTTCTTTATTTCCTTTACCCCCTCATCTGATTCAGTTTCCTCTTCATCTTTTGGACTTGTATAAGCCCTTGTGGCTTTTATTTTAGACCTTTTCTCTCCTTTACCAGATGTCTGACCTTCTGGTTTTGATGTTTTTGAGCTTTTGGTTGTGACAGGTGTAGATTCCTTTGATGATTTAGTCTGGATTGAGGTTTCCACCAGAGTACTTTTCTTTCTTTTCTTTTCTGCCTCTTTCTTCTCTTCCTCAGCCTTTCACCTCTTTTCCCAGTTGGTATCAAGTGCCTCCTTTGGGATGCCTAGGCCTTGAGCAATATGCTCTACTTCTTTTCTCACCTTCCTCTTTATCTCAGGTTCTCTTAGTTCCACATGGATCTTCACACTCAGCTCCTCAAAGGTTCCAAACCTTTCTGCCTTGGGATCTTTGGGCTGACTAAGCATGTGTTGAACATGCAGTTCCACAATCTGTTCATCAACCTCATATCCCATGGGCATGATCCAGACTGTCCTTGGCTCTACTGCCTCCATTAGGTACTGATCAGTATCAACCATAAAGCATACTGTGTCTTTGTACTTCTCAACAAGAGACTGGGGAATTCTTTCTCTTGCTTGCATCATGCTCTGAAAGTTCTTGAAATATCCCCACAGGGCTATTTTTCTTACTTTAGCATCCCCAAGTCCATGCAAATAATCTCTGATTTGGATGGCAACTGGTCTGTCATTCTACCATATCCATCCAATGGATCTGGGCAGCTCATTCATGTAATAAAAGAATAGACAAAGGATCAAACTACCATACTTGAAGGAGTTCTTCATGTCCTTCTTGATCTTCTGCAGATTTTCTAAAAGTTGGTTTAGAAGAAGCTCACACAAATCATAGTCTGCATTTTCCTTTAGCATTTGATAAGCTGCGTAAATTGCAGTTCCCAGTACTGAATTTTCCCTACTGGAGTGATAGATCTTGTAACCAATTATCATAGATGCAAATTTGACATCTGGTTCAGTGATGTCTTCAATTGTCATAGCTCTCTTGTCAAATTTTGATCCGGTTGCATTACTAACTGTTTGATCTTTGACAAACTTGAGAATAGGTATTCCACCGGATGAGTGCAGACTGGTTACAGCCCTAATTGCATCTTTGGTGATCTTGAAAGGCTTATTCAACCATAGGAAATTGTCATGCACTCTACTTAGTATATACCGGACCCATTCATCTTCTTCAAAATAGGGGAAATGAATGCACTGTGCAAAGTGCTTATCCCGGATGGCTTTGTACTGAGGTTTAATCTCAAAGGAATCATCTATCAACTGTTTATGATAGATATCCATCAATTTTGATTCTCCAAAGTCTTCAAAATTTGCATGTATGTAAACCTTAATGTCCTCCGTATGCAATACACCATGCGGAACACTAGAGAAGGCTCCTAGGGGATCTACCTCCAAAGATTTATATGGATGTTTCTTGAATGTGGGGCGAGGTCTATCCAAGATCTTAACTATATTTGGAGTAGCCATTTTTTCAAAGATTTGCAGTGAGATATTGAAAACAGAAAATACCTTATGCGGAGTGGTTGGATTGATTTCTGTATGTAATAACTTCTGCAAGTGATCTTCGGTGAACTTGATGAATTTTGTTGCAGAGCTCCACTTTTTGCTTCTTCTTGAGTGTAGAATGAACAAGTGATTTATGAGAAATCCCTTATATTGCTTCGCAAACCCTAATATCTGTTTGCAATAAATGCTCGACCTGCATTATTCTAGTTTGCCTTATTCGAATGACTTGAAGAACCGGATTAGTCCTGATTTATAAACATCATGTGGATCTTTCAATCAAGATGACACATCACAAGGACATCCCAAACACTCTGTCCAATCCACAGAATAAGACAATTCACTTCCGGATCTCTCCGGACCTTTTTGTAATCCTCTGTCATTTCAGAGCATCTCCCGGAACAAGTTCTACTTGATCGATCACAACTTCTTTACATCTTCATGCGGACCTCTGAAATCTTAGTTGGATCATTTTAAGACTCATATCTACAAACCCTTTACTCCACATCTTGTGCCAAATCCGGCACCACTTGATTGGCTGGGGGAACAGGGTTTTCTTTGTGTCTCCCCCTGAGCCAGAGCTCATCTTTTAATTTTCGGAAGGAATATCAGCACCAGAGTCTGGTGTGGATCCAACCTCTACATTCTCTGAACTTTTCTTCACCCAAATCTTGTTCATTTCATTCCTAACTTCATCCGCATTCATCTTTTGTTTACCCTTGTCTTGATTCTGATTATATACCGGACCTCTTTTGTCCTGATTCTTGCTTCTGCAGACTTTTGCATTATGACCAGACCTATTACAGATTTGGCAAATAACATTTCCTTGCATATTTGACTGATAACCTCTTGATCTGCATTGATTAGCCATATGACCTACTCTATTGCATGCAAAGCATCTACCATTGAATGATTTGTTTATTTGCATATTTCTGCATTCATGAGACTTGTGTCCATACCTTTTGCAGTTAAAGCACTGTCCAGAGAAGGATGAATTAGTCTGATTCATTCTCTTTCTGCACTGATTAGCTTTGTGACCAAAGTGATTGCAGCTGTGGTAGTATCCATTGAAGGATGGATATCTTTGAGCATTGGGCTGTCTTATCGGAGGTCTTCTAGCCCTATTCCTTGGATTTTCTGATCTAAAATTCTTGTGAACGGATCCAGAGCTTTCTCCTTTCTCATATCCCAAACCATACTTGTCATCTGCCCTCTTTTGACTTCCAAGAAGAACTTCAAGTTGAGTAGAACTTATCTTGAATTTCTCTTTATATTCATTTGCTGTTTGAAGATCTCTTTTGAGAGAGACAATTTGATCCTCAAGTTTTTCTTCATTATCTTTGGCATCTTCAAGATCAGATTCAAGATGTCTGATATTCCTATCCATCTGGTGGCAATCTTCTGATTTCTCTTTAAGAGATTGTCTTAGATTGTCTTCAGCTTTTCTTTTCTCTTCAATCTCTTGAGTAAACTTTATAACTCTTGATTCCATTTCATGTCTTGCCATAATGACTTCTTTTGATAACTTTTCACATAACTTGGTTTTCTCAGTCAATTCTTCATTTGCATTACTTTCTTCACTTTGTCTTGCCAATTGTTGGAGCAACTCCTTTCTCTTTTTCATAGAGAGACTTAATTTGTCCTTTAGTTCTCTCATGAATTCATTAACTTCAGAGTTTGACTGTTCAAGATCCTCAAGGGCAGTCTTGAGTTGCTCCCTTAAACCATATGCATCCATTTGAATTCCCAGATCTTCCTCAAGCTGTTAGGCTCTATTGGGAGGAACTTAGCTCTGATACCAATTGTTGATAACTGAGAGGCGGGGGGGGGGGGGGGTGGGGTGAATAAGTTATCCTAATTATTTCTTCTTTTGAACTTTCTTATTAATCAATGCAGCATTAATTCAAACAAGCAAACATTACCATGAAATGAAAGAACACATGACATAGTATTTTTGACGTGGAAACCTTGTTAAGGGAGAAAACCACAGGGTGATTAACCCAAAGATTATTCTCTGTTAGAATAATAAGGAAATACAAAATGGCACTTGCCAATTAGGGCTCACTGCCCGAGCACACTACTCACAAGGAGGCACACTGCCTACAAGGAGACACACTATCTACAAAAGAATGTTATACAATACTTGAACTGATTGGAAGCATCCACATATACTGGAGTTCAGTTCCGGTTAGGCTCAGTACACTGATCTGCTGCACTTCATCATTCCTCTTCTCTTTATTCTGCTTTCCTTTCACATACCGGATGTTTCTTACTGCTTCTGCTCTGCTCTGCACTTATTCGCATATCACATCACACAACCACACATCTCACAACTAAATCCATCCTATATATATATCTACACTAGTGTTTTCATTATCTTTCTAGTCGGCACCTAGAATAGTCTATCTTCTCACAAACTCTGTTCTATCGGCTGAATCCTTGCATATCAAGTAATGCGGATCAAGCATATACTTGTAGAAATCATTAATCATGTCAGCCAAACATAATCCATGTCTTCATAACCTTTACCACTGTCAAAAACACATCCGGAAAGCAATCTGATGTTCTGTCAGTCAGTTCTTCCTCTATTCACACCGTTACTCAGGAATCCGGTATTCAACTGTTCATATCTTTTTCCTTGTCCACCACCGGAGGCTAAATCCTTGGAATCTATTACTCAAGGTAGTCTCTTGACTTTCCCAAATCCGTACTTCACCAAGATACTTCCTCTGAGAGATCTGAACCTGTCTGTTCTTGTTTACCGGACCTCAACAATCTTTATTCTAACTTCCGGTAGAGACACACCATGACTTGCGGATATGTGGGATGACCTTTGTTGCCATCAATGACAACAACCATGAATCCATATAGTGTCTCTTGCCAACACTCTCAACCTCTCTTTATCCCCTGTTCCCTCTCAACCCTAAGAAACTCCTAGGAATATCCTCTATCCACCTCACTTCTCCAACCAAACTTTGGTTGATCAACTCAAGACCATACTCTTAATAGCCAACCTCTCTTGTCCCTTCTTGATATAGGTTCCCTCTATATAGGAAGAATTCAATGGTTTTATTTTTCCATGGACCTATTATATTAACTAAACACCCATTTCTTACCCATCTTAGCTAGATATGTATTTTTGTTTTCCCAAGAAAATGGTTCCATCTTTCACTCTACTAGTCATGAATTCTAAATGATTTGCACAATTACTAGTAGATAACACCAATAGAGAAATGACTACCCACATGGTTAGGATAGTTTCTACCCTAGATAAGCTAAATAGTCATACAAAGAGGAAAGAACAACTACCAAAGAATAACAACCTTGACCTTAGCATCAACCAAAATAGGAAACAAAAACATGAATCTTAGCAAGAAGATAATTGGCAACCAAAATGTTTCAAGAAAATTAGCTAAGAAAAGAAAAATCACAACCCAACAAGGAAACATCTAACAACTTTCACCATTAGGTTTCTCACTCAGATTTTGTCATTGATTGTATTATTGAAGGTAATGGTAATCAATATAATATAACCTTTCACTTGATCCTACATGAACCTTGTTAATGAAGTCATTCCATATGGTAATTAAGATTATATTAAATTCCCTTGATGCAAATTTCAAGCACTAATAAAATGAAGTCCATGAAGCTACTAAAGTCAATCCATAAATTACTAAAGTTTTCTTAGCTGTTACAAAATATATAAATGTATTTTACTTTTCTATAGAGGTCAACTAAAGTATTATTTCACCTCTAATATTTGAGCATGTCAAGACCTACACTCAAAGCCAAAATTCTTGCTAGCCTCCTCTATTCTATTTTTGGGTAATAGAAGATTGCTCGTGGACATAGATGCTCCTAGATTAGAAATGGTGGGTCAAAACATTTGTGACTATGATTCTAACAAAGTAGAGTTGATTAGTAGAACCACCCTTTCATAATGCACACAATAGATGCAACATGCTCCATTATTATAATAGGAACACCAAAACGTATCTTCTGTCACATATTACAACATTTGGTTAGGACAAATTATCTCATCCTTTGCTACCAAGTTTATCCTCTTTACTTTTCTCTTATGGACTAATATCCACCATTAGCTAACCACCTCCTCTGAAAGATTCTCCATTTGCTTCATGCTCTTGTGGGTTTCAAACCTCAACTAGAAATCCACCTCCATCAAAGCCTTCTCCTCTCATTTTCCTTTGTGGGGTTTGACCCATTATTGTATGCCCTCTTACACCCAAAATATCTGCTCAATTCTCCACTTGTGTAACTATAGCTACACATAAATTTCCATAACCATCTCATTCTCTGTAAAAAACTTAGGCTCCATATCGACAAATTCCCCTCCCCATACCATATTAGGGTACTCGTTCTATTCTTGTTGTGTAATAAACTATAGCACCTCCACCAACACCATTGTGTCTTCCTGTTGTGTGGTTACACAACATGCCCCATTTTGACTTGACAAAATAGGGACCCAGTTTTTTTTGTTTGCCTTTGCTTGTGTTTTCTGCTTGTTGCCAGTCTGGTAAAAGTAAGTCCATGCAGATGATCCTGCATAAAGGGGGCTGGGTAAGTCATCATGATGAGGTCAATTTTTCAAAGTTAACATTTCATGTGAATAACCTCATGGGGGGATAGAATACAAAATTTCATACAGGTTTGCCTTTTGGATCACCTCAATATTCCTTAGGGAACAAAAGTTATGATGAGTCAAAGATCTGGTCAAACCTGATATTCCGAGGGGAGGATCATATTTCTCAACATCAGTCATCTTATGAAATATCACCCCGATCTAATATTATCACCTGATAAAATCATTTTCTCCGAACATCCAGACGTCAAATTTTTGTGATAGTGACACTTACCCGTAGAACGTCATATATTTTGTGAAAGTCATATTCTTAAAAAACTTCCACCCCGATATTTAAATATCACCTCGATATTTAAATATCTACCTCTCACAAAATATCACCTCGAACCAATGTCCTACTGATGTCATCCAAACTTGATAAATGAAGAAATAAACATACTAATGACGTCACCATTCTTTTCACCTCGTGGAGGTATATTTCCAAACATGACCTTCCCTACATAACATGACGGTGACGTCATAGTGCGACAACGATGAACCAAGTCATTACCTTGTTGATGTCACCCTGATATTTTGAGAGAAGTCACTTTAGTCCAGGGGGTGATATTATAAACATCACCAGACATTCCGAACATCCCCTGATATTTTGAATATCATCCGATATTCTCAACCCAACCTGATGTTTCAACATCGGTCTTTCCACCTAAAACAGATGATCATAGTATACCAAGGGGTCATATTCTCAATATCACCCGATATTCAAAATATCAGTCGATCTTCAGAGTTCACCCCATGCCTCACCGCCATAACATTAAATCCACACAGATATGGTAGGTGGTTCCCGCCGATTACGAACCTGATACATACAGTTGGCAGGATCCAAAAGTTTCATACAGGAAAGTCATTAATTTCCCCTAATTTGCCTAAGAGAAGAGGTTAAAAGTGATTTACAGATTCATTTCACACTTACTTTATGATAAAACAAGTTTTTACAGAGTTCTGAGGTTACAAGTCATCATAACGCTACCTGTGGATGCTTAGAGCTTGCACCAGAATGGGATACGCGAACATTGCGAGTATTTGGTTTCCTTTCACATAGTTATTAGCATAACTAAAAGGGATAAACACATCAGGTAAGTAATTGAAACCCTCTGGTTGTCATATTTTGCATATCCAGGTATCATGGGGTCTTCTGGATTGAAATTTCAAATTATGCATGTCAGGAGAAATGAAATATTGAAAGATAATAGTATGCATGATGAATAATGAATATGTAATGTATATGCATGCTTGTATATGTATCAATTGTAAGACCAAGTTGTGTTAATTACAAGCATCCATGGCGGATAAATGGCTAGCTAAGTCAGAGGCAGAATTCCTGAAGCCCATGTTTGCTCAACCTGAGGGTGTTCGGTTCAAATATGGTGCCATCACCGATACACACCAAGGGAATATAGATCTGGCTGCTTGGTCAGTCAAAATGAGTGATGACAAGAATAACAGCACCTTGCTAGATGCAGTCTTTGTATTAGGAATGTTGAGTGTAGTTGGTTTCCCATATTCTATGGAAACACCTGAGCTGGTTATTGAATGTGCGAGAAACTATAACCCATAGACAAGGAAGGTAGAGAAGCATGGCAGAGTATATGCCGATCTATCAATCAAGGGAATTGCTGCTACATTTGGTTTGCCATTGGGCAAGAAGGCTGCCAACATAGATCTAAAGAAATCGGAAGTAGAGTACAGGAATAACAAGAAGTCTGCTAGGAAGAAGATGTATCAATGGAGGGTGAAGAATAGTCCCTATCCTGCAGCTGCTAAACTTCCAGTTCATTTATATAAGTATGACTTTGATGACGAGTACCAATACATGATAGCCCTACTCAGTAAAGTGACAGGCCAGCCTGATGCTGGAAGTTTTAGGGACTGGATGTATGCAATCATCCTAATGTGCCTTTACACGGATAACAAGCCAATTTGGGCTAAAATGATAAGTGATGCTCTAGATGAGCAGCTGATGAATTTGGGAGGTCCAGATTGTTCCTTCTACATGAGATCATACATAGTTTATTCATGTGCCTAAAATGGTACATTTGATGCATTGATTACAGATGGAAAAATTGGAGGCACAACCAATGATGCACAAATATGGGATCACCATCCCCAACTGCAAAGAGTGAATTACCTCCAGGATTACAAGCTGGAAAATGATGCATTCTCTATGCACCTGGTGAGAACAATGGAAGAAGATAGAACCAAGAGACTGAGCATGGAGGCTCAAGAAGTTATCTACAGGCATGGAAGCTGGTTTATCCAATTTACCACTTTCTCCTATATCAGGATTGAAGGTTTTGAGGGGGAGCCTCTCATGCTCCCAAGGTACCCTATAGATGCAGTTGTCCTAATGGAATTTCCAAGACAAATCTCTGCAATATTGAACGCCTATAGGGCAAACAACAAGCTTCCACCAGTTTTGTTTCCAGTTGCAATGGGCTGGTATATGTCCCTAGATTCTGAGAGTATAAAAAAAGGCCATAGCTAGTCTAAATATGATGAATTTCTAGCCATTTCCATTAAAGAGATCATATGATCCATATGGGAGGATGCAGAAGATCGTGGGGAAGCCTGTCCATAGAAGACATCTTGAAGACTTCTGGGCAGATTGTGAAGATGAAGCTGAAGCCCGAAGAAGAAGGTATCAAAGGTTAACACTTAACCAAATCAAGACTTTTGATTGCTTCTCCATCCCAACACAACTGAAGAATGATGATGGAATGATAATGGCTGATGAATATGAAGAGAAAAACATATATAATGATACCATCTTTGCGCCAGATCTAACTATACAGGAGGATATCTCCTTAGATCCATTCACAGGTAGGATATTACAACTAACCCAAGCTTGGCTGGATGAGCAGAGAAATGTACTAAAGAAAAAAGGTGTTGTCATCACTGTTGATAATAAGAAGAAGAGATAGGAAGTTCCTGAAGGTGAATATGATGATTTCCTGGTTGAGAAGAGGAAATCCAAAGGAGAGAAGGCTCCACCTCCTGAAAAAAGCAAGAGGTCTTCAAGAGGTAAGAAGACTGATCCTGAACCCAAAGGGGTTATAGTTGAGAGAGCCATAATAACAGCTGGAGATGCATCAACATCAGAACTAGTGTCAGCCTCCTCAGCACCACCTCCTAAAGATAAACAAAAGGCTAAAAAGATTCAGAGGCTGGCTGCTGCAACAATGGAAACATATGAGGAAGGTCAAGCCTCACATAAAGAAGTAGAAGAGGAGGAAGAAAATGTTGAAGCCCTCACCAGAAAAAGAAAAGCACCTCAGGTGATAGAAACTACACCTAAGAAACCAAGGACTTCTATGAGAGGTGAAATAAGACAAATCCCTATAATGCTAAAAGGGGCAGGTGGGGAAGTATTCAACAAGGAATTGTAGCATAACATTCCACTTCCTACCATTGTAAAGTTCAAAATTGAACAAGCAGAGGAACAAATGAAAGAAGCCTCTAAGGCAGTGCAAAGTGGTCAAGTTTCATTAGATGAGATAGTTGACTTATCTGATGATGAGGTAGTGAAGGATGTAGCTTCACAAATAATGGAAACCCTTGCTGCCAGTGCCCGGATAGCTCCACATGAGACCCCATCAGTTCAGGCAGTATTAGAAGAGATGAAGCAAATAGAGCAAGAAAGAGAAGAGAGCTCAGAACATATTAGGCAGCAAATAGGGCTGGATACCTTAGTTGATCAGGCAATAAATCCTACAGTTATAGATTTGACATATGTAGAGGATGTAGATCCTAAAGATATGGTAGGTGCACCTAAGGAAACATAGGATATTAAAGAAATCAAATAGAAAGAAATGGAGAGGAAAGCTCCAAGTATGGGTCAGAAACAGCATGATACATCAGCTGAGCCCAAAATAGTAGATGTCCCACCAAAAGACAAGGAGGATAAAGAAATATTAGGTCCTAATGACCATAAGGCTCAAGAGGTAATTAATACAGGTGCAGAGCAGGTTATAGTTGCAGATCACATAGAGGAGCCTAAGGTAAATACAGTAATATCTACAGGAACTAGTATGCCTCATAATGAGGAAATCACTAAGGTAGATAAGATACCCATGGAGGAAGTACAGGATCAAGATCATGATAAACATGCAGATGATCAGTAGGATCACCCTCCAAAAAAAGAAATTCCTCAACAGGAGGATATACCCAAAGATCACCCTCATGAGGAACATCATGAGGAAGAAATAATGAGATCACCCTCCCCATCGAATATGATGGTGGATACTGGAGATCAGGGTGATCATCATGATGATGATGGAGACCAACAGCTAAAGGATCAAGTTCCTTTGTGGCTCGAGAAAGAAATTGGTGCAGAATCAGGTATAGAGGCACAAGAATTTGATGTGTCCACATTGTTTTCAGAAACATTAATAAAGCCTAAGAAGAAGGCAAGGTTAACTTCTACAATAAGAAGGGATCCTGTGACAGGCAGGAGGACTGCACAGTTAGCACTCCCTACTGTGGATAAAGAAAAGGTTAAAATCACTCTGGATAGATTCCAGATTAGCACAGTTGATCTTGGATTTGCTAATGAGGATCAAGAGGGCCAAGAAGGTAAAGATATAATTGATTCATTATCCCAAAGGGTGAAAAGAGAGAAAGAGAAGAATAAGCAGCATAAAGAGCACATTGCTCTGCTGCATGCATATATAAGAGGGTTAATTAACCCTGACGATACATCTAGTGATCATGCAGTCCCATTGACTTCAATTTCTCAGGAGGAGGTCAACAAGTTGAACCTCATGAGACATGAATCAGTAATAATGTTGAAATGGATGTCATCCGCGCTCGATGGAGTTGAAGAAGTGGCAAAGGCCTCTTTAAAGAGGTTGAATTCTTTAGGCATCTCGAGGAAAAAGGTAGATAAACTGCAAATGGAGATTGACAGGAGGTCATTTCAGTTAGAAAAGGTCATGAGCATTTTTGATGAAATAAAGAGGATTGATTCACAGATTCTAATAAAGAATCAAGTACTGAATAATAACACAACCCTATTGATTGATATCTGGAATAAAGACATCAGGTTCAAATGTGATGTGCTTAAAAGATGCAATAGTAAACTAAGGAATATCAGCATGAAGTTACATGATATGATGTCCCATGAGGCTGATGTTTTTGAAACATTAGAAGGAAAGGGCGAGGGAAAGATAGAAAATCAGGATTAAGAGTTTGTCATCAAAGCTCTACATAGTAATTTCTAGCTAGTTGCTGAAGATCCTATCAACCACTTGACAGAAGAGGTGTTGAATAAAATAATGAGAATAAAGGTTAAGGTGGAAGATTATAATGAAACATCCACCAGCAGGAGGAATAAATTGGAATCTCTCCGGAGCAAATATCAGGTGCATAAACAAACCATCACCAAAGCAAGAACTCAGTATGGCGGAGTGGTGGAGAAGATAGTGTAGGCATATGAGAATATCAGGACAGCTATGTAGGTCCATATTCAAGAAGACAATCATCATGATGATGAAGATAGTGAAAGCGTTGAAAGTGATGATCATGACAATAAGGATGATGATGAGGATGCATCATAAAGGGGATATATGCATCAGGTACTTATGAAAGTATAAGTTGCCTAGATGGTTGCCAGCTGGCAAGCTATGCTATGTGGAAAAGATTGACTTGGTCAATGAAACGTAAACAATGGATTTTTTTAGATAAATCTTGATCGTGGATCAATTGTAACAGCTCCCTCATCTTGTTCTATAAAAGGTCCAGGGATGCCTTATTCTAAAACATTCGAAACTTAATTGAAATTTGTTTGCTGAAATATTCAGGGTTCATTTGAAAGTTATTGTATACATATATGTTCTTGCACACTTAATGAATGAGAAGACTGTTTTGATTATAATCCATCATAAATCTTGAGTAATCAGTGTGTGAATTCTTGATATATGCTTTAGTTTGTTGCGTCCCTTGGAGTGCATATCAGCTTGCATATGGCGTCTTCATACCTTTCCTTTGAAGTTAGCATCGATTGTATCTAGCTGTGGAATGTCCTGGTGAATATATAGTTTGATTTCTTCTCTTCATGACTATATCTGATTGTATATGTGGCTCAATGGCTGAAGGTTCAACTTTAATTTGAAGTATTTCTTTCAATTTCTATCAATTTCAAATCATTTCATCATCACAATTGAAAATAATTTACAATCTTAAGCAAATAATACAAATATGCAGACATCCCATAGATAATTGAACATATTCAACATATTTGAGGTTAAAGCATGTCAAAATGACAAATATCATGCAAAGATTTAAAGATAGACACAATATTTGAAGTATATCCTGTGTAGAATAACTCTTTGTGCAGCGTCATTACAAGAAGCATTATCTTACTGATGAGATCTATGTAAGGCCCCAAAATGGAAACAACAACACACATCAACCTCTGAGTAACATCAGAAGATTAAGACCTAATCAACAGAGACTTGAGATCATGAGTTCTCTAAATTCATCATATCTTTCAAGATGAGTAAAGGTTAATGTATACTTTTATTCTATGTTTGTTTATGACTAACATCATGATCAACATATATTGGTGCTAGAAGGAGGGCCTGATAGGAAGAGGATCATCATCAGTTATTCAGGTGATGATAAAGATTGTAAGGTAACACTCAGACATTGCTAAATTTCCAGAGCTAGACAAAAATATTCGTTGTTCTGAGTTGATATACACTAATCCTATGTAAAGGTTTTGAAATCAGTCATAAATATTGCAATCTTTACAGTAGATTAACATGTATTTGCAAAGATCAGCCTTATTTTAGGTAAATTTATCCAAGCTTTGAGGTATCCTGCTTTAGAATCCCAATATCAACCTGTAAAGTGTTGCCAAACCAAAGTCACCTCATATTTGCAGTATAGCTACAAATATTCCGTAAATAGTAGGTCAGTTTCCAATCTTGACCATAAATATAGTCACTACTAGTATATTCCAACTGATATTTACAAAGTTCTAGCTAATTTGCCTCAAAATTGAGAAATCCTAGCTCACAGGATAAATACCAGGTCACGATCCACCGGACCTTTCGATGAATTATCTGTTAGAGGGTTCAGACCTAGAACTGTGGACATCCATCACACTCCAGGATCTAGTGCATCAGGAGCATCACTAGAGCCTCCTCTTGTAACTCCTATTGGTTTGCAAGTACCTTTAGGGTTATCTGTGACACCTCCTATCCAACCTCAACCAACTGTACCACAGGCTCAACCTCCTCTGGTTGCAATGCCATTCTTTGCAGCAGAGTCACCTTTAACCTTCACTGCATATCATGAGTTACCAAAGAATCTAGACAAACTCTGTCCAAAATACCATCCTTATCAAGATGCGGACGATCATATCAGAATCTTCAAAGAAGCCTCTTGTAGGGCCAGAATAGAGCATTAGGACATTATATGCAGACTATTTCCTTTTTCCTTAGGAGAAGAGGCTTATAATTGGTATATTAGTCTTGGTCAGGGTTTTGTTAGATCGTGGGCTATCCTAGAAAAGGCTTTCACTGATAGGTTCAAAGTACCAATTGATCCTTCCATGAACTATCATCTGTTTGCTACAATTAAATGGTTTGAGGGAGAACCTATTGCCAATTTTAATGCTAGGTCCAGAAAATACTATCCAAGTTAGTCACTCCTTATGTTGTAGCAGATGCTACTGCTAGAGGTATCTATTACTCAGCCCTGGATCCTCTAACTTCCATGTTCATCAGGAGAGCACATCCTGAAATCACAACTTTGACAGGAGCTTTCCAAGAAGCTATCAAAGTGAATCAGCAATTAGTCCCTGCTCCTACTCTGAATATTGCATTCCCTACACTACCATATCCTGCACAATATCCTCCCCAGCCACAGTACAATGGAGCTATGGTACCTCTGGCAGTCATGCCAACACCATTGCAGATATCTCCATTGAGTATCATGCCTCCTCCTCCTAATGGAAATGGTCAAATGCCATAGTATCCAAGCCAGACACAAGTGCCTCAAGGCGTGGATCAAAATAATAACACTGGATCCTCTTTCTTCAAACCTCAAACTAAAAATGTGGTAGCCAAGGTTCAGGAAGAAAAGGAAGAAATTAAAGAAATATCAGCTCAGCTAAGGAAACTTACAACTGAGATCACTCATTTGAGAAGTCACAACTTCTATTCTCAGCCTAACCAGAATAGAGGCTATAATATTGACAGACCTAGTTATCCTTATAGGGGGTACAAGAACAATAATTTCAACAATAATGGTGGTAACAACAATCCTCATAGACAGCCTAGAACATGGAATTCAAGGCTAAATAATGGTCCGTTACCATCACCCCTAGTTAATCAACCACTTGGTGAAACCAAACAGACTACTAGAGTAAATCTTGTTGAGGCAGCTCTCACCAATTGGTGTAGAATACACAATACAAATACTCATGCAGAACTAGACTGTCCACAATTTAGAATTGCTGCTAGCATTTTCCAGACATAAGTGTCTAATACTTCTGGAAATCCCCCTCAGGTGGAGGGAAATGAAATTGTCCCCTGTGGATATGACTCTGCATTTGTATTGGAAAGTTATACTGATCAGCATCATCAGCAGATTATGTCATCCCACCAGAATTACAACCTGGCATATGAAGAATCTACCATGGCTTTTGAGTCAAATTATGTTTTCCCCTTTGAGGATGATAACAAGCCATCCAATGAGCCTAAAGAGGTGCATGCTTACCAGCATCAATATCAGGGTAAACACAATTATAATCTGAGAAGTAATCCCAACAAACGTACTGGTCCATTAACTAGTTCCTTGCCTCCGAATAATTTTAACACACCTCTTGATCCCAAGGCAAGTAACAATCTGGGATTTCCAAAGGTAAATGCACAGTATCTATCACCACAAAATACAGTATGAAAAGTTGTTGGCCTACCTCATGAGTATGACAAACTAGTCACATATCTGGCAGATGAGATGAAGAAGGTAAAGATCAGCCTGTCTCTATCAGAGTTGTTGAAAACTCCTGCAATTAAGAAGGAGTTTATGCAATCACTAGATGATCCTGCTCCTAGAGAGGATAGTCATCCCCCAGGTCAACCTAGCAATAGGGATCATGCTCCTAAAGATAACACTGTCAAACATAAAGTGCCAGCTACTGTCCAATCTGCAGAAGCCTCCCACATGACCTTGTATAGGGACAAAAGCGAGAAACCACATTTCCTCCTTACTATAAGGATGTTTAGCAAGAACTTACTCAACTATTTGTTAGATTCAGGTGCATCTACAAATGTCATGCCTCTGTCAATATGCAATGCTCTAGGGCTACATCCTGTTAAATCCCTAAAGAAGGTGACACAGCTAGATAAAATAGAAGTAAGTGTAGTAGGGGAGCTAACTCACATTCACATGCAACTAGCATCTGATCCCAGGATACAATATTACATCGATATCTAGGTGGTAGACATACCTGATACATACGAGATGTTGCTCAGTAGAGACTGGTCTAAAACACTTAACGAATATATGTCCACCGACTTCAGTCATATGTGGTTTCCTTCGAAAGGGATACCTAACTAGATGAGAATAGATGATGATCCTAGAATGAAGCACATGATCACTAAATACAACAAAACAAATGAGATCATGTACGTGAATATAGAACCTAGAGTTTATGCCATTAGACCGTAGACTATCAGGATAGAAGAGATCCTGATGTTCAATTTTCATCATGATGATGATCATTAGGAGGATATAACAGCTGTAGAACCTGATAGTAATTTTGAGAATGAGAATGAAATAGATCACTTCAGAAATTTTGAGATACATCTATCCAAATAGTTAGAATGCTATCGATTATTAAATATACCTGTTCATGACATTTTGAATAATGGCTGGTGCAGGTTACACAACAAGTCACATTCAGAGAAAACTTGTGAAACATGCTTAGATATGATGGAGCTGGAGCAGACATGCAATGAGGCATCATCATCATCCGAGGTAAGTATTGCATCTGGTGATGATGATGATACTGATTCTTGTTTTTCTTTTGCAGGAACCACAGAAAAGGTGACAGATCATGACAGAGATCAAATTTTGTGAATAGAAGAGATTCTAGTGTATGACCAGATAGATGTGAAGAAGAAAGAAACAATCATCCCAAGGAGTGATTGTTTCATAGAGTCTGATTATGATCTGTCTGATGAAGACAGAGGTAGTAACTTGAGCAAATTTGAGGAGTTTTTATCAAGAGAAATTAAAAGGATGAAAGAAAAGCAGAAAAAGCCACAGGATGGACTGATGAGGGATGGTGTAGGTTGCATGAGGTACCTCACTCAGAGACTGCTTCTTCGCTATGCTTACATGTTTTAAAGAGACATACAATACCAGATCCGGAGGATCATCCTCCTGATGACGAAAAGAAAGAAGAAGAATTAGCTTCACAGAAGAAAGAAAAGATGAGGTCTAAGAATGCTGAAATTCCTGACTTAAAATGGATATCAGGTGGTGCAGTGGCCAGAGCTGCAAAGAAAAAGGAAGGTTTAGCTAAGCCTCCTGCTGAAGATAAATCCTGGATCCTTAGATTTGATGGATCCAAGTCCAAACAAGGACCTGGAGTAGGGATTGATCTCATTGATCCATCAAGAAAGTACTACTTAGCTGCTTACAGATTACAGTTCCCCTGCACTAATAATGTGACAGAGTATGAAGCTCTGATTCATGGGATATTGTTTGCTCTCAAGAAGAATGTGAAAATTCTGCATGTCTTTGGAGACTCAGAATTAGTTGTCAGACAAGTAAGAGGAATTTACTCTTGCAACTATAAGAAATTGTCAGATTATAGACACAGAGTGTGGGATTTGATTGAAGACTTTGATGCATTCAATAGCACTCACATACCTAGAGAACAGAACCATAGGGCAGATGCCTTAGCACAGGCTACTAGTACATTAGAGCCCTTGTCTATATCAGGCCTAAAGAGATTTTTAGTATAACTGGTATCAGTGCCTTCAGTACCTGATAATGTTACTAATCTCCAGGTTTTTGATGATGATCAGCATATCCTAGATTTCATTTCTAATAGGGACATATTTGATGCTCAGATCATAGATGAGAACAATATAGAAGAGCATGTCTGGGAAGAAGAAGAAATATTAGAGTTGCCTAGCAACAAGATTCCCAAAGGAATGATAGAGCTAGAGAGAGCATTTGACGTGGATAACATGTTAAAACAGAAAGACCTTCCAAAAGAAGATGGAGGACAATATTCACAAGTGAGTATTGGACAAAATAATGACAAGAGAAATGTCTTGATTGGTAAGGTTTGCACACCAGAAGAGTTAGAAGGAATAACTCAGGCTCTTAAAGACTACATCCATGTCATTGCATGGACCTATGATGAGCTGAGAACATATGACACATTAATCATAACTCACACTATACCTCTCAAACCAGATGCTAAACCTTTCAGACAAAAGTAAAGGCCAGTTAGTGCTTTGCTTGAACCCATAATTTTTTAAGAAGTCAAGAAGCTATTAAATGTTAGGATCATACTTCCTGTGAGGCACTCCACGTGGGTGGCTAATCTAGTGCCAGTAAGAAAGAAGAATGGAGACATCAGACTATGTGTGGACTTCAGAAATCTGAATAGAGCATCAGAGAAGGATAATTATCCTTTACCCTCATTAGATGAAGTCTTGTAGATTGTTAATGGTGCAAAAATAATGTCCCTTCTGGACGGCTTCTCGGGATACAATCAGGTCATGGTTGACAAGATTGACAGACTAAAAACTGCCTTCACCACAAAGTGGGGGATATTTGCTTATAGACATATGCCATTTGGACTGATAAACGCTGGAGCAACATTCCAGTGTGCAATGGATGTAGCCTTCAGAGGCTTAATAGGAAAATGTATAGTCATATACATGGATGACTTAATAGTATTCTCTAAAGATAGAGGAAATCATGTAGCAGATCTCATAAATGTACTGAAAAAATGTGAAGAATATGGGATATCTCTGAACCCCAAGAAATGCATATTTGGGGTGACAATAGGAAAGTTGCTGGGCCACCTAATAACTGAAAATGGTATTCTCATTGATCCCGACAGGGTGGAGTCTATTATGAAATTACAAATTCCAGGAAGCAAGAAAGAGCTCAAATCTTACTTTGGTAAGATAAATTTTGTCAGGAAGTTCATCACTGGCTTTGCAGAAATAGTCAGGCCTTTAAATGCTATGCTAAAGAAGGATGCAAAGATTGAGTGGACACCAGAGGCAAGAGCTGCTTTTGAAGACATAAAGAAATCTATATCTGAAACTCCTGTCCTCATCAGTCCAGACTACACCAGAGACTTCTATATCTATTCCTTTGCCTCAGAACATACCTCTGCAGCAGTGCTCACTCAAAGGAATAAAGAAAAGGAAGAGAAACCTATAACATTCATGACTTGTCCTTTCAAAGATGTTGAACTAAGATATGTAGATGTTGAAAAGTAGGCACTTGCATTGGTCAGAGTAGTGAAGAAATTTAGGTATTATATCTTGAGAAGCAAGGTGATTGCTGTGGTACTAGATGCAGCAGTGAAGATGTTGTTAATGTAAAGTGAGCCTGGTGAAAAAAGGGCTACGAGGATCACAGTATTACAGGAATATGACATGGAAATCACACCCATGAATTTGGTAAGAGGACAGGCTTTAAGCCAAATGATATCAGAGACTGATCCAAACATCACAAGTCAGCAGTATGTTATCAATGAAAAGGATAGTAGAGAATTGTACTCAGATATCAGGGACATTCTAATCACTGGAAGGTGTCCTCCTAGACTGCAGGCTTCACAGAGAAGAGCCTTGAAGATAAAATCCCAGAAGTACATGATGAAAGCAGGAGTACTTTTCAGGAAAAAATATGGACTATACTTGAGATGTTTAGAAAAGCCAGAAGCAAGCAAAGTATTATCAGAGATACATGCAAATTTAGTTACAGCACATGGGTCCTCCTTGGCTACTACACATGCTATCCTCAGAGTAGGATATTATTGGCCTACAATTTTTAAAGACACAGCTGAGCACGTTAAATGTTGTCATGTATGTCAAGTTGCTGCCAACAGAGAGAGATATGCTGCACAACCTTTGCAACCAGTGATGGAGGCACACACATTTGCATAATGGGGCATGGATTTTATAGGACCTATTAATCCTCCATCATCTTCAGGCCATAGGTATGTGTTAACAATTACTGATTATTGTACCAGGTGGACTAAAGCCACTAGCAGCAGGACATGTAGCATAGAAGATGTCATCAAATTTCTAGAAAGTAATATAATCACCAGGTATGGGGTCCCTTATGCTCTGGTAAGTGATAACGGCTCTGCTTTTACTTTAACCAGATTGTCAGGTTGGGCCTTTGAGTATGGGATCATATTAAAGTTCTCATCTAATTATTATCCCCAAGGGAATGGATTGGCAGAATCCACCAATAAAAATTTGTTGAATATCATAAAGAAGTTAGTAGACAAGAACCCTAGAGAATGGAATACACTTTTAAAGTATGCCTTATGGGTGGATAGAACCAGAAACAAGGCTGCATTAGGAAACTCACCTTATCATTTAGTCTATGGGGTAGATCCAATCGTCCCTATTAACCTAAAAATTCCTACCTTGTAGTTTGCCCAAGAGTACCTAGGCATAGACAATAACCAAGAAGTCAGGTTGCTTCAGCTAATGCACCTAGAAGAGAAAAGAAGTCAGGCAATTGACCAATTTGCCAAACATCAGGCTGTTGTCAAACGCTGGTTTGATAGAAGAGCCAAAGTTAAAGCATTCAGGATATCTGATTTAGTCCTGATGTGGGATAAAGCCCATGAGAGGAAAGGAGACCATGGTAAGTTTGATAAATTATGGATAGGTCCCTTCCAAATTTCTAAGATCTTAGGGGATAGTACTTTCAGGCTTAAGAACTTGATAGGTGAGGATGTTCCATTGCCAGTCAATGGACAGTTCCTCAAACACTATTTCAAAGCCTAAGTAACTTCATGTCAGTCATGTGTATCATAATGTATATTTGTATAGTTGTTTGTATAGTGTTTTGTTTTGTTTTTGCTTTGTTTGCTTGTTGAGTTTTGGTTTTGGTTAGTCAGGATGATGCAGCTCATCACCCCAGAAAATAACAAAAGTGTTAAGATTCAAGTGATGAGAGCATATTTATATATAGGTTGTGACTCATTTTGAGAAAGTCATCATGATCAAGTCTGTGATATCTTTTCATCAAGGTACCTCTTTTTAACCAAAGTGATTTCCTCACAATGACTCACCTAACAGCCTTGGGTTTGTTGAACACAGAAGTATAGGTGTTAATTGAAAAATCTAAAGGGACTCCCTTGCTACCAATGCAATCTCCAACCTAAAGCAACAAGTGACTATACCTTGCACACTGAGCTTACATGATGATATCCAATATATGAAGTATAAATATTGAAAATCCAAAATATATAATAATAAAATTAGGCCATCTAAGTAACCTTACCGAGGCTATAGACGCCTGCTCACAGTGGGGCTCTACTTAGGGTGATTGTATAGATAACCTTGCCGGGGCTATGAACGCCTGCTGATAGCAAGGCTCTATCCAGGTTGGCTATGAGGGATGATCTCCAACTATGTAGTTTAACACCAGTTACTCATGTTTTCAACTTGCTTTCAAGATAAGGATAATTAATCATTTGCACACTACTGATCCTTTGTTAGCATTGTTACCATGAGGAGATTTTGTATTCAGAAAGATTATGATGCTTATGCTTAGAAAGAGTTAGAATGCTATGTTATAATGTGTTCACATCACTTGAATCATTAGAATTTTGATGTTTTCTTTGGTGGCAAGTTGTTGTGTGGTTACACAACATGCCCCATTTTGACTTGACAAAACTGGGACCCAGTTTTTTTTGTTTGGCTTTGCTTGTGTTTTCTTCTTGCTACCGGTCTAGTAAAAGTAAGTCCATGAAGATGATCCTGCATAAAGGGGGCTGGGTAAGTCATCATGATAAGGTCAGTTTTTCAACGTTAACATTTCATGTCAATAACCTCATGGGGGGATATAATACAAAATTTCATGCAGGTTTGCCTTTTGGATCACCTTGATATTCCTTAGGGAACAAAAGTTATGATGAGTCAAAGATCTGGTCAAACCTGATATTCTCAGGGGAGAATCATATTTCTCAACATCAGTCATCTTATGAAATATCACCCCGATCTAATATTATCACCCGATAAAATCATTTGCTCCGAACATCTGGACGTCAAATTTTTGTGATAGTGACACTTACCTGTAGAACAACGTCATATATTTTGTGAAAGTCATATTCTTAAAAAACTTCCCCCCCGATATTTAAATATTACCTCGATATTTAAATATCTACCTGTCGTAAAATATCACCCCGAACCAATGTCCTGCTGACGTCATCCAAACTCAATAAACGAAGAAATAAACATACTGATGATGTCACCATTCTTTTCACCTCGCAGAGGTATATTTCCAAACATGACCTTCCCTACATAACATGACGGTGACGTCATAGTGTGACAACGATGAACCAAGTCATTACCTTGTTGACGTCACCCTGATATTTTGAGAGAAGCAAATTTAGTCTAGGGGGTGATATTATAAACATCACCAGACATTCCGAACATCCCCTGATACTTTGAATATCATCCGATATTTTCAACCCGACCTGATGTTTCGACATCAGTCTTTCCACCTAAAACGAATGATCATATTATACCAAGGGGGTCAGATTCTCAATATCACCCGATATTTAGAATATCACCCGATCTTCAGAGATCACCCACAGCTCACAGCCATAACATTAAATGCACGAAGATATGATAGGTGGTTCCCAACAATTACGAACCTGATACATACACTTGGCAGGATCCAGAAGTTTCATACAAGAAAATCATTAATTTGCCCTAATTTGACTAAGAGAAGAGGTTAAAAGTGATTTACAAATTCATTTCACACTTACCCTATGATAAAACAAGTTTTTACAGAGTTCCAAGCTTACAATTCATCATAAGGCTACCTGCGGATGCTTAGAGCTTGCACCAGAACGGGATACGCGAACATTGCGGGTATTTGGTTTCCTTTCACGTAGTTATCAACGTAACTAAATGGGATAAACACATTTGGTAAGTAATTGAAACCCTCTGGTTGTCATATTCTACATATCCAGGTATCATGGGGTCTTCTGGTTTGAAATTTCAAATTATGCATGTCAAGAGAAATGAAATATTGAAAGATAATAGTATGCATGATGAATAATGAATATGTAATGTATTTGCATGCTTGTATATGTATAAATTGTAAGAACAGGTTGTGTTAATTACAGACATTCATGGCAGATAAATGGCTAGTTAAGTCAGAGGTAGAATTCCTGAAGCCCATGTTTGCTCAACCTAAGGGTGTCCAGTTCAAATATGGTGCCATCACAAATACACACCAAGGGAATATAGATCTGGCTGCTTGGTCAGTCAAAATGAGTGATGAGAAGAATAACAGCACCTTGTTGGATGCATTCTTCGTATCAGGAATGTGGAGTGCAGCTGGTTTCCCATATTCTATGGAAACTCCTGAGCTGGTTATTGAATGTGCGAGAAACTATAACCCACAGACAAGCAAGGTAGAGAAGCATGGCAGAGTATATGCTGATTTGTCAATCAAGGGAATTGCTCCTACATTTTGTTTGCCATTGGGTAAGAAGGTTGCCAACATAGATCTGAAGAAATTAGAAGTAGAGTATGAGAATAACAAGAAGTCTGCCAGGAAGAAGATGTATCAATGGAGGGCGAAGAATAGTCCCTATCCTGCAGTAGCTAAACTTCTGGTTCATTTATATAAGTATGACTTTGATGACGAGTACCAATACATGATAGCCTTACTCAGCAGAGTGACAGGTCAGCCTGATGCTGGAAGTTTTAGGGACTGGATGTATGCAGTCATCCTAATGTGCCTTTACATGGATAACAAGCCAATGTGGGCTAAAATGATAAGTGATGCTCTAGATGAGCAGCTGATGAATCTGGGAGGTCCAGATTTTTCCTTCTACATGACATCTACATAGTTTATTCATGTGCCTACAAGGGTACATTTGATGCATTGATTACAGATGGAAAAATTAGAGGCACAACTAATGATGCACACATATGGGATCATCATCCCCAACTGCAAAGAGTGAATTACCTCCAGGATTAAAAGTTGGTAAATGATGGATTCTCTATGCACCTGGTGAGAACAATGGAAGAAGATAGAACCAAGAGACTGAGCATGGAGGCTCAAGAAGTTATCTACAGGCATGGAGCCTGGTTTATCCAATTTGCCACTTTCTCCTATATCAGGATTGAAGGTTTTGAGGGGGAGCCTCTCATGCTCCCAAGGTACCCTACAGATGCAGTTGTCCTAATGGAATTTCTAAGACAAATCTCTACAATATTGAATGCCTATAGGGAAAACAACAAGCTTCCACCAGTTTTGTTTCCAGTTGCAATGGGCTGGTATATGTGCCTAGATTCTGAGAGTATAAAAAAGGCCATAGCTGGTCTAAATATGATGAATTTCTAGCAATTTCCATTAAAGAGATCATATGATCCATATGGGAGGATGCAAAAGATCGTGGGGAAGCCTATCCATAGAAGACATCTTGAAGACTTCTGGGCAGATTGTGAAGATGAAGCTGAAGCCCGAAGAAGAAGGTATCAAAGGTTAACACTTAACCAAATCAAGACCTTTGATTGAATCTCCATCCCAGCACAACTGAAGAATGATGATGGAATGATCATGGCTAATGAATATGAAGAGAAAAAGATATATAATGATACCATATCTTCGCCAGATCTCACCATACAGGAGGATATCTCCTTAGATCCATTCACAGGCAAGATATTACAACTAACCCAAGCTTGGGTGGATGAGCAGATAAATCTACTAAAGAAAAAAGGCATTGTCATCACAGTTGATAATAAGAAGAAGAGACAAGAAGTTCCTAAAGGTGAATATGATGATTTCTTGGTTGAGAAGAGGAAATCCAAAGGAGAGAAGGCAACACCTCCTGAAAAAAGCAAGAGGTCTTCAGGAGGTAAGAAGACTGATCCTGAACCCAAAGGGGTTATAGTTGAGAGAGCCATAATTACAGCTAGAGATGCATCAGCATCAGAACTAGCATCAGCCTCCTCAGCACCACCTCCTAAAGATAAACAAAAGGCTAAAAGATTCAAAGGTCGGCTGCTAAAACAATGGAAACATATGAGGAAGGTCAAGCCTCGCATAAAGAAGTAGAAGATGATATTCCTCTTGATGAAGAGCTGGAATAGGAGGAAGAAAATGTTGAAGCCCTCACCAGAAAAAGAAAAGCACCTCAGGTGACAGCAACTACACCTAAGAAACCAAGGACTTCTATGAGAGGTGAAATAAGACAAATCCCTATAATTCTAAAAGGGGCAGGTGGGGAAGTATTCAACAAGGAATTGCAGCATAACATTCGACTTCCCACCATTGTAAAGTTCAAAACTGAACAAGCAGAGGAACAAATGAAAGAAGCCTCTAAGGCAGTGCAAAGTGGTCAAGTTTCATTAGATGAGATAGTTGACTTATCTGATGATGAGGTAGTGAAGGATGTAGCTTCACAAAGACTGGAAACCCTTGCTGCCAGTGCCCGGATAGCTCCACATGAGACCCCATCAGTTCAGGTAGTATTAGAAGAGATGAAGCAAATAGAGCAAGAAAGAGAAGAGAGCCCGGAACATATTGCACAGCAAATAGGGCTGGATACCTTAGTTGATCAAGTAATAAATCTTACAGTTATAGATTTGACATATGTAGAGGATGTAGATCCTAAAGATATGGTAGGTGCACCTGAGGAAACATAGGATATTGAAGAAATCAAACAGAAAGAAATGTAGAGGAAAGCTCCAAGTATGGGTCAGCAACAGCATGATACATCAGCTGAGCCCAAAACAGTAGATGTCCCACCAAAAGACAAGGAGAATAAAGAAATATCAGGTCCAGATGACCATAAGGCTCAAGAGGTAATTAATACAGGTGCAGAGCAGGTTATAGTTGCAGATCAGGTAGAGGAGCCTAAGGTAAATACAGTAATATCTACAAGAACTAATATGCCTCATAATGAGGAAATCACTAAGGTAGATAAGATACCCATGGAGGAAGTATAGGATCAAGATCATGATAAACATGTAGATGATTAGCAGGATCACCCTCCAGAAAAAGAAATTCCTCAACAGGATGATATACCCAAAGATCACCCTCATGAGGAACATCATGAGGAAGAAATAAGCAGATCACCTCACCATCAAACATGATGGTGGATACCGGAGATTAGGGTGATCATCATGATGATGATGGAGACCAACAGCTAAAGGATCAAGTTCCTTCGTGGCTCGAGAAAGAAATTGGTGCAGAATCAGGTATAGAGGCACAAGAATTTGATGTGTCCACATTGTTTTCAGAAACATTAATAAAGCCTAAGAGGAAGGGAAGATTAACTTCTATAATAAGAAGGGATCATGTGACAGGCAGGAGGACTACACAGTTAGTAGTCCCTACTGTGGATAAAGAAAAGGGTAAAATCGCTCTGGATGAATTCCAGATTAGCACAGTTGATCTTGGATTTGCTAATGAGGATCAAGAGGGCCAAGAAGGTAAAGATATAATTGATTCATTAACCCAAAGGGTGAAAAGAGAGAAAGAGAAGAATAAGCAGCATAAAGAGCACATTGCGCAGCTGCATGCATATATAAGAGGGTTAATTAACCCTGACGATACATCTAGTGATCATGCAGTCCCATTGACTTCAATTTCTCAGGAGGAGGTCAACAAGTTGAACCTCATGAGACATGAATCGGTAATAATGTTGAAATGGATGTCATCCACAATTGATGGAGCTAAAGAAGTGGCAAAGGCCTCTTTAAAGAGGTGGAATTCTTTAGGCACCTCCAAGAAAAAGGTAGATAAACTGCAAATGGAGATTGGCAGGAGGTCATTTCAGTTAGAAAAGGTCATGAGCATTTTGGATGAAATAAAAAGGATTGATCCACAGATTCTAATAAAGAATCAAGTACTGAATAATAACACAGTCCTATTGATTGATATCTGGAATAAAGACATCAGGTTCGAATGTGATGCGCTTAAAAAGTGCAATAGTAAACTAAGGAATATCAACATGAAGGTACATGATATGATGTCCCATGAGGCTAATGTTTTGGAAACATTAGAAGGAAAGGCCGAGGGAAAGATAGAAAATTAGGATGAAGAGTTTGTCATCAAAGCTCTACATAGTAATTTCCAG
This sequence comes from Cunninghamia lanceolata, assembly GCA_027924645.1. Taxonomy (NCBI): domain Eukaryota; kingdom Viridiplantae; phylum Streptophyta; class Pinopsida; order Cupressales; family Cupressaceae; genus Cunninghamia; species Cunninghamia lanceolata. Next base: position 2,223,924 of record BSBN01001720.1, on the reverse strand, counting down.
CTAGTTGCTGAAGATCCTATCAACCACCTGACAGAAGTGGTGTTGGATAAAATAATGAGAATAAAGGTTAAGGTGGAAGATTATAATGAAACATCCACCAGCAGGAGGAGTAAATTGGAATCTCTCTAGAGCAAATATCAGGTGCATAAACATGCCATCACCAAAGCAAGAACTCAGGATGGCAGAGATGTGGAGAAGATAGTGTAGGCATATGAGAATATCAGGACAGCTATGCAGGTCCATATTCAAGAAGACAATCATCATGATAATGAAGATAGCGAAAGCGTTGAAAGTGATGATCATGACAATAAGGATGATGATGAGGATGCATCATAAAGGGGATATATGCATCAGGTACTTATGAAAGTATAAGTTGCCTAGATGATTGCCAGCTGGCAAGATATGCCATGTGGAAGAGATTGACTTGGTCAATGAAATGTAAACCATGGATTTTTATAGATAAATCTTGATCATGGATCAATTGTAATGGCTCCCTCATCTTGTTCTATAAAAGGTGTAGGGGTGCCTTAGTCTAAAACATTCGAAATTTAATTAAAATCTGTTTGCTGAAATATTCAGGCCTTATTTCAAAGTTATTGTATACATATATGTTCTTGCATACTTAATGAATGAGAAGATTGTTTTGATTACAATCCATCATAAATCTTGAGTAATCAGTGTGTGAATTCTTGATATATGCTTTGGTTTGCTGCGTCCCTTGGAGTGCATATCAGCTTGCATGTGTTGTCTTCATACCTTTCTTTTGAAGTTAGCATCTACTGTATCTAGCTATGGAATGTCCTGGTGAATATATGGTTTGATTTCTTCTCTTCATGACTGTATCTGATTGTATATGTGGCTCAATGGCTGAAGGTTCAACTTTAATTTGAAGTATTTCTTTCAATTTCAAAGCATTTCATCATCACAATTGCAAATAATTTACAATCTTAAGCAAATAATACAAATATGCAGACATCCCATAGATAACTGAACATATTCAGCATATTTGAGGTTAAAGCATGTCAAAATGACAAATATCATGCAAAGATTTAAAGATAGACACAATATTTGAAGTATATCCTATGTAGAATAACTCTTTGTGCAGCATAATTACAGGAAGCATTATCTTACTGATGAGATCTACGTAAGGCCCCAAAATGGAAACAACAACACACATCACCCTCTGAGTAACATCAGAAGATTAAGACCTAATCAACGGAGACTTGAGATCTTGAATTCTCTAAATTCATCATATCTTTCAAGATGAGTAAAGGTTAATGTGTACTTTTATTCTATGTTTGTTTATGACTAACATCATGATCAACATAAATTGGCACTAGAAGGAGGGCCTGATAGGAAGAGGATCATCATCAGTTATTCAGGTGATGATAAAGATTGTAAGGTAACACTCAGACATCGCTAAATTTCCAGAGCTAGACATAAATATTTGTTGTTTTGAGTTGATATATGCTAATCCTATGTAAAGTTTTTGAAATTAGTCATAAATATTGCAATCTTTATAGTAGATCAGCATGTATTTGCAAAGATCGGCCTTATTTCAGGTAAATTTATCCAAGCTTTGAGGTATCCTACTTTAGAAACCCAATATCAACATGCAAAGTGTTGCCAAACCAAAGTCACCTCATATTTGCAGTATAGCTACAAATATTTCATAAATACTAGGTTAGTTTCTAATCCTAACCATAAATATAGCCACTGCTGGTATATTTGAACTGATATTTACAAAGTTCCAGCCAATTTTCCTCAAAATTGAGAAATCCTGGCTCACAGGATAAATACCAGGTCATGATCCACCGGAACTTTCAACAAATTACCTGTTAGAGGGTTCAGACCTAGAACTGTGGACATCCATCACACTCCAGGATCTAGTGCATCAGGAGCATCACTAGAGCCTCCTCTTGTAACTTCTATTGGTTTGCAAGTACCTTCAGGATTATCTATGACACCTCCTGTCCAACCTCAGCCAACTGTACCACAGGCTCAACCTCCTCCGGTTGCAATGTCATTCTTTGCAGCAGAGTCACCTTTAACCTTCACTGCATATCATGATTTGCCATAGAATCTAGACAAACTCTATCCAAAATACCATCCTTATCAAGATGCGGATGATCATATCAGAACATTCAAAGAAGCCTGTTGTAGGGCCAGAATAGAGCATCAGGACGTTGTACGCAGACTATTCCCTTTTCCCTTAGGAGAAGAGGCTTATAATTGGTATATTAGTCTTGGTCTAGGTTCTGTCAGATCATGGGCTGTCCTAGAAAAGGCTTTCACTAATAGGTTCAAAGTACCAATTGATCCTTTTATGAACTATCATCTGTTTACTACAATTAAATGATTTGAGGGAGAACCTATTGCCAATTTTAATGCTAGGTTCCAGAAAATACTATCCAAGTTAGCACTCCTTATGTTGTAGTAGATGTTACTGCTAGGAGTATCTATTACTCGGCCCTAGATCCTCTAACTTCCATGTTCATCAGGAGAGCACATCCTGAAATCACAACTTTGACAGGAGCTTTCCAAGAAGCTATCAAAGTGAATCAGCAATTAGTCCTTGCTCCTACTCCGAATATTGCATTCCCTACACTGCCTGGCATGTATCCAACATATCCTGCACAATATCCTCCCCAGCCACAGTACAATAGAGCTATGGTACCTCTGACAGTCATGCCAACACCATTGCAGATATCTCCATTGAGTATCATGCCTCCTCGTAATGGAAATGGTCAAATGCCACAGTATCCAACTTAGACACAAGTGCCTCAGGGTGTGGATCAAAATAATAACACTGGATCCTCTTTCTTCAAACCTCAAACTAAAAATGTGGTAGCCAAGGTTCAGGAAGAAAAGGAAGAAATTAAAGAAATATCATCTCACCTAAGGAAGCTTACAACTGAGATCACTCATTTTGAGAAGTCACAACTTCTATTCTCAGCCTAACCAGAATAGAGGCTATAACAATGACAGACCTAGTTATCTTGATAGGGGGTACAACAACAATAATTTCAACAATAATGGTGGTAACAACAATCCTCCTAGACAGCCTAGAACATGGAATTCCAGGCCAAATAATGGTTCCTTACCATCACCCCTAGATAATCAGCCACTTGGTGAAACCAAACAGACTACTAGAGTCAATCTTACTGAGGCAGCTCTCACCAATTGGTGTAGAATACACAATACAAATGCTCATGCAAAACTAGACTGTCCACAATTTAGAATTGCTGCTAGCATTTTCTAGATAGAAGTGTCTAATACTTCTAGAAATCCCCCTCAGGTGGAGGGAAATAAGATTGTCCCCTGTGGATATGACTCTGCATTTGTATTGGAAAGTTATACTGATCAGCATCATCAGCAGATTATGTCATCCCACCAGAATTACAACCTGGCATATGAAGAATCTACCATGGCTTTTGAGTCAAATTATGTTTTCCCCTTTGAGGATGAGAACGAGCCATCAAATGAGCCTGAAGAGGTGCATGCTTACCAGCAGCAATATTAGGGTAAGCACAATTATAATCTGAGAAGTAATTCCAACAGACCTACTAGTCCATTAACTAGTTCCTTGCCTCCAAATAATTTTAACACACCTCCTGATCCCAAGGCAAGTAACAATCTAGGATTTCCAAAGGTAAATGCATAGTATCTGTCACCACAAAATACAATATCAAAAGCTGTTGGCCTACCTCATAAGTCTGAAAAACTAGTCACATATCTGGCAGATGAGATGAAGAAGGTAAAGATCAGCCTATCTCTATCAGAGTTGTTGAAAACTCTTGCAATTAAGAAGGCATTTATGAAATCACTAGATGATCCTGCTCCTAGAGAGGATAGTCATCCCCAGGTCAGCCTAGCAATAGGGATCATGCTCCTTAAGATAACACTGTCAAACATAAAGTGCCAGCTACTGTCCAAGCTGCAGAAACCTCCCACATGACCTTGTACAGGGACAAAAGTGAGTCACCACCTTTCCTCCTTACTATAAGGATGTTTAGCAAGAAATTACAAAAGTGTTTGGTAGATTCAAGGGCATCTACAAATGTCATGCCCCTATCAATATGCAATGCTCTAGGGCTACATCCTGCTAAATCTCTAAAGAAGGTGACATAGCCAGATAAAACAAAAGTAAGTGTAGTAGGGGAGATAACTCACATTCACATGCAACTAGCATCTAATCCCAGGATCCAATATTACATCGATATCCAGGTGGTAGACATACCTGATACATACAGGATGTTGCTCAGTAGAGACTGGTCTAAAACACTCAACGGATATATGTCCACCGACTTATGTCATATGTGGTTACCTTGGAAAGGGATACCTAACCAAATAAGAATAGATGCTGAGCCTAGAATGAAGCACATGATCACTGAATACAACAAAACAAATAAGATCATGTACGTGAATATAGAACCCAGAGTTTATGCCATTAGACCGTAGACTATCAGGATAGAAGAGATCTTGATGTTTGATTTTCATCATCATGATGATGATCATCAGGAGGACATAATGACTATAGAACTTGATAGTAATTTCGAGAATGAGAATGAAATGGATCGCTTCAAAAAATTTGAGATGCATCTGTCCAAACATCAAGAACACTGTCGATTATTAAATATACCTATTCATGACATTTTGATTGATGGTTGGTGCAGGTTACATGACAAGGCACATTCAAAGAAAACTTGTGAAACATGCTTAGATATGATGGAGCTGGAGCAGACATGCAGTGAGGCATCATCATCATCCAAGGTAAGTTCTGCATCTGGTGATGATGATGATACTGATTCTTGTTTGTCTTCTATAGGAACCACAGAAAAGGTGACAGATCATGACAGAGATCAAATTTTGAGAACAAAAGAAATTCTAGTGTATGACTAGATAGATGTGAAGAAGAAAGAAACAATCATCCCAGGAAGTGATTGTTTGATAGAGTTTGATTATGAACTATCTGATGAAGACAGAGGCAGTAACCTGACCAAATTTGAGGAGTTTTTATTAGGAGAAATTAAAAGGATGAAAGAATAACAGAAAATGCCATAGGATGCACTGACTGAGGGATGGTGTAGGTTGCATGGGGCACCTCACTCAGAGACTACTTGTTCGTTGTGCTTACATGTTTTCAAGAGACATACAATACCTGATCCGGAGGATCATCCTCCTGATGACGAAAAGAAAGAAGAAGAATTAGCTTCACAGAAGAAAGAAAAGATGAGGTCTAAGAATGCTGAAATTCCTAAGTTAAAATGGATATTAGGTGGTGCAGCTACCAGAGCTGCAAAGAAAAAGGAAGGTTTAGCTAAGCCTCCTGCTGAAGATAAATCCTGGATCCTTAGATTTGATGGATCCAAGTCCAAACAAGGAGTTGGAGTAGGGATTGATCTCATTGATCCATTAGGAATGTCCTACTTAGCTGCTTACAGATTACAGTTCCCCTACACTAACAATGTGACAGAGTATGAAGCTCTGATTCATGGGATACTGTTTGCTCTCAAGAAGAAGGTGAAAATTCTGCATGTCTTTCGGGACTCAGAATTAGTTGTCAGACAAGTAAGAGGAATTTACTCTTGCAACTATAAGAAATTGTCAAATTATAGACACAGAGTGTGGGATTTGATTGAAGACTTTGATGCATTCAATATCACTCACGTACCTAGAGAACAGAACCATAGGGCAGATGCCTTAGCACAGGCTGCTAGTACATTAGAGCCCTTGTCTATATCGGGCCTAAAGAGATTTTTAGTAGAACTAGTATCAGTGCCTTCAGTACTTGATAATGTTACTAATCTCTAGGTTTTTGATGATGATTAGCATATCCTAGATTTGATTTCTAACAGGGACATATTTGATGCTCAGATCATAGATGAGAACAATATAGAAGAGCATGTCTGGGAAGAAGAAGAAATATTAGAGTTGCCCAGCAACAAGATTCCCAAAGGAATGATAGAGCTAGAGAGAGCATGTGACCTGGATAACATGTTAAAACAGAAAGACCTTCCAAAAGTACATGGAGGACAATATTCACAAGTGAGTATTGGACAAAATAATGACAAGAGAAATGTCTTGATTGGTAAGGTTTGCACACCAGAAGAGTTAGAAGGAATAACTCAGGCTCTTAAAGACTACATCCATGTCATTGCATGGACCTATGATGAGCTGAGAACATATGACACATCAATCATAACTCACACTATACCTCTCAAACCAGATGCTAAACCTTTCAGACAAAAGCAAAGGCCAGTTAATGCTTTGCTTGAACCCATAATTTTTTAAGAAGTCAAAAAGCTATTAAATGCCAAGATCATAGTTCCTGTGAGGCACTCCACATGGGTGGCTAATCTAGTGCCAGTAAGAAAGAAGAATGGAGACATGAGACTATGTGTGGACTTTAGAAATCTGAATAGAGCATCAGAGAAGGATAATTATCCTTTACCCTCATTAGATGAAGTCTTGCAGATTGTTAATGGTGCAAAAATGATGTCCTTTCTCGACGGCTTCTCGGGATACAATCAGGTCATGGTTGACAAGATTGACAGACTAAAAATTGCCTTCACCACAAAGTGGGGGATATTTGCTTATAGACGTATGCCATTTGGACTGATAAATGCTAGAGCAACATTCTAGTGTGCAATGGACATAGCCTTCAGAGGCTTAATAGGAAAATGTATAGTCATATACATGGATGACTTAACAATATTGTCTAAAGATAGAGGAAATCATGTAGCAGATCTCAGAAATGTACTGAAAAAATGTGAAGAATATGGGATATCTCTAAGCCCCAAGAAATGCATATTTGGGGTGACAACAAGAAAGTTGTTGGGCCACCTAATAACTAAAAATGGTATTCTCATTGATCCTAACAGGGTGGGGTCTATTATGAAATTACAGCTTCCAGGAAGCAACAAAGAGCTCAAATCTTACTTTGGTAAGATAAATTTTGTCAGGGAGTTCATCACTGGCTTTGTAGAAATGGTCAGGCCTTTAAATGCTATGCTGAAGAAGGATGCAAAGATTGAGTGGACACCAAAGGCAAGAGCTTTTTTTGAAGACATAAAGAAAGCTATATCTGAAGCTCCTGTCCTCATCAGTCCAGACTACACCAGAGACTTCTATATCGATTCCTTCACCTTAGAACATACCTCTGTAGTAGTGCTCGCTCAAAGGAATGAAGAAAAGGAAGAGAAACCTATAGCATTCATAAGTTGTCCTTTCAAAGATGCTGAACTAAGATATGTAGATGTTGAAAAGCAGGCACTTGCATTGGTTAGAGCAGTGAAGAAATTCAGGCATTATATCTTAAGAAGCAAGGTGATTGCTATGGTACCAGATGCAGCAGTGAAGATGCTGTTAATGCAAAGTGAGCCTGGTGAAAAAAGGGCTAAGTGGATCACAGTATTACAAGAATATGACATGGAAATCACACCCATGAATTTAGTAAGAGGACAAGCTTTAAGCCAAATGATATCAGAGACTAATCCAAACATCACAAGTCAACAGTATGTTATCAATGAAAAGGATAGTAGAGAATTGTACTCAGATATCAGGCACATCCTGAGCACTGGAAGGTGTCCTCCTAGACTACAGGCTTCACAGAGAAGAGCCTTGAAGATAAAATCTTAGAAGTACATGATGAAAGTAGGAGTATTTTTCAAGAAAAATTATGAAGGAGTATACTTGAGATGTTTAGAAAAGCCAGAAGCAAGCAAAGTATTATCAAAGATACATGCAAATTTAGTTACAGCACATGGCTCCTCCTTGGCCACTACACATGCTATCCTTAGAGCAGGATATTATTGGCCTACAATTTTTAAAGACACATTCGAGCACGTTAAATGCTGCCATGTATGTCAGGTTGCTGCCAACAAAGAGAGATATGTTGCACAACCTTTGCAACCAGTGATGGAGGCACGCCCATTTGCACAATGGGGCATGGATTTCATAGGACCTATTAATCCTCCATCATCTTCAGGCCATAGGTATGTGTTAACAATTACTGATTATTGTACCAAGTGGACTGAAGCCACTAGTAGTAGGACATGAGCGCAGAAGATGTCATCAAATTTCTGGAAAGTAATATAATCACCAGGTATGGGGTCCCTTATGCTCTGGTAAGTGATAATCACTCTACTTTTACTTCAACCAGATTGTCAGGTTGGGCCATTGATTATGGGATCATATTAAAGTTCTCATCTAATTATTATCCCCAAGGGAATGGATTGGCAGAAACCACTAATAAAAATTTGTTGAATATCATAAAGAAGTTAGTAGACAAGAACCCTAGGGAATGGAATACACTTTTAAAGTATGTCTTATGGGTGGATAGAACCAGAAACAAGGCTGCATTAGGAAACTCACCTTATCATTTAGTCTATGGGGTAGATCCAATCCTCCCTATTAACTTGAAAATTCCTACCTTGTAGTTTGCCCAAGAGTACCTAGGCATAGACAATAACCAAGAAGTCAGGTTGCTTCAGCTAATGCACCTAGAAGAGAAAAGAAGTCAGGCAATTGACCAATTTGCCAAACATCAGGCTGTTGTCAAACACTGGTTTGGCAGAAGAGCCAAAGTTAAAGCATTTAGGATATCTGATTTTGTCCTGATGTGGGATAAAGCCCATGAGAGGAAAGAAGACTATGATAAGTTTGATAAATTATGGATAGGTCCCTTCCAAATTTCTGATATCTTAGGGGACAGTACTTTCAGGCTTAAGAACTTGACAGGTGAGGATGTTCCATTGCCAGACAATGGACAGTTTGTCAAACACTATTTTCAAGCCTAGGTAACTTCATGTCAGTCATGTGTATCATAATGTATATTTGTATAGTTGTTTGTACAATGTTTTGTTTTGTTTTTGCTTTGTTTTCTTGTTGAGTTTTGGTTTTGGTTAGTCAAGATGATGCAGCTCATCACCCCAGAAAATAACAAAAGTGTTAAGATTCAAGTGATGAGAGCACATTTATATATAGGTTGTGACTCATTTTGAGAAAGTCATCATGATCAGGTCTGTGATATATTTTCATCAAGGTACCTCTTCTTAACCAAAGTGATTTCCTCACAATGACTCACCTAATAGCCTTGGGTTTGTTGAACACACAAGTATAGGTGTTAAGTGAAAAATCTAAAGGGACTCCCTTGCTACCAATACAATCTCCAACCTAAAGAAGCAAATGACTATACCTTGCACATTGAGCTTACATGATGATATCTAATATATGAAGTATAAATATTGAAAATCCAAAATATATAATAATAAAATTAGGCCATCTAAGTAACCTTACTGGGGCTATAGATGCCTGCTGGCAGTGGGGCTCTACTTAGGGTGATTGTATAGATAACCTTGCTGGGGCTATGAACGCCTACTAGCAGTAAGGCTCTATCAAGGTTGGCTATGAGGGATGATCTCCAACTATGTAGCTTAACACCAGTTACTCATGTTTTCAACTTGCTTTCAAGATGAGGATAATTAATCATTTGCACACTACTGATCCTTTGTTAGCATTGTTACCATGAGGACATTTTGTCATTTAGAAAGATTATGATGCTTATCCTTAGAAAGAGTTAGAATGCTATGTTATAATGTGTTCACATCACTTGAATCATTGGAGTTTTGATGTTTTCTTTGGTGGCAAGTTGCTATGTGGTTACACAACACGCCCCATTTTGACTTGACAAAATAGGGACCCAGTTTTTTTGTTTGGCTTTGCTTGTGTTTTCTGCTTGCTGCCGGTCTGGTAAAAGTAAGTCCATGCAGATGATCCTGCATAAAGGGGGCTGGGCAAGTCATCATGATGAGGTTAGTTTTTCAAAGTTAACATTTCATGTCAATAACCTTATGGGGGGATAGAATACAAAATTTCATGCAGGTTTGCCTTTGGATCACCTCGATATTCCTTAGGGAACAAAAGTTATGATGAGTCAAAGATCTGGTCAAACCTGATATTCCAAGGGGAGGATCATATTTCTCAACATGAGTCATCTTATGAAATATCACCCCAATCTAATATTATCACCCGATAAAATTATTTGCTCCGAACATCCCCTGATATTTTGAATATCATCCGATATTCTCAACCTGACCCGATGTTTCGACATCGGTCTTTCCACCTAAAATGGATGATCATATTATACCAAGGGGGTCATATTCTCAATATCACCTGATATTCAGAATATCACCTGATCTTCAAAGATCACCTAGCGCCTCACCACCATAGCATTAAATGCACGCAGATGTGGTAGGTGGTTCTCGCTGATTACAAACCTAATACATACATTTGGCAGGATCCAGAAGTTTCGTATAGGAAAATCTTTAATTTGCCCTAATTTGCCTAAGAGAAGAGGTTAAAAGTGATTTACAGATTCATTTCACACTTACCCTGCGATAAAACAAGTTTTTACAGAGTTTCGAGCTTACAAGTCATTGTAAGGCTACCTGTGGACGCTTAGAGCTTGCACCAGAACAGGATACGCGAACATTGTAGGTATTTAGTTTCATTTCACACAGTTATTAGCGTAACTAAAAGGGATAAACACATCTAGTAAGTAATTGAAACCCTTTGGTTGTCATATTCTACATATCCGGGTATCATGGGGTCTTCTGGTTTGAAATTTCAAATTATGCATGTCAGGAGAAATGAAATATTGAAAGATAATAGTATGCATGCTTGTATATGTATCAATTGTAAGACCAGGTTGTGTTAATTACAGACATCCATGGCGGATAAATGGCTAGCTAAGTCAGAGGCAGAATTCCTGAAGCCCATGTTTGCTCAACCTGAGGGTGTCCAGTTCAAATATGGTGCCATCATCGATACACACCAAGGGAGTACAGATCTAGCTGCTTGGTCAGTCAAAATGAGTGATGAGAAGAATAACAACACCTTGCTGGATGCAGTCTTCATATGAGGAATGTGGAGTGCAGCTGGTTTCCCATATTCTATGGAAACTCGTGAGCTGGTTATTGAATGTGCGAGAAACTATAACCCACAAAAAAGGAAGGTAGAGAAGTATGGCAGAGTATATGCTGATCTGTCAATCAAGGGAATTGCTACTACATTTAGTTTGCCATTGGGCAAGAAGGTTGCCAACATAGATCTGAAGAAATTGGAAGTAGAGTACGAGAATAACAAGAAGTCTGCCAGGAAGAAGATGTATCAATGGAGGGCGAAGAATAGTCCCTATCCTGCGGCAGCTAAACTTCTAGTTCATTTATATAAGTATGACTTTGATGACGAGTACCAATACATGTGCCTTTACACGGATAACAAGCCAATGTGGGCTAAAATGATAAGTGATGAGCTCTAGATGAGCAGCTGATGAATCTGGGAGGTCTAGATTGTTCCTTATACATGACATCATACATAGTTTATTCATGTGCCTACAAGGGTACATTTGATGCATTGATTACAGCTGGAAAAATTGGAGGCACAACCAATGATGCACACATATGGGATCATCATCCCCAACTGCAAAGAGTGAATTACCTCCAGGATTACAAGCTGGTAAATGATGCATTCTTTATGCACCTGGTGAGAACAATAGAAGAAGATAGAACCAAGAGACTGAGCATGGAGGCTCAAGAAGTTATCTACAGGCATGGAGCCTGGTTTATCCAATTTGCCACTTTCTCCTATATCAAGATTGAAGGTTTTGAGGGGGAGCCTCTCATGCTCCCAAGGTACCCTACAGATGCAGTTGTCCTAATGGAATTTCTAAGACAAATCTCTACAATAGTGAATGCCTATAGGGAAAACAACAAGCTTCCACCAGTTTTTTTTCCAGTTGCAATGGGCTGGTATATGTGCCTAGATTCTGAGAGTATAAAAAAGGCCATAGCTGGTCTAAATATGATGAATTTCTAGCAATTTCCATTAAAGAGATCATATGATCCATATGGGAGGATGCAGAAGATCGTGGGGAAGCCTATCCATAGAAGACATCTTGAAGACTTCTGGGCAGATTGTGAAGATGAAGCTGAAGCCGGAAGAAGAAGGTATCAAAGGTTAACACTTAACCAAATCAAGACCTTTGATTGCATCTCCATCCCAGCACAACTAAAGAACGATGATGGAATGATAACGGCTGATGAATATGAAGAGAAAAAGATATATAATGATACCATCTCTGCACCGGATCTCACTATATAAGAGGATATCTCCTTAGATCCATTCATAGGCAAGATATTACAACTAACAGAAGCTTGGGTGGATGAGCAGATAAATGTACTAAAGAAAAAAGGCATTGTCATCACTGTTGATAATAAGAAGAAGAGACAGGAAGTTCCTGAAGGTGAATATGATGATTTCCTGGTTGAGAAGAGGAAATCCAAAGGAGAGAAGGCACCACCTCCTGAAAAAAGCTAGAGGTCTTCAAGAGGTAAGAAGACTGATCCTGAACCCAAAGGGGTTATAGTTGAGAGAGCCATAATAATAGATGGAGATGAATCAACATCAGAACTAGCGTCAGCCTCCTCAGCACCACCTCCTAAAGATAAAGTAAAGGCTAAAAAGATTCAGAGGCCGGCTGCTACAACAATGGAAACATATGAGGAAAGTCAAGCCTCACATAAAGACTTAAAAGAGGATATTCCTCTTGATGAAGAGTTGGAAGAGGATGAAGAAAATGTTGAAGCCCTCACCAGAAAAAGAAAAGCACCTCAGGTGATAGCAACTACACCTAAGAAACCAAGGACTTCTATGAGAGGTGAAATAAGACAAATCCCTATAATGCTAAAAGGGGTAGGTGGGGAAGTATTCAACAAGGAAATACAGCATAATGTTCCACTTCCCACCATTGTAAAGTTCAAACCTGAACAAGCAGAGGAACAAGTGAAAGAAGCCTCTAATACAGTGCAAAGTGGTCAAGCTTCATTAGATGAGACAGTTGACTTATCTGATGATCAGGTAGTGAAGGATGTAGCTTCACAAAGAATGGAAACCCTTGCTGCCGTTGCCCGGATAGCTCCACATGAGACCCCATCAGTTCAAGCAGTATTAGAAGAGATGAAGCAAATAGAGCAAGAAAGAGAAGAGAGCCTAGAACATATTGCACAACAAATAGGGCTGGATACCTTAGTTGAATAGGTAACAAATCCTGTAGTTATAGATTTGACATATGTAGAGGATGTAGATCCTAAAGATATGGTAGGTGCACCTGTGTTTTGGTGCACCTGAGGAAACACAGGATATTGAAGAAATCAAATAGAAAGAAATGGAGAGGAAAGCTCCAAGTATGGGTCAGCAATAGCATGATACATTAGCTGGGCCCAAAATAGTAGATGTCCCACCAAAAGACAAGGAGGATAAAGAAATATCAGGTCTTGATGACCATAAGGCTCAAGAGGTAATTAATACAGGTCCAGAGCAGGTTATAGTTGCAGTTCAGGTAGAGGAGCCTAAAGTAGACACAGTAATATCTACAGGAACTAATATGCCTCATAATGAGGAAATCACTAAGGTAGATAAGATACCCATGCAGGAAGTACAGGATCAAGATCATGATAAACATGCAGATGATCAGCATGATCACCCTCCCGAAAAAGAAATTCCTCAATAGGAGGATATACCCAAAGATCACGCTCATGAGGAACATCATGAGGAAGAAATAAGGAGATCACCCTCCCCATCGAACATGATGGTGGATACCGGAGATCAGGGTGATCATCATGATGATGATGGAGACCAACAACTAAACGATCAAGTTCCTTCATGGCTCGAGAAAGAAATTGGTGCAGAATTAGGTATAGAGGCACAAGAATTTGATGTGTCCACATTGTTTATAGAAACATTAATAAAGCCTAAGAGGAAGGCAAGATTAACTTCTGCAATAAGAAGGGATCCTGTGACAGGCAGGAGGACTGCACAGTTAGCAGTCCCTACTGTGGATAAAGAAAATGGTAAAATCGCTCTAGATAAATTCCAGATTAGCACAGTTGATCTTGGATTTGCTAATGAGGATCAAGAGGGCCAAGAAGGTAAAGATATAATTGATTCATTAACCCAAAGGGTGAAAAGAGAGAAAGAGAAGAATAAGCAGCATAAAGAGCACATTGCTCAGCTGGATGCATATATAAGAGGGTTAATTAACCCTGACGATACATCTAGTGATCATGCAGTCCCATTGACTACAATTTCTCAGGAGGAGGTGAACAAGTTGAACCTCATGAGACAGTAATTTCCAGCTAGTTGCCGAAGATCCTATCAACCACCTGACAGAAGAGGTGTTGGATAAAATAATGAGAATAAAGGTTAAGGTGGAAGATTATAATGAAACATCCACAAGCAGGAGGAGTAAATTGGAATCTCTCTGGAGCAAATATCAGGTGCATAAACATGCCATCACCAAAGCAAGAACTCAGGATGGCGGAGAGGTGGAGAAGATAGTGCAGGCATATGAGAATATCAGGACAGCTATGCATGTCCATATTCAAGAAGACAATCATCATGATGATGAAGATAGCGAAAGCATTGAAAGTGATGATCATGACAATAAGGATGATGATGAGGATGCATCATAAAGGGGATATATGCATCAGGTACTTATGAAAGTATAAGTTGCCTAGATGGTTGCCAGCTGGCAACCTATGCCATGTGGAAAAGATTGACTTGGTCAATGAAATGTAAATCATGGATTTTTATAGATAAATCTTGATTGTGGATCAATTGTAACAACTCCCTCATCTTGTTCTATAAAAGGTGCAGGGGTGCCTTAGTCTAAAACATTCGAAACTTAATTGAAATCTGTCTGCTGAAATATTCAGGGCCCATTTCAAAGTTATTATATACATATACGTTCTTGCATACTTAATGAATGAGAAGACTGTTTTGATTACAATCCATCATAAATCTTGAGTAATCAGTGTGTGAATTCTTGATATATGCTTTGATTTGCTGCGTCCCTTAGAGTACATATCAGCTTGCATGTGTTGTCTTCATACCTTTCCTTTGAAGTTAGCATCGACTGTATCTAGCTGTGGAATGTCCTGGTGAATATATGGTTTGATTTCTTATCTTCATGACTATATCTGATTGTATATGTGGCTCAATGGCTGAAGGTTCAACTTTAATTTGAAGTATTTCTTTCAATTTCTTTTAATTTCAAAGCATTTCATCATCACAATTGCAAATAATTTACAATCTTAAGGAAATAATACAAATATGCAGACATCCCATATATAACTGAACATATTCAGCATATTTGAGGTTAAAGCATGTCAAAATGATAAATATCATGCAAAGATTTAAAGATACAATATTTGAAGTATATCTTGTGTAGGATAACTCTCTGTGTAGCATCATTACAGGAAGCATTATCTTACTGATGAGATCTACGTAGGGCCCCAAAATGGAAACATCAACACACATCAACCTCTGAGTAACGTCATAAGATTAAGACCTAATCAACAGAGACTTGAGATCATGAATTCTCTAAATTCATCATATCTTTCAAGATGAGTAAAGGTTAATGTGTACTTTTATTCTATGTTTATTTATGACTAACATCATGATCAACATAAATTGGCACTAGAAGGAGGGCCTGATAGGAAGAGGATCATCATCAGTTATTTAGGTGATGATAAAGATTGTAAGGTAACACTTAGACATTGCTAAATTTCTAGAGCTAGACATAAATATTCGTTGTTCTGAGTTGATATACGCTAATCCTATGTAAAGTTTTTGAAATCAGTCATAAATATTGCAATCTTTACAGTAGATCAACATGTATTTGCAAAGATTGGTCTTATTTTGGGTAAATTTATCGAAGCTTTGAGGTATCCTGCTTTAGAAACCCAATATCAACCTACAAAGTGTTGCCAAACCAAAGTCACCTCATATTTGTAGTATAGCTGCAAATATTCCGTAAATACTAGGTCAATTTCCAATCTTGACCATAAATATAGCAACTACTGGTATATTCCAACTGATATTTACAATGTTCCAGCCAATTTGCCTCAAAATTGAGAAATCCTGACTCACAAGATAAATACCAGGTCATGATCCACCAGACTTTTCGATGAATTACCTGTTAGAGGGTTCAGACCTAGAACTGTGGACATCCATCACACTCCAAGATCTAGTGCATCAGGAGCATCACCAGAGCCTCCTCTTGTAACTCCTATTGGTTTGCAAGTACCTTCAGGGTTATCTGTGACACCTCCTGTCCAACCTCAGCCAACTGTACCACAGGCTCAACCTCCTCCAGTTGCAATGTCATTCTTTGCAGCAGAGTCACCTTTAACCTTCACTGCATATCATGAGTTGCCAAAGAATCCAGACAAACTCTGTCCAAAATACCATCCTTATCAGGATGCGGAGGATCATATCAGAACCTTCAAAGAAGCCTGTTGTAGTGCCAGAATAGAGCATTAAGACGTTGTATGCAGACTATTTCATTTTTCCTTAGGAGAAGAGGCTTATAATTGGTATATTAGTCTTGGTTAGGGTTCTATCATATCATGGGCTGTCCTAGAAAAGGCTTTCACTGATAGGTTCAAAGTACCAATTGATCCTTTCATGAACTATCATCTATTTGCTACAATTAAACAGTTTCAGGGAGAACCTATTGCCAATTTTAATGCTAGGTTCCAGTAAATACTATCCAAGTTAGTCACTCCTTATGTTGTAGTAGATGCTGCTACTAGGAGTATCTATTACTCAGCCCTAGATCCTCTAACTTCCATGTTCATCAGGAGAGCACATCCTGAAATCACAACTTTGACAGGAGCTTTCCAAGAAGCTATCAAAGTGAATCAGCAATTAGTCCATGCTCCTACTCTGAATATTGCATTCCCTACACTGCCTGGCATGTATGCAACATATCGTGCACAATATCCTCCCCGGCCACAGTACAATGGAGCTATGGTACCTCCGGCAGTCATGCCAACACCATTGCAGATATCTGCATTGAGTATCATGCCTCCTCCTCCTAATGGAAATGGTCAAATGCCACAGTATCCAAGCCAAACACAAGTGCCTTAGGGCGTGGATCAAAATAATAACACTGGATCCTCTTTCTTCAAACCTCAAACTAAAAATGTGGTAGCCAAGGTCCAGGAAGAAAAGGAAGAAATTAAAGAAATATCAGCTCAGCTAAGGATGCTTACATCTGAGATCACTCATTTGAGAAGTCACAACTTCTATTCTCAGCGTAACCAGAATAGAGGCTATAACAATGACAGACCTAGTTATCCTAATAGGGGCTACAACAACAATAATTTCAACAATAATGGTGGTAAAAACAATCCTCCTAGACTGCCTAGAACATGGAATTCTAGGCCAAATAATGATTCCTTACCATCACCCCTAGATAATCAGCCACTTGGTGAAACCAAACAGACTACTAGAGTCAATCATGCTGAGGCAGCTCTCACCAATTGGTGTAGAATACACAATACAAATGCTCATGCAGTACTAGATTGTCCACAATTTAGAATTGCTACTAGCATTTTTCGGATAGAAGTGTCTAATACTTCTGGAAATCCCCCTCAGGTGGAGGGAAATGAAATTGTCCCTTGTGGATATGACTCTACATTTGTATTGGAATGTTATACTGATCAGCATCATCAGCAGACTGTGTCATCCCACCAGAATTACAACCTGCCATATGAAGAATCTGCCATGGCTTTTGAGTCAAATTATGTTTTCCCCTTTGAGGATGAGAATGAGCCATCCAATGAGCCTGAAGAGGTGCATGCTTACCAGCAGCAATATCAGGGTAAGCACAATTATAATCTGAGAAGTAATTCCAACAGACCTACTGGTCCATTAACCAGTTCCTTGCCTCTGAATAATTTTAACTCACCTTCTGATCCCAAGGCAAGTAACAATCTGGGATTTTCAAAGGTAAATGCACAGTATCTGTCACCACAAAATACAGTATCAAAAGCTTACACAACTGTTTGGTAGATTCAAGTGCATCTACAAATGTCATGCCCCTGTCAATATGCAATGCTCTAGGGCTACATCTCGCTAAATCCCTAAAGAAGGTGACAGCTAGATGAAATAGAAGTAAGTGTAGTAGGGGAGCTAACTCACATTCACATGCAACTAGCATCTAATCCCAGGATCCAATATTACATCGATATCCAGGTGGTAGACATACCTGATACATACAGGATGTTGGTCAGTAGAGACTAGTCTAAAACACTGAACGGATATATGTCAATCGACTTCAGTCATATGTGGTTACCTTGGAAAGGGATATCTAACCAGATAAGAATAGATGTTGAGCCTAGAATGAAGCACATGATCACCGAATACAACAAAACAAATGAGATCATGTACGTGAATATAGAACCCAGAGTTTATGCCATTAGACCGCAGACTATCAAGATAGAAGAGATCCTGATGTTCGATTTTCATCATCATGATGATGATCATTAGGAGGACATAACGACTGTAGAACCTGATAGTAATTTTGAGAATGAGAATGAAATAGATCGCTTCAGAAATTTTGAGATGAATCTGTCGAAACAGCTAGAACGCTGTCGATTATTAAATATACCTATTCATGACATTTTGATTGATGGCTGGTGCAGGTTACACGACAAGGCACATTCAGAGAAAACTTGTGAAACATGCTTAGATTTGATGGAGCTAGATCAGACATGCAGTGAGGCATCATCATCATCCAAGCTAGGTTCTACATCTGGTGATGATAATGATACTGATTCTTGTTTGTCTTCTGCAAGAACCACAAAAAAGGTGGTGCAGCTGCCAAAGCTGTAAAGAAAAAGGAAGTTTTAGCTAAGCCTCCTACTGAAGATAAATCCTGGATCCTTAGATTTGATGGATCCAAGTCCAGACAAGGACCTGGAGTAGGGATTGATCTCATTGATCCATCAGGAAAGTCCTACTTAGCTACTTACAGATTACAGTTCCCCTACACTAACAATGTGACAGAGTATGAAGATCTGATTCATGGGATACTATTTGCTCTCAAGAAGAAGGTGAAAATTTTGCATGTCTTTAGAGACTTAGAATTAGTTGTCAGACAAGTAAGAGGAATTTACTCTTACAACTATAAGAAATTATCAAATTATAGACATAGAGTGTGGGATTTGATTGAAGACTTTGATGCATTCAATATCACTAACGTACCTAGAGAACAGAACCATAGGGTAGATGCCTTAGCATAGGCTGCTAGTACATTAGAGCCCTTGTCTATATCAGGCCTAAAGAGATTTTCAGTAGAACTGGTATCAGTGCCTTCAGTACCTAATAATGTTATTAATCTCTAGGTTTTTGATGATGATCAGCATATCCTAGATTTCATTTCTAACAAGGACATATTTGATGCTCAGATCATAGATGAGAACAATACAGAAGAGCATGTTTGGGAAGAAGAAGAACTATTAGAGTTGCCCAGCAACAAGATTCCCAAAGGAATGATAGAGCTAGAGAGAGCATTTGACCTGGATAACATGTTAAAATAGAAAGACCTTCCAAAAGCAGATGGAGGACAATATTCACAAGTGAGTATTGGACAAAATAATGACAAGAGAAATGTCTTGATTGGTAAGGTTTGCACACCAGAAGAGTTAGAAGGAATAACTCAGGCTCTTAAAGACTACATCCATGTCATTGCATGGACCTATGATGAGTTGAGAACATATGATACATCAATCATAACTCACACTATACCTCTCAAACTAGATGCTAAAGCTTTCAGACAAAAGCAAAGGCCAGTTTATGCTTTGCTTGAACCCATAATTTTTTAAGAAGTCAAGAAGCTATTAAATGCCAGGATCATATTTCTTGTGAGGCACTCCACATGGGTGGCTAATCTAGTGCCAGCAAGAAAGAAGAATGGAGACATCAGACTATGTGTGGACTTCAAAAATCTGAATAGAGCATCAAAGAAGGATAATTATCCTTTACCCTCATTAGATGATGTCTTGCAGATTGTTAATGGTGCAAAAATGATGTCCTTTTCTGGACGGCTTCTCGGGATACAATCAGGTCATGGTTGACAAGATTGACAGACTAAAAACTACCTTCACCACAAAGTGGGGGATATTTGCTTATAGACATATGCCATTTGGACTGATAAATGCTGGAGCAACATTCCAACGTGCAATGGATGTAGCCTTCAGAGGCTTAATAGGAAAATGTATAGTCATATACATGGATGACTTAACAGTATTCTCTAAAGATAGAGGAAATCATGTAGCAGATCTCAGAAATGTACTAAAAAAATGTGGAGAATATGGGATATCTATGAACCCCAAAAAATGCATATTTGGGGTGACAACAGGAAAGTTGTTGGGCCACCTAATAACTGAAAATGGTATTCTCATTGATCCTGACAGGGTGGGGTCTATTATGAAATTACAGCTTCCAGGAAGCAAGAAAGAGCTCAAATCTTACTTTGGTAAGATAAATTTTGTTGGGAAGTTCATCACTGGCTTTGTAGAAATAGTCAGGCCTTTATATGCTATGATGAAGAAGGATGCAAAGATTGAGTGGACACCAGAGGCAAGAGCTACTTTTGAAGACATAAAGAAAGCTATATCTGAAGCTCCTGTCCTCATCAGTCTAGACTACACCAGAGACTTATATATCTATTCCTTTGCCTCAGAACATACCTCTGCAACAGTGCTCACTCAAAGGAATGAAGAAAATGAAGAGAAACCTATATCATTCATGAGTTGACCTTTCAAAGATGCTAAACTAAGATATGTAGATGTTGAAAAGCAGGTACTTGCATTGGTTAGAGCATTGAAGAAATTTAGGCATTATATCTTGAGAAGCAAGGTGATTGTTGTGGTACCAGATGCAGCAGTGAAGATGCTGTTAATGCAAAGTGAGCCTGGTGAAAAAAGGGCTAAGTGGATCACAATATTATAGGAATATGAAATGGAAATCACACCCATGAAATTGGTAAGAGGACAAGCTTTAAGCCAAATGATATCAGAGACTGATCCAAACATCACAAGTCAGTAATATGTTATCAATGAAAAGGATAGTAGAGAATGGTACTCAGATATCAGGCACATCCTGATCACTGGAAGGTGTCCTCCTAGACTACAGGCTTCACAGAGAAGAGCCTTGAAGATAAAATCTCAGAAGTACATGATGAAAGCAGGAGTACTTTTCAAGAAAAATTATGAAGGAATATACTTGAGATGTTTAGAAAAGCCAGAAGCAAACAAAGTATTATCAGAGATACATGCAAAGTTTGGTACAACACATGGCTCCTCCTTGGCCACTACACATGCTATCCTCAGAGTAGGATATTATTGGCCTACAATTTTTAAAGACACAGCTGAGCACGTTAATTGCTGTCATGTATGTCAGGTTGCTAAACAACCTTTGCAACCAGTGATGGAGGCACGCCCATTTGCACAATGGGGCATGGATTTTATAGGACCTATTAATCTTCCATCATCTTTAGGCCACAGGTATGTGTTAACAATTAATGATTATTGTACCAGGTGGACTGAAGCCACTAGTAGCAGGACATGTAGCACAGAAGATGTCATCAAATTTTTGGAAAGTAATATAATCACCAGGTATGGGGTCCCTTATGCTCTGGTAAGTGATAACGACTCTGCTTTTACTTCAACCAGATTGTCAGGTTGGGCCTTTGATTATGGGATCATATTAAAGTTCTCATCTAATTATTATCCCCAAGGGAATGGATTGGCAGAATCTACCAATAAAAATTTGCTGAATATCATAAAGAAGTTAGTAGACAAGAACCCAAGGGAATGTAATACACTTTTAAAGTATGCCTTATGGGTGGATAGAACTAGAAACAAGGCTGCGTTTGGAAACTCACCTTATCATTTAGTCTATGGGGTAGATCCAATCCTCCCTATTAACCTAAAAATTCCTACCTTGCAGTTTGCCCAAGAGTAGCTAGGCATAGACAATAACCAAGAAGTCAGGTTGCTTCAGCTGATGCACCTGGAAGAGAAAAGAAGTCAGGCAATTGACCAATTTGCCAAACATCAGGCTGTTGTCAAACGCTAGTTTGATAGAAGAGCCAAAGTTAAAGCATTCAGGATATCTGATTTAGTCCTGATGTGGGATAAAGCCCATGAGAGGAAAGGAGACCATGGTAAGTTTGATAAATTATGGATAGGTCACTTCCAAATTTTTGAGATCTTAGGGGACAGTACTTTCAGGCTTAAGAAATTGACAGGTGAGGATGTTCCATTGCCAGTCAATGGACAGTTCCTCAAACACTATTTCCAAGCCTAAGTAACTTCATGTCAATCATGTGTATCATAATGTATATTTGTATAGTTGTTTGTACAGTGTTTTGTTTTATTTTTGCTTAGTTTGCTTGTTGAGTTTTGGTTTTGGTTAGTTAGGATGATGCAGCTCATCACCCTAGAAAATAACAAAAGTGTTAGGATTCAAGTGATGAGAACACATTTATCTATAGGTTGTGATTCATTTTGAGAAAGTCATCATGATTAGGTCTGTGATATCTTTTCATTAGGGTACCTCTTCTTAAGCAAAGTGATTTCCCTACAATGACTCACCTAACATCCTTGGGTTTGTTGAGCACACAAGTATAGGTGTTAAGTGAAAAATCTAAAGGGACTCCCTTGCTAGCAATGCAATCTCCAACCTAAAGCAGCAAGTGACTATACCTTGCACACTGAGCTTACATGATGATATCCAATATATGAAGTATAAATATTGAAATTCCAAAATACATAATAATAAAATTAGGCCATCTAAGTAACCTTACCGGAGCTATAGACGCCTGCTGGCAGTGGGGCTCTACTTAGTGTGATTGTATAGATAACCTTGCCAGGGCTATGAACACCTGCTGGCAGCAAGGCTCTATCAAGGTTGGCTATGAGGGATGATCTCCAACTATGTAGCTTAATACTAGTTACTCATGTTTTCAACTTGCTTTCAAGATGAGAATAATTAATCATTTGCACACTACTGATCCTTTGTTAGCATTGTTACCATGAGAAAATTTTGTCATTCAGAAAGATTATGATGCTTATGCTTAGAAAGAGTTAGAATGCTATGTTATAATGTGTTCGCATCACTTGAATCATTGGAATTTTGATGTTTTCTTTGGTGGCAAGTTGTTGTGTGGTTACACAACACGCCCCATTTTGACTTGACAAAATAGGGACCTAGTTTTTTTTGTTTGGCTTTTCTTGTGTTTTCTACTTGCTACCGGTCTGGTAAAAGTAAGTCCATGCAGATGATCCTGCATAAAGGGGGCTGGGTAAGTCATCATGATGAGGTCAATTTTTCAAAGTTAGCATTTCATGTCAATAACCTCATGGGGTGATAGAATACAAAATTTCATGCAGGTTTTCCTTTTGGATCACCTCTATATTCCTTAGGGAACAAAAGTTATGATGAGTCAAAGATCTGGTCAAACCTAATATTCCGAGGGGAGGAGCATATTTCTCAACATCAGTCATCTTATGAAATATCACCCTGATCTAATATTATCACCTGATAAAATCATTTGCTCTCAACATCCGGACGTCAAATTTTTGTGATAGTGACACTTACCCGTAGAACAATGTCATATATTTTATGAAAGTCATATTCTTAAAAAACTTCCCCCCTGATATTTAAATATCACCTCGATATTTAAATATCTGCCTGTCACAAAATATCACCCTGAACCAATGTCCTGTTGATGTCATCCAAACTCGATAAACGAAGAAATAAACATACTGATGACGTCACCATTCTTTTCACCTCGCAGAGGTATATTTCCAAACATGATCTTCCCTACATAACATGACGGTGACGTCATAGTCCGACAATGATGAACCATGTCATTACCTTGTTGATGTCACCCTGATATTTTGAGAGAAGTCACTTTAGTCTAGGGGGTGATATTATAAACATCACCAGACATTTCGAACATCCCCTGATATTTTGAATATCATCCGATATTCTCAACCCGACCTGATGTTTCAACATTGGTCTTTCCACCTAAAACGGATGATCATATTATACCAAGCGAGTCATATTCTCAATATCACCCGATCTTCAGAGATCACCCCGCGCCTCACCACCATAACATTAAATGCACGTAGATATGGTAGGTGGTTCCCACCGATTACGAACCCGATACATATACTTGGCAGGATCCAGAAGTTTCGTACAGGAAAATCATTAATTTGCACTAATTTGCCTAAGAGAAGAGGTTAAAAGTGATTTACAGATTCATTTCACACTTACCCTGCGATAAAACAAGTTTTTACAGAGTTCCGAGCTTACAAGTCATCATAAGGCTACCTGTGGATGCTTAAAGCTTGCACCATAATGGGATACGCGAACATTGCAGGTATTTGGTTTCCTTTCACGCAGTTATTAGCATAACTAAAAGGGATAAACACATTAGGTAAGTAATCGAAACCCTCTGGGTGTCATATTCTGCATATCCAAGTATGATGGGGTCTTCTGGTTTGAAATTTCAAATTACGCATGTTAGGAGAAATGAAATATTGAAAGATAATAGTATTCATAATGAATAATGAATATGTAATGTATATGCATACTTGTATATGTATCAATTGTAAGACCAAGTTGTGTTAATTACAGGCATCCATGGCGGATAAACGGCTAGCTAAGTTAGAGGCGGAATTCCTGAAGCCCATGTTTGCTAAACTTGAGGGTGTCCGGTTCAAATATGGTGCCATCACCGATACACACCAAGGGAATACAGATTTGGCTGCTTGGTCAGTCAAAATGAGTGATGAGAAGAATAACAGCACCTTGCTGGATGCAGTCTTCCTATCAGGAATGTGGAGTACAGCTGGTTTCCCATATTCTATGGAAAGTCATGAGCTGGTTATTGAATGTGCGAGAAACTATAACCCACAGACAAGGAAGGTAGAGAAGCATGGCAGAGTATATGCTGATCTGTCAATCAAGGGAATTGCTCCTACATTTGGTTTGCCATTTGGCAAGAAGATTGCCAACATAGATATGAAGAAATCGGAAGTAGAGTACGAGAATAAGAAGAAGTCTGCCAGGAAGAAGATGTATCAATGGAGGGCAAAGAATAGCCCTATCCTGCAGCAGCTAAACTTCCAGTTCATTTATATAAGTATGACTTTGACGACGAGTACTAATACATGATAGCCCTGCTCAGCAGAGTGACAGGCCAGCCTGATGCTGGAAGTTTTAGGGACTGGATGTATGCAGTCATTTGAATGTGCCTTTACACAGATAACAAGCCAATGTGGGCTAAAATGATAAGTGATTCTCTAGATGAGTAGTTGATGAATCTGGGAGGTCCAGATTGTTCCTTCCACATGACATCATACATAGTTTATTCATGTGCCTACAAGGGTACATTTGATGCATTGATTACAGATGGAAAAATTGGAGGCACAACCAATGATGCACACATATGGGATCATCATACCCAATTGCAAAGAGTGAATTACCTCCAGGATTACAAGATGGTAAATGATGCATTCTCTATGCACCTGGTGAGAACAATGGAAGAAGATAGAACCAAGAGATTGAGCATGGAGCCTGGTTTATCCAATTTGCCACTTTCTCCTATATCAGGATTGAAGGTTTTGAAGGGGAGCCTCTCATGCTCCCAAGGTACCCTACAGATGCAGTTGTCCTAATGGAATTTCTAAGACAAATCTCTGCAATATTGAATGCCTATAGGGTAAACAACAAGCTTCCACTAGTTTTATTTCCAGTTGTAATGGGCTGGTATATGTGCCCAGATTCTGAGAGTATAAAAAAGGCCATAGATGGTCTAAATATGATGAATTTCCAGCCATTTCCATTAAAGAGATCATATGTTCCATATGGGAGGATGCAGAAGATCATGGGGAAGCCTATCCATAGAAGACATCTTGAAGACTTCTGGGCGGATTGTGAAGATGAAGCTGAAGTCCGAAGAATAAGGTATCAAAGGTTAACACTTAACCAAATCAAGACTTTTGATTGCATCTCCATCCCAGCACAACTGAAGAACAATGATGGAATGATAATGGCTGATGAATATGAAGAGAAAAAGATATATAATGATACCATCTCTGCGCCGGATCTCACTATATAGGAGGATATCTCCTTAGATCCATTCACAGGCAGGATATTACAACTAACCCAAGCTTGGGTGGATGAGCAGATAAAAGTACTAAAGAAAAAAGGCATTGTCATCACTGTTGATAATAAGAAGAAGAGACAGGAAGTTCTTGATGGTGAATATGATGATTTCCTGGTTGAGAAGATGAAATCCAAAGGAGAGAAGGCACCACCCCCTGGAAAAAGCAAGAGGTCTTCAAGAGGTAACAAGACTGATCCTGAACCCAAAGGGGTTATAGTTGAGAGAGCCATAATAACAGCTGGAGATGCATCAACATCAGAACTAGCGTCAGCCTCCTCATCACCGCCTCCTAAAGATAAACAAAAGGCTAAAAAGATTCAGAGGCCGGCTGCTGCAACAATGGAAACATATGAGGAAGGTCAAGCCTCGCATAAAGAAGTAGAAGAGGATATTCCTCTTGATGAAGAGCTAGAAGAGGAGGAAGAAAATGTTGAAGCCCTCACCAGAAAAAGAAAAGCACCTCAGGTGATAGCAACTACACCTAAGAAACCAAGGACTTCTATGAGAGGTGAAATAAGACAAATCCCTATAATGCTAAAAGGGGCAGGTGGGGAAGTATTCAACAAGGAATTACAACATAATGTTCCACTTCCCACAATTGTAAAGTTCAAACTTGAACAAGCAGAGGAACAAATGAAAGAAGCCTCTAAGGCAGTGCAAAGTGGTCAAGTTTCATTAGATGAGACAGTTGACTTATCTGATGATGAGGTAGTGAAAGATGTAGCTTCACAAAGAATAGAAACCCTTGCTGCCGGTGCCCGGATAGCTCCACATGAGACCCCATCAGTTCAGGCAGTATTAGAAGAGATGAAGCAAATAGAGCAAGAAAGAGAAGAAAGCTCGAAACATATTGCACAACAAATAGGGCTGGATACCTTAGTTGATTAGGTAACAAATCCTGCAGTCATAGATTTGACATATGTAGAGGATGTAGATCCTAAAGATATGGTAGGTGCACCTGAGGAAACACAGGATATTGAAGAAATCAAATAGAAAGAAATGGAGAGGAAAGCTCCAAGTATGGGTCAATAACAACATGATACATCAGCTGAGCCCAAAATAGTAGATGTCCCACCAAAAGACAAGGAGGATAAAGAAATATCAAGTCCTGATGACCATAAGGCTCAAGAGGTAATTAATACAGGTCCAAAGCAGGTTATAGTTGCAGATCAGGTAGAGGAGCCTAAGGTAGATATAGTAATATCTACAGGAACTAATATGCCTCATAATGAGGAAATCACTAAGGTAGATAAGATACCCATGGAGGAAGTACAGGATCAAGATCATGATAAACATGCAGATGATCAACAGGATCACCCTCCAGAAAAAGAAATTCCTCAACAGGAGGATATACCCAAAGATCACCCTCATGAGGAACATCATGAGGAAGAAATAAGGAGATCACCCTCCCCATCGAACATGATGGTGGATACCGGAGATCAGGGTGATCATGATGATGATGATGGAGACCAACAGCTAAAGGATCAAGTTCCTTCGTGGCTCGAGAAAGAAATTGGTGCAGAATCAGGTATAGAGGCACAAGAATTTGATGTGTCCACATTATTTTTAGAAACATTAATAAAGCCTAAGAGGAAGGCAAGATCAACTTCTGCAATAAGAAGGGATCCTATGACAGGCAGGAGGACTGCACAGTTAGCACTCCCTACTGTGGATAAAGAAAAGGGTAAAATCGCTCTGGATGAATTCCAGATTAGCACAGTTGATCTTGGATTTGCTAATGAGGATCAAGAGGGCCAAGAAGGTAAAGATATAATTGATTCATTAACCCGAAGGGTGAAAAGAGAGAAAGAGAAGAATAAGCAGTATAAAGAGCACATTGCTTAGCTGCATGGATATATAAGAGGGTTAATTAACCCTGATGATACATCTAGTGATCATGCAGTCCCATTGACTGCAATTTCTCAGGAGGAGGTCAACAAGTTGAACCTCATGAGACAGAATCAGTAATAATGTTGAAATGGATGTCATCTGTGCTCGATGGAGCTGAAGAAGTGGCAAAGGCCTCTTTAAAGAGGTGGAATTCTTTAGGCACCTCCAGGAAAAAGGTAGATAAACTACAAATGGAGATTGGCAGGAGGTCATTTCAGTTAGAAAAGGTCATGAGCATTTTTGATGAAATAAAGAGGATTGATCCATAGATTCTAATAAAGAATCAAGTACTGAATAATAACACAGCCCTATTGATTGATATCTAGAATAAAGACATCAGGTTCGAATGTGATGTGCTTAAAAGATGCAATAGTAAACTAAGGAATACCAACATGAAGTTACATGATATGATGTCCCATGAGGCTGATGTTTTGGAAACATTAGAAGGAAAGGCCGAGGGAAAGATAGAAAATTAGGATGAAGAGTATGTCATCAAAGCTCTACATAGTAATTTCCAGCTAGTTGCTGAAGATCCTATCAACCACCTAACAGAAGAGGTGTTGGGTAAAATAATGAGAATAAAGGTTAAGGTGGAAGATTATAATGAAACATCCACCAGCAGGAGGAGTAAATTGGAATCTCTCCAGAGCAAATATCAGGTGCATAAACATGCCATCGCCAAAGTAAGAACTCAGGATGGCGAAGAGGTGGAGAAGATAGTGCAGGCATATGAGAATATCAGGATAGCTATGCAGGTCCATATTCAAGAAGACAATCATCATGATGATGAAGATAGTGAAAGCATTGAAAGTGATGATCATGACAATAAGGATGATGATGAGGATGCATCATAAAGGGGATATATGCATTAGGTACTTATGAAAGTATAAGTTGCCTAGATGGTTGCCAGCTGGCAACCTATGCCATGTGGAAAAGATTGGCTTGGTCAATGAAATGTAAACCGTGGATTTTTATAGATATGTCTTGATCGTGGATCAATTGTAACAGCTCCCTCATCTTGTTCTATAAAAGGTGCAGGGGTGCCTTATTCTAAAACATTCGAAACTTAATTGAAATCTATTTGCTGAAATATTCAGGGCTCATTTCAAAGTTATTGTATACATATATGTTCTTGCATACTTAATGAATGAGAAGACTGTTTTGATTACAATCCATCATAAATCTTGAGTAATCAGTGTGTGAATTCTTGATATATGCTTTGGTTTGTTGTGTCCCTTGGAGTGCATATCAGCTTGCATGTGTTGTCTTCATACCTTTCCTTTGAAGTTAGCATTGACTGTATCTAGCTGTGGAATGTCCTGGTAAATATATGGTTTGATTTCTTCTCTTCATGACTGTATCTAATTATATATGTGGCTCAATGGCTGAAGGTTCAACTTTAATTTGAAGTATTTCTTTCAATTTCTTTCAATTTCAAAGCATTCTGTCATCACAATTGCAAATAATTTACAATCTTAAGCAAATAATACAAATATGCAGACATCCCATAGATAACTGAACATATTCAGCATATTTGAGGTTAAAGCATGTCAAAATGACAAATATCATGCAAGGATTTAAAGATAGACACAATATTTGAAGTATATCTTGTGTAGAATAACTCTCTATACAGCATCATTACAGGAAGCATTATCTTACTGATGAGATCTACGTAAGGCCCCAAAATGGAAACAACAACACACATCAACCTTTGAGTAACGTCAGAAGATTAAGACCTAATCAACGGAGACTTGAGATCATGAATTCTCTGAATTCATCATATCTTTCAAGATGAGTAAAGGTTAATGTGTACTTTTATTCTATGTTTGTTTATGACTAACACCATGATCAACACTTCCCAAGAGGGTCATCCCACAATAATGGGTTACACTTTTTGGCCAAACTTGACATTGAAATTAAGATTTTGAACTAAATCTTCACTTTCTTACAACTATAGCCGCTAAACTGTAAGGAATTTGAAGATGATGTGAACTAGTGATTTGTAATATTCTATTTGTAGATTCTAAATATATTTTTAAAAAAAAAATTGGAGTAAAATTGTAAAAAATTTTGCTTCTCCTTTGATAACTAATTTTTAATAATAAACATTTTTTTTAAAGTGATGTGTATTCTGTCGCACATAACTTTTTTTCTACAAAGGATAAAATTTTGATTCTTTTGAATTTAGATTGGTAACACCGATATCTAGAGGATGCATTTGGTTTCATAATGTTTTGTTGAATATATTTTTTTAATTAAGTTTTGAAGTCAAACCAATTATAATTTAGACATAGGCGTATTCTGTCCAACACAACTTTTTTTGTATGTATCATAATTCATTTTTTTTGTTGGAATAAGGACATCAATACCTAGAGGACATGTATTTTTTAGAATTTTTTCTCTATTTTCCTATTTTTTCATATGTGTGAAACAAAGACCTTGATGTACATTGAAAAACCTACATTCACAAGAAATAAAAAAATAAATATAATAATCAAATTAAATATATTTAAAATTATACTTTTTGGGAAGCTTATAATAAGGACTACATACAAAACATAAATTTTAAATGAATTCATTTGATCCCCAAAAAGGTAAACCAAAGGTGGTTTTTTATCAGAATTTTGATAGGTTTAGAGGAGACTCCATTATAGGTATGGTTTAAGACTAGCGGGGTTCTATCCAACGGGGTTTGAATCTAAGGGGGTTTGATCAAACCCTCTTCAATTAAAATTGTTTAAATGGAACCTTTCAAGTCTTAAATCATTATATTTTCTAAAAATATGTGATTTCAACAAAAATCAGGATGTCCCAGAAAGTGTAACCCATTATTGTGGCAGCACCCAAGAACAAGAAACTATTATTGATACATCCCCCTCCTCCTATACCACAAAAATATACACATGAGAAATTACAAGAACCAAACACTTCTTGAATCCTCCTCATCTCCTCTTCAAGAAAATAATGATCTCATACTTCTAATCAAACATGAGATCTTCATGACTCGTCTTCAATGGTTCTACATCAATGTTTGACATGTAGTCATCATATCTTCATTTGCAACTCTTGTAAGAGATTCTCCTTGAGTAAGAAATTGTACTTTATTCACCTCCACATACATTCCTTGTGAAACACATTCTACCAATACATCCAATCTCAATTTGATTTCTCTCAACTCTTAAAGAGTCCTCTTCATTTGAGGCCTTTTTCTCTACCCCATGAATATGAATTTTACTATCCTCTTGAAGACCACTCTAGTCCTCTTTCTCTTAGAAGAAATATTCTCCCACACATTCACTCTCACACACAATTGATCAAGAAACCTTTCTCTAATACCACTTGATGTTGTCTAGGAAAGGGGTCTAATGAAAGAATACCCCATCTAGCAGCCTACAGTTTTTCTCAGAATATAATGTACCAAGCATGAGCTTGAGGACATTATAATTTTATTATTTAAAGAAATCTAACATTAATGGCTATAATAGGCCAATAATAAGCCTAAAAATCTAACCATGTACATTCCCACATGCCTTTCAAACTGACTTACAATAGGATTATTGATTTCATAGATAAACATTACACTATAGAACTAATTTTTTGCTCTACAGATCTCAACTTCTATCTATTCCCTATTACTTCTCAATTTCAATAAAATCTTGTGACTATTCGATAACCACTTAACCTTTATGACGAAACTCTATAGGTAGTTAGAATGACCTAGGTTGCATCCAAGGCATAAATATGGTATATATAGGAGGTAGTTACGTCAGCTTGGGTGGCATCAAATGCATGAATATGGTATATATAAAAGGCATTAAGTAGTAGTTGATAAACATATTTTGAATTATATTTATTTTTGAAGACTTTTGGAGGTTTGCCTCCTCAAAGTGACTTATTATCAAGTATTTGTGAATATTCATATTATATTTCAAAGTATTTGTTTTTGTATTCTTGTACTATAAAATTTATTACATTTTTGAATTGAAGCTTTCTTATTTTAACTAGTACATTCTTTATTAGGGTTTTCCCATTGGTACTAGATTAACTCATATCATGGGAGTTGTCAGCCATGGTTGCTAATTTTCGACAATAGTAGACCTCAAGCACATTTTTTTGTTTTGTGCCAACACACAAGAGGCTTGAAATTTGATTCATGAAAATTTCTCATCTTCTATACCTAAAAATTTCTCATGGAATATGGCTTTAATCCATTCACCCAAATTTGCCAGGTTTTTAGGGTGGAATTTGTTTGTAGTATTTATAAAGAAAATTTTATTTATATATTCACTAATTATGTTGTTCAGATATATTTCTCACCTTTTTACTAAGGCTATGATTTGTTCCAATGTTAAGCAGATTTATGTGAATGAAATCAACGCTACACTTGAGATGATGCATCTACATTTTCTTTTAGATAATTGGGGTAATATCCCATGTATAGTTGCTAGAGCTCCATTTACTCTAGCTTCTAGTTAGGGCCACTCTCATCCATGTGTACATCAACATGGATGCAATCAAAATACCTACCTAGAGGTCATGACTCTCAGTCACATGCTTCCCAACCCCCTTTATGAAGAGCTAGGGATTAGTCTTCTAGTGGATAGTCTCAACTCTCTTTCTTGCCTTAAACCTCTTCTCAACCTCATGACCAATGAGATTCTCATTGTCTAGACTCTATCAGTTTTCCTCACCATGCATTGGCCATTTTTCTATTTGTGACATGCAACTATCTACAAAGAAAGAAAACCAAGAGGGTGTGATAATTGGGTAAGACCACATTTTTTATGGCCTAGACCACATTGATGTATGGGGAAAGCTGGATGACCATGACCCCCTCTATCCCTAGTTTTATAGCTCTCACTACTTAGTTGATTTGTGTTGTCTCTTTGGCTTGTTAGTTTAGGCTTGGCTTTGTTTTGAGTTTGGGGTGTGATTTCTTCCACCCAACTCTTTTTATAGAAGTAATTTATGAGACACTTGTTCATAAAAAAGAAATATCTTATTTGTTCTACTTATATTTTTTGTATATATAATAATGTTAAGTTGCAATTAGTTACGTTAAGGTGATTTATATATTGTTGGTGGGAAACTATATGTATTTAGAAACAAGTAAAAAGGTTGTGAGAATACATAATATATTTCTTATTTAATTTTTTTTATAATTATTAAAGGTAATGCTCTAAACTATTTAACATTTATAAAAAAATGATGTATATTTTTTTGCTAAATATCCTAGGTTAGGAACATAGGGGTTGCAAAAAATTAAGCATTGAATCCTAGATTCTAGTATCTATGAGCTCACTGGATCCATCTAATTATAATTTTATCCATCCTGATATTATCATTAGAAGACTTAAGTAGTGTTGTCATAAGCTGCTTGAAACCATTCCCAACATATAAGCAAAAAAACCCACTCCCCATTGATGCACTAGATCTTCTTTAGACTAGAGGATCTCAGGGACATTTAGTGCTTGTACTATGAAGAATCCTTTTTCCTTTTGACCTCAATCCACTCTTTGCTTGAAATAGTTATAGACTTATCCTTTTAGCTTTTTGAAGGAAATAACTCCTTGAAAGCCTCCAAAGGTGAATCCTTATTCATTCTATTATTTCCTTGACATTCCAAACTAGGGGAAGCTTTATGTGGATCAATACCACAAGGATAAGATCTGTAAACCACTAAAAAATGTTAAAGTACTCCATGGTTCAAAGAAGTGGACAAGGCAAAAGTATAACTACATCGACCATTTGAAACAATTAGATGATGGTGAGGCCCTACTCCAACCCACCACATGTGAGTGTTAGGATCCTTGAAATATTTCAAATCTAAGTCTAATTGTAATACCATGTGAGAGAATTTGGAGGGCATATGAACCCAAGCATAACATCTCTTGCACCTAAAATAGAATCTCTTATAATCAATATATTGTCACCAGTCTTAAGGACAATCTCTTCTAGAGTTTTTTTATTAGATCCATCTCCACACAAAACCTAGCATAGGTAGTGGAAGTTTTATTGATTGTCTCTTCTATGATCTACATAATTTTACCTCAAACCTTTGGTATGGCTTAAAAAAAGCAAATATAACTAAAGAGGTAAATAAGATAATCTCACCCATATATGTGTTGAAGAAAAGGAATCCCTTCGGAGATAGAAGGAGGGAGACCAGAGCCTGGTGAATAAAGGATTCTCATTCATAATCTATGGCCCTAACTACAAAATATAATCACTATCCTTAACATAATTACATTCAAGGATAAAATACCCTTTGGCATAGGGATAAATGTAAACCTCATCTTCCAAAGACTTCTTCCAAATTGCAAAAATCTATTCATGCAAACAAACTAGTTCAAGCCAAAATTTTGAAAACCTTCAAATAATAGCATGATCCAACAAAAAGACCTCCCTCTTAGCTACCTTTGAGTCCATTAATATTTATAGGTTAGGGGGACCTTTCTTAAAAATGTTTCTCAAACTCTCCCCATCGCCATGGCTATTCATATCTACTTTCTCACATCCTACCTTGGGGAAATGGTCAATAGATGCTCTAGTGGGTGAATTCCTACTAATACAATTCCAAAGGCCTTTCCCCTCAATGGATATGTAGGAAGGGTTACAGGCATGATTCACAACATCACTAGAAGGTCTGCAATGCTTGGATGCACTGAAAGAGTGGGGAGACTAGTCATCTAGAGAGGGTAGGCATGATTTTCTATTAATACTAGTGTTATCAGAAAAATGGGAACAATAACATAAACAACTAATTATCTAATAACTTCAATGAAATTGAAAAAAATAAGATTGGACGCAAAGAGCACAATACCTTGCAAACCTTTCTATTCCATGACTTCCATTGGTTGCCTATCTCGAATTGATCTCCTGTATTAATAGAGCCCTCAGAAGGTGCACTTCCTTGCTTTTTTCCAAGATGACAATGAAGAGGATCTTCACAATACAATGATAATGGTGATAATGGTGTGATAGTTGATCTCAAGCTATGGAGTGATTTTGTGCCAAAGGCGCACTGTGATTCCTACAGAGTAAGTTTATAAAAAAGCTTGGATGGATCAAATGGAGGAATAGGGGTTGTATTTATAGATTTGTGAGAAAGAAGATCAATGGTGTAGAATGATTAAGAAGATCAATGGTAGAGGAAATTTGAGAGGATGTGCGTGAATAGGGAGAGGACAACTGTCCTACTCTATTTTGAGATATGGGAGTTTACAAAATAGATTGAGGAGTTAACTGAGATGATTGGCTAGTGAACTCAATTGACTAATTAGATAATTGCTTTGATTGATGAGTTAACTAATTTGATTGGAGGAGAAATAGGACATGTGGGTGAGGGGATATTAGCTAATTAAATATTGAAATATTTAATTACATGTGCACATGGATTAATTGAATTATTTTTTGTACTAATTCAATTTTGGAGGAAATAGATAATTTAAATAAATATTTGGATTTATTTAAATATAGAGAATGATTTGATATTTATGGATTTGAAGACTTTAGAATTTAGAAGAACTAATTAAATAATTTGGTATTATTTAATTTAGAATGATTTTAGAAGAATTTGGATGATTTAATTAAATAAAAGATTTTATTTAATTTTTTGGAGAAATATGAATGAAATAAATAAATTGATTTATTTATTTATTGATAGAGGAATTTAAAATGAATATATATTTAAAATATTTATTTATCTAGAGTCACGTCACTTTTAGGTGTATACATTTTGCTCCTCTTTGATGCAATGTGTTTTATCATGTTGTTTCAAAGAATAATAAGAAAAAGATTTCTGATAATGATACATGCCCCAGTTTGCCCCTGGTACAGGTTATGACGACGAGATGCCCCCTTGAGAGATTGGACAAGAAAAAATTGAGAGGGCATGAGACGGACAATCTCACAATGAAGAAGGTGAAAGAATGTGCGGAATGGTGGAGAAAATAGGGTATGGCTCGAGAAAATAGAGGAGAAAGGGCACGAAGAGCAGGAAGGTCACCACATAGCTAGTTAGGGTTGCACGTCTATATATTGAAGCTGGGTCCACAATCCTAATCATTTGCACACTTGTCATTTCATGAGATCTATTAGGATCTTTACAGAGCACAAGAGCCAGAGCAGTTAGCGGAGAGATGGATATTCTGGTCAAGGAGCATCATTTCAAGTGGGTTCGATGATTTAGGTGGGTAGTGGATGCACGACCCCCGGTACGTATGTTGAAAATTTTAGGCTAGGTGCATTTATTAGTATAATAAATGTGTGTCAAAGATACTGGTGTATATGCGTAACTTTGGGTTTCGACTCATCTGTGCCCTGAAACTACGCTTTTGTAGCATTTAGGCACATGTAAGTCTTTTTGCTGCACATGTGTAAGTTATACACATTTTCCATAGGTTACTGCATTATGTTGTGATATTGCGTATCTACTGGGAAGATGTGCATATGTGCCATGTGTCAGCGCATATGTTATAGAATTGCGCATCTATGCCTTTGTGCGGCACATGCATTGTGAAGCTGTGCTTTTGCTCTGATACTACGCAAATGCCACCTGGAACAATGCATTTACTTAGGGTACTCAGTTACTTAGCAAAATTGACTCAATTGGCCTCTTGATCGATGTGATAATTGATACGTGATCTCTGAGATTGATAGAATCTAGACAAGAGATGATATGCGTGTTTTGATCAATGTGATATGTTAAGTAAGTGATTATGATAGGTTTAATAGTTGAGTAGGTTTGCATTGATACGGTTATGGTTGACACCTTGCTTTGTTGTTGGCAGGAGGATATTTTTGATTGCATCATGTCCCAAGAGTAGTTCCTAGTTATCTTATGGCGATGACACATGCTCATAGAGGCAGATTGACTGGTGCTTGGAGCGATTGGGTTGTACTATATTTGCTTCATGCCTAAGGTTTGTGCGAACCTCAGTCTACTAACTACTTTGGTAGAGCACTTTCATAGCGAGGATGGGACATTCTACCTCCCTATTGGTGAGATCACCGTGACCCTGGAGAGTGTTTATAGGATCCTGAGACTTCTAATAGTAGGGGAGCTAGTAGAGAAGGACTCTTAGCGTGACACCAGGCTAGCTAAGTGCAGGAGGATATTTGATGATCCTGACATAGAGGGATCATTGATTAGCTAGCAGGATATGTATGACTACTATGATTACTTCCTAGGGATTGTAGCTGGCTTGGTCAGAGGTGTTGTATGCCCTGATCAGAGATCACATGGATTTGCAGTTGGCTAGGGTCAAACCCTAGAGAGGATGTTGACTGAGGGCACCCATTTTTCTTGGGGTGTCTATGTACTAGCTCACCTCTACCATGATATGCATCAAGTTATGTACCGTGGACCATCAAGTCTTTCTGTAGGTGTTTCCTTGTTACACTTCTGGGCTCGGGAGCACATTACAGTGACATGGCCTATTGTCACGTTTTACCAACAGAGGGATGAGCCATACTCCTATGGATACACAGGTGTACTTACTCATAATAGGCTAGGTAAGTTGGAGTACTGGCACCATCAGTTGGATAATGTGGATGCAGTTGTGTGGCGACTGTACTTGGCCTGCGAGGTATGGGATGAGGAGGAGGATGAGCTGCCATATATTTTTCAAATGTGGTGGCTAATTAGCCAGACCCATCATATTCTGGAGAGATAGATAGTTAGTTGTGTCTTCTGGTAGTTTGGGTAGATACAGGGTATGCCACAAGGGCAGGCACTGTTTGCGAGGACATGGACAGAGCGACGATGATGGGGTCATGTGGCTTCTTATGAGGAGGCTCAGTCAAACTTCCTACAGATTCCTTATCATGCATAGCCGATGAGGAGGGAGGTGGTTGATGCAGGGATGAGGTAGGATTTTGAGGATTGATTTGATGTGCACCCGTTCCCTAGGTACTCAGGTCTGGGAGAGTTAGCTCCTCATCTAGAGGAGGTTGAGTCAGAGGAAGAGGATGATGGAGGTAGATGGAGGAGGAGGAGAGGAGGAGATGGTGGAGGAGGACATGGAGGAGGAGGAGATGGAGGTGGTGATGGCTGGCTGAGACAATGGCAGAGAGTGGGGCAGGCCCCACCCCAACAAATGGTACAACAAGTAATATTGACAGTTGTTCTACAGGTACTATAGGCACCTAATCAGCCTGACCCGTAGCAGTAGGTGTAGGGGGATGCAGTAGCCTTGTTACGAAGCTAGCTGAGATAGTTGAGAGCACAGCTGAGAGTCGTCAAGGCTCAGATAAGGGGAGACGCGAGGATTATTTTCAGCATCATTGCAGAGGGGATGCCGCACTAGCCAGGGTACAGGCCTTGACAGGGGAGAGGGATGCAGCCATAGCTGCCCTAGGCACTGGTACAACTACGGTACTTCTTGTTACACAGTTGTCACAGGCCCATGCCTAGGTTACACAGGTGTTGGGAGAGTTGGCTTCAGCTTGAGCATAGACATAGTACTATAGAGGGCTATATCATAGGGTGGTGCTAGCAGATCAGAGGGTGCCGAGCTATAGAAGCCAGTCAGTGGTAATGTCCTCGCAGAGGGTAGGTGGTTCACGAACGACAGCCTCAGGCATGGGCCCACATCAGTCTGGGGTAGGTTGAGGTGGAGGATGAGGAGAGGATAGTGCTGGGAGCAGCATCCCACGACATCAGGGTTAGCTATGATTTTGCATAGATTTTTGCTTTATACATATATTTTTTTGATGGCTCATGGATAGCTAGATAATGTACACATCACTCTTATTTTGTACAGCTATTGAGATATGTATCATTAGTATTTTGATGTATGCATACACCTTTTGTGATTTGACTCATGGATGACGGACTGATTTGGTACATTTGGACACTTTTATGTTTTATGATTATATATGATGATGCAGTTATGATGGCCTACATGCATTTTTTTATATGATGATCATGGATGCACTCTATTTTTGATGTTTGTGTGCTATGCAAATGTTTATGATATATAATATGCAACACCTACTTATGCAAATAAAATGACATGAGATGATTATTATAGCTATGTTTTTTATTGTTTTTTGATGAGATACTATGTTATGCTGATACAAATTTATATGGATGATTGAATGCACCTATATGTATGCGAATGATTTAATGAATTTAATGACTATCTCACCTAATATGAAATGCAAAATGATGATATGTTTTTGTTACACCTATATGTATGCAAATGATTTAATCAATTTAATGACTATCTCACCTAATATGAAATGTAAAATGATAATATTTTTTTGTTATGTCCAAGTGTACTCAATCAATGTAGAAGAGGCTTGATGAAAGATACAATGATAGATAGAAATGTGATTGATAGAAGAAATGTGAATGAAGGAATGACAAGCTTCTATTTGCAAACATTGGCACTTTGAACAAAATCATTATTTTATGTATGGTGTATGAAATGTAATTGGATGTGTATGGATGTGGATATTTGTCACCTTGATATTGCAAGTATTTTGAAGTACTTTGTTTCATCATTGAGCTTTTATTATGTTGTAAGAAAATACAAGCATCTAGGTATAATTAAACCGAGATGACCTGAGTATTGCTTACATGGATTTTGATTTAGCAAGTTAATACAAGCATCTAAGTATAATTGAACCAAGATGACTTGAGTATTACTTACATGGATTTTGATTTAGCAAGTTAATACAAGCATCTAAGTATAATTGAACCAAGATGACCTAAGTATTACTTACATGGATTTTGATTTAGCAAGTTAATACAAGCATCTAAGTATAATTGAACCAAGATGACCTAAGTATTTCTTGTGTATCAACAGACAAGGATTACACATGTTTCATGTTTAGACCTCTGATGTCCTTGATAATCATTATGTTGATCATGTCTTTAGACAAGGCTTCACATTACAAAAGATAAACCCACAAGCAACAAACTAATAAAATAATCATGCTCCCATCATAGCATCTCTAGTTGTTAGACATACCTAAGTGGTGTAGGAAACATGATAACAAAAGTTAAAATTTAAGGCACAACCAATTAAAACAAAACTTTCTTGCATTAGATGTGTCTTCTTGCAATAATTTGGATAAAATCATTTGGAGTGTTTAGGCCCTTGTTTGTTTTGTTTAGGATAGGTTGATGTCTTGCATCAAAATTTCTGTTTGGAAGTGGGCTTTGTTGCACGTGTGTGTCTAGTGAAAGGTATCACAATCCTTATTGGTGCCATCTTAGAACATGTGGCATTGTAGAATCCAACTCCGCAACCAGGCTGAGGACTTTCCCTTAGTCAGGTAAAGGATCGATTTATTACGGAAGAAAGGACAATAGACGTGAAGAAATGGGCCCTAAGGGACTAACCTAGTGTCTCGGGGGCCCATTAATGATGGCCTTGCCTACATGACAGTGCATAGACAATGTAGTTCAGGGTGTGGACTTTTGTGGACCTAAGACCTAGGTGATGGGAAATGGTGCGGATACGAATGGACCAGAGGATGGATGATAAGGTATGGAACAGATGGGTAGCCTCAGGCACCCTTCAATGATGGCCTTGCCTACATGACAACGCAGAGGCAATGTAGTTCAAAATGATAAGATACTGATGATGGACCCTATGAAAAGCTAATACTATGGATAGGGTACTGGATAAACCTTAGGTAATAAGGCGATAATGGTGATAGAGTATCAAGCCATGATAGGTTATTGTTAGGTGGTTTTGCGAAATGGATACGATTGGATGATGGATGATGGTAGGAAGAATGGACACAAGGTGATGGTTTCCCAAAGATGGAGGAAGCAGTTTACATCGCAAAGAGCACCTGTTTGCCAGGTTTTCACTACTTTGCTTTTATTGCAACATTTTTTATCTTTTCTCTTTTTTTTTTAGTTTTTTTGCCCCCCCTTACATTGGTGTTTTCTAGGTATAGAATCGACGAAGATGCATTCTATTGATTTGTTCATTGAACAACTCACCTTCTGATGTAGCTAACTAGTATGCTCCTGATCCATAGGCAACAATGATTACATAAGGACCAAGCCAGTTGGGTTCAAACTTTCCTTTCTTCTCCCGATCTTGCTGATTGTGGGGATTTTCTTTGAGCACTAGATCACCAACAATAAAGACCCTTGGATGGACTCTGTGACTATAGCTTCTTGCCATTCTTTGCTGGTAGGCTTTGAAATGGTCGAAAGCATTCTGTCATTTCTCCTCCAATAGTTCTAACTCTTGCAGTCTGGAAACTCTATAGTCCTCATCAGTTATAAGACCTTTTAACGAAACCCTCAAAGATGGTAACTCAACCTCAATGGGCAAAATGGCTTCAGAACCATAGACAAGGGCATATGGTGTGGCACCTGTGGGAGTATGTATGCTGGTTTGATAGGCCCACAGAGTGGGATTTAGTTGCATGTGCCAATTGCAGCTGACGTTGATAGTTTTCTTGAGGATTTTCAAGATGGTTTTGTTGGATGCCTCTACCTGACCATTGCCTTGTGGGTAGTATGGGGTAGAGAAGTGGTGTTGGATTTGGAATTTGTCATAGAGCTCTTAGACATCCTAGTTTTTGAAGGGTCTTCCATTATCTGTGACTATGGATGAGGGAATTCCGTATCGACAAATGAGGTAATTAAGGATGAAAGAGGCAATTTGTTTGCCTGTGACATTGGTGAGTGGGACGGCTTCAATCCACTTGGTAAAATACTTAGTGGTGGTGATAATGAACTTGTGTCCGTTGGATGATGGAGGGTGGATTTTTCCCACAAGGTCAAGTGCCCACTGACAAAAGGGCCAAGGTGTCGTTAAAGGTCGCAGTTCCTGAGCTGGTGCATGGATGAGGTTACCATGAATCTAACACTACTTGCATTTCTTGACAAAATGATATGGTCTATCTCCATGTTCAGCCAATAGTATCCCAAACACTTGAGTTTCTTAGCTAAGGTAGGACCACTAGAGTGTGTTCTATAGATTCCTTCATGTACTTCTTGTAAGGTGGTTTAAGATTCGTCACGTTTAAGACATCTGAGTAGAGTACCATCTAAACCTCGGCAGTAGAGGGTGTCAACAATAATGGTATAGTAGGATGTTTGGTGGATAAAGGTTCAACATTGGTTGTTGGATAAGTCAGCTGGTAAGGTGTTATCCTTGAGGTAAGTGTAAATTTTAGCATACAAGGGTGAATCAGATCCTACTAGGAGGCAAATGGATTGTGTTTCAAGGATATCATAATCTGGTTGTATGACTGACTCCACCGAGAACTCAAAACATGACTCATTCTCTGGTATATCAAGAAGTGAGGTGATGGTTGCCATGGCATATGCTACTTTGTTCTCTATGCGAGGAATCTGGTCAAAGGAGATTATCACAAAGTATCCTCTAAAGTCATCTACCATACGCGTGTATGGTATTATCTTATCATCTTTCATCTGGTAGTCATCATTCACTTGAT
The DNA here is from genome assembly GCA_027924645.1 of Cunninghamia lanceolata. Lineage (NCBI taxonomy): Eukaryota > Viridiplantae > Streptophyta > Pinopsida > Cupressales > Cupressaceae > Cunninghamia > Cunninghamia lanceolata. Next base: position 2,181,500 of record BSBN01001720.1, on the reverse strand, counting down.
TGATGACGAGTTGCAAATCTCCATAGACATGTAGCTCTTTCACTTTCCACTCTGCCGCTATCTTAAGACCAATGACTAAGGCTTCATACTCTGCTATGTTGTTTGTGCAAGGAAAAAGTAGACGATAGGACTTAGGTATTGTGTTGCCTTAAGGAGTGACTAATAAGATTCCTGGCCCTGATCCATGGTTTGTATAAGACCCATCAAAGTAGAGCTTCCAAGAATGTTGTGATACGAAAAATTGATTCATCAAAAAACTTGAATGTCATTGGAGTAGTATCTTGCAATGGTGTCTTCGCCAACTGATCTACAATGATCTGACCCTTGATAGCTTTCCTTTCCACATATTCTATTTCATACTCACTTAGTAGCATTACCCATTTAGCTAGGCGGCTTGTTAGAGCTGCTTTGCTTAACAAGTATTTTAATGGATCGATCTTTGCAATTATCTTGATGGAATGTGCAAGCATGTAATGACAGTTTTTGGGAAGTAAAAACCATAGCAAGACAAGATGTTTTGATTTGAGAATATTGCAATTCATACCCCACCAATGTGCGACTGATGTAGTAGATTGCCCATTCCTTGCCTTCATAGTCTTGTTGTGCTAAAAGGGCTCCAAGAGCTATTGGTGTAGCAGATATGTAAAGATATAGTGGCTTGCCTTGGATAGGTGGCATCAAGATAGGTGGATTCATGAGATACTCCTTCAATTTGTGAAATCTATCTTCACACTTCTTATCCCATCTAAATGGGATGTTCTTATGCAAGAGATGAGTGAAAGGTTGACATTTGTCTACTAGTTGTGAGCTAAACCGATGGATTGCCTATAGTTTTCCTTGTAAATATCATAGTTGGGTGATGTTCCTTGGTGGTGGCATCTCAATGATATCTTTTACCTTCATAGGATTTACCTCAATCCCATTGGCTGATACTATGAAACCCAAGAGTTTTTCGGAGGTGACTCCAAATACCCACTTTTTTGAATTCAATCAGACCTTGAAGTATTCCAGCCCCTGAAAGATTTTCTCCAGGACATCTAAGTGAGATTCCCTTGTAAGTGACTTGGCAAGGATGTCATCCACATAGTCTTCCATGGTGACATGCATCATGTCGTGGAAGATAGTAGTGATTGCCCATTGGTATGTTGCTCCTACGTTCTTCAACCCAAATGGCATGATGTTCGAGTAGAAGGTACCCCATGGACATGTGAATACCCTCTTATGCTGATCCTCTGGTGCTATTCTAATTTGGTTGTATCCAGAGAAACCATCCATAAGAGAGAGCATAGTGTGTTTAGTTGTCAAGTCTATGATGATGTCAATGTTGGGCAATGGGAAATCATCTTTGCGATAGGCCTTGTTGAGATCTTTAAAGTCATTACACAATCTGACTCTTCCATCAGGTTTTGATACTAGTACAATGTTTGATACCCATGCCAGATAATCGATTACTCTGATGAACCCTAAATCCAATAGATTCTTTAGTTCCTCTTTGACTAGCAATGTGATATGTGGATGCATTTTCCAGAGTTTTTGTTTAACACGTTTAACTTCAGGATCTAGTTGTAGATGATGCAAGATCAAGTCTGGATCTAACCCAGGCATATCTGCATTGGACCAAGCAAAGTTGACCTATTTCTCTTCGAAGAAGGGCACAAATTTCATCTTTTCCACCGGAGATAGAGACTTGGCAAAGTGTATGATCTTTGGGTTAAACCTTCTATGCCGATGTCAACAGGTTCTGTAGGTTCTACCACAATTTGTGACTTCTCCTGATACATGTTGTTGGGGACAGTGTCAAGCCTTCCATCATCTGGTGCCTTAGAGAGGTTTTCACCATCAGATGCGTCATTTTTTTTTACTTTTTTGGGATGTGACACTGTCATAGAGTAGTTTTCACCATCAGATCCATGTTTGATTTTTATATTTTTTTGACTAGAAGGCTTGGCGCCCTCTCCAAAATAAGCTATGGTATTGAGTTCTATGGCGAAGCTAGCTTTATGATCTCCCACAGGTAGGTGGTCTCTTAGTTCCATGTAATCAATATAGGCATCGTCATTCTAAAACATGTCTAGTTGGGGGGTTCCTTGTAGATCCCAATCGATAAGCTCGGGATGTACCAGGGGGAGGGGATCGACAAGTTGATCTGATTTTGTGGGTGTGATGGTAAGGTTGGATAAATGATCAGGATTGGGAGTGATAGGAATAAGATTTATGATGATACTTTCCTCAAGATTATCTATCTCATGAGAACTCTGACCTTCCTCATAAGTTGTTCTCTCCGGAATGGGCAAATCACACTCTATTGGTCTACGCCTTAGAGTTTGTCCCTCATGGTAAGGGATATAGGTGCGAATGGTATCGATTCCTTTGTCCTCATAGGAATGTTCTGAAATGTCATCCCATTTATACTCATTAGAATCTCTATCACTATCCTCTTGGAGGTTATGGATCTATTCCACAAAACAAGTAGTAGCCTTGGCTTTGCCTTTGTCGTTATCTTTGTATCCTAGCTCTCTTGTGTCTCAGGCTGGTGAGGATGAAAATGGTTGAATGGGTTTAGTTATTCCTTCTTTTCTTAGGCCGATGGGACTCTGTCCTTCATAGCCCATTCTATGTAAGATAGATTGACCATGCCCATAGATTTCTATTGGGAGCTTTGGTTGTTTGTCTCACGGTGTGTCATCTTCATCTATGTAGAGCCATTACAAAATGTCCTTTTCTTTGCTCTCATCTGATAGGGTGCCCCATTTGACAAAGGGAACTTTGGGAGTTTTAGGAGGAGCAGATGGTTTTGGGGAGGGTGTAGGTTGCCCAAAGGACTTCAGAGATAAAGGCATTTTGGCTAAACAAAAGGAATGCTCAATCGAGTACTCTCCTACCCCTGTTTCTTTAATCTTGACCTTCTGCTCTTTGGCCTTTGATGTGGAAGCTTAGGAGCCAGGATCATGCTAGGAGGTGGAAGATGTGGAAGCTCTATTATTAGGGATGATGAAATCTGGCTTTGATTGGATAGTGTTATAGTGTTGAAAAGGATCAGGGTCACCTTGGATGGTGATCTCTCGGCTGTTGTAAGGGAACTTGATACATTGATGATATGTGGAAGGCACAACTTTCATGGCATGTATCCAAGGTCTACCTAGGAGAATGTTATATGCGAGCTCCCTATCAAGGATTTGGCAAACCAATTATGTCTCCACTGGTCCAATTCTTAACAGTAACAACACAGTTCCTTTGGTTGTCCATTCTTCTTCATCATAGGCTTTTATTGTGATCTTCTTTCTTAGATCCAATGTAGTTTCTTAGAACCCTAATGTAACAATTAATTTTAGCGCGCAAATGTTCAAACCTACTCCTCCATCAATGAGAACCCTTTTGATGTGATGTTTATTAATGGAGGCCGCAATATGTAATGATGTGTTATGGGGTTGAGATACGGAAAGATCATCTTATTTAGCAAATGATAGGATGTTAGGTGAGGTAAGATGACCTAACATGGCTTGAAATTTCTCTTGGGCTAAGTTGGTGGGCACAGTGGTTTCCACTAGGGCTTTATCAAGAATCTCTTTGTGGGATGGCGATAGACACAACAAATCTAATATGGATATATTGGCCAAAGTCTTTTGTAGTTGGTCAATGACGTTGTACTTGTGGTGGGTAGATGGTAAGGATGGTGACCTTGGAGAGAGTGTGTGCAAGGTGACTTTCCCACTGCGGGTGGTGATATTGCAATCAGATTTGGTGTTGGAATTTGATTCTTTGTTAAATGTGAGCACATTGATTTGCAGGATACGCTCTGATATACAATTAATGGTGTACTCAAACAACACGTTTGTGTAGTTAGCTCATTGTTCCTATTATTGTGATTTGGCTGGTTGTTATTGTTGTTGTTATGAGTGTTCTACCTATTATGATTAAGGAGTGGATCCTTGAATGCCACATGTGATTAGTTAGAGGGATGATCTTTTGTGCCCACGTGATTTTGATCTAGTAAGTCTTGTATGATGTTTTTCAAATGGATACAGTCACCATTTTTATGGCCTTTGCCTCTATGGTACTCACAGAAATTGTTATCCTTCCACCAAGAAGATTTGACTTGAGGTTCATAGTCTCTTGCAGTGGGAAGGGTGATTTCATTATTTGCCACTAACTTTCCCAAAGCGGACTCATATGACTCCCCCAGTGGTGTAAATTTTTGTTTAGGAGGAAAGTTGTATGGTTGTCTCGGTTCATCTGATGAAGGTTTGCTTGGTGTTACATTGTTTGATGCTCCTTTAAGATTTAAAATTGGTTGCTTAGGAGCTGCTACTTTGGCATCAACCACTCCATCATTAACGATGTTCTTGTTTTTGGTCCAAAATTTTGATTTATCCATGGTATAGTTTGAATTAGGAGTGTCTTTGAATAATTTTATTTGTCCTATCGCGATCATAGATTTTTTGATGAATAACCCCATCTCAATGACCTTTGTGAATGAGGTAGGGCATTGGATTTGAATTTGATAGCTTAGATCAAGATTGAGATTATGGAAAAACATTTCTGTCATATGTTTCTCAGGGGCATGATACGAGCACTTGCTTGCAAGTTGCCTCCACCTTTGTAAGAAAGCAACGAAGGATTCGCCACTCTTTTGTTTTGTGTTGCAAAGGTCAACCATGGATACCTCAAGTTCGATATTATATGAGAAATGCATGACAGATTTATTCACTAACTCATCAAAGGTACGAATACCCAGAGGGAGTCGAGAGAACCACTCCATGGCTTGCCCTCCTAGAGATCTAGGGAAGAGTCTCATGAGAAAAGTTTCATTGTGAGTAACGTCTAGACATGTGGCGTTGAATTCTCTAATATGGTCTCTAGGGTCACCCTTTCCTCTATACTTGTCAAATTTTGGAACTTCAAATCTAATGGGAAAAGGGATCATGTTCAAGATCTTATCGAAGGGATATGGCGAGATTTCCTCCAACAAATAGTGTTTAGTGGATGTCCCTGTTTGGAGGTCCACTAATTGTTCTTGTAGGGTTTGAACCTGTTTTTTCAACATGCCTAAAGGTGTGGTTGAGTTTGTGGTTTTCTTGCCTTTGTTTGTGCCAAGGGTTCTTTCCTCATGTGTGCTGTCTTTATGAGTTCTTTCCTCTTTGGTTTCTTTCAACGCTGTGACATCAAAGTCAGCGGGGAGCTTAACTCCTTGGGTTTCTAGGTGGAGAAAGAACTTTGTAGGGTCTTGGTGGAGTACTTTGTCCATCATTTGTTGAAATTTTCTATCTTGGAGAGCTTCTTGTAAGTCGTCATGACATATCTCCTTGTCACTGTTGTGATAGGAGGAGATAATTTTGTCGTACGTTTCAGCCATTTCAATTTGTTTTTGTTTCTGCGATCTAGTTACTACCATGCAATGTGATTTGGAATGGAGTGGGGTGAAATGGGGCGCTTTGGTAAGATGTGTTTGGAGGTTGTAGTGAAGAGGATACTAGTGGTGATAAGATTTGAACAAGGGTTTTCTTTGATCAATGGTTTCAAACAAGTCAATTGATACAAAATGGTAGCCAAAAATAAGGATGGTTGAAATCCAGTTATTTGGTAGAGAATAGTTTTGTACCAAAACAAACTAGTGAAGTTTTGAGATAGAAGGATGATAGATCCTATTAGTGGAGACTTACTAGTGATGCTTGAATCTGATATGATCCAAAAATTGCCTTATAGCAACCTAGTTTTGATAGTTTGATTTGTTCTAGGGAAGTTTTGTGAAATTTTGATGAGGTGAATGATGGAAAAGAGGGTACGCTACGGAAATGAATAGGAAAAGTGACTGCATGGTTAATCTGACCTCAGAAACTAATACAAGACTGAAATGGGTGCTCAAAAAGGTAGGTGTTTTTCTGACAGACTGTACAGAAGTACTCACTATGATAGATGCACAGGAACAGAGCGTATATGTGCAGTAATAGGAAACAAAAGCATAGCTTTAAGAAGTGTATGTGCAGGTATGGTGAAAAAGTAGATGCACATCAGAACTATGTAAAAGCATAGCAGAAAATAGATGCGCAGCCGGGTGAAGTAAATGCGTAGCAGAATGAAGTAGATGCATAGATCTGTGTTGTTTTGTTTAATTTTGACTAATTTTGACTTGGTAAAGGTACATTTTTCAATGTTTTTGGGTTCTTTGTTTGAATGTTGCTCTTTTTAATTTGTTTCTTTGATTATGGCAAGAAAGACACATCACACACAAAGAATATTTTCATGATTGTTTGATTTTTTCTTTTTTTACAATGCAAGCAAAATCCTAAGGTTGGCAAGGATAGTATTCCATGAGTTCCAACTTGGTTTTTACACTAGCCACTTGCATAAAGGCGGACAGCTAATAACTTGGTAGCACCATTTCCCCTCCATGGCACTCACTTCTCACGCATACCAAGTTATAGTTCCTCTGAAGAGTTGAACTTTTTTGTCTCTACACTAAATGAGTGTATGGCGTTGGATGGCTCTAGAGAATGTTTTCCTCTTGTGTCACTAAATAGGGGATTTTGGCCTACTAGAACAAAAGTATTTTAGTCAAGGCATCCGTTCAGGTGATTACACGTGTGGCTATTTGCTTCAATAAGAAGGCTTCCTAGCCTACAGAGGTTATGCTCCATAGGGTTTTGGGGGAAACATCGGTCAGTGTAGTACAACAGCACCCGTCACTTGCAACTTTCGTCACAAACATAATTTATTTATAGTGACTTGGAGGTACTTGGCTTTAGCCGTTATCACTTAAGGTCATCCCAATTAGAAGGAAGCAATTCCAAGGGCAGGCCTCTCTAAAGGTTACACATGCGAAATGATGATTTTGGTATTTTGGTCACCTAGTTAAGGGGGGAGCATAGTCTTATCATCATTCCAAAATCACGAAAAACATTGGTTCTTTCCCCCTAGTTAAAAAGAGAAAGATTAAATGAGTTACTCTATCAGGCACACAAGATTTGTTAACTTTGAAAATCTTTTGAAAGCAATTGTTCAATTTTAATCCTCCTAGTTGGGACTATGTTCAAGTTGTGATGCGACAAGTACAAATTACTTCCGTCCTATTTATATCTAAGTGAAATTTACATGAACAAGCTTAATTACTTATTTTGCTATTTAGATCTAGATGAGAGTTAACCATGCAACTATATGTCTGACCAGCTCTTAACCTGCAAGGTGGATTTGAGAATATTCCTACAAATGATGTTAGCATTAGAAATTTCCTAAGAAATAGCCCAAAAATCCTAGCAGAATAGATGCACAGATATAGTGAATGACTGCACAGAAATAGATGCATAGTAACAGAGAATGTATGCGTCATAACAGAGAATAGATGCGTAGAAATAGATGCGCATTAACATAGAATGTATGCGCCGTAATAGTGAGTGGATACGCAGATTTGACAGATGCGTAGTAATAGTCAGTAGATGTGCAACAGAATGCGATGGATGCGTAGAAATGTCCTGTGTATGGATTTAACATAGAAAAACTCAATTTTGAAGAAATTGGGGCAAGGGCCCCACGGTGGGCGTCAGAAATGTTATTAGAAAAATGGGAACAATAGCACTAAACAACTAATTATCCAATAACTTCAATGAAATTGAAACAAATAAGATCGAACACAAAGAGCACAATACCTTGCAAATCTTTCTATTATGTGACTTCCATTGGTCGCCTATCTTGAATTGATCTCCTATATGAATAGAGCCCTCAGAAGGTGCACTTCCTTGCTTTTTTCTAAGATGACAACGAAGAATGGCTGTTGATAGGTTTTGCAATAAGAGGATCTTCACAATACAATGACAATGGTGATAATGGTGTGACAATTGATCTCAAGCTATGGAGTGACTTTGTGCCAAAGGCGTGTTGTGATTCTTGTAGAGTAAGTTTATAAAAAAAATTGGATGGATCATATAGAGGAATAGGGGTTGTATTTATAGATTTGTGAGAAAGAAGATCAATGGTATATAATAAATAAGAAGATCAACGGTAGAGAAAATTTGAGAGCATGTGGATGAATAGGGAGAGGACAAGTGTCCTACTCTATTTTGAGAAATGGGAGTTAACAAAATAGATTGAGGAGTTAACTGAGATGATTGGCCAGTGAACTTAATTGACTAATTAGTTAACTGTTTTGATTGATGAGTTAACTAATTTGACTGGAGGAGAAATAAGACATGTGGTGAGGGAATATTAGCTAATTAAATATTAAAATATTTAATTACATGTGCACATGGATTAATTGAATTATTTTTGGTATTAATTCAATTTTGGAGGAAATAGATAATTTAAATAAATATTTAGATTTATTTAGATATAGAGAATGATTTGATATTTATGGATTTGAAGACTTTGGAATTTAGAAGAACTAATTAAATAATTTGGTATTATTTAATTTAGAATGATTTTAGAAGAATTTGGATGATTTAATTAAATAAATGATTTTATTTAATTTTTTGAAGAAATATGAATCAAATAAATAAATTGATTTATTTATTTATTGATAGAGGAATTTAAAATGAAATAAATATTTAAAATATTTATTTAGCTAGAGTCACGTCACTTTTAGGTGTATATAACTAGCATGAGTTTCCATTGAATCATGTAGTCCTACTATCATTATGGCATATGCCTCCTAGTCTCTGACTGCCCATGCTGATGATGAATTGGGGTATTTCTAGCACAAACCTGAAACCCTAGTTGAATCAATTAAATTCCTTGAATCGTCCAAAATCTCAAAATCTCAAGCAATTCATGGATCTTGCGAAACATGAAATGACTTTCCATAGTATAGAGTGGTGAAGACATTGTGAAATGCTATTTTATCTATAATTGATGTACTTATTTTGATTAAAGGATAAAAGTGAGTTTTTTAAAGGGCTAAATTCTTATACAAAGTCTAATGTAGATTTAGCAATGAGGTCTAACAACCAACAATTAAATATCAAATAGAGACTACTAAAACAAATTGACATCATGAAAATTATAGACCGACAATTAAAGACACAAAACTAACAACAAAAAATAGTAAAAACCTATCCATAAAATAAGATAATAAGAAAATAACTAATTGTATGAACCACATAAAATAAATTAATATATTAATAAAATACAAATATTTATTTTTTAAAATTTTTATTTCTAAAATGATAAATAATAATAAAAATTATATTGATCAAATGTAGATATTCCAAATGATTTTGTTATAAATTCTAATATTTTAAAATGTTATGAAAACAATATTAAGTAGTATGAAGTTTACAAAATTATTTATAAATAAAATATAAACACTTTTTTAAAATACATTTATTAAGTTTAATTTGAATTTATATTTTGTGTAGGAGAGACATAGGAGGCAGGCCGGCCATATGATACTTGTCACACCTATTTATAAGTGGCAAACGTATTTTATAACTTGTCTTTATATTTCTGCAAATCTCTACACGGCAGCACTCCACGTGTCTTTATAAATACTGGTTTATTGCCGTATAAATAATGCGGTTCTGGAAGAAGTTAATTAAGTGAGTTACAGAAGATTTTTAATGGAGCTGGACGCTATTGGAATGATTTCTTCTCATTCCTCCAATGATGATCCAATTAAAAACATAAGGTGAGCTTTTTATCTGTGGTGTAATTATTTTTATTTATTGATTATATTGAGCTCACTTCCAAGTTTTAAACGGGTTCTTAAAACAAAATGATCTGACGTTAAACTGAATCATTTCTTTGGCCACTTCTACTTTGAAATAAATTTTCTTACAAAATTTAGTAATTTCAATTTTTGTCAGGGCTCATTAAAAAATTATAATAATTGATTATTTTGAATTGTATTAAAGTTTTAGGTATGAGTTTTCCAGTCCCTAAAATACAAATAGAAGTACTTTTGGATTAAATTGTGTGTATTTCTTTGTTTCAAGGGATCACATTCAGCAATCCACCATCAGGAAGAGGATGCTTGTGATTAGGATTGCAGACTTACCCTTTCAAAAGGATGAGGTGATTTACAGAACATATAGCTTTATATGGTAATTCAAATTTTATTTTTACAATTTAAATATAAATTGACTTCCATACTTTCATTACTTATGGGGTATTATGATATGAAAGCAAAGTTAAATGTGATTTACTTTCCACTGAATTGAACAGTTATGTAGATATACTTGTGAGTTAACTGAATATTCATGTTTTTGTATGCTCAAATTTACACAATCACCTATTGAGGAGTTTAGTGGTGCTGAAAGTTCACCATTGCAAAGTGGGGTTGCAAGTTCTCATTATCTGCAGTTTATGCAACTTAGCAGGGAATGCATTCCATGGGATCATCCTCCAGAGCATTAGGAGGTTAAGTAATCTCAACAAACTTGACTTATGAAGAAACATGTTCTCTGGATCTTTGCCACATTCCTAGGGAAAGCTCAAGAATTTGTAGGTTCTGTCCCTGTCAAATAATAGGCCAAGTGGGTCTCTGGGCCATTTCTTCAATAATTTAAAAAAATTGACTATATTGGATTTATCTTATAACATGTTGAGTGACATGATTCCTCTAATGGGTAGGTTGAGAAAGCTTGATAACTTTGACTTGAGCTATAACATGCTTGTGGGTGTCATTCCATCACACCTGCGTGTCTCTATCACGGATGTTTCTAAGATCATATTTTTTTTCAGGGAAGGTGTCTTCAGTTTTGAGAAAGCTTCAAAATTCGATTATATTAGATATTAGCTGCAATAGATTGAGTGGTACCATTGATGGGTATCATAATTCTTATACGTTAAGACATTGGTGTTTTAAATTGTTGACAATAGATAAGCAGATAAAGAAAGAGTTTTTTGAATTCATGAAGAATGCTTCTGGAGACTGGAGGTGAATTTTCATAATTTTACACATGATGTTAACATTTAAAGCAGTGAGCGAAATAATTTTAATATGAATCTTATTTGATTAGAAAATTTTATAAATAAATAATGTACATGATAAGCTTATGAACAAATCAATTATTTTTACTTTGACAAATAAAAGTTTTGGTGTGAGTAAAATTTGCAGTGATTCTTTAAAATAGTAGTAAAGAATCGTAGTTATGTATTCCTTCCGTGATTTCAACTAAATTTTCTCCACGAGAACCCCTCCAGATCTATGTTACCAGAAACGCGACGGGAAGGCCGCGTTTCCGTTTTGGACGGCAGAAACGCCGTTGCCGTAGCGAACGGCCGTTTCTCAGCCTTCCTCCGTTTCTTCTGCGTTGCATGCTGTTTGCCTTCTCCGGTGAACAATTTTCCATTCCTTTTTTTAATCAAACTTTTTGAACGCTGATTTATATTAAAAGCTTTCGGTTACTTTTTATATATTAAAAGCTTTTGTGATTTTTATATTGGAATAAAACAGTTTTTTTAAAAACTTTTGTGATTTTTATATTGGAATAAAACAGTTTTTTTAATATTGTTTTAAAGTAATTTTTTTCTTAAAACAAATTTTATTAAAAAATTAAATGAATAGCTTTTATAATGTCTTGGAATAAAAATGATTTTTTATGAAAATCTATAGTTTTTATAATATTGTTCTAAAGTAATTTTTTTTTAAACAATTTTTATTAAATAAATATAATTTTTATAATATTGTTTATTTATTATGATATTGTTTTATTGTTTATTTGTTATGATATGGTTTTAAAGTAGTTATTTTTTTTTAAACAAATTTTATTAAAAAATAAATGCATAGTTTATTTATTAAGATATTGTTTTAAATTAGTTTTTTTTTAAACAAATGTTATTTTGTGTTTAATTTCACAAATTTGTATGCATCTTTATCTTTATGAGCTACAATCTTTATCTTTATTAACATGGGATAATGCTTTATGATAAATCTAAAAAAATATATGTTAAAATCCGTTTCTTATAGGCAACCTCTAGATATCCCGTTTCTCGTCACGTTGCCGTTGCCGTTGCCGTTTCCGTTTCTCGTTTCTGGTAACATAGCTCCAGATTGATGTACTTCCCTCTCCTAAACTGTATTTTTTATATTCTATAAAACTCATTATTTATAGTTTTAAAAAAAAGTTACAACTAAACACAACACTTCACGCATATTTAGATTTGTTTTAGTTGTATTCATTTTCACGCTTTTTTTTTTTTTTTAATAAAAAGGTGCAAGCACCCATACCAATATATTAAAATAGAATCGAAATAAGGGGGCTAAGGTAAAAAGGCACATCAGTCAATAACATAACCCAGCCGGCTTACAAAGAAATATCCATCCCATCAAACGTTTAAAAAGTGGCCAGTGGGAAGTGAAGTTGACAAAACCAAAAGATGGATAATTAGCCAAAAGTAATGTACCATAGGCATAGCCATAAGACTTTAGCATCACAAGTTTATATAAAAACTATATAATATATATGATTTGTAGGTTTAAAATTTCATAGTTAGTGGCCATGGAAAAGCACTTTACTAGGAAGTCAATGGTAGAGGGTAGTCCTCTTTTATAAGAGCAAAAATTTAAGAGGGTAGGCCAGTTTTATAACAGCACAAAGGTTAACACTATCTTTAAATGGTAAAACATCTAACATGTTTGTCTAAATGTTAAAACATGTAACATAATGTTGATAACATAAATTAAAAGCATTTTTAGAATTAGAACAATGTTGACAATATAAACTAAAAGTATTTGTGGAAATAGAACCAGTGTTCATAATATCAACAAAAAAATCTAACATGTTTATTTCATATTGAAAGTTACTGTTAATACCATAAATGTAAAAACATGTAACATGTTTCTTTCATATTGAAGGTTAGTTTTGCTAACATAAACTAAAAAGCATTTGTGTAACTAGAACATTGTTGGTAATATAAACTAAAAGTATTTGTGAAAATAGAACCAGTTTTGTATAATTTAAACTGAAAAAATCTATAGAAATAAAATTACTTTTAATAACATAAACTAATGACATCTACAGTACTAGAACTAAATTGCTATATTAAAAAATTATTAAATTTTTATACATAATTTTATATACAGAACAAGGAATGGTTTTATTCATACTCTTATGACTCATTTCTTGACAAAAAACCTAATAATGATGCTTCTCGAATAAGGTGGCTAGTTGTGATAACATTCCCTTGAGTTATTATGCTAAAGTGCCTTACTTCTCAAGTGTTATTATGGTAAGGTGCTTTATTTCTCAATGTCTTATTTTTTTAAGAATCTTTTGGATTCAACTATATACAAAATTAGATAATTTAATTTTGTAGTGATATTTTAGAGTGAAATTTATACAATTAATTAAAGGAATCCATTGAATATATTATTGCTTTAACATATCTTAATGCATGCATATGGAATATACAATGATTCAAGGGAATCCATTGACTATATATTGCTGCTTTAATATGTCATCAAATGGAGAAGTGGAATTTATACATTAACTTAAAGGAACTTATATTTATAGGTTAATTTAAGGGAATCCATTCAATATATTATTGATTTAATATTTCTTAATGTGGAGAAGTAGAATTTATACAATTAACTTAAGGGAACCTATTGAACATATTAGTACTTTAATATTTCTTAGTATAGAGAAGGTGATGCATTTTTTAAAATATACAATAATATATAAATATATAAAATTTTAACATCGTTTATTTAATTGAACATTGTAATATATTACATTTTAATAATGAGTTATAGAGTATGTCAAAAAAGTGCTAAAACTTTATATACTATAATTTTTAAAATATTACTTTAATTTCATATTTTATGATCTTAATATTGACATGCTATCTTTGTATTTTAAGACTTGTTTAACACACTTTTCTTTAACTTGGAGATATAGAAGAATATGCTACCTTTTCACCATAGCATCTCACTTAATTGACATAGTAATAAAAGAAAATTCAAACGAACTTCAGAAAGAATATGATTATACAAGTATGATCACAAGATAACAATTTTCCTTTTTTTAAAAGAAGATCGAGGATTCACAAGCTGGAATTTCAAAGAACTATAATAGTTGATGACTTTTTCACCATACCATCTTACTTACTTCCAAAGAATATGTTGTTAAATCTTATGACATTTTTGTAATAGCATAGAAAATACAAATAAGATTTGAACAAACTTCAATGAGAAATAATATTAGTACACAAGTATCTATGACAAGATAACAATTGCCATTCATTCTTAGAAGATCAAGGATTCATAAGTAGGAGTGGAATTTAAAAGAGAGGTAATATTTTTGTTTTGGTTGGGGATTTTAGTAGCCTCCATGCAAAATAGTAATGTACATTATAAACTATCATATTTATTACATCTTTTAATATAAAATGATAAATATTTAGTATTTTCCAAAGATCAAAGATTCATAAGTAGAAGTGGAATTTGAAAGAGATGGTAATATTTTCATTTGGCTTGGAGATTTTAGTAGCCTTTATGTAAAAAGTGATGTACATTATAAATTATCGTATTTATTACATCTTTCAATATAAAATTATATATATTTAGGATTGGCTAAAATATTAGGTGTATTTTTAACTTTGTTGCTGCCCTTATCTCCTTATAGATGTTACAACCAAATTCACCTAAACATAAAAAAAAAAAAAAAAAAAAATCTTTAATTAACTGAACATTTCGAAATCACCTTAAGACTTGAACATTTTGAAAATTATGAAAAAACCATGTAAGCATATAAATGTATTGTATGAAAATATAAATTTACGAATGTGATGATTCATTTTACTAATGGTACTTTTAATTATAATTATAAGAACAAAACAACAACAAGAAAAAATACTATGTTTTCTAGCCATCCTTAATTAATGCACTTAAACGCCAATAATCAAAGCATGGGACTACATCTCCAAAGTGAGATTCTAAGTTTAACTCTAGGATGAAGAGTTATTATAATATCCAAAGTAATCTAATTTTTGTCCCATCCAACCACCTAAGATGATTGTCTTACGTGACTGCACATTAAATGTTTTTACATGACATCTAATAATTAAACACATCTCTATTCACTTTCCATATTAATTACATTTTCTCAATATATATATTCAACATTAAATAATGAACACATTGAACCATATTCTCACTAAACCATCATTTGAAATAATTCCAGTGAGTCATCATGCATATGATTGTTCTAGAAACTATAACAAACTAATCAAGAAAAATGTATTTAAATGTTAATTTAATGTTTAAGGAAGAACTATAAAAGATATTGAAGATGGTGTAAGATTTGATGATAATCCAAACATAAGTCTATATCTAAATGAATGAAGAAAAGTTACACATGATATAAACAAACACACGAATAGTGTAGACCACAAATACCAACTATTCCAATCTTGAGGATATGAAAACTATATAATTCAAAGAATTGCATAATTTATATACCACTAATATGCATGAATCAAGGAGATCTTGTCCATAGTCCATGATTTTAATTCACAACCACTACCAATTAGGAGGTGAGTTATCTTAGTCTAACAATAGGTTAATAGTGTTAGAACACAATGATATATTGAGAGGGGGGAGAATCAGTATATACTAAAACTGTATTCCAAATTAACTTTATCAACCAAATCTTCTTACTCCCTTAAATGAATGATGAAGCAAATTAAGAAAATCAAGGCACAACACATGAGCACACAATCACAACACTAGATTTATGTGGAAAACTCCAGAAGGGAAAAACCACGGTGAGCAAGTTGCTTGGATCTATTGTCCAAATCTAGCCTCACAAATAAAAATAAGATTACAATATTATTTATGGACTACAACCCAAAGGAAGCTGCAACTTCCTGAAAATACAATACTACAACACTTACAGAATGAGGTTAGAACCTTTGAACATCACCTTTAATTGATCTCAATGATCAGACACCTATACAACATCCACACACTTCACTCTGACTCAAATCTTCATTTCCTTTGCACCGCAAACACTGCTTCCTTCAAAATATCTTCACATACACACTCACTCACATAACCTCCCACCCTCACAGACTCTCTTACATTTCACACCAAACAAGATCTTTATTTATACCTTCCACAAATTACAAAATATTTCTCCCATGTCGGCCAAGATGAAACTTGGATACATGAAATGTGTAATGGCCATACCGAGTTGACATCCAAAAATGTAGAAATCGAATGCAGTTCAAGAAAAATGATAATCAAGACCTATTCTTTCCTTAACACACTTTCAAGATGGAACACACTTCAAAACATCTGACAGGATCATGAGAACACATGAAGTCATGCCAACAAACACTTATCATTCCACAAAATAGCTCTAAACCTAAAGTAGTACCAGAGGGACCAATTAACATCATGTGGATCATCACTCAAGTAGCATAAGACTTACACATACCTTATAAAACAATCCTTCCTCTAAAATATATGTTTTCTTTCTGGCACAAACAAACAAAAACTGAGCTTGACATCACTTACAAACACTGAACCCACAGTCTTGAGATAGAGCACTGAAAAACCAACTTGTGTTGCACTTTAGCACCTAAAACCTAAGATGAAAAAGCATACAGAATATCTCAACTCATCCTCCAAACTCCAAAGCCAAAAGATGAATCTCCAGACAACCCCAATCAGCAACATGATATGTCTTTGTTCTACTGACTACAAAGAACTTCTACGGTTCATCAAAACAACTGAAACTTGAATTTAACAATATTCTCATCTATAAATAACTTTCAAACTATAGGACATCATCTTCAATAGCGAAGAAATGCAGAGTAGTTCTCTAACACCTCCTGACTACAATCATTCTGAACCTCTATCTTCACTCTGTGAGCTCTAGAATCTTCTATAATAACTTCCAAGTTCTAAAATTAGGAACATACAAGTTTCTTCATGCTTTTCTCTAACTAATTTCTAAACCACAAGGCCATACCTTCAAATGTGGAGGAATGTAGAGCTACTTCAGTGCCTTAGACCTCTTGAATCTTTCTTTTAAGACTAAAGCGATACCTTTCCTTGGGAAACAAGAAATACAATATTCACCACACTAGAGACTTCATTCTCAACATCAAACACAACTCCCTTTACTTCACAACTTCTCTTATCCATCTCTTTATTATTCCTTTGTCTTCTTCTCTGATCACCTCAGCAACAATCTTCCTTAGTCATCACCAACCTTTTGCATCTCGTCAACTAATCTTCACTTCCACTTCCAACATTTAGCACTATTAACAAATATGCTATACATCACTGAACATCACACTATTGATATCAATGACAACACATATGCAATAATCTCCCCATTTTGAATTAATGGTAACACTTAACCTGATATGTAAATTTCTCCCCCTTTGACATCAAGGATGAAGGGCTAGTGGTCTTCCTCTGAACTAATCTTCCTTTAGCTCCCCCTATCTTCTTTCTTCTTCTTTCACTGATCCTTATTTGTCAGCTCCCCCTGACTAATTTTTTCTTTGTCATCCTTCTCAGCTTCTTATCTACATGCTCCCCTTGAGAGGTAGGCTCCACCAATCCAGGGATGAACATATGTCTTGAATTACTCCCCACGAGTAGATGCACCATCTATGTATCTAGTTAGAAGGAGGGGAAATCACCCCTAACACTAATCTAAGATACTCAAATGTGTCCTTAGAAAGTGCATTTGTAAAGATATATGCAACTTGATCCTTTGTAGGCACATACTCGAATTTAACTTCTTGATTTGCAACCTTCTCTCTCAAAAAGTGATACCTGATAGATATGTGCTTGGTTCTAGATTGCGTCACTAGATTTTTTGAAATATTGATAGTGCTTGTATTGTCACAAAGAATAGGAATGGGCTTATCATATACTACCTTGATATCCATCAACGTTTTCTTCATCCACAACACTTGAGTGCAACAGGCTGTTGCAACTATATACTCCACCTCTACTGTTGATAAGGACACTGAATCTTGCTTCTTAATAATCCATGAGACTAACCTATCTCTAAAAAACAAAGCTCCTCCACTGGTACTTCTTCTATCATCAACAATGCTAGCCTAATCTGCATCAATATAAGTACTCAGGGAAAAGTCATCACCCTTTTGATACCACAACCCATGTTTTGAAGTGCTCTTCAGATATTTGAATATTCTCTTGATTGCCTTCACATGTGTTTCTTTAGGATCTGCTTGAAATCTAGCCACCAAACACACAACTTGCATAATATTAGGCCTTGATGTTGTTAGGTATAGTAGGCCTCCAACCATAGATCTATACTGAGTCTGATCAGCTTCAAGCGACTCATCATCTTTACTCAAATGGAAACTAGTTACCATAGGAGTACTTACTGGTTTGTAATCTTCCATACGAAACTTCTCCAACATCTCCTTAACATACTTTGCTTGAGATATAAAGATGCCATTATCTGATTGAGTAATTTGGAGTCCAATAAAGAATGACAACTCACCTAACATAGACATTTGAAATTCTTTCTGCATCTATCTTGCAAACTTCTTACACATCTCATCATAGCCACAAAATATTATATCATCAACATACACAACAATAATTAGAATTTGTTCACCTTCAATTTTGATGTAGAGATTACTATCTGCGACACATTTCTTGAAACCCTGCTAGAGTAAGTACTTATCCAACCTTGCATACCAAGCCCTAGGGGCTTGTTTGAGATCATACAAAGCCTTCTTGAGTCTGCATACCATGTTTGGGTCTTCTAATAACTAGAATCCATCAGGTTGTTCTATGTAGACTTCTCCTTCTAAATCTCCATTTATGAAGGTAGACTTAACATCAATCTAATATACCTTGAATCCTTTATGCACTACAAATGCAAGAACCATTCTTATTGCTTCCATTCTTGCCACTGGAGTAAATGTCTCCTCATAGTCAACACCTTTAACTTGTGAATAACCTTTCCAGATCAGTCTTGCTTTGTTCCTGACCACTTCTCCATTTTCATTCAATTTGTTCCTAAATACCCATTTTGTACCTATAACACTTTTGTCTGCAGGCCTTGGCATGAGCTCCCAAGTCTGATTCTTTTCTATCTAATTTAGTTCTCCCATAGCTTGTATCCATCCTTCATCCTTGCTAGCTTAATCAAAATTCTTGGGTTCTACTCTTAATAGTAAAGAAAAACTTGTTCATTTTCTCTTGCAAATCTTCTTCTTGTATGTACTCCATTCTTGTCTCCAATGATCTAATCTTCTAAATGATTCTTCTAAACATACTTGGAAAGAATCTTAATAGTCTTCTCTTGAGTTTCTTCCTTTTCTTCAACTTCTTCTTTTGTGCAAGCAGGTTCATCTAACCAACAATCTTCTTACTTATCTGTGATTTTATGTGACTCTTCATCCACTCTTACATTTGCACTCTCAACTATCTTCCTCAGTCTTTTATTGTAGCACTTGTAGGCTTGGCTGGTAGTTGAATATCCAAGAAAAATATCTTCATCTACTATTGAGTCAAACTTTCCCAGACCTTCTTCATCTCTCCTAATGTAGCATTTGCTTCCAAAGACTTTGAAATATTTGACTGATGTCAGTCTTCCATTCCGGAGCTCATAAGGTGTATTGGTGCTATGTCTTCTTAGTTGTCCTCTGTTAAGAATATATACTATAGTGTGAATTGATTCTTTCCAATATAAATCAAGTAACTTACCTTCACTCAGCATAGTTCTAGCCATTTCTTGAATAGTTCTAATCTTTCTCTTAGCAACACCATTTTGCTAAGGGGTTTTGGTAGCTAAATATTATCTTTTGATTCCATGTTCTTGACAAAACTCTTTAAACTCATTTGATGTGAACTCACCACCTCTATTAGACCTTAAACACTTGATTCTAGTATTCATTTCATTTTCAACCATAGACTTGAATATCTTAAACCTACTGAAGGATTCCAACTTTTCTTTCAAAAATGTAACCCATGTCATTCTAGAGAAATCATCAATGAGTAACATGAAATGCCTCTCACCTTGTAGACTCTTTGTCCTAGTAGGTCTGCATAAATCAATATGAAACAGTTCTAATGGCCTTGTAGTAGAATGCTCCTTGGACTTGAAAGTTATCCTTGTCTGCTTCTCAATCTGACATTCCTTGCATATGGTGCTTACAAGCTTGGTTATCTTTGGCATGTCTCTTACTGCTTGCATTGAGTTGATCTTCACAAGATTTTGAAAGTTGGTGTGCCCCATCCTTTTTTACTATAGCCAACATTCATTTGTTTGTCCTAGAAGACAAGTCATTTCATTAATTACCTTTAGACTATACAAGTTGCCTTCTATCTTAGATCCTTCTATCACTAATTTTCTAGAATTTGCTCTTCTGATTTCACACCCTTGATCATGAAATGTAAGACCGCATCCTTTGCTACACATTTGACTTATACTAAGAATATTATGCTTGAGACCCTCTACATAAAGAACATAATGTGTCTAATACATTCCATCGATACTTATGGTACCTTTTCCAATGATTTTTGCAGATGAGTTATCTCCAAACCTGGCTAGTCCACCATTCCATTTACCAAGATTGATAAATTTGCTCTTGTCATATGTCATATTATTTGTGCATCTACTATCTATCACCTAGAGATTTGTTTTTCCTTGAGCATGAAATATTGTTTGGACAATCATTGAATCTTCAAATTATTTATCTCCTATCTTTTGGAAGAGCCACTTTCCTCTGCTTGCTTAATAACATCCATCAACTAAGATTTTTTTTTTGCCAAACAAGTCCTGTAATATCTTTCTATATGTCCAAACTTGTTGCAAATTTGACAAACCGCATTGGCATCCACTAGTGAAGCAAGAGGATTCCTACTTACAAGATTTCTTCTATTCATTTCAGACTAGCAATCTATAGCCTTATGACCAATGTAGATAAAAAAGAACCAAAGAAAACATGATTAAACTTGTTCATGGAGAATTACCTTGCATGAAGAGATATTCCTTGAGGAAAGATGTGATCAACACATTCAGTATCATTTGGTCTTCCAAGTTTTGCTTTCTCCAACTCCCATTTGAGTGATTGAATTTCTTTCTTAAGTCTTCTACATTTTTTTCTCTTAACTTTGATTCTCTTTCCTTGCACAATCCAAGTCTTGAAGAGCGAAATCAAGTTCACCTTCAAAATAAACTTCATAATCTTCTTCATCTGCAGTCTTATCTAGAACCATCTAAGATCACCCTAGCCATGAATAGAGATTCTCCTCTTTCCTCTTCCGATGAGTAGTGATCTACTTCTTCGAAACTATAGTCTTCTTTTGAAAGAAGATTCCTCTTGAAATTGTTTCTCTCGAAACCCTTGCTGTTATCTTCATTTTCTCCAAAGGACATTTAGAGGCATATGCTCCTTCATTCTTCATAGTATTGAAAGCCACTTCTCTTTGGCATGGCCCTATGACTTCATTTATCATCTCATAGGTAGTGAGGGGCCTAAAATACTCTTCCATTGTAAGTATCCTCAAATCTTTGGCTTATTCAATTACAAATACTTTTGAATCAAATTTGTGAGTGAGAGTTCTCAAGACTTTCTTCACAACTAATGAGTCACCTATATCTTCACCCATACTCCTAATTCCATTGATTGCTTCATCTACTCGATGCAAATAGCTAGCAATGTTATCCTCTTCTTTCATCCTTAGATTCTAAAACATTGTTTTGTAAGATTGTAATTTTGCTTCCTTTATTGTGTCATTTCCTTCATAAAGATCTTTGAGGTTCTTCCATATATCCTTTGTTGTTATATGGAGCCTAATCAGACTCAAAGGTTAAATTTTCTCCACTTTTATCAGTGCGGTTTCTCCCCAACTTATTTAACAGGGGTTTGCAGGTAGCGCCCCCAAGACGGGGTCAAGGGGCAGCGCCCCTATAGCAATACAGGGCAGGGTTGAGGGATTGTGCCCCCGCCAGGGCTCAGGGCTAGTGCCCCTGAAACCTCAAATGACTTTTATTATTTTATAAAGGTGTCAAGAGTTATTTTTTCTATTGGCCAACATAAAAAAAACCATATTTTGTAACCGACATAAGTCTTGATAAAAATGGCTAAGGATTAGGGTTTCTATGGAAATTGTATTGTAGCATTTGTAGCGGTATTGAGTTGCAAGGATTGCTGGTTGTAATCAGTTTGATTTGCTGGATAATAATATTGGACTCTTTGTTGGTGGATGTAGCCTGAGTTTGGGTGAACCACATTAAAATTATCTTCTCTGTTATTATTTCTATGTATTTTTCATTCCTCTGTTTAATCTTTATTTACATTTGATTGATATCTTCTGCATGCAATGGCTAACAAGTGGTATCAGAGTGGGTTGTGTTTGATTATCATCAATAGGAAGGACTCACGGTTGAGTGGGAGTCTCATGGTTAAGTGGGAGCAATGGCGGATGAGGGTAAATTGAAGGTAGATAAATCCAATGGGTAGAACTATTAGTTATGGAAGATCCAGATGGAGGATTATCTCTATCAGAAGGATTTATGGAGGCCATTGGAAGGAATAGAAAAAAAAATGGCAGCAATGACTGATGAGGATTGGGAAATTTTGGACAAAAAGGCACTAGGAGCCATTCGGTTGTGCCTAGCACCATCTGTGGGATTCAATATAACAAAAGTGAAGACAAAAATAAACTGATGAAAGATTTGGCTAAATTGTATGAAAAACCCTTAGCCTCAAATAAGATATTTATCATGAAACGTTTGTTTAATCTAAAAATGATTGAAGGTGGATCTATGACAGATCATTTAAATGAGTTTAATACTATTACTAGTCAGTTAACTTGTGTAAAAGTGAAATTTGATGAAGAGGTGAGGGCTCTTTTGGTTTTATGTTCTTTGCCAGAAAGATGGAATAGCTTGGTCATGGTTGTAAGTAACTTTGTCTCTGGTTCAAATACTTTAAAATTTGATGATGTTGTTGGTGTTATCCTTAGAGAGGAAATGCGATAGAAAAGCTCAGGAGGGTTCACATCAGGTAGTGTTTTGAATGCAAAAAGTAGGGGCAGATCAAAGGAGAGAGGAAAAAGTTTTGGAGGTCATTGGAAGTCATGAAGAAAAACATAGGACAAGAGGTCCCAATCCAGAGGATAGAAGGATTGCTAGTACTATCAGAAACTGGGTCATCTAAAGAGAGATAGCTGGTCTTAAAAGATTAAAGATGGAGACAAACAAGAAGGTAATAAGGAGGCAAATGTGGTAAGTAATAAATCTGAAGATGATGCTTCAATTCTTTCCCTAGATAATGTTGATGATTCATGGGTTTTATATTTAGGGGCCTCATTTCATGCTACGCCTCATAAGAGTTATTTTCTTGATTATGTCAAAGGGGATTTTGGGCTAGCTTATTTGGGAGATAATGAACCTTGTCAGATTGTTGGAAAGGGAAGAATTAAGATTAAGTTGCAGAATGGGAATCATTGGCTACTACAAGAGGTAAGACATGTTCCAAGGCTAAGTAGGAATTTAGTTTTAGTAGTGCAGCTAGGTGATGAAGGTTGTACAGTTACTTTTAATGATAAAAATTGGAAGGTTTCAAGAAGTGCCTTAATAGTAGCAAAAGGTGTGAAAGTAGGCACCTTATATCTTTGTACAGGTCATATTGTTCCTTCTACTTTAGTTGTTGCAGAGAAAAAATAAACAGGTTTAGGAATAGTTGTTGTGGCTTCGCAGAAAGAGATTGAAACAGTTGTTGCAGGTTCTGAGACAATACTGTGGCATAATAGACTTGGGCATATAAGTGAAAAAGGTATGAAGGTACTTCATTCTAAGAAAGTTTTACTAGGTCTGAAATGTATTAATATGGATTTTTGTGAAAGTTGTGTGTATGGAAAACAAAAGAGAGTTTTCTCAAGGATGGGAAGCAAAAGAAAGATGAAAAGTTGGAGCTTGTTCATAGAAATGTATGGGGACCGACTCAGGTAGCTTCTCTCGATGGATCTCAGTATTATGTTACATTCATAGATGATGCAAATAGGAAGGTTTGGATTTATTTCCTTAGGTAGAAATTTGATGTATTTGAAACATTTAAGACATGGAGAAGATTGGTTGAGAATGAGATGGGTAAAAGACTAAAATGTCTTAGATTTGATAATGGTGGTGAGTATTGCAGCAAAGAATTTGAGGATTATTGTTCGTTTAATAGAATTCATATGCAAAAAATGGTTCCAGGGACTCCGTAAGAAAATGGAGTGGCTGAGTGCATGAATAGGACAATAATGGAGTGTACAAAGAGCATGAGATTGCATGTTGGGCTGCCTTTAAACATATAGGGAGAGGTTGTTAATACCGATGTATATTTAATTAATAGAGGTCCTTTAGTTCCTTTCAACTGTAGTATTCCAGAGGAAGCATGGACAAGTAAAAAGGTGAGTTATTCTTTTCTCAAAACCTTTAGATGTGAAGCATTTGCACATGTAGATTCTGAAAATAGAACCAAGCTGGATGCAAAATCAAAAAAGTGTATCTTCATTGGATATGGCATTGATGAATTTGGTTATAGGCTTTGTGATCCAAGAGCATCCCTGGTTCAAGAGTAATCTTGCATCAACCAAAAATATTTGTATTTCAGTTCTTTTATTTTCTAGTTCAGTTCAAGCAGTTTAGTCAGTAGCAGTTTTCAGCTTGTGGTCTGGACTTAGCATCTACATTCATTCATCTACATCATATCAAGAATTTAGAGGATTTGGATCAGTTACCGAAAAGACATCACTCTCAAAAGACCAACTATTTTCTCAGTGTAGAGCATTCTAACAATTCCTAATAATCAGCTGAAGGAGAAGGCTTGCGGATCATTACTTGATTTGTGGATCTCAATGACACATCATTCAATGTCCTTTGGTTCATGGCCGACCTTCCCCAAGGGTCTGTATGTTGTTCCATTCATTTGAGGAAGTTTTATGTGCATTTAGGTCCAACCTATCTGTGAACATGTTACAGCTCTTCATTGGAGTTTGTGACCTTCCTTAGCTAATGCGGAGGAATCTATTGGTCCGGAAATGATATATAAAGATGTAATAGATCCTTAGGAAAGCAGTTATAAATTGATTGATAGTTCTTAGTTTTGATTTTGTACGAAGGGAGATTCAAAGCCTTATCTTGCGCATGTATGTAATCAGGTCTGTGAGCCCTAATTGTAAGCCCACATGTTGTAGGCTGATTTCTATTTGAATTCTATGATTTACTAAATGAATGAATCTACATTTGCTTTAGTTCTTTAAGTTGTTTCCGTTGTGTTTACTCTTACTGCATGGTCTGGGTAGTTCATTCTATGAACCCTTCTACCGGGACTGCACCAAGTGGTATCAAAGTGAAAGTTCAAATCTTGGAGAGTGAATTGAGTGAAGTTGGCAAAGGAATTCCATAAGATCTTGTTGTGGACAGATCATCGAATTGAGGCAGGTTACTTGTGTTGCAACCGATCACTGATTGTGAGGCAGTTGTCACCTTGTAGCCTGATCGCCGAACCTGAGGCAGTTTACACTTGATCCTAGGAAGAATGACATCGCAGAGAGTTCATCCTGTTCATACAATGGCTAATAGAATGGATGAGATGATGGAATTGATGAGAACAATGCGAATTCATTTGGATGTTGTTGAGGAAGATAGGTGAAGAGGATTAACACCAAGGCCTAATGTTGAAAGTGATGATGAAGAAGAATTTCAATCTGCTAAACAAACTGGTGAAACCTTAGAAGGTAATCAAGAAGAAGAATCAGATCAGATAAAGATGTTGCGACCTATCTCGAAGATTGGAAAAAGACCTAGAGTTGATGTATCAAACTATACTGGTAATTTGAATCTTGAAGAATTGATTGACTAGATAAATGATATGGAAGAATACTTTGAATATGAAGAAATTGAAGATCTGGAGAAGGTGAAATTTGCAAAGACAAAGTTGACAGGACATGTTGCTATATGGTAGAAAGAAGTTCAGTTAGAAAGAAATAAAAGAGGAAAAGAAAAGATTACAAAGTGGGGCCAAATGGTGACAAAGTTGAAGAATCAGTTCATACTTGCTGACTATGAGTTGGAATTGTTGAAAAGATTGTAAAACCTAAGACAAAAGGAGAAATTTGTGAAGGAGTAGACTAAAGAATTTCATAAGATGATCATAAGGACAAGACATAGTGAATTAAGCAAGGAGAAAGTGGCAAGATACATCAATGGACTGAGATTGAACATTCAAGAAGAACTAAGTTTGGGAAGAAGTATATTAGTTTGCCCTGAAAAATGAAGAGAAGCTGAATAAGAAGCATGATCAGAGACAAAGAGGTAGAGGAGGTAAATTTTATAGAGGTAAAATATTTTCTAGATATGATAGATCATTTATGGAGCAGAACAAGTTTGACATCCCATTTAGGAAGGATGAAAGAGATAACAATGCTTACCAGAGAAATGACAGAATTTTTTACCGGAGAGGAAACCCCAGTGCATACCGAAATGAAGGATATAGAAGAGAAGAAAGATGATTTGATAAGAGGACATTCAGAGGTACTTGTTTCAAGTGTGGAGGTGAAGGACATAGAGCATTTGAATGTAATCAGGGTAGTACAAGGAAGAGGACAGAAAATAGTGGAAGAGCAACCTATGTTAAAGAAGAACCTGTTGAATCACCCAGTTCTGTTGGTAACCCTGAGAAAGGAGAATCATTGGTGATGAGGAGAGCACTATTTCGAATAGAGGTAAATGAGGAACCATCACAGAGGAAAAGTTTGTTCAGAACTAGTTGCAAATCTGGAGGTAAGTGTTGTAAAGTTGTAATTGATAGTGGTAGTTCAGATAACCTAGTTTCAGAGGACATGGTGACTAAGATAAAATTAGAAAGATTGAAACACCCTAAGCCCTATCAAATAGCATGGATTCAGGATGATCATAAGGTACTGGTGAGTGAACAATGTTTGGTGAAATTTCATATTGGATCCTATCATGATGAAGTCTTGTGTGATATTATGCCTATGGATGTTTGTCATATCTTGTTGGGTAGACCTTGGCAGTATGATAGAAAATCTATACATAATGGGAGGAAGAACACATATACTATAATAGAAAATGAGAAAAAAATTACTTTGATTCTTTTAGAAGATGATTCTAAAGATGTGGTATATGGGAATGCTAGAATCTGTTTGGTAGATGGAAGGAAATTTTTGGATGGTTTGAAACAACAAAGTATGTGTTATGCTTTGATTCTTGAAAAACCTTAAGTAGTGAAGAAAGAAACTGAACCGGAGGAGATAAGAGAGTTGTTGATAGAATATGAAGACGTCATATCAGATAATGTACCTGATGGATTACCACCTATAAGGAGTATCAATCATCACATGGATCTTATACTAGGAGCAAGTTTGCCTAACAAAGAAGCACATAGAATGACACCAGTAGAGAATGAAGAATTGAATAGACTAATACAAGAGTTGTTGAGAAAAGGTTTGATCAGAGAAAGCTTGAGTCCTTGTGTAGTACCTGCAGTGTTAGCACTGAAGAAGGATGGACAATGGAGAAAGTGTACTAACTCTAGAGCAATAAACAAGATCACAGTTAAGTATAGATTTCCCTTACCTAGGATGGATGATATTATGGATTGTTTGAGTGGAGAAAGATATTTCACAAAGATAGACTTGAAGAGTGGATACCATCAGATCAGAATCAGAGAAGGAGATGAATGGAATACTACTTTTAAGACCAATGGATGATTGTATGAGTGGTTAGTGATGCCTTTTGGATTGACAAATGCATCGAGTACTTTCATGAGGTTGATGAATGAAGTTATGAAGAAATTATTGGGTAAGTTTATGATTGTGTACCTGGATGATATTCTGATTTTCAGTAAAACAAAAGAAGAACATTTGTGGCATATTAGACAAGTTTTGCAAAGGTTGAGAGAGGAGAAATTGTTGATAAACATCAAGAAGTGTAGTTTCATGAAGGAAGAGTTGGTATATTTGGGATTTGTGATTTTTGTAGAAGAATTGAAGATGGACCCTAAGAAAGTGAAAATAATTGTTGAATGGCCTACATCGAAGAGAATTGGAGAGGGTAGATCATTTCATGGATTGGCTAGTTTTTACTAGAAGTTCATTAGAAATTTCAATTCAGTTTGTAACCCTATGACAGAGAGAATGAGAAGTGACAGAAAAGATTTCAAGTGGACATCTGGAGTAGATAAGAGTTTTGAGTTGTTGAAGCGGAAAGTGACAAAGCAACCTATTTTGGCATTACCGGATTTCAATAAGGTATTTCAAGTTGATTGTGATGCAAGTGGAAATGTAATTGGAGCAGTGTTAAGTCAAGAAGGTAGACCAGTAGCATATTTCAGTGAGAAGTTGAATGATGCAAGGAAAAGATATTTAGTTAATGATCAAGAGTTCTATGCCATAATTCAAGCCTTGAAGAAGTGGAGACATTACTTGTTGCCTAAGGAGTTTATTTTGTATACAGATCATCAAGCTTTGCGATATTTGAATAGTCAAGGTAAGTTGAATCAGAGACATATGAGATGGGTAGAGTTCATGTAGAGTTATACTTTTGTGTTGAAGCATAGGAGTGGAAAATCAAACTAAGTTGTTGATGGCTTGAGTAGAAGAAGAAACTTATTGACAGAGATGAGAGTTGAAGTGTTGCATTTTGATGGATTGAAGAACATGTATGAGGGAGACACTGATTTTTTAGAACCTTGGAGAGCATGTAAGGAACCTGTTGTGACAGATAGCAGTAATTGGATGGACTATTTCATTCAAAAAGATATGTTATTCAAAGGAAGTCAGTTGTGCATACCTAGAAGTTCAATGAGGGATAATTTGATCAAGGAGAAGCATAGTGGTGAATTGGCAGGACACTTTGGCATTGACAAGATAGTGGCTTTGGTAAGTGAAAATTACTTTTGGCCTCAGACACATAAGGATGTTAGGAGGTTTGTGCAAAGTTGTAGAGTTTGTGAAGTTGCAAAAGGGAGTAGTCAAAACACCAGATTGTATAAACCTTTGGTAGTACCAGAGAGACCTTGGGAAGGCATAAGCATGGATTTTGTAATGGGATTGCCCAAGACACTGAGAGGACATGATTCAATATTTGTAGTGGTTGACAGATTTTTAGAGATGGCTCATTTCATACCTTGTAAGAAGACAACTGATGCAGTGCATGTAGCTGACCTATTTTTCAAAGAGATTTTGAGATTGCATGGATTACCTAAGAGTATAGTTCTAGGCAGAGATACAAAGTTTGTTGGATGCTTTTGGAGGACACTTTGGAAGAAGATGAAGACAGATTTGAAATTCAGTTCAACTTTTCATCCACAGACAGAGGTAGTGAATAAGAGTTTGGGAGACTTGTTGAGATGTTTGGTTGGAGACAAAGCCAGAAGTTGGGATTTGATTCTTTCACAAGCAGAGTTTGTATAAAATAATTCAGTAAATAGGAGTACTAGAAGAACACCTTTTGAGATTGTTACCAGAGTAAATCCTAGAGGAGTTGTAGAATTGAGAGATATCAGTATAGAGGAAAAGAGGAGTACATAAGTAGAAGAATTTGTAGACCATATGAAGATAGTGCATAATCAAGTGAAGAAACATTTGGAGGATATGAACTATGAGTACAAAGAGAAGGCTGATGAGAAGAGAAGACATAAGGAATTTGAAGTTGGAGATGAAGTGATGGTGTACTTGAGAAAAGACAGATTTCCAATTGCAACTTATAACAAGTTGAAGATGAAGAAGTTTGGACCTTCTAGGATACTTAGGAAATTTGATTCAGGAAATGCATATGAAGTGGAATTATGAGAGGCATTGGGCATATCACCTATTTTCAACATTGCAGACTTACATCAGTATCATGAAGCAGAGTTTAGTGACAGTATGGAAGATGAATTGAAGAAGCAATTACCACAACAAGCACCAGAGTAGATAGAAGACATCTTGGACAGTAGAGTTGGACGTAGCACTAGAGGAAGACAATACAAAGAATATCTTGTGAACTGGAAAGACAAACTGGAAGAAGATTCAGCATGGATTTCTCAAGCTGAGGTGGACAGTCTTGGTTCTCCCCTAGCCCCAACAAAGTGAGGGACTCACTTTTTCAATAACCCCAGATGTCTAATGTAAGAGCATCCCTGGTTCAAGAGTAATCTTGCATCAACCAAAAACATTTGCATTTCAGTTCTTTCATTTTCTAGTTCAATTTAGGTAGTTCAGTTAGTAGTAGTTTTTAGCTTGTGGTCTGGTTTTGGCATTTCACATCTTGGGGATCTGGACTTAGCATCTACATTCATTCATCTACATCATACCAAGAATTCAGAGCATTTGGATCAGTTATCAGAAAGACATCGCTCTCAGAAGACCAAATATTTTCTCAGTACAGAGCATTCTAACAATTCCTGATAATTAGCTGAAGGAGAAGGCTTGTGGAT
This sequence comes from Cunninghamia lanceolata, assembly GCA_027924645.1. Taxonomy (NCBI): domain Eukaryota; kingdom Viridiplantae; phylum Streptophyta; class Pinopsida; order Cupressales; family Cupressaceae; genus Cunninghamia; species Cunninghamia lanceolata. Next base: position 2,151,134 of record BSBN01001720.1, on the reverse strand, counting down.
CATTCCTTGACTTGTGGATCTCAATGACACATCATTCAATGTCCTTTGGTTCATGGCCAACATTCCCCAAGGGTCCGCACATTGTTCCATTCATTTTAGGAAGTTTTCTATGCATTTAGGTTGACCTATCTATGAACATGTTACAACTCTTCATTGGTGTTTGTGACCTTCCTTAGCTGACGTAGAGGAATCTATTGGTCCGGAAATGAAATATAAAGATGTAATAGATCCTTAGGAAAGAAGTTAGAAATTGATTGATAGTTCTTAGTTTTTATTTTGTACGAAGGGAGCTTCAAAGCCTTATCTTGTACATGTATGCAATTAGGCCTATGAGCCCTAATTGTAAGCCCACATGTTGTCAATCGATCTTTATTTGAATTCTATGATATACTGAATGACTGAATCTACATTTACTTTATTTCTTTGAGTTTTTTCCATTGTGTTTACTCTTGCTGAATGGTCTGGATAGTTCATTCTATGAACCCTCCTACCATGACAGCACCACTTTGGGATGTTGAAAATCTAAAAATTGTGAGAAGCAGGGATGTTGTATTCAATAAGAAGGTGTTGTAGGTTGCAGCAACATGAGAAGAAAGAAAATGATTATGTGGTGTTGGATGATACTCTAGATAACTATGTTCTAGTGGTTGCTCATGCTCTGGAATAACAACAAGAACTACCACAAACTTTAGTGAATGTTAGACGGTCAACAAGGCTAAGTAGACCTCCTGAAAGGTTTTCTCCCTGTTTGTATTCTATTTTGTTAACAGATGCTGGTGAACTGAAAGGGTATGATGAAGCTATGCAAGTGAATACAAAGGGTCAGTGGGAGCTTGCAATGAAAGAAGAAATGGACACCTTGCTGAAAAATTAGACTTGGGAATTATGTAAGTTGCCTGTAGGTAAAAAGGTTTTACCAAACAAATGGGTTTATAGGCTGAAAAAGGCAGATGGAGGTAAGAAAAGATTTAAAGCTAGGTTAGTTGTAAAAGGATTTGCACAAAAAAAAGAGATTGATTTTGATGAGATTTTTTCTCTGGTTGTTAAGATGACTTCTATTCGTACTATTTTAAGTATTGTGGCTACTAAAGATTTGCATTTGGAATAGCTAGATGTGAAAACTACCTTTGTCCATGGTGATTTGGAGGAGGAGATATATATGGAATGACCACAGGGATTTGAGGACAAAGGTAAGGAGAAATTGGTGTGCAGATTGAAGAAGAGTTTATATGGCTTGAAACAAGCACCTCAGCAATGGTATTTGAAATTTGATAGTTTTATGGTTGAGCAAGGCTACAATCAGTGTAATTATGACCATTGTGTTTATTTTAAGAGGTTGGATAATGACAATTGCATTATTTTATGTTTATATGTTGATGACATGCTTGTAGCAGGGTCTAACATGGATCACATAAGAGAGTTAAAATAGTAGTTAGCACAATAATTTTCTATGAAGGATTTGGGGGCATCAAAACAAATCCTTGGTATGAAAATTTGTAGAGATAGGATGAACAAAAATATGTTGAAAAAGTGTTGCAAAGATTCCATATGGAGAATGCAAAGGCTGTCAGCACACCTTTGCCTAGTCATTTGACATTAATTAAGAAGATGTGTCCTCAGAAATAAGAGGAAGAAAAAATGTCCAAGGTATGATATGCTTTAGTTGTAGGAAGTTTAATGTATGCCATGGTATGCACAAGACCAGATATTGTACATGCTATAGGAGTCGTAAGCAAGTATATGAGTAATCCTGAATTGGAGCATTGGAATGTGGTAAAATGGATTCTTAGCTATTTGAGAGGTAAATCCAATAAACATTTATGTTTTGGGGGATCTAATACTAATTTAGCAGGCTATGTGGACTTAGATTTGGTAGGGGATATTGATACCAGGCGGAGTACTATAGGTTATGTCTTTACTGTAGGTGGGAGAGCGGTGAGTTAGATCTCTAGGTTGCAAAAGGTGGTTTCTTTATCCACCACGGAGGAAGAGTATGTAGCTGCAATAGAAGCAAGCAAGGAGATGATATGGCTGCAATCTTTCATGGAAGAATTGGGCAAACAATAGGCTAATAGTTATTTGTTTATAGACAGTCAGAGTGCCATACATCTTGCAAAGGATTTTGCCTTGCATTCAAAGACCAAACACATCTAGCTAAGGTATCACTTCATCTAGTTGGTGTTGGATGATGAACAATTACAGTTGGTAAAGATACATACATATGAAAATCTAGTGGATGTGTTTATGAAGACAGTGACAAGGGAGAAGCAGATCTCCTTTTCAGCTTCGGTTGGTCTTCAAAATTGAAAACAATAAAATCAGAACAACAGTGTCCATGGTGTTTATTTCCAGTGGGAGCTACAGGGTTAGTGATGTTATGATCAGTCTCCAAGTGGGAGATGATATGTTGTGGAGTCTGATTAGTCTCCAAGTGGGAGATTGTTGTTATATGGAGCCTAATTAGACTTGAAGGTTAAAATTTTCCCACTTTTATTGGTACAGTTTCTCCCCAGATTATTTAATGGTGGTTTGGGGATAGCACCCCCAAGACGAAGTCAAGGGGAAGCACCCCTATCGTGATACAAGGTGGGGTTGAGGGGCAGTGTCCACGGTGGCTTGTGGGTAGTGCCCCCAAAACCTCAAATGAATTTTATTATTTTATAAAGGCTTCAAGAGTTATTTTTTCTATTGGTCGACATAAAAAAACCCTATTTTGTAATTGACATAAGTCTTGATAAAAATGGCTAAGGGTTAGGGTTTCTGTGGAAATTGTATCATAGCATTTGCAATGGTATTGAGTTGCAAGGATTGTTGGTTGTAATCAGTTTAATTTGCTGGATAATAATATTGGACTCTCTATTGGTGGATGTATCCCGAGTTTGGGTGAACCACCATAAAATTGTCTCTCGTTGTTATTATTTCTATGTATTTTTCATTCCTTTGTTTAATCTTTATTTGCATTTAATTGATATATTCTGCATGCAATTCCTAACATCCTTTGCTATCTTGAACCACACAACCTTGACTAACTCTGAACTACTCAAACTACTTAATATGGTGTTCTTGGCTTTAGCATTATTTTCATGAGCTCTTTTTTCATATGAATCTGTAATGGGGTGTTTAGCTTCAACATAATCATTCATGATATCTCTCCAAACATCATACCCTAGCAAGGTTAGGTAGGCTTCCATCCTTACACTCTAAAAATTAAAGTTACTTTCATCAAATAATGGAGCTTTAGAAGAGGACTCCTTCTGAGCCATGTGTTCTACTCCAATATCTACCTTTAGCTATTAGGCTACACCAAGGAACTTAGCTCTGATCCCAAAATTATTAGAACACAATGATATACTAAGGGGGGTGAATCAAAATATACTAAAACTATATTCCAAATTAGCTTTATCAACCAAATCTTCTTACTCAAACAAATGATGAAGAAAATTAAGCAAATCAAAGCACAACACATGAGCACACAATCAAAACACCAGATTTATGTGGAAAATCCTAGAAGAGAAAACCATAGTGAGCAAGCTACTTGGATCTACTATCCAAATCCAACCTCACAAATAAAAATAAGATTACAGTATTACTTATGGGCTACAACCCAAAGGAAGCTGCACCTCCCTAAAAATACAATACTACAACACTTATAGAATGAAGCTACAACCTTTGAACATCACCTTCAACTGATCTCGTTGATCAGACACCTTCGTAACATCCACACACTTCATTCTAACTCAAATATTCACTTCCTCTGTACCGCAAACACTACTCCCTTCAACACATCTTCACATACACACTCACTCACATAACCTCACACCCTAACACACTCTCTTACATTTCACACCAAACAAGATCTTTCATTTATACCTTCCATAACTTACAAAATCTTTCTCCCACATTGGCCAAGATGAAACGTGTATACATGAAATGTTCAATGGCTATACTAATTTGACATCCAAAAGATATAGAAATCCCATGTGGTTCATTCCAAATGATAACCAACTAACCTATTATTTCGTTAACACATTTTTCCAAGATGGCGTACACTTCAAAACATCCGACAGGATCATCAGAACACATGAAGTTGACCTAGCAAACACTTATCATTCCATAAAATAGCTCTAGACCTAAAGCAATACTGGAGGGACCAATTAGCATCATGCGGATCATCACTCAAGTAGTATAAGACTTACATAGACCTTCTCAAACCATCCTTCCTCTGAAATATATGTTTTCTTTTTGGTGCAAACAAATAGAGAGCCTAGCATCACGTACAAACACTAAACACACAGTCTTAAGATAGAGCATTGAAAAACCAACTTGCAGTACACTTCAACATCTAAAAACTAAGATGAAAAAACATACATAATATCTAAACTCATCCTCCAAACACCAAAGTCAAAAGATGAATTGTGGTGAAATGCGGTGGCTTTTTCTTTCTCCTCCAAAAAACCCCAATCAACAACATGATATGTCTTTGTTCTACCGACTTCGGAGAACTTCTGCGTTGCATCAAAACAACTAAAACTTGAATATCAAAATATTCTCATATATAACTGACCATCATTCAAACCACATGATCTCATCTTCAAAAGTGGAGAAATACGGAGAAGTTCTTTGACATCTCATATCTGCAAGATTCATTATGAACCTTTGTCTTCGCTCTGTGATCTCTAGAATCCACTGCAGTAACTTCCAAGTTCTAAAATTAGTAACATACAAACTTCATACTTGTATCTAACTAATTTCAAAACCACGAGGCCATACCTTTAAATGTGAAGGAATGCAGAGCATTCTCCCAAGCTTCTTCAGTGAAAACTTGAGTGCCTTCGACGTCCTAAATCTTTCTTTCAAGACTAAAGCAATGACTTTCCTCAGGAAATAAGAAATACAATATTCACTACACCATAGACTTCATTCTCAACATCAAACACAACTCCATTTACTTCTCAACTTCTCTGATCCATCTCCTTATTACTCCTTTGTCTTCTTCTCTAATCACCTCAGCATCAACCTCCCTTAGTCATCACTATCCTTTGGCATCTCATTAACTGATCATCAGTTCCACTTCCAACCTTCAACACTGTTGATAGATATACAATCCCATCCATCACTGAACATCACACTATTGACATCAATGACAACACATATGCAACAAAGAGTTGAACTACTAATTAGAGGATTAGTTAACTCAATCTAATTAAGATAGATATGACATTGATTGATCAAAGATGACACCTAACTATCATCAATCAATAATTGATTAGGCAATTATGGCACTTGTGTACCTTAAGTCAAGTTAAATAAATGCCTTTATTAGCTACCTAAGTGAGAATAATTAAATATTCCTAATATCATATGTAAACATATAAAAGCAACAATATTACACCCAAAAGTGGGTTACATACAACTAATTGATAAATCACCTTGGATGTCCAACATGGTACTTTTTTGTGCAAATATTTCACATCATAAAAAATATTAAGTTTTCCATTGATAGGGGGATATCAAGAATAATAGTTACAAATAAATCAAAAGGGTGTATTGATAATCAGAGAAGGTAGAATTGCAAGGTAAAAAAACTAAACTTGATGAATTAAACATGCAACAACCCCAAATGATGTGAAACCATTAATATAATTTGCTTTCATTCAAAAGGAAGACATGTAATGGACATATAAACTACATAGATGGAGAATTTTTTGGCCTAGGATATAGGGATGGTACATCAACTATTAGCACAACTTCTCTTTTGTTTAATAGATGAGAATCTTGGTCATTATTAGCACTCGAAATAGAAATTAATGGACTAAAATGAAAATGTAGAGGACATATTGTAGATATTCAAATAAGGCCCAATCACTCCCAAACAAGGGTAGAGCCAGGGATACTTGGAATATGGCACTAATATGTCCATTTGGGCAAGGTTTCAAACTTCTAGAGAAAAGTTATGGCCGAAGTCATCTTTCAACTTCATGATCATCCTATTGCAGTTGTATAAGTCTTGAAACTTGTGAGATATGGAGTTTCATTTATTTTTCCTTCTAGATAATGGTATATGAATTGTTTGATATAGACAACTTTTCATTATTAATAGAGAAGTGATGGGCCTCATCATAAAGAAATGTCTTTGTTTATGTTGGTTGTATGGTTTCTATACAAGGTGAATTGGGCATCATACATCTCAGCTCATGTGTAGTAAAGGGTCCACTTGGTCTCACAAGAATCCACATAGATTTATGAGAAGAGGGATGAGTTCATAATTTCCATTGAATGGAAACCACTGAAATGCATTATCTAAGCAAAGCGATGGATTGTCAACAAAATAAGCAAGGCATAAGGGAAGTTTTAACACTAAGATGAAAACTTAGTAATATGCAAGAGGGACCACTACGCTAGTTTTTATATTTAACAAGGTTCTTATTGTTGTTGTTGATTCTCATCTAAACATGGAGGATGTATTTCATTACAGTTTGTGAAGAAAATTATTGAAACCATTCATTGGAATGAGACCATAGGCCTATGAGAGTCTATGACTCAGAATGAAAAAAAAATTCAAATTCCTTTTTTTACCTGTACGTCCCTTTGACTTCTTGGATAGGGATTGTGAAGAGATGAAGACAAAAAAAAAGGGAAGGGGTGTTGGCTATTGAAGAGACAAGCATGGGTAGAAGTGAAAACACCTCTTCTGAGGTTTGAAAAGAGGGTAGCTAGAGAGGATTGAAGCAGACACCCAAGAAAGCAGGATAGAAGGATGTCTCTTTGAAACATTTTGAGTAATGTTCGAATGAAAAAAGGAACACTACCAATTGTGAAGATAGTGCATGGAAGAAGGAGAAGTTCAATCCGAGAAGAGGATAGTGAGCTTCGTTGCTTGGAGTATAGAGCTTGTAGTGTTGGAGGATACATTGCCTTGTAAACAAATATATTTGTAGTTCTATAAGTAATATGCTACGTGGGAAAGAAAGAGGGAATGTGCATTCTGACTGGGGTCAAGTGAAGAAGTTAGAAACCTATGAATGAGTTGCAAAATAAGGGTATGATTGAATACCTGTATGTTGAAGAAGCCATGGGAGTTGTGTGTATGCAATTTTGAAAAAAAGAGAACAGCCATTAAGTTCCTATTTGTAATGTTTTTGATTGATGTATAGATTTGGCATAAAAAAGTGAAAGATTATTTTGTTGCAATCTCATATGGTTTGTGTTGCAATCTTTTTCCAACTATTCAGTGAAACAGGGGAGGAGGAGCAATTTCATTTTCTATTGTTTTGTAATTCTGGTTAGCTTTTTCTTGACTCAGCTTATGTATAGGGGCATTTTCCAAAACTTTGAGTTTTGTTGTGTTGGAGAAATGAAGAACATTTTCAGAACTTTGTGTCTTTAAATATCTTCTATGAATGTAATTGTTCTTATGTCAATTAGTAATCTATCTTCAATATTGCTCTTGTTATGTGATATGTATTGAGAGAAATATAGCTGTCTTTTGATCAATCTATTATTGTTTGTGGGTGCGGGATAGGTGATCCATGTATAATTTATCTATATTCATATTTATTCCGAATTAGTCTTGCACATCTATTTCATGGTTATGGGCAGGTGTTAGTGAGCCTTTTCTTCTTTTTAGTTAAAAGCATACCTAGTTTCCATTCATTGCACAACTTTCAAAGGTAGTTGCACCTTGTAAAATAAGTAGAAAGCACTTGCAACCACCATTACAAGTGACTCAACTGTTGGTTAGGTTTTCATTCATGTGGGCAACTGAGTATAAACTTGAAAAGATAAATCTATTAACCAACAAATTCTTTAAAAAAAGTGTCCTAACCTGTTCTTTGCTTTTCCCTTCCATTCGTTGTCAGCCTTTTTCACTTAGTTGCTTTTTTCAGGCCAAATTTACTTAGTCACTTTAGTGAGTCAGCAATCTTTTGCATTTCTGAAGTGAAGTCAGTGGGTTCATAAGTTCTTGAACCACCTGACTTGCTGACTTGTCTTGGGTTCCCCATGCTTTGAGTGTTTTGTTCTGTCTCCATATGAAGTCTTTTCTTTGTAGTCAGGAAGTCAGGGATTCCTTGAAGTTTTGAATCTCTGAGTCCAGGTTCAAGAGTTCATCTTTTGCTCGATTCACTGACTTCGCGTAGCACACTTTCCCAAGTGGTGTTAGCTATGCTGGCATGCTATACAGAAGAGTGACACTTGTCACTTTGCATTCAATTTGAGGTACATGTGGACATAATGGCACAATTCTCAGAGGGAAAGTCGAGGCTTGCATTTATGAGTTATAATGACAAATTTGCCACCAACATTTAATATCTTTCTTAGGTGAATTTATGAGAAGTGACTTGGATTAATTCTTAAGCTGCCTAAGGTGATATTGTGTGCAATGGAATGCATTGCAGAAGAACAAATGACAAGTCTGCAACATGTGAAATTTCAGCACAGCTCCATCCTCATAGGTCAGCATAGCTAGCATTTCTTTTTCTCTCTCTATAAAGGTTTCACATCTTCTTTGAGGAGTTAGAGATTTTTATTTCCCATGTATCTGCACAAATAATTCTCTATTGGTGTATTGCCTCATCCTCTACTCTCTGTGTGTATTTTCGAGTCTCTTGTTTTCTAGTTTTTGGAACACATAAAAATGAAGTTTAAATTCCAAGGGACCCCTGTGGCTTCCATTGTGGAGAATGGCCTTTCTCGAGTGATGGATATGAATTTGGGGCATGTGGATTTAGATGATTTTTGGAGTAGAATGCAGTCTGAGAAAAGAACTCCCCTAGTGGAGAAAATTATTAGCAGCGGCTTGCAGAAAGCTGGTGGTTTTTTGCTTGCTATGCATTGTCCCGAATTAATAGTTGCATCTGCCAATGGTTATTTCCCAGATTCTCAGGAGATAAAGACTTCCAATAGTGTTGTGGTGGCAAGAATTGATTCTGAATCTATTGCTTTGGCCCTAAATTTGGAAGAATATGAAGATAACTCTGATCTTTTTATGTCTTCAGCCTGGAATTACTATAATGAGAAAAAGGATTGATGTCATACCTGCATTGCCAAGTGTTGGCTAGAAGAAGAAAAGACTGGTAAGTCTCAGTTGCTTGCTAATCTAAAAAGGAGTCATTTCAAAGAAGAAATCTCAGATATGATAACCCTGCTAAACAGAGTAGTTGGGAGTCCCAAGTCAAATGTTATCCAATTCTAGATGTGTAGGTTTATTTTATTAATTTGTAGAGATCACCAAATTGACTGGCTGAAAATCATCAGTGATTGTCTACATGAGCAGCTGGTAAATTCTACATGAAGCATAGGCTTTCTCATGTGTTCCCAACTGGTTTACATCTTGGCTCAAAAAAAGGCTGCTTGGCCTAGTCTGAGGACTCAAAGGAGTTCTTCGGCAAGTACGCCTGTGTATCAAGTTTTTCCTCAATTGCAAAGAAGTGAAGGTATAAAAGATTTCAGACATGTGAATGATGCTTTTTCTATTATGTTAGCTAAAAGAATTGATGGCTCAATAGAGAAAATATTTTCTATAGAAGTGTTTGCATTGGTCACAAAATTTGGGAGTATTTATATTCAGTTTGATCACTTCTCATATTTGAGAATCGGGGGTTATGAAAATACCCCATTAAAATTGCCTCGGTACCCCTCTGATTATTTGGTGTTGTTGGAAGTATGTCGCCAAATGGCAACAATAAATGTCAAATACCAAGCAATGAAAAAGAAAAGGATATTCTTTCCTTGTGTCTTTGTCTTTTTATTCATGCAAAAGCAATGATGCTACTAAGAATGTGGATATGTTTTTGTTTGAATTCAACCTTTATAGTTTGTCTCCCCATGTATCATTTGACAACAAAAATTTTATAAAAGAAAATATGAATGGAGGTAGTTCCTACTCACACCTTCCTCAACTTGAAGATTTTTGGGAGGACTATATTGATGAAAGAGAAGTTCAAAGGAGGATATGGATGAGGTTGACTATTGATCAAGTCCGTGCCTTCAGATTGAACATTCAGGTCCCTGATATAATTCATAATTTTTCAAATCTTTTGGGTGAAGAATATGATACAGTGTCAAGGGAACCTTTGCCTCCAATAAAATGGTCTGAAAAGGAGGTTGCTATCATTTCATGTTTTAAGGAAAATAGAAAAGTGGTTACAAACAAAGGTCAAGGAGTGTGCTGGTTCAACAACACCAAGGGACTCAACCTCTCATAATCAAAGCAGATCCCAGACTGCCACCTCACACAGAAGATCATCTAGTTTGGACCTGACTTCACAAAGAGTTAGCTCACAATCGAAAGGCGATGGTGAAGGGCCACCTGAGGAGATTGGAAGGATGAAAACCACCTATGAGAAAGATTTTCAACTGACGAAGAGAAATACCAGATTGGCTACTTTATCATCTAAGGCAGACCATGTGCCCCCACCAAGCAATCATGTAAGTGATTCCAATTATTTCATCTTCTTGCAAATTGGAGAAGATAATTTGTTGCATTCATTACTTAATTCTCCAAAATCCCCTCAACAAAAGGAGATGCCTGAGCAAAATCCTCATCCTACACTGATAATGGCAACTACTAATACTGCTAATGCACCAATCTCATATCCAAACTGGTTGAAAAAGGTAGTCCAAAAGAAGAAGAGGTACACCATTCCAATTGATGAAGGCATCGATATTGTTGCCAGTTTGTTGCAGATGGTTCCAAAGCCCAAACTTGTGAAGAGAATGTCTAGAATAGTGACCGATGCCACCTTGGGAAACTAGTTTTTAGAAATTGTAGACCCACTAATTGAGAAAAATGAGGATGAAATAACTAAAGCAGACTTTAGAGTAAGCCGAGTTGATCTATGGCCATCAACTACCGAAGGTGATTTGTATCATATGCACTATTCTGTTGACAACATTTCTAAAACGGTGAAAGACTTGCAAAATGAAAATTTGAAGCTACTAGCACATGTAAGTTCTCTGTCCTCTTTTGCCAATTCAATTGCTGAAGTGATAACTCCCTCAACTAGAACATCCTCTGTTGTCAAACTCCATACTCTTGACCTGAATCTGCTTCAACAAGTTAAAACTTTTGTCTCTGAGGAAAGCTATGGATCAATGGGTTGAGAAGATCATTTTTGATGGTCTCATTTTCACTGTGTGGGTTGATGAAGTGGAATGGAAAATCTGCATCATAGCTACAGTAGAGGAAGAAATGGGAAAAGTAGTCACAATCTACTACAAAGAGATGATAAGAATAAAGAGGGATCTTGCTGCTTTAGAGATAGAGGCCAATGGGTCTAATGATGAGAAGTTATTGGACGTGAAGGTAGTCAAAGTAAATTTCAAAAAGGTGGTGATAGAAGAAGTAGTGAATTATAATGCAATTACAGGGGAGTCATTAGGGAGACTTTCTAGACTAGCAGCACACATTAACAATTGCAGAAATGACATCGATGAAGTGTATCGCAAGGTGACAGATTGTGACAGGGCAGTCATGAAGAAGAAATGTCACATCAGCATGATGGGATCTCCACCAAGCATGTCTTTTACATTGGTTATCAACAATTATAGGGCATACAAGGCAATATTACGAGCACAGGTACCTTAGGCAATGCAGAGTGTCACTGGGGAAGGTGAACAATCAAAGGAAGATGAAGAGATGGATGAGGTGGACGATGGCGATGGGGACTTGCAAATTTTGAATTAATTTTTAATTTCATGCTTTCTCTAAAACTATTGGCTCTGGAGGGCCCTTTATTATTATTATTGTTTAAACAATCTTTTAATTGGCTGTTTCAAGAAGTTGTTATGGTTTTCAAGATAATTATAATTTGGTTTAGCTATAAATTCTGAATAGCTAGTCGAATTCTGGATCTTTTGCAAAACTTTATTTCTAGAAAGGGTGATAGATAATTTTGTTTTTCAGCTACTATGATATATTCAATACAGTTAATACAGTGGAGATTTGGATGATCATGGACTTTGTGTTATGATTATTTGAATTCATGTTCTTCTTAAGTTGGATGTGTTTTTGTTGATTTTAATGGTATTCATGTGTTTTGGTGGTTGGATATTAGTAAATCTTGCTCACTTCTTCAAATAATCTATCTATTGATATTTCATTTAAGGTGGTGAATTCATGTGTGTATGTATGGTACCTTCAATATATGTTATGCAGTCGGAAGTTTGTGAACTTCTAGAGTTAGAGTTAGAGTTGTAGATTTGCCTTTATAGCTTTTTGGTTAAAAGCTCTACCTTTATCTTGCTTTCTGGTTAAAAGCAACCTCAAGTTTTATATTCCTTAGAATATCTATTGAAGATAGTTGTGCCTTGTTAAATAAGCAGAGAGCCTATGTAGAATACCAATATATTGGGCTCAACTGTTGATTACATTTGTCACTTGTCTGGGTGTGAGTATATAAAGTTAGGTGGCAAATCTGTTAACCAATAGATTTTTGGTGACTCTACTGGAGATCGAAATTGAAGATTGGTGCATTCTTTATCTCTAGTATTTTTAAGGTACCTCATTGAAGGGGTGAGGTTGATGACTCTGCGAAAGGTTTGAATCTATAAAAATGGTTTGGTGCCTAAGAAGAGAGGATGACAGTGATGATAGTGATGATGAAGACTTCTCTTCTTCAACAAGTCTAGCACAAAATAATTAGGTACTTGATGATCCTATGCAAGTAAGCTTTTTGAAGAATTTTTATGGTAATATGTGATTTCAACCCAATATGGTGCATCCACCTTTGCTCAAAACCTTGCAAGAGATTGAACATAGGGATGGGAGAGATACACATTTTCTTGCTTGTAGCCATGGAAAGACCTTTTTTTGTGAAGAAGATACATATGGTATAATGCACCATTTGCAAAAAGAGGACAGCGATATGGAGGCTAAACATTCTCTTGAAATAGCCTCTGATGAAGTAGTGAATGCATGTGAAGATAAAGGAGAAACTGCTTCCCTAGTGCACATACAATCAAAGGGTGAGGATGAAGGTTCTGGTTTGATTTCTCCTCCTCAAAATGCTCTTTCTTTTGGGTATTATTATGCAGACATTAATCCTCCTAGTCTGGATTCATTTGAGCATGCACAAAGCTTTGTCAAAGAAGAAGCTCCTATTGTGTCTGCTTATGATAGTACATACAAGATGCAGGATCAAAATGAAGAATTTGAAGAGACAGATCACTTTGAGCTTGATGATAAGGTTGATACTGAATGTATGCAAGATGCAGTTGATGATAAGGTGATTTTAGATTTGAATTGCTTCTTAGAATGCCAAGTGGAGATTGTGGAAAGCAAAGAAAAAGAATTTGAAGCATTGGAAGAGATAGAAGATGTTGATGATCGACTAAGCAAAAATCAAGAAGACAACATACTTCATGATATTCCTATTTGCTGTCTAGAGGTACCAAAATCGGATTTTATTTTCTTTGAAAATCTTTCATTTGTTGCTCCATCTAATTTTGAAGAGGAATTGCATCATCCAGCCTAAGATTTGCATCGCCAAAACTATATTCATAGGCTTAAGGTTGCAATACTTCAAGTGATTCAGGAAGAAATGATTCATAGCATGTAAGTGGATGTTATAGGTTTTCCTGGTTCAAACTTTTTCTATGAGGAGAAGTTGTTCCAATTTAGTGTATTATCTATAGGAGTTGCATATGCCAAAAGTCCTAAAGTTGTTGTTCAAAGCACCAAATGGAAGCTACGTTTGATCATGTTTCATTGGCATAGTCCTTTGTTTCGAACTGGTACATATTTCTCCCTACCTATAAATGGTTTGTATAGTTTCATGATGTCAATGGTGGTGTGTTGTACCCAGTCCAGGTACATAGGTGTCTTAGGAAGTTTCATTTCATTTCATGTTATGTGTTGTTCAGTTTTGTTCCATTTTTTGGCTTTGCTCAGGTCTCTGTTATTTCCCCTTGACTCTATTGGCCCAATGGATAGACATTGGTCTTCACCTGAGATTCTGGAGTTCTCTGCTCCCTGTGTTGGAAAGCAGTCCCCAATTATAGCCTATTGTTGTCCACATTTTTGAACCTCAAAAATTTTAAACTTTGCATGTCCCATGTCATGGTGCAATCATTTCCTTTACCATTTAAGTTTAATTGCAGATTCTTAATCTTTTCCAAAATCTAATAACTACTTGAAATCATGGTTGTCCATTTCCATTAGTAGTCTGAAACACTTCTGATATATTGAAAGCATCCAGTCTCATTGTATTCACATTTTGGATTTGCGAAATTTAGGATGGATCTAGTCATGGTGAAAGGTGGAAATGTTGCCAAGAAGTTTGATTATTGAGGGGCCCATTGAAGTAAGAAGATTGGAGAGTTGATGTTAAATGAATACCAACAAGAAGTCTCTAAGGTGAGATGATAAAGAAGAATAGCTGGTGTGGTTAGGAACTACAATGCTCATCTTGCAACATACTCAAATATCAATTGGCACATTGAAGTATTTTTATGACTTCTCTTGGGATAGGTTCCAATCCATCAGTAATACAGATTAAATCTCAGTTATATGGTAGGACTTTGTAATGCAATGGTGTTGTTTAAATATTTAATTGATTCTAGTAGTTATGCATGGAGTTACATATCACTGGATAACTTCAGGCAGCATGTGACAGTGGGTGAGCAAAGGAACTACAAAACAAATATATACAAGCATGGAATATGAGCTCATGTGTGGCATGATGGCCAATGTGTTGGTTCATAATGTGGGGTGATGAAGAGGAAATGCTATAGTCAAATCCTAGTTTCACAACATTGCTCCAGTTTGTATTGAGGAATGAGTAGTTGGTGTAGATTTGAGAGATTTTGTAGATGGAGGTGCAATGACTTCATCAAGTGCTGCTACAGGTACCTTAACAATTCAGACATTTGCCAGTTGCATTTGCATTTTTGTAACATTTCAGGATCTAAGGAAAGGAGAGCTTTCTAATAGAAAATGTGCACATAGTCATGAAATTTGTGCATATTGGAGATCATCATCTGCACCATTTTTATCTAAGATGGCGAAGTTCATTTGAATGTGGAAGCACAACAAAGGTCGTGACCATAGATGGAACGGCTAATACTTCATAAGAAGATGTTATCCTTTGGAGTGCAATCATTGCAAGATACGGATGATATGATTTTGTTGAAAATAATTTAGAAACGTCCTCTCACCAAATGCAAAGACTGCCAGATATGCACAAAATGGATCGGTTGACAAGGGTCTACATGAAGATGGGCATCGCCCATTAGAAATGCGACAACTGCATGTATAAGTTGGAGTTATTGAATATGGTTTTAAGAAACATTCAAGCATATGCAATCGGTAGTCACAACGCCATATTCCACCACCTTCGCCAGCCTCACCCACCTCCACGTGCCAAGCTGAGAATCAGCGGTTTCTGTCAGAGATTTTAGTTGGAAATGAATGTGATGATTGCAAGATCTGCTACAAATGGATTTGTTCGAGAAAGTTTAGAAATTTCCTATCAAGTGTGGATTGTATGTATAATGCCCTCTTCCATGGCAAATGAAAATGAATTGTTATCAAATGGAAATACTTTGGTAAATAAATATGCAAAATGAGAAAAGGTATGCAAATGTGGAAGCATGGACTGTCGTGGCTCATTTCAACACAAATAGAGCATTTTAAAAAGGAAACGTATGGAAGTTATTTTGGAATGCAATGATTGCAGAGGCTACATAAAATGGATTTATTCAGTGGCTTTAGCAACTCTTAAGCAAATGCTCTTGGCGGCATTGTAGCGGATTGGGAATTACAAGAAAGTGCCAATAGCAAAGGAGGATTTAGATGTTGATGCTCATGAATGGAAAATGAAAAGCTGATTTGTTAGATATTCTAGTTGAGAAAGCACTAAAAACTCTCATGCAAATGCAATCGGCTGTATTAACGCCATATCCCTACAAACCCGCAGCATCTCCTTAGCCGAGCCAAAATTAGAACTCAAAAGTTGTAGTTTTTGTCAAATATTACAGTTGGAAATGCTAGCAGATAGGCATGCAAAATGTAAAAGGCATAATGGATGCGGGATTTCTGTCAGATGTTACGCAAATAGGCATGCAGGCAAGATATGGAATGCCAAGCTCGCTGCCATACAAGTCGCGCGCTTTGTGAGAAGAAGTATTTGGCATCCAAATTTCACTATCATTCCTATTATCCTAATTTCTCCCTGCACAGTCAAGATGAGAGTTTCGAAAGGATTTGCACTAAATGGATTTGTTGTTAAAATCTTTAGAAAGTTTCATACGAATGTTTCCTACATGAAAGTATGTGGAAGCAAGGATAAATCTGTGACCTAACTCAAGAAGATAAAGACATTATCTTTATGCAGATTGCAGGATATACACAAAACAGATTCATTGAAATGTTTTCAAAAGCTTTCAAGCACCCCATTGTCAGACATTCTCGTAGGAAATACCGACATGCATGCAAAATGCAGAAGCATCAATTGGTAGCAGTTTTTATATCATCGGATCAGGAAGCTCCATTCTATGAGTTAATCTCCCGTAGATTACAACTTTTTGGTTAAGGGAGATATAAGGATTGTTTAAGCAAAGTCGTTATCTCCATTCGAGAGGTGGCAGAAGTTTAAATCCATTGGCTCGTGATTATAAGTTTGTGGAGACCTTGAAAGGATAATGGGCAGACTAATAAAATGATCCAGCAAAAGCATGAGCAGGTTCATATATTTGAAGCAAGAGTTGCATGTGACATGAATAAGTTGGCTGAAATGGAGTTCCTTGTAAATAACATATTGTTAGAGGATAACATTCCATCAGAAAGTAGTCAGTATGAAGCTTATCTGGAAGATGGTAGATATATCCTATGTCGTGATTATATGACTCTCAAGCTCTGGCATACAAACATGGAATCTCGTCCAGTTGCGGCATTTAAAGTCCATGAGCACCTACAACCCAAGTTATGCGATTTACATGAGAATTACTCATTTTTTGACAATTTTGAGTGTTATCTAAGTGTGGATGGACTTCGTGTGGCGACTGGCTCATATAATAATTTGTTTCAAGTTTTTAGCTGTGTTCTTAGTAGTGAAGAGGCAATTTTGTCAGCAAGACTTGAGGTAGACAGTTTTGTCAAGATTTACCCTGCAGTTTCTCATGGGTGGGCTATAAGATACAATAATGATAAAGTTGCTGTGAAGAATACAGAATTGGCTCATATAATGATGTTGGATATGTTGGCTCCTACCCTGATATTTTGTTATGCATATGCATAAAAACTTGTCACATAATTATAAAGAGGTGGTGACATCTGTGTTGGCAGCATAAGCAGTGGAAGTCGAGGGGTTGCCTCTTGGAGTTTTGTTTTCTTTCATTCTATGAGTTAGTTCTATATGTTTCATTTGGCCATCTTTATAGAGGATCTTTTGGCTGTTTAACTAGGAGCTCCTGTGAGAGTTGTAGGTGTATAGTGACTAGATGTCTAATTTTATTTTCTGTATCTTTTGGGCTGGCCAGATTTCAGATTTCTGATCCCCCTTGTAGTTTGATACATGAGTGAGACTCGATTAGAGTAATTTTTGGAAGGAGATTTGTTATTCATTTTTCTGTAGAAAGGGGTTACTAGAGACTTTGAGTTTTGGTTTGATTTTCACATTAATGAATAATTGTGTTCTTATGTCCATGCTTTCTTCATACAAGCTAATTGTTCTTATGTTCATTCAGCCTTTTTATCTGTTACAATCCCTTCTACATGCTCTTGATTTGTAGGTGTTATTGGAGGACTGTGTACCTCTGTTATTAGTGTTTTACTTCTTTGTGTTTCAGGAATTTGTGTTGTGTGCCTATGCTCACAAGCAGATTTCTCCTTCTTTTCCATTCATCTTTCTCTCTTCCTTTCTATTACCTTTTTGTACCTTCTGGTTAAAGGTACCCTAAAATCCAAAAACCCCCCATCATACGAGGGAGCTACCCTTCTCAAATGCAAAGGATAATTGTCGCACTCTCAACGATTACTCCATTTGTTGGTTTCTTTTTGTTGCTACCTAATGGGTGAATCAGAGTGTTTCTGCAGTGACAAAACTATTAACCAACAATTTGTAAATTCAATCTATGAGTAGTGAGTCTTTGATGTTGTTTTTTGTGTTTGTGAGTGTTTCAGCGAGAGGGGTGAAGTTTCATGCATCAAATGGTATTAGAGCCACAAGATCTTGAGTGTACAGACTATGCACCAAGACCTGTGGGTAGAGGATAGAAGGCGGCAGTGAAAGAAATCATGTGTTGATTGTTGTAGGTAGAGAGAATCCCTGAGAAATTGAGAGCTAGGGTGTGATGTGGATTGTGCAAGATTGCAGCAAGTGGGATGGGGATATTTGTAAGAAAAAGCTCATCATATAGGATGGATTGAGGCAGTACCAAAGGAGGAAGATCTTTGTAATGTTGGTGGATATAACCATGAGAGTGAATAGATTAGAAGCAAGACAGTGGAAAGAATTGGTCATGAATGATGAAGATAAGCATGAGGTTGTAGCAGTATGCTTGGGTGAGAGCATGGAAGAAGAAGGAAAGAATGAATTTGCAGTAGTAGTTGAGTGTCCTTTGGAGGATGTGAAAGCCTTAGCAGATGAGAGTGTAGTTGAGAAAGAGATTTCATTTGAAAATGAATGCGAAAAATTTGAGGTTGCAACAATAAATCTTGAGAATTTTGCAATGAATAGTGAAGACAAGGATGATTTAGCTTTCCAAATTTTGGTAGTAGTTGATAAGCTTGTTGGTGGAGGTGTGGAGATGAACGATGTAGAAAAAAATGAAAAAGAAGTTGGAGTAGTGAAAGAGAATGAGGTAAATTTGGAAATTTTTGAGTTTGGTTTACCTTTAATTGCAAAGATTAAAGTAGAGGATGTAGATACAGATTGGTGTATGGATAGTGCATATTTGGTTGTAGAAGCTATAGAGGATGTTGTAGGTGGAACTGGGTGGAGGTGGTTAGTTTGTGGTGGAGTAGATCCCATGAAGGAGAAGAGGAGAGTAGAGAGTATGTGGAGGAGGAGGTTAGGTTGTGGTGGACATGAGTCCACAAGAGGGAGGAAGAAGATGAACACTTGGTGGAGGAGGATGACAAGTGTCATGGCTAAGTGCTGGAAGAGGCGGAGGCAGAAATTCTTTCTATCTAAATCAGTGATGGAGTTCACTACAAATTGTCTACAACTTGAAATGGTAGTTCTATTGCCCAACTTCATTTTGTGAGTCCTATTCACAAATATTTCTTACTCAGCGTGTCTGATGTCGAAGCATCCTAGGCAAACAAACAATTGGCATCAACAAAAAAAAGTGTAGGTTCAATTTATTTTAATTTTGTTTATTTGGGTTCTAATGGCATTTCTTGACATTGGATGTGATTGGCATAGTCAGAATTGCAAAGTTACAGCTTCGCTCCTGGTGCATAACATGGCAGTTTTAGTGAAACAATTGTTCGAAGCAATCTACGAAGTTTCGAAAAAAACACTACAGCAAGAATCTTGAGAGCATTCTAGAATTATATGCAATGGTTTTGCAGTTGAATTCCTTCTGGTTTTCAAGATTTTTAAGTTTCACAAATTGTACCGATAGTTTGGTGAAAATGTAATTTCTGGAGTTCTATGGCACTTAAAACCAAACAATTTGGTGGAGGTCTTAGAAATGCTGAGATGTTTATTCATGTCTATTTTGGTGATGTTTTGAGCTTCTAGAAAAAAGTTATGGCTGAAGTAAGCTTTCAGCTTCGTGATCATCTTGTCACAATTGCATAAGTCTTGGGACTTGTGAGATATGGAGTTTCATTTCTTTTGCCTTCTAGACAATGGTATGTGATTTTTTTGACATAGACAACTTGTCATTATTTACAGAGAAGTGATGGGCTTTATCATAAAACAATGTCTTTGTTTGTGTTGGCTATAGGGTTTCTATACAAGGCAAATTGGGTATCATATATCTTAGCCCATGTCTAGTAAGGGGTCCACTTGGTTTAACAAGAATCCACTCAGATTATGAGAAGAGGTATGAGTTCATAAGTTCGATTGAATGACAACCACTGAAATGCATTTTCTAAGCAAAGGGATGGATTGTCAACAAAATAAGCAAGACATAAGGGAAGTTTCAACACTAAGAAGAAAAATTAGTAATAAGCAAGAGGGACCAGTACTTTGGTTTTTATATTCAACGATGATCTTATTGTTGTTGATTCTCATGCCAATGTGGAGAATGTATTTCATTTAGTCTATGAAGAAAATTATTGAAACCATTTACTGGAATGGGGCTATGGGCCTATGAGAGTCTTTGACTCAGAATTAAAAAAATATTCAAACTCATTTTTACATGTATGTCCCTTTAACTTCTTGGATACGGTTTGTGAAGAGATGAAGACAAAAGAAATGGAAGGGGTGTCATCTATTGAAGAGAAAGGCATGAATAGAAGTGAAAATGCCTCTTCTAAGGTTTGAAAATAGGGCAGTTACATAGGATTGAAGAAAACACCCAAGCAAGGAGGATAGGAGGACATTTCTCTGGGACATTTTGAGTAATATTTGAATGAAAAAATGAATGCTACCAATTGTGAAGATAGTGCATGGAAGAAGGAGAAGTTCAATCCAAGAAAAGGATAGTGTGCTTTGTTGCTTGGAGGATAGAGCTTGTAGTGTGGAAGGACACATTGCCTTGTAAACAATATATCTATAGTTGTATATGTAATACGTTCCATGGGAAAGAAAGAGGGTACGCACATTGTGACCGGCATCAAGTGAAGAAGTTAGAAACATGTGAATAAGTTACAAAATAGGGACAAGATTGAATACCTATATGCTGAAGAATCCATGGGAGCTTTATTTGTATGTAGGTTTGAACAACAGAGAACAACCATTAAGTTCCTATTTATAATGTTGTTTGATTGGTGTATGGATTTGGCATAATAAAGTGAAATATTGTTTTGTTGCAATCTCATATGGTTTGTAAATTCAATCTGTGAGCAGAGAGTCTCTGCTGTTGTGTTTTGTGTTTGTGAGTGTTTCAATGAGAGGGGTGAAGCTTATTGCATCAATCTCTAAGTCCATTAATATTTCCACAATAGGAGGGTATGTTTTCAAAAGGTTTCTCAAACTCTCCCCATTGCCATGGCTATTTTTATTTGCTTTCTCACTTCCTACCTTGGCAAAATGGTCAACAAATATCCTAGTTGGTGAATCCCTACTTGTGCAATTCTGAGGACCTTTCCCATCCATGGCTATACAAGAAGGGTCATAGGCATGATTTGCAGCATCATTGGAAGGTTTTCAATGCTTGGATGCACTCAAAGGCTGGGGAATGAATCATCTAGAGAGGGTAGGCATGATTTTTTATCAATACTAGGGTGAGCTTCCATGGAATCATGGAGTCCTACTATCATAATGGCATATGCTTCCTAGTCTCTAGTCGCCCATGCCAATGATGAATTGGGGTATTTCTAGCACAACGATGAAGCCCTAGGTGAAGAAATTGAATTCCTTGAAACATCATAGGGTTCTTGCAAAACAAACAAATAATTTTCCATAGTACAAAGTGGTGAAAACATTGTGAAATGTTATTTTATCTATAATAGATGTATCTATTTTGATTAAAGGATAAACGTGAGTTTTTGAAAGGACCTAATCCTTATATAAAATCTAATGTAGATTTAGCAATGAGGTCCAGCAACCAACAATTAAATATCAAATAGAGACTCATAAAAAAGTTTGACATCATAAAAGTTGTAAACCAATAATTAGAAACACAAAACTAACCAAAAAAAAATAGTAAGAAACTAATGATAAAATAACATATCATAAAAATAACTAATTGCATGACCCACATAAAATAAATTAATATATTAAAAAGTATAAATATTTATTTTTTAATTTTAATTTTTTAAATTATAAAGTACAATAAAATTTGTAAAAATTATATTGATAAAATATAAATATTCAAAATTATTTTGTTAGTACAGGGAAAGGCATCCTACAATGGCAAGAAAGACCTCAAAGATTCTGATTCCCACAAACATTCAGATTCCCAGATATTCTTTAACAAAAATCCAAAATTTAAATAAAAAATAGAATTAAAAAGTTAAAACTCCCATACCGAAATTAAATAACCATCCCGTACAAGACGTATGTAGGCAATTCTTGGCTTTATTCCCCCGACAAGAAGCCGGGTACGAAAAAGGACGCTTCTTTATTGTACACCAAAACCTCAACAAGTGCCATTAAAAATTAGATTTGATTTTGGTTTATTCAGTGGCGCCCACAAATTTAACGCTTCAATTGTTTAATATTTTTTACGGATTTAGTGGAAATGACGCAACTTGTCGCATATATCCATACATAGTCAAAAATTCGAAATGTTTGACAAGAATACATTTAAAGGAAAGAATTCTTCATAAACAAAAATTAAAAATCTTGAAGCGGTATAGGTGAAGTATTACCAAAACGATAAAATGAAAAACCTAATAAGATCATATCTTAATTAAAAATATAAATTCTAAGCAGCTAACCCTAATTGCATGTATACAGATAGCGTTACTGAATAATTCATTGAGGGCTCGATAAAGGCAAATTAAATAACACATTTTTAAATTTTCTAAATTATAGGTTTTATCATTCCTCTAATTCATTACATTCAGATTATACAACTAAAATTCACCTTCACATTCACATTTTACCCGGGCATTTTGATGTGGAAGAATAGATCTCCATAAACATTCAGATTCCCAGAGATTCTGTAAACAAAAATCCAAAAATTAAATTAAAAATAGAATAAAAATGTTAAAAACAGCACCCATACCGTACGCTATAATTAAGAATAGGTTCAATTATGCTATACTTGGAAATATATTTGATTTGATATGAAGACATAATTAAAAACATGCCATACTTCATAAAAACATGCGTTAAGAAAACTATTCGAATTAGGGGTTTCAGAAAACTATTCTTGGCACTGGGATTTGCAAAGTATTCTTGGCACTCCCATTTTCCAATTTTGACAGGTGTTTCAAGAAACTATTCTTGGTGCTGGCGTTTTTAGTGCATTCATTTAATTTAATAGCTTTAATGTTTTTAAAAAACTTGGAAACTTCACTCTTTTCTTGCGATGGAAGACAACCAAATTTGAGGTGAGCTGAAGGAGTGCAAACAGAAAACAGAGAATCGTCTTCCAAGGAATCGATCCAAGGCCGTGACTAATGTTTTTTTTTTAATTTTTAAAAGTTATTTACACAAATCCTAAATTCTCTTTGCTGCAATCAGTGTTATAGATTTTTGTTTTTAAGATTGATGTTTTGTAGAAATTGTAATGGTTTTATTTCTATTTGTAATTATGCCAGATATAAATGAATAACTTTTACCTGTAATCATATCTTTTAAACCAGACATTTGAGTTATCTTCTGCACCCCTTTTGGTAGAGTATGTGCTCTTTGTATGGGATCTTTGTTGGAAACAAGGCCTTTTGGTAGAGTATGTGCTCTTTGTATGGGATCTTTGTTGGAAACAAGGCAGATAACTGAGAGGGGGGTGAATATGTTATCTCAAAACTTTCTTACTTTTACTTCATTTTCTTATCTTAACATTCAGTAATATATCAAAGCATGAAAGCATAAACAACCAAGAGAACTGAAATGAAATTAACACAAGGATTTTTGTGTGGAAACCCTGTTAAGGGAAAAAACCATGGGGTGATTAACTCAAGATTGTATTATCTGTTAAAAGAATAAAGTAGTACAAAATGGCACTTGCCAGTTAGGGCTAGCTGCTTACAAGAGACCCACTATCTACAAGAATTCAGTTCCGGTTAGGCATAATATACCGATCTAGCACATTTCATCCTTCCTCTGCTCAATATTACTCTTCTGTCACATTTCGAGCTTGGATTACTGCCTTCGTACTTGTCTCTATTTTTCTTCCCACTTAATCAATCACACTATCACTTCCACACCTTCACAAGCTTGAATCCATGGGGTATAAATATCCGCATCAAGGATTTCCAACACCTTTCTAGTCGGCAACAAGAACACTCAGGATATTTGCAAGTTACTATTCTGTCAGCTAAATCCATACTTTATTGATGATGCGCACCAAAAACTTAGGCATAGAAATTATTACCTATGTCGGCCAAAATCATATAACACTTCAAGTTGCTTGATCAACACCTTCTGCACATCTGGATTGAGGTCTGATACCCTATTGGCTAGTTCTTCCTTTGTCTACACTGTCTAACTAGAGTCCGATACTTAGATGCTCATATCTTTCACATGCTTTGTCACTGGAGGCTAAATCTTTGGATTACAATACTTCAAATACTCCTTATTGCTCATCAATCCGTAACATGTTGGGTTTCACCATCAAAGAGTTCTAGACCCAACTATCAGACCCTATCATATGCTATGTTCTTGACTACCGAACCAACCTATCTTCAATCTGACTTCCAGTATGAGTAATTTATGTATTGTGGATGTGTGGAATATATTTTGTTGCCATCAATGACAACACTTATGAATCCTAGTAGTGTCTCTTGCCAATAATTTTCCCCTTTGGCATTGATGGCAACACTTAGTGAAAAATGACTAAGTGTCACTGAAACTCCCCCTTTACTTGTGCTCCATCTCTCCACACTGCTTATCGGTGCTCCCTTAATGTTGGATTCCTCATTTTTCACTTCTCTTTACTCCCCCTTTGACATCAATGGCAAATGGTGGGATCCGCAAACCAAAAATTTGCAAAAATTATTATATAAGGCCGCATATGTACATACAATTCATAAGATAAACTTACATATACTTAAGTATATCTGCAAATGTAGTCTTCAACTGTACAAGCTCTGTGGCCCAACTTCTCTTCATCCTATCCAAAATGGAGATGTGTCCACTCAACAAAAATGCATATGCTTCTGCCCTCTTCAAATCTGTTGGGTCACTGGTCTAGGCTGTACTTAGAGCATCTACTAAGGCATCATGCATTAACTTTAACTTAGGGATGATTATCCCTCTAAGTTCACCCATTCTATTCATTATATTCTTGTTCTCCTTAACCAGTTTTTTTATTTTATTTATTATAACAACTTCTTGCCATTCTTGTCTTCCCAGGGAGACAATAAGAGGATCAAAATTCTAAGATAGATTTGTCAATTTTCTTTCTTATTCTTTCATTTTCTTCTCGATGTCCTCTGCAACTTTAGGCTAGGATAAACAAAATTTATATATGTCTCCACCATCCTTAAGAGCGTTTTCAATGCTCTTTATGCCAATGTCTAGGGTTTTTCTATCATTATCAATTAGCCCTTGTACCTCATTGAATATTTTTCCCAAGAATTATTTTCGGACCTTAGTTTCTGTTGATTTTTCTAAAGACTCAAAATGTGTATTGACAGAATTAATTAAGTTCTTCAAATTACCAGATGGAGAGGCAGATGGATCCTTCTGATATGTGGGCATGATCTTCTCCAGTACTCCAGATGGAATACTCAGCAGCTCACAATCTTCCATATGAGATTTTAGGAGTTTTTCTTTGGCTTTAGCCTGAGCAAAAGATGCTAATTTCACTATCTGAACTGGAGAGAGAGAGTCCAGATTTAGTGGCCCTTGAATCAATTCTGGTTCATCTAATTCCACAACTTCCTTGTCCAAGAAACTTTGGACTGCTTTTGCAGTGTCTCTTGAAGTCTCACCTTCCTTTCCTTTGGGGGCATCCAGACTGATTTGCTTATTTCCATCAATAGTATTTGTCTCTTCTTTCTGCACTTCCTCTTCTAGAACAGAGGAGTCTAAGGCCTCAGATTGCTCTTCATCAATTTTCTTTAATCCTTTGACATCCATGTCAGAAGGGTCTTCATTTGCTTCTTCTACAATGGGAAGATTGAACCTTTTCAAGGCACTTTAGAGAATTTCTTTTGTCTCATCAGCTATTTAGTCAGTTTCTCCAAGCATGAACTTATTCATTCTAGACTTGCTCCTAAATTCTTCCTTGGCATCCTTGAAAACCATGTCCATTTATTTTTGAGTGATAGTTGGACATAATTGTATCACTATCTATTCCTGGATTTCCAAGTCTTTTGCTTTTACACTTTCTTTTCTTAACTCCAAAACCTTTTCTAAGCTCTTAGGAATCAAGGAAATTATTTTAATGAAAGCTTTGTTATAAATGTTCAGGTACCTTACTGTTGCTTCCTCAAGAATTCTCTTGTCTGTATCATTGTACTCATCATAGAATTTTATTGTCAGCTGTAGGTTTCCATCCCCATTAACTACTTTAATGATGTATTCAATGGAGAGAGTGGCTCTCTCAACAAACTCTTCTATCTTCTGCTCCTCATCAATCCTTTCATTCTTGGAAGGTTTGTTCTTGGCTTTCTTGAATTCTCTGACTTCCACATCTAATTTTGTCTCTTCATCTTCCTTAAGGCTCACATATGTTCTTGTGGACTTAGACTTCTTTCTCTTTTCTCCTTTAACAGATGGTTTGACTTCTGGTTTAGCAATTTTTGAGCTTTCGGAGTGATAGGAGCAGAACTCCTGGTAGATCTTGTCCAGGTAGAGGATTCCACCAGAATGCTTTCTTTCTTTGCTCCTTCTCTTTCCTTTTCAATTTTCTCTATTCTTTCTCTATTTGCATCTACTACCTCCTTTGTTATGCCAAACTTCTTAGCAAGTTCTTCAACCTCCCTCCTCACTTTTCTTTTTGACTCAGGCTTCCTTAATTCAACATGTATTTTTATGTTTAGCTATCAAAGGTGCCAAACCACTCTACTTCAGTGTCCTTGGGTTGGCTTACCAAGTGTTGATCATGTACCTCCAATATGTTTTCATCAACTTCATAACCCATGGGCATTACTCCTACAATTCTTGGCTCAACTGCCTCCATTAGGGATTGATCTGTGTCAACGATGAAGCAAAATGTGTCTTTGTATTTCTCCACTATTGATCTTGGTATTCTTTCTCTTGCATGCATCATGCTCTAGAAATTCTTAAAGTAACCCCAGAGAGCTGTCTTTCGGGGTTGAGCATCACCAAGTCCATACAAATAATCTATGATTTGAATTGCAACAGGTCTATCATTTGCATCACCAACTTTTATGCCATCTTTGGTTATCTTAAATGGACTCATTAACCATATAAAGTTATCATGCATTCTACTCAAGACATACTGGACCAATTCATCCTCTATAAAAGACGAGAAATGTATGCAACATGTGCAAAGTGCTTGTCTTTTAGAGCCTTGAATTCTAGTTTGAGATCAAAATTCTCACTTCTTAACTGTTTATGATATATTTCCATCAATTCTAAGTCTCCAAGGTTTTCAATGTTTGCATGAATGTAAACCCTAATATCTTCTATATGCAGAACACCATATAGGATACAGGAAAATGCACCCAAGGGATCAACTTCTATAGATTTGTGAGGATGTTTCTTGAATTTTGGTCTTGGCCTCTTAGTGACATTCACAACCATAGGAGTAGCCATTCTAGCAATGAAATTTAGAGAGATTTTGCATAAAAGAAATACCTTTTTACACCTTAGGGTTTGTTGCAATTGCTGGAGTGAATTTCTACTTGAATTCGATCCTCAACTTTAACTTTAATATTCTGTAGGATCTCTTCTCAGAGCTCTTCTCTCTTCTTCATGAATGCAAAGTGTTCTAAATGACAAATGATGAACCTTTTATCCTTGCGCAAAAACCTAATTCCCCATTGCAATAAATGCACACTTTAAGTCATCCGGTTGTCCTATTTTTAGTGGACTTCTCATGAATCACTGTACAGATCTTTAAATCATTATCCAAGTGAGTTGACAACATAACTTTTAGCCTTTCAAAAATGCCTCTAAATCCACAAACCATAAAATTACATTTTCAGATCATACCGAATCTATTTGTGTAATTTTGTTTTTATTAGATAGCTGCTGGAACCGGATCTACTCATAACTTCTCCAAATCTATAAGCAGATTTCTCAACTTTTAACTGAATGATTTTCAGATGAACCTCCAAAATCCCTTTAATCTGCAACCTCTGATTCTTACTTAATGTGCCGAATTCAAGCACTTACTAGCTGGCTGGGGGAATTTGATCTTCTTTGCAGCTCCCCCTGAGCCAGAGCTCACTTTTTAATTTTTGGAAGTATTATCAGCATCGGATTCTAGTACAGACCCATCACCAATGTTCATCACACTCTTCTTTACCCAAGTCTTGCTCATCTCCTTCTGAATCTCATCTGCATTCACTTAACCTTTGTCTTTGTCTTGTTTTTTTATCATGTTTCACCAGACTTTTTCCATCATGATTTCTGCTCCTGCAAAATCTAGCTCTATGACTGGATTTATTGCAATTGTAACACACAACATTTCATTGCTTATTTGATTGATAACCTCTTGATCTGCATTGATTAGCCATATGCCCAATTCTATTACATGAAAAGCATCTACCATTGAAAGAATTGTTCATTTGCATATTTCTGCATTCATGAGATTTGTGACCATACCTTTTGCAATTAAAAGATTAACTAAAGAAGGATGGATTATTTTGATTCATTCTGCTCCTGCACTGAGTTACTTTATGACCAAACTTGTTGCAGTTGAAGTAACTTCCATTAAAAGATGGATATCTTTGAGCATTAGGTTGTCTTACCGGAGGTCTTCTAGGCCTGTTTCTTTGTCTTCCTGATCCAAAGTTCTTTTGACCAGATCTAGAGCTTTCACCTTTCTCATATTCCAAGCCATGCTTATCATCTACCCTCTTTTGACTTTCAAGTAGTACTTCAAGTTTGGCTGAGCTTATCTTGAATTTTTCTTTGTATTCATTTACAGTTTCAAGATCTTATTTAAGAGTGTCAGTCTATCTCTCAAGTTGTTCTTCATTGTATCTGGCTTCTCCAAGATCAGACTCAAGATGTCTAATTATTCTATCCATTTTGTAGCAATCTTTTATTTTCTCCTTGAGGGATTGATTTAAGTTATCTCTAGTCTTTCTCTTCTCTTCAATTTCTTAGGTAAATTTCATAACCCTTGATTCCATTTCATGTCTTAGCATAATAACTTCTTTTGACATCTTTTCACATAGCTTTATTTTCTCATTCAGGTCCTCACCAGTATTATTGGCTTCATTCTGATCTGCTAACTTCTGAAGTAGTTTTGTTCTCTTTTCCATGGAATTACTGAGTTTTTATTTCAGCTCATTGATGAAATCATCAGCCTCCTTAAGTTGCTCTCTCAAATTATTGACTTCACACTGGGATTGATCAAGATCATCTAAGGTAGATTGTAGTTGTTCTTTCATACCATATGCATCCATTGAGATTCCCAGATCCTCCTCAAGCTACTAGGCCTTTTCTGAGGAACTTAGCTCTAATACCAATTGTTGGAAACAAGGCAGATAACTGAGAGGGGGGTTGAATCGGTTATCTCAAAACTTTCTTACTTTTACTTCCTTTTCTTATTTTAACATTCAGTAATATATCAAAGCATGAAAACATAAGCAACCCAAAGAACTAAAATAAAATTAACACACATAACACAAGGATTTTTATGTGAAAATCGTGTTAAGAGAAAAAACCACGGGGTGATTAACCCAAGATTGTATTCTCTATTAAAAGAATAAAGTAGTACAAAATGGCACTTGCCAATTAGGGCTCACTGCCTGAGCACACTACTCACAAAAGGCACATTGCCTACAAGAGACTCACTGTCAACAAAAGCTTACAAATTGTAACAAAGTGTCAGAATTGATGATAAGCATCAACATATGCAAGAATTTAGTTCCGATTAGGCACAGTATACCGATCTAGCACATTTCATCCTTCCTCTACTCAGTATTACTCTTTTGTCACATCTCAAGCTTGGATTACTGTCTTCGTACTTGTCTTTACTTTTCTTCGCACTTAATCAATCACACTATTACTTCCACACCTTCACAAGCTTGAATCCATTGGGTATAAATATCCGCATCAAGGATTTCCAACACCTTTCTAGTTGACAACAAGAACACTTTAGATATTTGTAAGTTACTACTCTGTCAGTTAAATCCATACTTGATTGATGATGCACACCAAAAACTTAGGCATAGAAATCATTACCTATGTCGGCCAAAATCATATAACACTTCAAGTTACTTGATCAACAAGCTTCTGCACATCTGGATTGAGGTCTGATACCCTATTGGCTAGTTCTTCCTCTATCTACACTGTCCAACTGGAGTCCGATACTTAGATGCTCATATCTTTCACATGCTTTGTCACTGGAGGCTAAATCTCTGGAATACAATAGTTCAGATACTCCTTATTGCTCATCCAAATCTGCAACATGCTGGGTTTCACCATCAGAGAGTTCCAGACCCAACTATCAGACCCTATCATATGCTTTGTTCTTGATTACCGGACCAACCTATCTTCAATTTGACTTCTGGTATGAGTAATTTATGTACTACGGATGTGTGGGATATACTTTGTTGCCATCAATGACAACACTTATGAATCCTAGCAGTATCTCTTGCCAACAATCTTTACCAAACACCCTTCGTGCCATATCTAGGTTCAAACATATTAACATTTAAATTTAGAATCTTTTCAACAATATTGGTTTTAGAAGATTAACCCTGTTAAAAAATCTTCCCATAATTCTTCTATTCTACTCAGACAACCAAACTAATGTTTATGAGAAAATAAAATCACCATTCCATTAAATAGATAAATTAGTACTTCAACCTAAAATTAGAAAAGATAAAAAGACAATGGAAAAACGAATTTATTGTTTAGCACGATTCTATTTCAATAGCCTATTTTCTGATTTCAGAGTAGAAAGCCAATTTAACAATAAAGTTAATTTTGATATTTATTTTGATTTGTTAGTGAATTTAGAAATTACTAAACTTTAACAATTGTTTTAATTTAAACATTTTATTACTTGCTTTCATCTTAAAATTAATCACTTAAGTATTTGTTAATATAAAATAAAATATTATATAAGAGTTAGTATTTACAATTGTAGAATAGAATTTAGTTAAATAAGATTTTGACAAGGCTAAATTAAAAAAATAGAATTAGGGTATTAAATGGTTTTATACTTTTCATACACATGGCTAAATTAAAAAAATAGAATTAGGGTATTAAATGATTTTATACTTTTCATACACATGGCAATGTAGCAGAAATTTTATTATTTTCTTGTTAGATAATAAAGCTCTTGACATATAGAATGTTTAAAGGTTTAAAATTTTATGAGTAAAGTGAGTTTTAAATATTATAAATTTTATGGGTAACGTGAGCTTTATATATTACTATATTTAAAGGTATTATTAAATGGTTGATAGGGAAAAATATTTATAGTCTTTTTTTTTCTTTACGGCAACATATTTTTTTAGCCAATTGAGCTAGGCCCCCACCCCAAAAATATTTATAGTCTTATGCACTATATTTTTACATTCAATTTTTTTAAAAGTTATTATGAGTGATACTTGGTGGACAAGGCTATACACTTATAGAATTTATAGAGTTATATATATTTTTAAAGTATACACTTTGCTAGATATATATCACTTCTTAAATGCATTTTAAAGTTTATAGTATACCTGTTGTATATCATATTTTAATTATAGTCATTAGTACAGAGATCTATGCTTTTATTGGTTTTTACATTTTTGTTAATATGAACATTTCAAGGAATTATCCTACGACACAGAGTTGACGGGAAAGCTTCCAAACACTATAGAAAATTTGGTGTCCTTGAAAATTTTGTGAGTTTTTCTTTTAAATCAAGCACAACACCCATGAATATATTTAATAACCCTAATTTTAATCATAACCCTAATCCTGACTCTAACTATAATTCTAACCATGGTCCACACCCTATTTCTAATCGTAATTATAACCCTAATTCTATCCCTAACTCTAATACTAATCATAACCCTACTATTATAATCATAATTATTATAATATATTAAATATAATTATTTTTTAATTATTATATAATATATTATAATAATATGTTTAATCTATATTATAATATTATATTATATAATTATAATAATTCATATAATTATAAAATATAGTTACAATTAGACTTGGTAGTAAATTATAAAATATAGTTATAATAGATGAACTTTAGATATATTTTCTAAATATAGGTATGTTAATAAATTATTATATTTTAAAATATTATGAAAACAATATTAAATAGTATGAAGTTACAATTTTAATTACTAGCAATTGCATGCCGTGCAACGGTTTTGTCGATAGGCTATTTGTAAAGTAATTTTTTTGAGAAGTGTTTGTGTTTCATGACTTGTTGGTATTCCATTGTTTGAGGAAGGTAGTGTAATTTGTG
The DNA here is from genome assembly GCA_027924645.1 of Cunninghamia lanceolata. Lineage (NCBI taxonomy): Eukaryota > Viridiplantae > Streptophyta > Pinopsida > Cupressales > Cupressaceae > Cunninghamia > Cunninghamia lanceolata. Next base: position 2,118,830 of record BSBN01001720.1, on the reverse strand, counting down.
ATTTATAGGCATTGTAATGGAGTATCTATTTATAAAGTAAAATTTTTTTGAGAAGTGATTGTGTTTGCAAGGTAGTATCAATTCTCATAATATAGTGGCTCTATTGCAAGTATGGGCCTAACCGGTGTTGTCATTGATGTCAACATACTCCTGTTGCATTAATGATAAGGATTGGGTGAGCTGAGAGCTGAGGATATTGAGAAAATTAGTCTCAATCAGGAACAGTGAAGAACAGTGATGACAGTAAGGTACAAGTCCAAGATAGGATGATGATCAGAGGATGTGGATTAAAGGGTTTGTATATATGTGTCTATAGGTGATCTAGTAGAGATTTCAGAGATCCGCATGAAGATATGAAGAAGTTGTGGCTGCTCAAGTAAAACTGGTTTCGGTAGGTGTTCAGAGGTGACAGTGTGTAACAAGAAAGGTCTGGTGAGATCCAGAAATGAAGTTTCTTGTTCTACGGATTTAAGGGAGTGTTAAGGAGGTCTCTGTGGAGTGTTATCTAGATTGGTTCATGGTTTAAAGATTCAGAAGCATGTATTCCTTTATGACAATAGTGACAGACTGTGTTCTTGAGGTTATGGATGAAGGAGAGATGATTTTAAGTAAGCAGATGAAGTATGGATGTTCTTAGTGTTTTAGGCAAGCTTGTGGTAGTCTTTGGATCATGTCCAGTTCATGTCTGTGGTCTGCATTGAAGTTACAGTTCACTTTTGAAGAACAACTTCCGGATAATGGTGTTCTTCTTAAAACAGGCCGACCGGATGAGTTATACATCTTGTGGATGTTATTGTGGTTGTTTGCCAACTTAGATGATCATTCCTAAGTTGATGTCTTGTATAAATAGGGGATTGCGAAGTCATTTGGAGTGTGGACTTGTGGAGATGAGTGTGTGGTAGCGAAGAGAAGAGCGAAATGTAGAGCAGAAGTATTGAGCTTAATGGAACTGATTCAAGCATGGTGAAGATGCTATTCTCCAGTTCGTGTATGTGATCCTTATTTCTTTGTAGATAGTGTGTCTCTTGTAGGCAGTGAGCCTCTTGTAAGCAGTGTGCTCAAGCAGTGAGCCCTAATTGGCATGTACCATTTTGTTCTCTCTATTCTTCTAACAGAGAATACATTCTTGGGTTAATCACCCCATGGTTTTTTCCCTTAACCGGGTTTTCCACGTCAAAATCTTGGTGTCTTATGTGTTGATGAGTTTTTGCTTTTAATTTGAATGCATTATATTTTATGTTTAATATACTGCTAATCACTAAGAGGATTTAAGTGTGTAAATTGGATAAAGTTTTGCACAACTGATTCACCCCCTCTCTCAGTTGTGTGCCCTAAGTCTAACAATTGGTATCAGAGCCAAGTTCCTCTAAAAGAAGCTTAACCGCTTGAGGAGATCTAGGATGTCATCTTACAATCTTGATGGATAGTCCGAAGTTTGATGGAACCAACTTTTCTCTTTGGAAAGGTCGCATGAAATGTCACTTGCAGTGTATGGGAATGGCGTACTGGTCCATGGTTACAAAAGCATATGTACCTCCATAGGGTGGTCTGACAACCCTAAATGAAATCACAGATGCTGAAAATAATCTGTAGACCAAAGAGGCTCTTCTGAGCGCATTATCTAACTCAGAGCTCTCAAATGTTATTGACTTACCAACTGCCTTTGAGATTTGGAATAAACTAGAACTTTTGCATGAAGGAGACCAGTATGTTAAATGTGCAAGGTTACAGAGTCTAAAAGGGAAATTTGAAAAACTGAAGACAAGAGATGATGAAAATATTACCACTTTTATGCCAAGAGTGAATGAGCTGGTTTGTGAAATTAGAAATGCTAGTGGAGTCTTGGATGAAAATAAGATTGTTGGTAAAATTCTCAGATCCCTTCTTGCTTCTTACAAAATCAAGGCTACTGCCATTGAAGAGTTCAGAGCCCATACAACTGTCACAAGAGATCAATTGGCTAGGAAATTGGCTGCATTTCAAATGACAGAGTTTGGAGATGACCCCCCCAAGACTGAATCTGCATTCAAAGCCAGTGCCTTTGTTAAAGGTAAACAAAGGTTTGATCAGGGAGAAAATTCTGCAAGGAAATTGTCATGGTATGAAAAAGTAAGAAAAGATCTAAAAGAAGAAGAAGTAGAAACTACTCAACTTGAAGCCCTTATTGCAAAGAGGCTTCCAAGAGGATCCGATAAGTATGAAGGAAAATTACCCTTTAAGTGTTTTAACTGCAATAAGATTGGTCATTTTGCCTCAAATTGTCCGGAAAGATTTTCAAGGCAAAATCCTAACAAGCCAAGGTTCCAAAAGAACTGTTACTATGTACATGAAGATGATGATAATGAAGGAGTAACAGATGATGAATCAGAGATAGGAAACAAATCTGGAAATGAATGGGTGTTCATTACCATCAAGGAAGAAGATCCAATGTCCTCTGTATCTGTCAATCTTAAGACTGTGGAAAGAGCTCTGGCTGCCCAAATTAAAGAGAAGGATGATTGGGTCATTGACAGTGGATGCTCTCACCATATGACAGGTGACAAAAATAAGTTTGTAGATCTGGAAAGGTATGAATGAGGAGTGGTAATGTTCGGTGACAATTCTGCTGGTAGAATCAGAGGAAGAAGAACTATTTCTTTTGATGGAAGAAACAAAATTGGTAATGTACTATATGTTGAAGGTTTGAAGCACAATCTTCTCAGTGTTGGATAGTTGGTGGACAAAGGCTATAATCTCTGATTCAAGGATGGAAAATGCAAAATCTTTGAAAGTTCCGGAACAAAGATTGCATCCAGTACTCAAACTAAAGGTAATATCTTCCACTTGGTTGGTACTGGTAAAACTTCTTATTTGTTCAAGTTGATCAAAGTTGGTTATGGCATAGAGGCATGTGTCATGTGAATTTTGATAATATCATCAAGATAAGCAATACTCAGGCTGTAAGAGATCTTCCAAAATTGGTGAAACCTACTAACAACTTGTGCAAGGAATGTCAGTTGGGTAAGCTGAGCAGAGTCTTATTCAAAAGCAAGGAACCATCTTCTACTGGACTAGTGGACTTAGTTCACACTGATCTTTGTGGTCCGGCAAGAACTAGGAGTATTCAAGGTGATAGATACTTCATGCTGCTAATTGATGACTATTCCCGGATGATGTGGGTAACCTTTCTAAAGGAGAAATCAGAAGCTCTTGAGAAATTCAAAATATTCAAGGCTATGGTAGAAAATGAAATAGGATTAAAGTTGAAATGTCTGAGGTCTGATAGAGGTGGAGAATTCACATCCGATGAGTTCATAGAGTTCTGTGAGAAACATGGAATTAAGAGACAGTTGTCTGCTCCTAGGACTCCACGGCAGAATGTAGTGGAGAGAAAGAACCGAACCATCCAGGAAGCATCTACAATAGTGATGATAGAAGCAAATGTTCCTTAGATCTATTGGAGAGAAGCTGTCAGCACTGCAGTCTATACTCTCAATCGAGTTCAAATTAGAAGCAATATCAGTAAGACCCCTTATGAACTTTGGTTTGGCATTACTCCTAATGTAAGATATTTCAATGTCTTTGGTAGCAAATGTTACATCAAAAAGATGAAGATCTAGGCAAGTTTGATACTAGAAGTGATGAAGGAATATTCTTGGGTTACTCTACTCAAAGCAAAGCATACCAATGTTATAACAAGAGACTAAGAAAGATGATAGAAAGTACAAATGTGAAGATTGATGAGGGAATAGAGAAACCCTTAAGGTTTTATGAATATGATGAAGATGATCAGAATGGTGTTCTGGTTCAAGGAGTTCAATCCTCTTCTAAAAATTAGATTCAAACTGATCCCATAAATCAGGAAGAAGGGATAGGTCTGAATGAGCCTGATCAAGAAGCAGAAGTCCAAGAAACTCCCAAAGTTATAAGGTATGTAAGACTGAACCACTCTGAAGATCAGATCATAGGTGACAAAAGCAAAGGTTGCAAACTAGAAGGAAAATTGCTCAAAATTTAGATGAATATTGTTTGATTTCAAAGATTGAACCTAAGACAATAAATGAAGCCTGCAATGATAAAAACTAGACCAAAGCAATGGAGGAAGAGTTGATGCAAATTGAGAAAAAACACACTTGGGATCTTGTTCCCAGAACTAGAAACAAGAATGTGATTGAAACCAAATGGGTCTTCAGGAACAAACTAAATGAAGTTGGTGAAGTAATCAGAAATAAAGCCAGATTGGTCTCCAAGGGCTACTCTCAAATAGAAAGAATTGATTTTGAAGAAACTTTTGCTCTGATGGCAAGAATTGAAGCAGTTAGATTATTTCTTGCCTTTACTGCCTTCAAGGATTTCAAGGTATATCAGATGGATGTCAAGTTTGTCTTTCTAAACGGTGACTTGGAAGAAGAAGTGTATATAGAGCAACCAGATGGATTTCAGTTGTCTAATCATGGTGATATGGTCTTCAAGTTAAAGAAGGCACTGTATGGATTAAAGTAAGCCCTAAGAGCCTGGTATGAAAGATTGGATAAGCATCTTTTGAAGATTGGTTTCAACAAAGGTACTGCTGACAGTAACTTATATCTCAAAATTGATCATGAAAACATCTTGATTGTTGAAATATTTGTTGATGATATCATCTTTGGAGGAAGAGATAGTATGTGTAAAACTTTTGCAAATCAAATAAAAAGTGAGTTTGAGATGTCTATGCTTGGTGAAATGAATTTCTTCTTGGGTCTGCAAATTGCTCAAACAAAGAAAGGAATCTTCATTTCTCAGACCAAATATGTGAAAGAATTGTTGAAGAAATTTGGGATGGAAGATTCAAAGCCAATGAATACACCCATGACAACCAGATGTAAGTTGAGCAAAGATGATGACTCTCCTAAGGTAGACTAGACAAAATACAGATCAATGATTAGAGGATTGTTGTATCTCACTCAAACTAGACCAGATATTATGCAAGCTGTTGGTCTTGTTGCTAGATTCCAAGCTGATCCTAGAGAATCCCATGTCATGGCAATCAAGAAGATTTTTAGATATCTAAAAGGGATGGTTGAGTATGGTTTGTGGTATCCTAGAGATCATGACTTCTCTATTCATGCCTATACAGATGCAGATTAGGCAGGAGATGTGGATGACTGAAAGAGTACCAGTGGTGGAGCATTCTTTTTGGGAAAGAGATTGGTTTCTTGGCTAAGCAAGAAACAAGAGGCAATATCCCAGTCTACAACTGAAGTAGAATACATAGCAGTAGCAGGTAGTTGCACTCAATTTTTGTGGATGAAGCAAATGCTAAGAGATATTAAAGTAGAGTATGAGGAGCCTATCACAATCTTCTGTAATAATTCAAGTGCAATAAATATATCTAAGAATTTGGTGTTGCATTCTAAGACTAAGCATATATCTATCAAGTTTCACTTTTTAAGAGTGCAAGTGAACAAGAATGAAGTTAGATTGGAGTTTGTACCCTCCAAGGATTAGATTGCAAATATCTTTACTAAACCTCTACCTAAGGACTCTTTTGAGTATCTCAGGGAGAAGTTAGGGGTTATTGCCCCTCCAGTGATGAACTAAGGTGCACTGATGTGCATCAGTCTGGTGGGTATCACAGTCACATCTTGAGATCCAGATTGATGTTGGGGAGCTGCTACTTAGGGGAGCAGCAGGTATGATTCTGAAGTGATTGCAAGTATGTGCCCTTTTCCATTGATGTCAAAGGGGAAGAGAAGACATGTGAAAAACAAGTGGATGATGATCAAAGGGGGAGTAGTAAAAGAAGAGAAGACATGTGAATGGTTGTTGCTGATAGGGGGAGTTGTGACAGTAAGGAGAAGTTCTTGTCTTCATGGTTTTTCACATCATATGTTGCCATCAATGACAAAGGGGGAGATTGTTGCAAGTATGGGCCTAACCAGTGTTGTCATTGATGTCAACATACTCCTTTTACATTAATGATAAGGATTGGATGAGCTGAGAGCTGAGGATATTGAGAAAATTAGTCTCAATCAGGAATAGTGAAGAACAGTGATGATAGTAAGGTACAAGTCCAAGATAGGATGATGATCAGAGGATGCAGATTAAAGGGTTTGTATATATGTGTCTGTAGGTGATCCAATAGAGATTTCAGAGGTTCACATGAAGATATGAAAAAGTTGTGGCTACTCAAGTAAAACTGGTTCTGGTAGGTGTTCAGAGGTGACAGTGTGTAACAAGAAAGGTCGGGTGAGATCCAGAAATGAAGTTTCCTATTTTGTGGATTTAAAGGAGTGTTAAGGAGGTCTCTGTGGAGTGTTATCTAGATTGGTTCATGGTTTGAAGATCTGGAAGCATGTATTCCTTTATGACAGTAGTGACAGACTGTGTTCTTGAGGTTCCGAATGAAGGAGAGATGATTTTAAGTAAGTAGATGAAGTATGGATGATCTTAGTATTTCAGGCAATCTTGTGGTAGTCTTTGGATCATGTCCAGCTCATGTTGGTGGTCTGCATTGAAGTTAGAGTTTGCTTTTGAAGAACAACTTCTGGATAATGGTGTTCTTCTTAAAACATGCCAACCTGATGAGTTATACATCTTACAGATGTTATTGTGGTTGTTTGTCAACTTAGATGATCATTCCTAAGTTAATGTCTTGTATAAATAGGGGATTGCAAAGTCATTTGGAGTGTGGACTTGTGGAGATGAGTGTGTGGTAGCGAAGAGAAGAGCGAAAGGCAGAGCAAAAGTATTGAGCTTAATGGAACTAATTCAAGCATGGTGAAGATGCTATTCTCCAGTTCATGTATGTGATACTTATTTCTTTGTAGACAGTGTGTCTCTTGTAGGCAGTGAACCTCTTGTGAGTAGTGTGCTCGGGCAATGAGCCCTAATTGGCATCTGCCATTTTGTTCTTTCTATTCTTCTAACAGAGAATACATTATTGGGTTAATCACCCCGTGGTTTTTTCCCTTAACTGGATTTTCCACGTCAAAATCTTGGTGTCTTATGTGCTGATGAGTTTCTGCTTTCGATTTGAATGCATTATGTTTTATGTTTAATATACTGCTAATCACTAAGAGGATTTAAGTGTGTAAATTGGATAAAGTTTTGCACAACTGATTCACCCCCCCTCTCAGTTGTGTGCCCTAAGTCTAACAGGCTCCTCTTGTGTATATTTATGTAGCCAGTTTTCTACTACATTCTTCTTGAAATTATCTATGGCATTAGCTGACATTCTATGTTTTGCAATTTAGAAATATGGTATTTTAATTACATTCTATTGTGTAATAAATAGCTATGTAATAGTTTGAGTGACTACATCCTACTACTGTGACAAACTTTAACACAAAATTGGATGCATTGAGTGGATTGTTTAACTGATTCTGTATGTATAACTTTAAGAGGAGTGAGTCTATACATTTCCTTTGGATTCATATGTTTTGGAGTAGATTTTTAGCCTCATATTTGTCAAAGGGTGGAAAACACTATTGAAACTTTAATTGTATAGTGAAATCATTATTCTTCTCTAAGTAGTGCTATTTTGAAAAGTGTTAGGAAGGTGGAGACCACATTGCATTATATGGTTGACCATGCTTGTTTTCTAGTGTATTTTTCTAGTTGCCTCCATTGTTTTGAGAGTGTCTTAAAATGTAACTGATAGCCTTTAAGTAATTTTAGCGTGTAGGAAAAACATTTATGCAAACAATATTGACTCAACTTTATTCTAGTATTTGGAGATTTAATAGTATAGAGCTACTTCAAATTTGAAGAGACTAGTTTAACAGTGAGAAAGCTTAAGAAAAAACAAATGCAAGTACAAATGGGAAGCAGCGGCAGCTAGTTTCCAACTGTGCTTATTTTAAAAAATAATAAGATAACCATGCCTTTATAGTCAATTAAAGAAGAATGTCATCTATAGAAAGTGTGTTCATATAAAAAAATAATATTCACTTGGCCAAAGAATCAAGTATTTTTCACATTATTTCTAAGCAAAGTAGGTGTTTGAGTTTTTATTTTGAAATCTAAGAAAAATAAAATTTAAGAAAACTCTAAAACAAAAAAATTAGAAAATTTTGATTGACTACACAATTGAAATAAATTATACACTTCCAATAGCTTTCCATTTAGTAAACTTCCAATTATACACAATTGAAATAAATTATACACTTCCAATAGAGCTTTCTTGTCAATGAAATATTTGGAGACTTAATACTATAGAGCTAATTCAAGTTTGAAGAGACCAGTTTAACAACGAGAAAACTTAAGCAAAAAACAAATGGGAAGCAGCGGCAGCTGGTCCCAACTGTCGCTACTCTTATAAATAATAAGAAAACTAGGCCTTTATAGTCAATTAAAGAAGAATGCCTTATGTAGAAAGTGTGTTCATCAGTGAAAATAATATTCACTTGGCTAGAGAATGAAGTATTCTCCACATAATTTGTAAGCAAAAGAGGTGTTTGAGTTTGTATTTTTAAATCTAAGAAATTTTTTTTTTAAAAAAAATCTAAAAAAAAAAAATTAGAACATTTTGATTGACTACAAAATGGAAATAAATTATACACTTCCAATAGCTTTCCATTTAGTAAACTTCCAATTATACACAACTGAAATAAATTATACACTTCCAATAGAGCTTTCTTGTCAATGAAATATTTGGAGACTTAATACTATAGAGCTAATTCAACTTTGAAGAGACCAGTTTAACAATGAGAAAGCTTCAGCAAAAAACAAATGCAAGTACAAATGGGAAGCAACAGCAGCTGGTTCCCAGTTGTCACTAGTCTTAAAAATAATAAGAAAACCAAGCCTTTATAGTAAATTAAAGAAGAATGCCTTATGTAGAAAATGTGTTCATCTATGAAAATAATATTCACTTGGTTAGAGAATCAAGTATTCTCCACATAATTTGTAAGCAAAATAGGTGTTTGATTTTGTATTTTAAAATCTAAGAAATTTTTTTTTTTAAAACTCTAAAACAAAAAAATTAGAACATTTTGATTGACTATACAACTAAATAAATTATATACTTCCAATAGCTTTCCATTTAATAAATTATTTTATATAGTAAACCTAACCAAGTCAATAAATTTAAACATAATCCAAATAATATTTACATTCAAAAAATTTATCATCAAGGCATCCTCAATATGAATACGTGCAATACATCCTAACTTAGTTACGTCCTAAAACACAACCAATACAAAAAATGTAAAATAATTAAAGAAAACGTAAAGGTGCAAATGAATGGGGAAAAATAAAAAGAAATAATGTGCTTGCCCCAAAATGATGCATGTCAAGGTAACAACATATCCCTTTGTGATCTGATATATATCATTGCCCACTAAAAAACTATCCCCTTGCTTATTGGAAATAAATAAAAAACTATGAGCATAACTAAAAAAGAAATTCAGCTTACATAGTATTTCTGCAGATGTTTTAGACCTAGCATCAATGGACACTTTTCTAGGTTTGGTCAATATAGATCTATGCAATATTTAGCATCAAGTTCCAAGTTCACTTCCCTAATTAAAAACTACAAACATAAAATGTGGTGATGCGAGTTACTAAGAGTTTTAAAATTTTACCTTTTCCAATTGCTTTTGAAGAATTACATTTAAAACTAATTTTCATGGGATATTGATCACTTAATATTTTAGCCTTCGTATATAATTTGTAATGTTTATACAAAATTCTTTTTTCATATTTCTAGATAATGTTTACACAAACTGTTACCTTTTACCTTAAATTGGAAAGCCAATTTACATGTCAAAATATTAATATTTAATAATAAATATAATATAAGTCCAAATAAGCAGCATGTAAAAACAGATATACTCTTACCTTTTACCTTAAATTTGATAGTCATTTACATGTCAAAATATTAGTATTTAATAATATACATAATTTAAATCAAAATAAGTAGCATATAAAAACAAATATATGTTGTCATCAATAGAGAACTTTGGATAATATTCTTCTTGTTGGAAGTGTAACAAGAAAGTGTAGTGTTTGAGTGAAGATATAGACCTTAAATAATTAACCGAACAAAATTAATTTTATAATCACATTCAATAGATACAATACAATATATATGCTGATGCTAAATAAAATAGCTCTAATAACTGAAAATAACTCAAAGTAAATAAAATAATGTTGCTGGCATTTTTGTAGATAGGATTATTATGTATGGAAAGCACCATTGATGGGGTTTAAGGATTTAATATTTATTCTATGCCATAGAATATATAGTCGATTCTTTTGGCTATGGTAAATGTATTATGCTGGAGAGTAACTCTCTAAGTAAACAAAACAAAATAACTTTTTATTTAACAGTTATTTTATTTTTAAAGAGTTATTTTATTTTATTTATTAAGAGTTATTTATAGTTATTTTATTTAATTTTAAATAATTAAAAATAATTCAAAGTAAATAAAATAACTTCAAATTGATGTTGCTCGACATTTTTGTAGATAGGATTATTATGTATGGAAAGCACCGGGTTTAAGGATTTAATATTTATTCTATTCCATAGAATATATTTATAGGATTAATTGTTAAAAATATTTATTCTATGCGATAGAATATATTTATAGGATTAATTGTTAAAAATAGTTTATAAAATACTTGAAATAAATAGTGGATTCTTTTGGCTGCCGTAAATGTATTATGCTCAAGAGTAACTCTCTAAGTAAACAAAACAAAATAACTTTTTATTTAAGAGTTATTTTATTTTTAAAGGGTTATTTTATTTTAGTTATTAAGAGTTATTTATAGTTATTTTATTTAATTTTAATTTTATAGCCATTCCTCAATAATAATCTAATTAATATTATAAATTAATTATCATATTAAATTTGTATACAAATTTTTAAATATTTTATCAATACTAATATAATATTATTTTTATTCAAACTATTTAATTCAAATATATTATTAATATATATAAATATTAAATATATTTTATAATATTCATATTGATAATATTTATATAGTATTTTACATTTATAAATATAATTTATATATTATAAAATACTATTTGTGAATATATATTAAATATAATATTGTATTATATTTATATAAAGTGTACATATATTTAAAAACTTTTAAATCTCCTATCAGTAAATGGTAATTCTCCTTGAAGAATTAGTAAATTTTAATAATCCACAAATTTAGTAAATGTTTAATTCTCAGGAAAACATCCCAAGAGTTTTATATTATAATTAGCAGTCTTATATAAAATATATTAATATACAATTTTATAATATTATTATAATAATTTAATAGTTTACACACAAATTTAGTAAATGTTTAATTCTCCTTAATAGTCTAGGAAAAGATCCCAAGAGTTTTATATTATAATTAACAATCTTATATAAAATATATTAATATACAATGTTATAATAATATTATAATAATTTAATAGTTTACATTATATAATATATAATTACTGTATTATTATTTTATATATAAAATATATATAACTAAATAATAAATATCTATAAATACTAAATTATATAGTATATTTAATCAAAATATATAGTTTTAAAATATATATATATAATTAATTAAAAATCTCATATAATATACTTCTTCTTCTTATTATTATTATTATTATTAGTATATACTTTTCCATCTCTCCAAATCGCGTTTGGAGATTAAAACTTTTTTAGTTTGAAATTTGAAACTCATTTAAATATTTTATTATACTTTTAACTTAGATTTAAAAAAAAAAAAACTTTTTAATTATAGTCAATTAATCTATTTTTAGTTTAGTTTTCATAGTTAGAATTTTTAAGATTTTCAAAGCAAGCAAATAAAACTTCTAAAAAATTGAAAGGCTATAAATTTATTAAAAGAGTCCACAGCATAAATTTGCTATAATATGCACGTGTTTTTACAATGTTATGATTTTATATAAATAATAACAATGAGTTGCCAAACTAATCATTAAATATATTCATCTCCTGAAAAGAAAAAAGCTGTTAGGTGGTGGTTCATCAAATCAGTGGCTTCTGTTACGGTTTGATTTTTCACAGATTTGAGTGCAGGCAACCCACCAATTGAGTACAATCCGGTTATAGCCTTGATGACATCTTTGGTTATCTTAAATGGACTCATTAACCACATAAATTTATCATGCATTCTACTCAAGACATATCGGACCCATTCATCCTCTGCAAAAGATGGGAAATGCATGTAATGTACAAAGTGCTTGTCTTTTAGAGCCTTGAATTTTGGTTTGAGATCAAAATTCTTATTTCTTAACTATTTATGATATATTTCCATCAATTCTAAGTCTCCAAGGTTTTCAATGTTTGCATGAATGTAAACCCTAATATCTTCTACATGCAGAACATCGTACGGCATACGGGAAAACGCACCCAAGGGATCAACTTCTATAAATTTGTGAGGATGCTTCTTGAATTTTGGTCTCGGCCTCTCAGTGACATTCACAACCATGGGAGTAGCCATTCTAGTAATGAAATTCGGAGAGATTTTGCAAAAAAGAAATACCTTTTTACGCCTTAGGGTTTGTTGCAACTGCTAGAGCAAATTTCTGCTTGAATTCAATCTTCAACTTTAACTTGAATATTCTGTAGGATCTTCTCAGAGCTCTTCTCTCTTCTTCGTGAATGCAAAGTGTTCTAAATGACGAATGATGAACCTTTTATCCTTGCACAAAACTCTAATTTCCCATTGCAATAAATGCACACTTTAAGTCATCCAGTTGTCCTGTTTTGAGTGGAATTCTCATGAATCACTGTGTGGATCTTTAAATCATTATCCAAGTTAGTTGAAAACATAACTTTTAGCCTTTCAAAACATGCCTCTAAATCCTCATACCATAAAATTGCATTTTCAGATCATATCGAATCTATTTGTGTAATTCTATTTTTACCAGATAGCTGCCAGAACCAGATCTACTCATAACTTCTTCAAATCTATAAGTGGATTTATCAACTTTTAACTGAATGATTTTTAGATGAACCTCCAAAAGCCCTTTAATCTGCAACCTCTTATTCTTACTTCATGTGTCGAATTCAGGCACTTACTAGCTGGCTGGGGCAATTTGATCTTCTTTGCAGCTCCCCCTGAGCCAGAGCTCACTTTTTAATTTTTGGAAGGATTATCAGCACTGGATTCCGGTGTAGACCCATCACAAATGTTCATCACACTCTTCTTTACCCAAGTCTTGCTCATCTCCTTCTGAATCTCATCTGCATTCACTTTACCTTTTCCTTTGTCTTGTTTCTGGTCATGTTTCACCAGACCTTTTCCATCATGATTTTTGCTCCTATATAATCTAGCTATATGATCAAATTTATTGAAATTGTAACACACAACATTTCCTTGCTTATTTGATTGATAACCTCTTGATCTACACTAATTAGCCGTATGCCCCATTCTATTGCATGCAAAGGATCTACAAGAATTGTTCATTTGCATATTTCTGCATTCATGAGATTTGTGACCATACCTTTTACAATTAAAACTTTAACCGGAGAAGGATGGATTATTCTGATTCATTCTGCTCCTACACTAAGTTGCTTTATGACAAAATTTGTTGCAGTTGAAGCAGCTTCCATTGAAATATGGATATCTTTGAGCATTAGGTTGTCTTACTGGAGGTCTTCTAGGCCTGTTTCTTTGTCTTCCAGATCCAAAGTTCTTTTGACTAGATCCAAAGCTCTCACCTTTCTCATATCCCAAGCCATGCTTATCATCTACCCTCTTTTGACTTTCAAGTAGTGCTTCAAGTTTGGTTGAGCTTATCTTGATTTTTTCTTTGTATTTATTTGTAGTTTCAAGATCTTGTTTAAGAGTTTCAATCTATCTCTCAAGTTGTTCTTCATTGTATCTGGCTTCTCCAAGATTAGACTCAAGATGTCTAATTATTCTATCCATTTTGTAGCAGTCTTCTATTTTCTCCTTGAGGGATTGATTTAAGTTATCTTCAATCTTTCTCTTCTCTTCAATTTCTTGCATAAATTTCATAACCCCTAATTCCATTTCATGTCTTAGCATAAGAATTTCTTTTGATAGCTTTTCACATAGCTTTGTTTTCTCATTTAGGTCCTCATCAATATTATTAGCTTCATTCTGATATGCTAACTTTTGAGGTAGTTCCTTTCTCTTTTTCACGGAATTACTGAGTTTTTCTTTCAGCTCATTGATGAAATCATCAGCCTCCTTAAGTCACTCTCTCAAATTATTAACTTTAGATTGGCATTGATCAAGATCATCTAAGGCAGACTGTAGTTGTTCTTTCATACCATATGCATCGATTGAGATTCCCAAATCCTCCTCAAGTTGTTAGACTTTTTCTGAGGAATTTAGCTCTGATACTAATTGTTGGGAACAAGGTAGATAACTGAGATGGGGGGGTGAATTAGTTATCTCAAAACATTCTTACTTTTACTTCCTTTTCTTATCTTAACATTCAATTATATATCAAAGCATGAAAGCATAAGCAACGAGGAGAACTGAAATAAAATTAACACACATAACACAAGGATTTTTACGTGGACACCCTATTAAGGTAAAAACCACGGGGTGATTAACCCAAGATTGTATTCTCTGTTAAAAGAATAAAGTAGTACAAAATGGCACTTGCTAGTTAGGGCTCACTACCTAAGCACACTGCTCACAAAAGACTCACTACCTATAAGAGACTCACTGTCTACAAAAGATTATAGATTATAACAAAGTGTCTGAACTAATGATAAGCATCCGCATATGCAATAATTTAGTTCCAGTTAGGCACAGTATACCGATCTAGCACATTTCATCCTTCCTCTACTCAATATTTCTCATCTATCACATTTCAAGCTTGGATTACTGCCTTTGTACTTGTCTCTAATTTTCTTCACACTTAATCAATCATACTATCACTTCCACACCTTCACAAGCTTGAATCCATCGGGTATAAATATCTACATCAGGGATTTCCAACACCTGTCTAGTTAGCAACAAGATCACTTAGGATATTTGTAAGTTACTATTCTGTTGGCTAAATCCATACCTGATTGATGATGTGCACCAAAAACTTAGGCATAGAAATCATTACCTATGTCGGCCAAAATCATATAACACTTCAAGTTACTTGATCAACACCTTCTGCACATCTGGATTGAGGTCTAATACCCTATTGGTCAGTTCTTCCTCTGTCTGCACTGTCTAATTGGAGTCTGATACTTAGATGCTCAAATCTTTCACATGCTTTGTCACCGGAGGCTAAATCTCTGGAATACAATAGTTCATATACGCCTTATTTCTCATCCAAATCCATAACATGCTGGGTTTCACCATCAGAGAGTTTCGGACCCAACTTCCAGACCCTATCATATGCTCTGTTCTTGTCTATCAGACCAACCTATCTTCAATCTGACTTCCAGTATGAGTAATATATGTACTGCAGATGTGTGGGATATACTTTGTTTCCATCAATGACAACACTTATGAATCCTAGTGGTGTGTCTTGCCAACAATCTTTACCAAACTCCCTTCATGCCATATTCAGGTTCAAAAATATTAACATTTAAATTTAGAATCTTTTCAGCAATATTAGCTTTAGAAGATTAACCCTGTTAAAAAATGTTCCCATAATTCTTCTATTCTACTCAAACAACCAAACTAATTTTTTTGAGAAAATAAAATAATTCTTTTATTCTACTCAGACAACCAAACTAATTTTTATGAGAAAATAAAATCATCATTTGATTAAATAGATAAATTAGTACTTCAACCTAAAATTAGAAAAGATAAAAAGACAATGGAAAAAAAGAATTTAAACTAGTTTTTTTGAGAAAATAAAATAATTCTTTCATTCTACTCAGACAACCAAACTGATTTTTATGAGAAAATAAAATCATCATTTGATTAAATAGATAAATTAGTACTTCAACCTAAAATTAGAAAAGATAAAAAGACAATGGAAAAAAAAAAAAGAATTTATTGTTTAGCACGATTCTATTTTAATAGTTTGTTTTATGATTTCAAAGTAGAAAGCTAATTTAACAATAAAGTTAATTTTGATATTTATTTTGATTTGTTAGTTAATTTAGAAATAAGTAAACTTTAACAATTGTTTTAATTTAAATATTTTATTACTTGCTTTCATCTTAAAATTAATTACTTAAGTATTTGTTAATATAAAATAAAATATTATATAAGGGTTAGCATTTAAAATTGTAGCAGAAATTTTATTATTTTCTTGTTAGATAATAAAGCTCTTAGATATATAGAATGTTTAAAAGTTTAAAATTTTATGAGCAAAGTGAATTTTAAATATTATAAATTTTATGGGTAACATGAGCTTTATATATTATTATATTTAAAGGTACTATTAAATCGCTGATAGGGAAAAATATTTATAGTCTTTTTCTTTTCTTTACCACAACAGAAATTTTTTAGCCAATCGAGCTAGGTCCCACCCCAAAACTCCAAAAATATTTATAGTCTTATGGATAGTGCACATTCATTTTTACATTCATTTTTTTAAAAGTTATTATGAGTGATACTTTGTGGACAAGGCTATACACTTGCTAGAATTTATAGAGTTATATATATTTTTAGAGTATACACTTTGTTAGATATATATCACTTCTTAAATGGATTTTAAAGTTTATAGTATACCTGTTGTATATCATATTTTAATTGTAGTCATTAGTACACAGATCTATACTTTTATTGGTTTTTAACAAAACCTTTTTGTTAATATGAACATTTCAAGAAATTGTCCTACAACATAGAGTTGACAGGAAAGCTTCCAAACACTATAGAAAATTTGGTGTCCTTGAAAATTTTGTGAGTTTTTCTTTTAAATCAAGCACAACACCCCACGAATATATTTAATAACCCTAATTTTAATCAAAACCCTAATCCTAACTCTAACCATAATTCTAACCATGGTCCACACCCTATAATTATAACCCTAATTCTATCCCTAACTCTAATACTAATCATAACTCTAATATTATACTTATAATTATTATAATATATTAAATACCATTATTTTTTAATTATTATATAATATATTGTAATAATATATTTAGTCTATATTATAATATTATATCATATAATTATAATAATTCATATAATTATAAAATATAGTTACAATTAGACTTGTTAGTAAATTATAAAATATAGTTATAATAGATGAACTTTAGATATATTTTTTAAATATAGGTATGTTAATAAATTATTATATTTTAAAATGTTATGAAAACAATATTAAATAGTATGAAGTTACATATTTAATTACTAGCAGTTGCATGAGTGAATGCGCGAAGTGTTTGTGTTTCATGACTTGTTGGTATTGCATTGTTTGAGGAAGGTAGTGTAATTTGTGATTTATAGGCATTGTAAGGGAGTATCTATTTATAAAGTAAATGTTTTTTGAGAAGTGATTGTGTTTGTAAGGTAGTATGAATTCTCATAATATAGTGGCTTCTCTTGTGTATATTTATGTAGCCAGTTTTTTGCTACATCCTTCTTGAAATTGTCTATGGCATTAGCTGACATGCTATGTTTTGCAATTTAGAAATATGGTATTTTAATTACATTCCGTTGTGTAATAAATAGCTATCTAATAGTTTGAGTGACTACATACTACTACTGTGACAAATTTTGACACAAAATTGGATGCACCGAGTGGATTGTTGAACAAATTTTGCACGTATAACTTTAATAGGAGGGAGTCTATACATTTCCTTTGGATTCATATGTTTTGGAGTAGATTTTTAGCCCCATGTTTATCAAAGAGTGGAAAACACTATTGAAAATTTAATTGTATAGTGAAATCATTATTCTTTTCTAAGTACTGCTATTTTGAAAAGTGTTAGGAAGGTGGAAACCACATTGCATTATATGGTTGACCATGCAATTATTCTTTTCTAGTTGCCTCCATTGTTTTGAGAAAGCTTAAAAAAAACAAGTGCAAGTACAAATGGGAAGCAGTGGTAGCTAGTTAACAACTACGCTGCTTTTAAAAAATAATAAGAAAACCATGCATTTATAGTCAATTAAAAAAGAATGTCGTCTATAGAAAGTGTGTTCATATAAGAAAATAATGTTCACTTGGCTAGAGAATCAAGTATTCTCCACATAATTTATAAGCAAAAGAGGTGTTTGAGTTTGTATTTTAAAATCTAACAAAAATAAAATTTAAAAAAACTCAAACAAAAAAATTAGAACATTTTGATTGACTACACAATTGAAATAAATTATACACTTCCAATAACTTTTCATTTAGTAAACTTCTAATTATACACAACTAAAATAAATTATACACTTCCAATAGAGCTTTCTTGTCAATTAAATATTTGGAGACTTAAAACTACAGAGCTAATTCAACTTTGAAAACAATGAAAACAATGAGAAAGCTTAAGCAAAAAACAAATGCAAGTACAAATAGGAAGCAACTGTTGCTGCATCTGTGAAAATATTATTCACTTGACTAGAGAATCAAGTATTCTCCACATAATTTGTAAGTAAAAGACGTGTTTGATTTTGTATTTTAAAATCTAAGAAAAAATAAAATTAAAAAAATTCTAAAACAAAAAAATTAGAACATTTTATTGATTATACAGCTAAATAAATTATACACTTCCAATAGCTTTCCATTTAATAAATTATTTTATATAGTAAACTTAACCAAGTCAATAAGTTTAAACATAATCCAAATAACATTTACATTCAAAAAAATTATCATCAATCCTCAATACGTGCAATACATCCTAACTTATTTACTTCCTAAAACACAACCAATACAAAAAATGCAAAATATTTAAAGAAAATGTAAAGGTGAAAATGAAAAACCTATCCCCTTGTTTATTGGAAATAAATAAAAAATTATGAGCATAACTAAAAAACAAATTCAACTTACATAGTATTTCTACAAATGTTTTAGACCTAGCATCAATGGACACTTTTCTAGGTTTGGTCAATATATAGATCTATGCAATCATTTGGCATCAAGTTCACTTCCCTAATTAAAAACTACAAAACATAAAACGTGGTGTGGTGATGTGAGTTATTAAGAGTTTTAAAATTTTACCTTTTTAAAACTAATTTCTAGAATAAAATATTCACTATGGGGTAGGATATTGATCATATATAATTTGTAATGTTTATATCATTTCTCATATTTCATTTCTAGATAATGTTTACAAATTACCTTTTTACCTTAAATTTGAAAGCCAATTTACATGTCAAATTATTAATATTTAATAATAAATATAATATAAGTCCAAATAAGTAACGTGTAAAAATAAATATGCTCTTACCTTTTACCTTAAATTTGATAGTCATTTACATGTCAATATATTAGTATTTAATAATAAACATAATTTAAATCCAAAATAAGTAGCATATAAAAACAAATATATGTTGTGAGAACTTTGATAATATTCTTCTTGTTGGAAGTGTAACAAGAAAGTAGAAAATAAAACTAAAAAATGTTAGAAAATCAAATATTATTTTATATATATTAAAGGAAAGGAAAGGGTGTGCAATTGTTTTGTAGTGTTTGAAATAATTTTTTAATTTGAGATTTTTTTAATTGTTAAATATAGTTGAAAAATTTATCAGCATAGGGTTGAGTGAAGATATAGACCAAAATTAATTTTATAATCACATTCAATATACAATAAAATATATGTGCTGATGCTAAATAAAATAGCTCTAATATTTAAAAATAAGTCAAAGTAAATAAAATAACTTCAAATTGATGTCCCTCAGCATTTTTGTAGATAGGATTATTATGTATGGAAAGCACATACGATTATTATGTATGGAAAGCACCATTGATGGGGTTTAAGGATTTAATATTTATTCTATGCGATAGAATATATTTATAGGATTAATTGTTGAAAATATTTATTCTATGTGATAGAATATATTTATAGGATTAATTGTTAATAATAGTTTTTAAAACACTTGAAATAAATAGTGGATTCTTTTGGCTATGACAAATAAAATTGGTAAATGTATTATGCTAGAGAGTAACTCTCTAAGTAAACAAAACAAAATAACTTTTTATTTCTCAATAATAATCTAATTAATATTATAAATTAACTATCATATTAAATTTGTATACAAAATTTTAAATATTTTATCAATACTAATATAATATTATTTTTATTCAAAATATTTAATTCAAATATATTATTAATATATATAAATATAAAAAATATTTTATAATATTCATATTGATAATATTTATATAGTATTTTAGATTTATAAATATAATTTATATATTATAAAATACTATTTGTGAGTATATATCAAATATAATATTGTATTATATTTACATAAATCGTACATATATTTAAAAACTTTTAAAGTTCTTATCAGTAAATGGTAATTCTCCTTGAAGAATTAGTAAATCTTAATAGTCCACAAATTTAGTAAATGTTTAATTCTTCTTAATAGTCCAGGTAAACATCCCAAGAGTTTTATATTATAATTAGCAATCTTATATAAAATATATTAATATACAATTTTATAATAATATTATAATAATTTAATAGTTTACATTATATAATATATAATTACCGTATTATTATTTTATATATAAAATATATATAACTAAATAATAAATATCTATAAATATTAAATTATATAGTATATTTAATCAAAATATATAGTTTTAAAAAATATCTATAATTAATTAAAAATTTCATATAATAGGGATATTATTATTATTATTATTATTATTATTTTTCCATCTCTCCAAATCCGCGTTTGGAGATTAAAACTAATTTTAGTTTAAAATTTGAAACTCATTTAAATATTTTATTATACTTTAACTTAGATTAAAAAAAAAAAAACCTCTTAATTATAGTCAATTAATCTATTTTTAGTTTAGTTTTCATAGTTAAAATTTTTAAGATTTTCAAAGCAAGCAAATAAAACTTTTAAAAAATTGAAAGGCTATAAATTTATTAAAAGAGTCCACAATATAAATTGCTATAATATGCACGTTGATTTCATTTAAATAATAATAATGAGTTGCCACACTAATCATTAAATATATTCGTCTCGTGAAAAGAAAAAAACTGTTAGGCGGCGGTTCATCAAATAAAACTGTTGACAATGCTGATGATTTCCTAGGAGAAATCTCCCACTAATCAGCCTATCAGCTAATAAATAAGTGCCACGTAGTGGCCAATACCTGCCTTGTAGTGTTGTTATTATAGTATTGACGATTTCCTCAGTGTCTGACACTTTCATATGAGAAATCTCTGAGTAATCAGTCTATCAGCTAATAAACAAGTGCCACGTAGTGGCCAGTGCCTGCCTTGTAGTGTTGTTATTATAGTATTTATTTAGTTTTTTTTTTTTTGTTGATTAGCTATTGGTTGTATAGACAAATTGCATTCCAATAATTGAAAAAATAATTTTTGAAGAGTGTTGAAATGTCTTGGGTACTTAAAATTGAAATCTTAAAAATAATAGGACTAAAATATTTCGCGAAATATTTTTTGTGATACTATAGATTTTTAACTTTTGACTAAATAAAATTGAAATTCTAGATTTTTAACTCTTGACTAAATAAAATTGAAATCCCAAAGATAATCTAATTTCATAAAATAAAATGTGTAGAACCCTAACTCTAGTTGAGTGTGGAATCGTGGATAGATTTGAAATATTTGCCTAAGATATTAAAATGTAATAATATTGAATACTATGACAATTTAAAATGCATTAAAATATTGTAAATTTGAAGAATAATTACATAATATAATAACCATAACATATTCATATTTACATCACTACAATATTTTATCTTAGTCACTTAATTTTTTGTTTAAGTAATAATTGTAAGTACTTTTAGAGAACATGATTTTAATTATTTTAATTAATCTCATATTGTGGTTTAAGTGATGCTATGTTCCTCAAATATAGTTAGTAAAATCTTAAAAATATAATGCACTTTATCGTATGCTTTTCCCTTTTTTATTTGATTTGATAAAAATCTAATAAAATGTAGTTATAAAATATTATTAAATATAAATAAAATAATATATTAACTGCCACTCCCTTACCATAAGGCAATATTACCACCATTATTGGCATTAATTGCCCTTATCATGTAAGTGAATTTGTTTTACGGGGTGTGGAAAAATTTAATTAAATACAATCAAAGTAACAAAATAGTTTTTAAACTCTTGTCACTATTATTTTAATAAAAAAATATTAGGGTGTATATTTAATATAATAGGAAGTTGTTTCCTATTTATTAAATATTCAATGTTCATATTTTCACTTAAAATTTAAATATAAAATTTCAAAATTAAATATTAAATATTTAAATAATATAATAATAATGATTATAGTGATTAAAGAATTAATTAATGTAATAATACTAATATTTTTATAATTTATAATGCAATAAAATATTGTATGTTTGAAGAATAAAATAAAAAATAAAAAATGTAATAAATTTTATGATACTATAAATTTTAAAGTTTTGACTAAATAAAATTGAAATCCCTAAAATAATCTAATTACATAAAATTAAATGTGTAGAACCCTAAAAACTAAATTAAAATCAAATCACTTTTAGCTAATGAAGCAAAAAATTAATCACCATCCAAATTTGTGTTCATAATTTATTTACTTGCCACATGCTCCCCTCAAACTACAATTCTCTCCACATTTATAGTTTTTTATTGCACTCTCCACAATCCGTGGAGAAGAGGTCATTTTTTTGAACCAATGACATGACGGATAAATCATTTTTCAATAATTTTTTTGTTAAAAAATTATCATATTGACATAAGAAAAGTACAAATTTAAATCAAATTTGCCCGACAAAAAATTAATCCTTTCCTTTGATTGGTTTACAATTAATAGATTAATAACTAGATAAGTGTGAACTCATTGCAATAGTACCTAAAAATAATCCTTTCTTTCAAAGGCAGGTACTAAAAAAACAAAAACACTTTTTAAAAAAACATTTATTAAGTTTAATTTGAATTTATATTTTGTTGAGGAGAGACGTGGGAGGCAGGCCGTACGATACTTGTCACAGATATAAATATAAGTGGCACTTATAAATTTACATTTTATAACTTGTCTTTATATTTCTACACGGCTACACTCTACGTGTCTTTATAAGTGTTGGTTTATTGCCCTATAAATAATTGATTCTAGAAGAAGTTGATCATGTGAGTTACAAAAGATTTTTAATGGAAGTTGACGCTATTGGAATGCTTTCTCCTCATCCCTCCACTGATGATCTAATTAAAAACATAAGGTAAGCATTTTTGTCTGTGGTGTGATTATTTATTGATTATTGAGTTTGAAATTTCAACTTTTAAATGGGTTTCTAGACGAGAGATAATGAAGGTGGAGATCATGTCGACCTACGATTGATTCCTCTATCTGAGGTACAACTTAATGATTCCTTGCTCTGTGTATTACTGTCTGAAATTGTATTTTATCCAACGTACCAAATTATTGCAATGCACAATAATGATTGCATTCAAATACTCTTTGTGGTTTGTAATAGGAGCAACGAGTGGAGAATGTCAAGGTGGACATGTTGGCTGCCCTCCTATCACTAGACGATCAAGCTACAGGATTCGTTCACTTGGGATCACACCTCCATCGATGCACAAAGACCCGAAGAAGCGAACTAGATATTATAAAAGCATTTCCTCTGTTGTGCTAAATAGACAGCAAAGGAGAAAATGAGAGGGACAGATAATTGAACCCTTGTTTAATTCTCTGTAGTTTATGCAACTTAGCAGGGAATGAATTCCATGGGATCATCCCTCAGAGCATTAGGAGGTTAAGTAAGCTCAATAAAATTGACTTATAAGGAAACAAACCAAGAATTTGCAAGTTTTGCCTCATTCCTGTGAAATAATAGACCAAGTTGGTTTTTGCGTCATTCCTTGAACAACTTGAAAAAATTGAGTACATTGAGTTTATCTTATAACATGTCTGAGTGGCATGATTCCTCCAATGGGTAGGTTGAGATGTTGGAAATATTAATTTTGGAGCGTGGGAATTTATTTCCCCTAACCGTTTGAGATCCTTCGGTGATCTCCCTGCAAAATAATTAATTCCATTTGCTGGACCATTTGAGTGCATTCATTGCCAGTAGGTAGATTTGATTTTTGAGCGGCAATTTTGGGCTGCAGATTTTTTTGGTGAAGGATAAGACAAGAGGAGGGAATGTTTTGTGACGGTTAGAAGATAGAGAAGAAGAAGAATTAGTTACAGAAGCAGCAACAATAGAGAATGTTTTTAGTGCATGAACAATAGTTCTGAGCATCTCAGTGTGTGTGTAAAGAGTAGCAGATAGCTCCAGTCGAATAGTTTGTAGTGGATTTGTGTGCAACTTTAGATTGCTACAAATAATGTTTGTAGTCTTGTAGTTTTAAATCATTTGTAAATGCTATTTTTCTAATTTAATAGAACAAACAAGAAGTTTGCTTGCACAGTTATGTCTCTTCAGTCATTTTGTTTGTTGTTATTTTGCATTTGTGTGTGTTTGGGATTCTAAATATCCTAGAGATTGGTATAAGAGGTTTCCCCACACCTACAGATTGGTATCAGAGCTATACCAAAACCATCAGAATGGTATCAGAGCCAGAAGGCCCTAAGTCTTGAGTGAGTTGGGCATTTGTTTTCTCTGGGTGTTTAAATTTTGTTTGATAGGAGACATCGCTGGAGAAGAGAGTAAGAGTTGGCAGCAGCCACCATAATTCAATGGACAAAACTATGAGGTTTGGGCAAAGAAAATGAAGACCATAATGGTTGCAAATGATCTATGGGAGCTTGTGTTTAATAGGTTCAATGATGTGACTAACCCAGCTACGTATACAGCCCTCACAAACAACCAGAAGACCTAGCTGAAGGGGACAAGGAGGAAAGATACAAAAGCATTGAGTCTAATTGAAGCAGCCTTGATAGAGGCTATTTTCCCTAGAATAGTAGCAACTAACTATGTAAAGAAAGCATGGAAAATATTGCAAAATAGTTACAAGGGAACTGACAGAGTAAGATCTGTGAAACTACAGCGGTTTAGAAGAGTTTTTGAGACCTTACAGATGAAGGACAGTGAGTCCATTTTAGATTTTCACACAAGGGGTTTCCACCTTGGTTAATCAACTGAGGATAAATGAGAAACCATTGACGAGGAAAGAATTATAGAAAAAATCCTTAGGAGTCTACCCCCTAGGTTTGATCCAATAGTCATTACTATAGAAGAGACCAAAGATCTCTCAAAAATGGCACTTGATGACCTGATGGGTTCCCTGCTAACCCATGAATAGCACCTAAAGAGGTCTGCGAATTCTTCCCATGAGCAAGCTTTCAAAGCTCAAGCCAACTCAAGAGGCAGGCGGAGAGGTAGAAATAGCTCCAGACGAAGCTCAAGAGGCAGAGGTAGAGGCAGATCTGGATGTGGAAGTGCTGGAGAAGATAGCTCAGGACGAGCACATAGCCAAGAGGGAGCAAGCAGTTCTCAGTCCAACTCCGGACAAGTCAAGATGAACAACTCAAGTCAGAGGTATGACAAGAGCAATGTTGAATGTTAATATTGCCATAAGTTTGGTCATTATGCAAGTGAGTGCTGGAAAAAGCAACGTGATCAGTCCAAGCAAAGAGCAAATGTGGCTGATGAAAATGTGGTTGAAGGTAATCAGTCAAAGGCCTTTATCATGTGCAACATTGCTGAGCAAGGTAGTGATGAGGTATGGTTTCTAGATAGTGGATGTAGCAACCACATGAGTGGTAATGAAAGTTTATTTTCTTTCATTGATAAAAATGTCAAGTCTGAGATAAAAATGGGAAATAATGAAATAGTTCCAATTGTGGGAAAGGGGTCTGTTATGTTTCATACTAGTCAAGGTGAGAAGGAGATTGAAAATGTATATTTTTCCCTTGGTATAAAGCACAATCTCATGAGTATTGGATAGCTGATCCAAAAAAACTACAAAGTACTGATGGAAACAGGTGAATGCATCATTTATGAGAAGGATGGAAGCAAAAAAATATTGGCAGCAGTGCCAATGACAAAGAATAGAATGTTTCCTTTGAGGTTAGAAACATGTTTTTCAGCTCAGTCTGGGACTGTATCTGTCAGGTTCCAGAGGGCTCCGGATGGCTCCGGAGTCAACCAGATAGCGTCTAAAACAGTGGTTCAACAGTCAGCCTTCAAGGCAATCATTCAAGATCCTTCCAATCTTTGGTATCTCAGGTATGGACACTTAGGTTATGTTGGTTTGAATCTTTTGTCAAAGAAGGGTATGGTTAGAGGTTTGCTAACCATTGTAAAGCCTAGTGGTAAATGTGAAACCTGCATTTTAGGAAAGTAGCACAGGTTGCCCTTTCAATTAGGGCATTCTAGAAGGGCAAGATCACCATTGGAGCTGGTGCACACTGATTTGCATGGCCCTATGCAAATGATTTCTATTGGTAAGAGCTAATATTTTATGACCTTCATAGATGACTACAGTCGTAAGATGGGTCTATTTCTTACAACATAAATCTGAAGCATTTGACAAGTTTAAAGTGTTTAAGGCCCAGGCTGAAAAGGAGAGTGGACATTTCATCAAGGTCCTAAGATCAGATAGAGGGAGAGAGTATACCTCCAATCAGTATGTGAATTTTTACAAGCAACATGACATTAAGAGGGAGCTAACAACAACCTATACTCCGCAGCAAAATGGAGTGGCTGAGAGGAAAAATAGAACCATTGTGGAGATGGCAAGAAGTATGCTCAAAGCCAAGAGACTCCCAAATGAATATTGGGGTGAAGTTGTAGCAAAAGCAGTTCGTGACAAGATTCCACAAGAGGCATGGACAAAATACAAGTGGACGGTTGAGCACTTGAGAGTGTTCGGGTGTGTGGCATATACACTCATGCCAAAAGAGAAGAGGCAAAAGTTGGATGACAAGGGTGAGAAGTGTATCTTCATGGGCTATAGTGAAGAGTCCAAAGCCTACAGGCTGTATAATCCAGTCACCAAGAAAATAGTTATTAGTAGAGATGTGGAGTTCTTAGAAAATGAGTCATGGGATGGCTTGATAGATATTGATAGCTCTAGACAGCTCCTGACAACACTGATTGATGAAGAAAAGGAGAATCGATAGGTCCCGACAGCTCTAGAGAGCTCTCGACGCAGACCATAATAGGCACAAAGCTCTGTACACAAAGTTCCAAATAGCTCTGGACCACTCCAGACACAGACAGAGAGCTCTAGACAGCTCCAGACAGGGTCTGTACAACATAGCAGCAGTAGTAGTGAGAGTTCAGACCCCACTCTCACCTCCCCATTGCCAAGAAAGACCAAGAGTCTAAGGGAGATCTGCCAAAATGAAAGGTATGATGAAGAGTTTGATGAAAGTATGAATTTTGCATTATTTTCTCATAGTGAGCCAATTTATTTTGAGAATGCTCTGAAAGAAAAGAAGTGGTGTGAAACCATGGATTAGGAGATATATGCAATAGAGAGGAATAGAACATGGGAACTAAGTGATTTGCCTCCAAACAAACAAGTCATTGTCCAAGGGTCATCCCACAATAATGGGTTACACTTTTTGGCCAAACTTGACATTGAAATCAATATTTTGAACTAAATCTTCACGTTCTGACACCTATAGGCGCTAAACCATTAGGAATTTAAAGGTGACACGAACTAGTTGTTAGATCTAGGGCACACAACTGAGAGGGGGGGTGAATCAGCTGTACAAAACTTTGCTTATACTTCAAACACTTGATTCTTCTCTGTTAGTTAATAGCATATTAGTTAACCATTCATGAAAGCAAAACGCATAAACAAAGGAGCAGATAAACATCAACACATTGGACACCAAGATTTTGACGTGGAAAACTCGGTTAAGGGAAAAACCACGGGGTGATTAAGCCAAGGATTATGCTCTGTTAGAAGAATAAGAAAAATAGATGGCACATGCCAATTAGGGCTCACTGCCTGAGCACACTTCTCACAAGGAGGTACACTACCTACAAGAGACACACTATCTACAAGATCATAAGTATTACACACTTGAACTAGAGATTGACATCTTTACCATGTCTGGATTAGTTCCATTTAAGCCCGAGACACTCCTGCTCTGCCTTTCGCTCTTCCGCTATACCACACTCATCCGCTTAACAACTCACTGCGAAATGAATTCACAAACCTTATTTATACAAGGCATCGACTTAGGAATAATCATCTAAGTCGGCAATCATCCTCAAGAACATTCACAAGATGAATAACTCATCCGGTCGGCCAGTCTGAACAAGAACATCTTCATCCGGAAGTATATCTCCAATTCCGGGCTCTAACACTAATGCAGACCGACAACACAACCTCAACATGATCCAAGAATCTTCACAAGCTTGCCTGAATGACCAGGTACATCCGCACTTCCTCCACTTACTAGAATTCTTTTCTTCTTCATCCAGAACTTCAAGAACACAGTCTATCACCACTGTCAAACTAAAACAGGCTCTTCCGGACCTCCAAACTATGTACAAACCAAGATGACACATCACAAGGACATCCCAAACACTTGTTCCACTCCACAGAATAGGACAATACACTTCCGGATCTCACCGGACCTTTTTGTAACAGTCTGTCACTCCGGAACATCTTCTGGAACCGGTTCTACTTGATCAATCACAACTTCTTCATATCTTCATGCAGACCTCTGAGAGCTTAACTAGAACATCTCAAGACTCATATCTACAAACCCTTTAATCCACATCCTCTGATCCTCATCCTATTGAGTACTTTTGCCTTCTTCTCATCACTGTTCTTTACTATTCTGATTGAGACTAATTTTCTCAATATCCTCAGCACACAGCTCATCCAATCCTTTTCATTGAGCAATATGAGTATGTTGACATCAATGACAACACTAGTTAACCTCATACTCACAAAAATCTCCCCCTTTGTCATTGATGGCAACATATGATGTGAAAAACCATCAAGACAAAAACTTCTCTGTTCTATCACAGCTCCCCCTATCAGCAACAACACTTCACATGTCTTCTCTTTCTTTACTACTTCCCTTTTGATCAACAGTCACTTGTTTTTCACATTTCTTCTCTCCCCCTTTGACATCAATGGCAAAGGGCTCATACTTGCAATTTCAACACATCAGAATCATACTAGCTGCTCCCCCTAAGTAGCAGCTCCCCATCACCAATCCAGATCACAAGATATGACTGTGATATCCACTAGATTGATGCACATCAGTGCATCCTAGTTCATCACCGGAGGTGCCATGATCCCTAACTTCTCCCTGAGAAACTCAAAAGAGTCCTTGGGAAGAGGTTTAGTAAAGATATCTGCAATCTGATCCTTAGAAGGTACATACTCCAATCTGACTTCATCCTTGTTCACTTGTTCTCTTAGAAAGTGAAACTTGATAGATATGTGCTTGGTCTTAGAATGCAACATCGGATTCTTAGAAATATTTATTGCACTTGAATTATCACAGAAAATTGTGATAGGCTCCTCATATTCTACTTTAATGTCTCTTAACATCTGCTTCATTTATAAAATTTGAGTGCAACTACCTGCTGTAGCAATGTATTCTTCTTCAGTTGTAGACAGAGATATTGCCTCTTGTTTCTCGCTTAGCCAAGAAACCAACCTTTTTCCCAAAAAGAATGCTCCTCCACTTGTACTCTTCCTATCATCCACATCTCTTGCCCAATCTGCATCTATATATGCATGAAAAGAAAAATCATGATCTCTAGGATACCATAGGCCATTCTCAATTGTTCCTTTTAAGTACCTAAAAATTCTTTTGATTGCCATGACATGAGATTCTCTGGGATCCGCCTGGAATCTTGCCACAAGACCAACAGCCTGCATTATATCTGGTCTAGTCTGAGTGAGATACAACAATCCACCAATCATTGATCTGTAGTTTGTCTGGTCTGCCTTAGGAGAGTCATCATCTTTGCTCAACTTGCATCCGGTTGCCATGGGAGTAGTCATTGGCTTTGAATCTTCCATCCCAAATTTCCTCAACAATTCTTTCACATATTTGGTTTGAGAATTGAAGATCTCTTTCTTTGTTTGAGTAATTTGCAGACCCAAGAAGAAATTTATTTCACCAAGCATAGACATCTCAAATTCACTTTTCATCTGATTTGCAAAAGTTTTACACATACTATCTCTTCTTCCAAAAATGATATCATCCACAAACACTTCAACAACCAAAATATTCTCATTATCCATTTGGAAATATAGATTACTATTAGCAGTACCTTTGTTGAAACCAATCTTCAAAAGATGTTTGTCCAACCTCTCATACCATGCTCTTGGGGCTTGCTTTAGACCATACAGTGCCTTCTTTAATTTGCAGACCATATCAGCATGCTCTGATAACTAAAATCCATCCGGTTGTTCAATGTACACCTCTTCTTCTAAATCACCATTCAGGAAAGTAGATTTGACATCCATCTAATACACTTTGAAATCTTTAAAGGCAGCAAATGCAAGAAGTAGTCTGACTACTTCAATTCTTGCCACCGGAGCAAAGGTTTCCTCAAAATCAATCCCTTGTATTTGAGAGTAGCCTTTACAGACTAATCTGGCTTTATTTATGATTACTTCACCAACTTCATTTAATTTGTTCCGGAAGACCCATTTGGTTCCAATCACATTCTTGTCTCTAGGTCTAGGAACAAGATCCCAAGTGTGATTTTTCTCAATTTGCATCAACTCTTCCTCCATTGCTTTGGTCCAATTTTCATCATTGCAAGCTTCATTTATTGTCTTAGGTTCAATCTTTGAGATCAGACAACATTCATCTGAATTTTGAGCAATTTTCCTCCTTGTTTGCACCCCTTTGCTTTTGTCACCTATGATCTAATCTTCAGAGTGGTTTAGAGTTACATACCTTAGAACTTTGGGAGTTTCTTGTACTATTGTTTCTTGATCAGGCTCATTCAGACAAACCTCTTCTTCCTGATTTACCAGATCAGTCTAAATCTGACTTTCAGAGGAGGTTTGAGCTCCTTGAACTAGAGAACCATTCAGATCATCTTCATCATATTCATAAAACCTTGAGGGTTTCTCAATTCCTTTATCAACCTTCACATTTGTACTTTCTATCATCTTTCTCAGTCTCTTATTGTAACACCGGTATGCTTTGCTTTGAGTAGAGTAACCCAAGAAAATTCCTTCATCACTTCTAGCATCAAACTTTCATAGATCTTCATCTCTTTTGATGTTTAACATTTGCTACCAAATACTCTGAAATATCTCATAGTAGGAGTGACACCAAACCAAAGTTCATAAAGAGTCTTACCAGTATTGCTTCTAATTTGAACTTGATTGAGAGTGTAGACTGTAGTGCTGATAGCTTCTCTCCAAAATATTTGAGGAACATTTGCTTCCATTATCATTGTCTTGGATGCTTCTTGGATGGTCCGGTTCTTTCTCTCTACTACTCCATTCTGCTGTGGAGTCCTAGGAGCAGACAACTGTCTCTTTATACCATGCTTCTCACAAAAGTTTATGAATTCACTGGATGTGAATTCACTTATCAGACCTTAGACATTTCAGTTTCAATTCAGTTTGATTCTCTACCATAGCCTTGAAGATTTTGAACTTCTCAAAGGCTTCTGATTTCTCTTTTAGAAAGGTAACCCACATCATCCGGGAATGGTCATCAATCAGTAACATGAAATATCTATCCCCTTGCATACTCTTGATTCTTGTCGGACCACATAGATCAGTATGAACTAATTCTAATAATCCGGTAGAGAATTGATCGTTGCTTTTGAAAGAGACTCTGCTCTGTTTACCTAGTTGACATTCTTTGCACAAACTATTTGTAGGTTTCACCAATTTTGGAAGATCTCTTACAACCTGAGTATTGCTTATCTTGATGATGTTATCAAAATTTACATGACACATCCTTCTATGCCATAACCAACTCTGATCAATTTGAACAAATAGACAACTTTTATTAGAACCAACTAGATGGAAGATATTACCTTTTGTTTGAGTACCGAATGCAATCTCAGTTCCAAAACTTTCAAAGATACTGCATCTTCCATTTTTGAACTGGAGGTCATAACCTTTGTCCACCAACTGACCAACACTGAGAAGATTATGCTTCAATCCTTCAACATACAGTACATTACCAGTTTTGCTCTTTCCATCAAAAGAAATAGTTCCCCTACCTCTGATTCTACCAGCAGAATTATCACCAAACTTTACCATTCCTCCTTCATACCTTTCCAAATCTAAGAACTTGTTCTTGTCACCTGTCATATGGTGAGAACATCCATTATCAATAACTGAATCATCCTTTTCTTCCACTTGGGCCGCCAAAGCTCTTTCTACAACCTTATGATTGATAGATTCAGAGGATATTGGATCTTCTTTCTTGATGGCAATAAACACCCATTCATTTCTGGATTTGTTTCCTATTTCTGATTCATCATCTGTTACTCCTTCATTATCATCTTCTTCATGAACATAATAACAGTTCTTTTGGAACCTATGTCTATTAGAATTTGACCTTGCATATCTTTCTAGATATCTTGAAGCAAAATGACCAATCTTATTGCAGTTGAAGCACTTAAAGGGTAATTTTCCTTCATACTTACTGGATCCTCTTGGCAGTCTCTTTGCAATGAGAGCTTCAAGATGAGTTATTTCTGCTTCTTCCTCTTCCATGTCTTTCCTTGCTTGATCATACCATGATAGCTTCCTCGAAGAGTTTTCTCCCAGATCAAATCTTTGTTTGCCTTTCACATAGGCACTGGCTTTGAATGCATATTTAGTCTAGGGGGGATCATCTCCAAATTTGGTCATTTCAAATGCAGCCAATTTGCCAGCCAATTGCTCTATTGTGACAGTTGTATGGGCTCTGAATTCATCAATAGTAGCAACCTTGATTTTGTAGGCAGCAGAAAGGGATCTGAGAATTTTGCAAACAATCTCATTTTCATCAAGAATTCCACCAGCATTCCTAATTCCACACACTAGCTCATTTACTCTTGGCATAAAGGTAGTCATATTTTCATCATCTCTCATCTTCAATCTTTCAAATTTCCCTTTGAGACTTTGCAGCCTTGCACTCTTAACAAACTCATCTCCTTCTTGCAGAAGTTCCATTTTAACCCAGATCTCATAGGCAGTTGGTAGGTCAATAACATTCGAGAGTTCTGAGTCAGTTAATAAGTTTAGAAGAGCTTCTTTGGTCCGTAGATTGTTTTCAGCATCTGTGATTTCATTTAGAGTTGTCGGACCACCCTATGGAGGTACATATGGTTTTGTGACCATAGACAAGTATGTTTTTCCCATACACTCCAAGTGACATTTCATGCGACCTTTCCAAAGAGAGAAGTTGGTTCCATCAAAGTTCGGACTATCCTTCTTATATGATGACATCCTGGATCTCTTCAAGCGGTTAAGCTCCTTTTAGAGGAACTTGGCTCTAATACCAATTGTTAGATCTAGGGCACACAACTGAGAGGGGGGTGAATCACTTGTACAAAACTTTGCTTCTACTTCAAACACTTGATTCTTCTTTGTTAGTTAATAGCATATCAGTTAACCATTCATGAAAGCAAAATGCATAAACATAGGAGCAGATGAACATCAACACGTTGGACACCAAGATTTTGACGTGGAAAACCCGGTTAAGGGAAAAACCACGAGGTGATTAACCCAAGGATTATTCTCTGTTAGAAGAATAAGAAAAATGGATGGCACATGCCAATTAGGGCTCACTGCCCGAGCACACTGCTGACAAGGAGGCACACTGCCTACAAGAGACATATTGTCTACAAGATCATAAGTATTACAAACTTGAACTAGAGATTGACATCTTTACCATGTCTGGATCAATTCCATTTAAGCCCGAGACACTCCTGCTCTACCTTTCACTCTTCCGCTATACCACACTCATCTGCTTAACAACTCACTACGAAATGAATTCACAAACCTTTAGTTATACAAGGCATTGACTTAGGAATAATCATCTAAGTCAGCAATCATCCTCAAGAACATTCACAAGATGAATAACTCATCCGGTCGGCCAGTCTGAACAAGAACATCTTCATCTGGAAGTATATCTCCAATTTTGTGCTCTAACACTAATGTGGACCAACAACACAACCTCAACATGATCCAAGAACCTTCACAAGCTTGCCTGAATGACCAGGTACATCTGCACTTCCTCTACTTACTAGAATTCTTTTCTTCTTCATTCGGAAGTTCAAGAATACAGTCTATCACCACTGTCAAACTGAAACAGGTTCTTCCGGACCTCCAAACTATGTAGAAACTGAGATGACACATCACAAAGACATCCCAAACACTTCTTCCACTCCGCAAAATAGGACAATGCACTTCCGGATCTCACCAGACCTTATTGTAACACTCTGTCACTCTGGAACATCTTCCAGAACCGGTTCTACTTAATCGATCACAACTTC
The DNA here is from genome assembly GCA_027924645.1 of Cunninghamia lanceolata. Taxonomy (NCBI): domain Eukaryota; kingdom Viridiplantae; phylum Streptophyta; class Pinopsida; order Cupressales; family Cupressaceae; genus Cunninghamia; species Cunninghamia lanceolata. The sequence continues at coordinate 2,084,428 of BSBN01001720.1, read as the reverse complement.
TTCATATCTTCATGCGGACCTCTGAGATCTTAACTAGAACATCTCAAGACTTATATCTACAAACCCTTTAATCTTCATCCTCTGATCCTCAACCTATTGAGTACTTTTGCCTTCTTCTCATCACTGTTCTTCACTGTTTCTGATTGAGACTAATTTTTTCAATATCCTTAGCACACAGCTCATCCAATCCTTCTTATTGAGCAATATGAGTATGTTGACATCAATGACAACACTGGTTAACCTCATACTTGCAACACTAGTGATTTGTGAGATTTTGTTTGTAGATTCTAAATATATATATATTTTAAAAATTGGAGTTAAATTGTAAATTTTTCTGTATCTGCTTTGATAATTGGTTTTTAATAGTAAACAACATTTTTTAAAGTGATGTGTATTCCGTAACACATAACTTTTTTTCTACAAAGGATAAAATTCTAATTCTTTTTAATTTAGATTGGTAACACCGATATATAGTGTATGCATTTGGTTTCATAATGTTTTGTTGAATATATATTTTTTAATTAATTTTTTTGAAGTCAAACCAATTATAATTTAGACATATGCGTATTCTGTAAAACATAACTTTTTATGTATGTATCGAAATTTAATTTTTTTCTTTTGTTGAAACAAGGACATCAATACCTAGTGCATAGATATTTTTTAGAATTATTTTCCAGTAATTTACTAATTTTTGATGTGTGTAGAATAGAGAACTTGATGTTCGGTGAAAAACATACATTCACAACAAATAAAAAATAAATATAATAATCAAATTAAATATATTTAAAATTATATTTTTTGGGAAGCTTATAATAAGGACTACATACTTACAAAGCATAAATTTTAAATGAATTCATTTGATCCCTCAAAAGATAAATCAAAATTGGTTTTTTATCAGCATTTTGATAGGTGTAGAAGAGACTCCATTATAGGTATGGTTTAAAACTAGCGGAGTTCTATCCAAGGGGGTTTGAATCTAAGGGGGTTTGATCAAACCCTCTTCAATTAAAATTCTTTAAATGGAACCTTTCAAGGATTAAATCATTATATTTTCTAAAAATATGTGATTTCAGCAAAAATCAGGATGTCCCAGAAAGTGTAACCCATTATTGTGGTATTCATCTGGAGTGAAATGGGTCTATAATAGTAAGATCAATTCCAATGGAAGAATAGAAAGGGATAAGGCAAGATTAGTTGTCGAGGCGTACAAACAACAGTTTGGGAGAAATTATGATGAAACATATGCTCCAATTGCAAGGATGGAAACCATGTGGGCAGTTATAGCAATCGCAGCCCAACATAAATGGAAGGTGTATCAAATGGATGTGAAGTCCGCCTTCTTGAATGGAGTGTTGAAAGAGGAAGTGTATGTGGAGTAGCCACTTGGTTATGAAGTTTCAGGTCAAGAAAACATGGTATACAGGCTGAAGAAAGCTCTTTATGGGCTAAAACAAACACCACAGGCATGGTAAAACAGGATTGACTCATATTTGTTGAATAATGGCTTTAGAAAAAGCAATGGTGAGCCCACTCTTTACATCTAGATAGCTGATGGTAAGATTTTAATTGTTGTCTTGTATGTTGATGATTTAGTTTTTACTGGGGATGATGATTTCCTCATTGCCGATTTTAGAGAGGCCATGAAAAGAGAATTGAAATGACAGACTTAGGTCTCTTGAGGTACTTTCTAGGCATCGAAGTAAAACAAATGCATGATAGTATATTTAACTCTTAAGAAAAGTATGCAACAGAGATTTTAAAGAGGTTTAGGATGCAAGATAGCAAGCCTGCCCCCACACCTATAACTACAGGTTTGAAGTTAAGCAAGGAAGATTGTAGCAGTAATGTGAATCTGACCATGTATAAGAGTTAGGTTGGAAGCTTGATGTATTTAACAACTAGGCCTAATTTAATGCATAGTGTAAGTCTGATTTCTAGATTTATGGAGACTCCAAAAGAGTCACATTGGCAAGCGGGTAAAAGAATCCTAAGGTATGTGAATGGAACCAAAGGATATGGCATTTTATATAGTGGAGCAAATATTTTTGGGTTGGTTGGTTACACGGATAGTGATTGGACAGGGAATGTAGATGACAGAAAGAGCACATCTAGATATGTGTTTTATTTGGGATCAGGATTCATTTCATGGGCTTCCAAGAAACAACCCATAGTTTCCCTATCTACAACTAAGGCTGAGTATATAGCAGCAAATGCAGTAGCATGTCAGGCTATTTGGCTAAGGAGGATCTTAGCAGATTTGAAGGAAGAACAAAAAGATGGAACAACTATATTTTGTGACAATACTTTAGCAATTACTTTGACAAAGAATCTACTTTTTCATGGAAGAAGCAAGCACATTGAAATCAGGTATCATTTCATAAGAGAATTAGTTGAAAATGGTGAAATCAAAATAAAGTTTTGTAGGTCTGAGTAGCAGCTTGCAGACATCTTTACCAAACTGTTGAGAAAGGAGAACTTTGAACGTCTCAGAGACAGCTTAGGCATTGTGGATAGCTCCAGTTTTAGTTCTAGAAATAAAGCTCTAGACAGCTCCAGAGACATAGAATGAAAGAGGTATGTCACTCCAAATTAAGGGGGAGTGTTGGAAATATTAATTTTGGAGCATGGGAATTTATTTCCCCTGACCGTTTGAGATCCTCTGGTGATCTCCCTGCTGTTGTACCCTATAAAATAATTAATTCCAGTTGCTGGCCCATTTGTGTGCATTCATTGCTAGTAGGTAGATTTGATTTTTGAGTAGCAATTTTGGGTGGCAGATTTTTTTGGTGAAGGATAAGACAAGAGGAGGGAATGTTTTGTGATAGTCAAAAGATAGAGAAGAAGAAGAATTAGTTGCAGAAGTAACAACAACATAGAATGTTTTTAGTGCATGAACAACAGTTCTGAGCATCTTAGTGTGTGTGCAGAGAGCAACAGATAGCTCCAGTCAAATAGTTTGTAGTGGATTTGTGTGCAGCTCTATATTATTACAAATAATGTTTGTAATCTTGTATTTTTAAATTATTTGTAAATGCTATTTTTCTGATTTAATAGAACAAACAAGAAGTTTGCTTGCACATCTATGTCTCTCCAGTCATTTTGTTTGTTGTTATTCCGCATTTGTGTGTGTTTGGGATTCTAAATATCCTACATATTGGTATCAGAACTTTTCCCACACCTACAAATTAGTATCAGAGCTATACCAAAGCCATCATGAGAAAGCTTGATAAGTTTGATTTGAGCTATAACAGGTTTGTGGGTACCATTCCATCACACCTACTTGTGTCTCTATCACAGATATTTCTAAGATCAATTTTTTTGTTAGGGAAGGTGTCTTCAAGCTTGAGCAGACTTCAAAATTTGACTGTATTAGATATTAGCTGCAATAGATTGAGTGGTACTATTGAGGGATATCATAATTCGTATTTGACCACCATTATATGTGAATTCATTTGGTAGTCTTTCATCCCAGAAAAATCAACTTTTTTATTTTTTAATTTAGAAAAATAAAAAATATGACATATCTTTTTGTCCTTAAAAAACAATTTAAATATGAAAATCTCTTTGTTTTGACACTTGCATGTAGTCATTTGCATTTCCTATTTATTTGGTGGTGGTTGTTTGTGCTCTGTCTTAGTGGCATTTTGTCTCTATTTTAATTGGTAGTTCTTAGTCCATAAAAAATAAATTTTTTTAATTTTTAGTTGTTAAAAAAATTGAAATATAACACATATTTTTGTCCTCCAAAAATTATTTTTTATCATTCAAATATTATCTCTACATGCAACAAATAACCTATTTATTTACATGGACCAAATAAATTATTTATAGAAAATATAACTGAAGTCTTAACATAAAGACATAATACTGCAATGAGAACTACAATAAAAAATTGTAATTGAAAGGTTAACATAAAAACAAAAATTCAATGAGAAATGTAACTGAAGGGTTAACATAAAGAGATAATAATGCAATGAGAAGGAAAAGATGAAACTCAAAAGATTATTCTTTGAGTTCAAAATAATGTTCTAAATATTTAATTTTAGCCACACAATCTCTATTTTTAGCAAGCTTATTGTCTTCATCTCGTCATGATGAATAGATCGGTGGTCACTTCAACAAAAATAGCTCAGAATTGAGCTTTGAATCGAAATAAAGATTAATAGTTACCTTTTTAATGTTTTCTTAAGTAGCGAAGATTTTAAATTTTCTGCATTCATTGGCATTAGAAAACTAGCTTTCATTCGGTTTTACAGTGGACTTGAGCTTTCGAGAGAAAAATTGTGGAAATTTGAGGAAATTGAGCCACCAAGAGGTGGTTAATGGCGAAGAAGGGACGTAGAGCAGGCCGAGCTATGAAGCACTGGCTTACAGGAAGGCTGAAGAAGTAGGTGACATGAGGAAAGAAGATTTAAAGTTTTTTTAAATGAGATGTTTAAAATCTGTAATTTTTATATCTCTTCCAAAAGATGCGGAAAAGTGCTTGTAATATGAACTTTAAGGTTATCTTAGCAATGTTGTATGTTTGCAGTTTTCTACTCTTCATAGTGTTGAATTCTTGGTAGAGTCATATGGAAAAGTGCTTGTAATCTAAATTCTAAGGTTATCTTAGCAGTGTTGTATGTTTGTGATAGTCTTCTGTTCACATTGTTGAATGTTTGAGAGTGTCATATAGAAAAATGACCTACAATTTGAAGAAAAAAAGGCAGAGGATAAAGAGAAAAATAGAGAGCTACAACTCTTTACATTTCCATAAAGATGAAGAAATAAAACAGAGCATTTCATTTTTTAAATCTATACACTCACAGTGCTTTCTTCTACAATAATATTACAACATATTTTAAAAAACTACAGAAGAATACTAACCCCTGCAAGCAACTGGTTTTTACACACAAAAATACATATATTTTTTTTGTTAAATAGAGATGTTGCTCTTCATACATAAACTAGAAAAACAGAGCACAAGTACTACAATTTTCTATGCCTAGTACATAGGTAAAACAACACTGCTACAGCTTGACTTGACTGCATTCTTGTTTTAACAAAATCTAATCTTTTTCCATACACTGGTGAAGGAAGACCATACTTACATGACAACATCCTACATAAAACATTAATGAAGAGAGCACAGAGGCAGGGGAAAGTAGAGGGTAGTCAAAAATAGAAATTATCTTCATTAAATGAAGCGGTTGTTGGGATTACTATTCCAACAAACTTTGCCTGATGATAAACTCTGTATTGGTTTTGAAATCTCAATAAATTAATATTTTTTTATGTAGACTCTCATAAACATGTTTGTAATCTGTTGCAAAATGAAGTTTCATCTAATCCATTAGACAAGAGGATATAGTGATAAAAAAATTGCGCTCATATGTTATGTCTGTATGGAACCATAGGAGTGATTACAAAAAAAATGTTCTATTTTTTGGGTTTATCTAGAGACTAACAGTGTATCCAAAAGATAATCAAACAAAGACATGTAAATTTTTTTTTATGAAAGGCTTGTAATCTGTTAAAAAAGATGTAGGAAATTTTATGATATCGTAAGACTTTGAACAAGAAGATGATGTAATTATTTAAATGTGTATAATCTATTTACAGAGAAGATATTGTGGATTTATGATATTGTAAGACATTAATAATTCAAGATTTTAGACTCCCTGTAGTGAGCATCTATTTTGTACAAAATTCTATATTTTTTTGTACTTACACAAACACATACAGTTTATCTAGATGATTTTTTCTGACAAATGATGAAGGTTTCTAAGAAAATGAGTGTAATTCTGAGTTGTTGAGGAAGATGCAATACAATTCTGTTTGAAATGACTATAAGAAAAATGTCATGATGAAATGCTTGAAAATCTGTTTCTAAAGAGATGTAATAAACTTCTGTTGAAATTATTGTAATTAGTTCGAAAAGAAAATGCAATAAATTTATAGAGCACTGGATTTTGTTAAAGAAAGATACAACACTTAAGGCAACATGCTTAAAAGGATTTTTTGGCACACTAGCCATTTGATTATGTCTGTTAAGGGCCAGACTTGACCTTCAACTATTGAATTTTATGGCTTATGGGTATTATGTTAAAGAAAATCCTTCATTGTATTTTGAATGTACATTTAAAGCCAGATTTGACCTTCAAGACTGGAATTTTGTAGCTTATATGTATAATTACACAGAAAATAGCTCATTTGATTGTACATATATAACCCAGACTTCACCTTCAAGTATTGAATTTTTACAGCTTCTATTCATTGTTCATTCTTATAGAGTAAAACCTTCTGTATATGCCTAAAAATGACACGACTCGTCTAAATAAATATTCTTAATATTTATTTCATTCTAATTCCTCTATCAATAAATAAATAAATCAATTTATTTATTTGATTCATATTCCTCTAAGTTAATTAAATATCAAAATATTTAATTACCTCTTCTAAAGTCAAAATTAAATAAAATCCTTTATTTAATTAAATTCTTCCAAATCCTCTTATCTACAATTAAATAATTCTTAATTATTGAATTTAAGTCAAATTCATTCTTCCAAATTTAAATAAATTAAATCAGATTTCTTTAAATCCTCTCAACCTCTAAAAATAAAATACAATCAAATATTTTATTTATTCTTCCAAATCTTGCACACACAATTAAATAAATTTATTTATTTAATTTGCTTTCTTATCTTGTAATTCTTCTCAAATATCTTCCAAATCTTCTAAAGATAAGTCTTCTTCTTCATGCACACAAAATTAAATAATTTATTATTTAATTTCTCTCAAATCATGCAAAAGCAAATCACAAGTTGAGTTAACTGACTCAGTCAACCTTGTTTTTATCAATATCTCTTAAATTAGAGAAAAAGTATATCTTATCTTTATAAAAGAAAGCAGTTAACTCAAACAAAACAACTTTTGTGTGAAACTTGTCTTCTTTCTATTCGTGCACATTCTCTCAACCGTTCTATACCATTGATTTTCTCATTCTTTCTATACCATTGATCTTCTCTCTCACAAGTCTATAAATTGAACCCTATTCCTCCATTTCATTCATCCAAGATTTTAGTACCCTTACTCTACAGGAATTATAGCGTGCCTTTGGCACCAATTCCTTCATTGCTTGCGATCAACTTGTAACTATCACCACTACCATTGTTGTGAAGCTCATCTGCATTGCAATAAACTATCACAACTATTCCCACTGGACATCTTAGAATAGAGAGGAAGTGCACCTTTTGAGGGCATATTCATACACAAGATCATTTGCGATAGGCAATCAATGGAAGCCATGAGGTAAAGAGGTTTGTTGAGGTATTGTTCATTGTTTTAAATCTTCTTTATTTCTATATTTCATTGAGTTATGGGTATTATTGATGTCATTGATATTTATGCATAATTTTCCTTAACATTTTTGGCAACCACCGTGCGGCCTTGCCCCGATTAAATCCAAAAAATGAGTTTTTTGTGCTAAGGTTCCATACACAGGAGGATTCAATGCATCTGAACAATTCTAATGCACATCTGCTACCTATTCTGGTGCATTTACCTCTTGAAGCTATGCATCCATGTTTTGTTACAGCGTATCTACCGAACGGTGCATATAATCGCTATTTCAACGCTTTTAACTTCTGTCTCTGCATTTTTAAAATTTCTGCACTTTTGAGCTCTGTTTTTATGCATTCAAGCTCTAAAGATGCACATCTATTATGAATAGTGACTTTAGGGTATTTTTGTGGATTTTTGCTAATGCTAACACTTTTCATAGGGATATTCTCTCATCTACTTGCAGGGTTAAAGAGCTGGATAGTCATTCTAGTTGCATTGTTAACACGCATCATTTTTTTAAAGGATAGTAATTGAATGTTCATGCAAAATCACATCTAGATCTAACTAGGAAGGGAGTAACTTAAATCTTGTTGCATCAACAAATTGTATCTAGTCCCAATGCTAGGAGGATAAAATTGGATCATTTCTATCTCACTTTCAAAGTTAACAACTTGCGTGTCTACCCAAGTAGTTAGCTCATATAGTCTTTTTCATTTTAATTAGGGGAAAAGAACTACTGTCTTTCATGTTTTTGGGAATGATACCAAACCTATGCTCTCCCCTATCTTGGGTGACCAAAATGCTAGACATATCATTTTCGCATGTGTTAAACCTTTAGAGAGGCCTACCCTTGGATATCCTTCCATCCAAGTGGGAATGACCTTAAGTGGTAACAGGCTAAAGACAAGCCCTGCCAAGCCACTATAAATAAATTATGTTTGGAGTGAAAGCTTCAAACAACGAGTGAAGTTGTGTTATACCGATAGCCAACCTCCCCCAAAACCCTCCAAGGTACCACCCTTGCAGGCTGGGATACTCCATAACAGAGAGTAGTGCTGCCGCATGTATAACCACTTGAACAGTTGCACTTATTAATCATCCTTTATTTTTAGTAGCCAAAGACCCCTATAAGCCAGTGTAGGGAAGGGTGATTATCACCTCCTGAAGAAGCTTCAATAGAAATAGTGAGAATTCGGTTTATATTGTCCCAGCAAGCCTAGGATTTGTACTTGCTTTTGAGTAAAAAAGAGTCCAAAAATTATAACAAAAAAAAATTATGACAAAAAAAGAGATAAAAAAAATCATGAAAACTTCTTTGTGTTTACTATGTTTTATTTTCCATAATTGAGAAAATTAGATCAAAAACTCCAACTTGCAACCAAGAAACCAAAAACATCAAAAAAAGTGCCAAAACTTTGCAAAAAAATTTAAAAAAAGAAACCAGAGCTACGTATCTGTCCTACAGAGCAGCACATACATTTTGACCTACCGCACATACAATTTGACTTTCTGCACATCTGTAACCTGTTACTGCACCTTTAAATTTTACCAAAGTTGCACTTTTGTCGTGACTTGGTACACTTTTATCCTCATTTTCAGCACTTCTGTTACTGAGCATCCGCAACAGTGAGCATTTGCACATCTTTTGGGAGAAAAATTTCAAGTTTTCTAGATACCCATTTCAGCCTTGTTCTAGTTTCTGAGATCACATTTACCATGTAGTCACCTCTTCCATCCATTTCCATAGCATACCTTCTCTTTCGTCAGTCATCTAGTCCACCTTCTACCAGTTCTTCCCAAAACAAAGTCAAAAGTTCCATATCAGATTGGTGCAAGACCCTTTTCAGATCATTTCATATTCAAGTAAGCCTAGTAGGTCATAGGACTTCACTAGTGGTCTTGGTGTAAGACTAGTCTCTACACAGTAAACAGGTATTGGATATCCTTACTTATGGCTATTGTCTTGTGTCGACTAACTTGCTTGGAATCATTGATCAAAAGTGTCCCTTGTTTGAATCTCGTCACATGTATCTTCTCCTCAACAATCTCCACCGGCACCTCGCCAAAGTCTCTAGTATCACCCCACTTCTTCCCACATCACCTCGCATGGTTTTAACTAGATCTCAATACCAAAAACAACTTGAAATGGCCGAGACATCCAACCGCATTGTCTCCCCTCATGACAGTGATGAGGAATCTCTCATGAGGAGTACCAAGGAACCCTCCAAGATCAAAAATTTCAATGCCCACTAGAAAAAGTACTCAACGAGGACCCTCACAAGTACTTTCTTCATCTTGCAAACCTAGGACTTAAACTCCCTACCGAATTTAACGTCGAGGCATTAAAAGAACCAGGAGAAGAAAGAACTCACAAAAAGAGCACAAATGAGGGTGACTCCCTTGACAAAAACAAAGGAAAGAAAGTCGTAGACCCAAACATACCTATGGAAAAAATGAGGAAACGAATCGAGGGCCTAACGCAACAAATGACGGATCTCAAAAAAGGAACAACCATTAGAACTTATTCCTTGGAAGACATCGCACTGTATCCCTTTGACAAAAGTTTAAACATGGTAGCCTTCCCCTTTCGGTTCCAAGTTCCTAAGTTTGATAAATATAAAGGGAAAGGAGATCCAAGAGATCACATTAGGGAATTTAATGCCGCATGCCTAGAAGTAGCTCATAATGAAACTTTCCTAATGAAACTATTTCCTAGATCTTTAGGTAGTCAAGCCATGGAATGGTTCTCACGACTTCCACCGGGTATCAAAACTTTTGATGAGTTAGTAAACAAGTTAGTCACACACTTCTTGTATAACATTGAACACGAAGTGTCCATGCTTGACCTATGCAATACAAAGCAAAAAGGTGGTGAATCCTTCACCTCTTTCTTACAAAGGTGGAGATAACTTGCGAGCAAATGCTCATATGACATGCCTGAGAAGCAAATGCCAGAGATGTTTGTCCACAACCTTAACCCTGATCTAAGTTACCAAATCCAAATTCAATGCCCTACCTCATTTTTGAAAGTCATTGAGATGGGATTATTTATCGAGAAAGATATGATCGCCAAGGGGCAAATAAAGTTGTACAAGGACACCCCTAACTCTAACTACACCACAGACAAGTCAAAGTTTTGGAAAGACAATAAAAATGTCATCAATGATGGAGTAGATGATGGTAAAGTGGCAGCTCCCAAACAACAACCTATCTTCACTCTCAAGGGAGAAGAAAACAATGCTACGCCAAAGAAAACCTTCCCTCTCGAGCCAAATCCATGGTTCACCTCTAATCCTAGATGAAAATTCACACCACTAGGGGAGTCCCAAGAGTTGTGTTAAGAAAACTATTGGCCAACAATGAGATCACTCTTCCACCAACTAGCGACTACGAATCTCAAATAAAACATCACTATTGGAAAGATTCTAATTTCTGTGAATACCATAGAGGAAGAGGCCACACAACCAACAACTGTATCTGTCTAAAAAATGTCATTCAAGACATACTTGACCAAAATCAAGAAGACACTCAACAATACATCTAACGAGACACATGTGGCATACAAGGATCCACTCCTAAATCATGACAAACCATCCAACAACAACATACGCAACAAGCAAAATCAAAACAATGGACACAATAAGGCTAACTATGTGAGTGTGCCATTTGATTATACCATCAACTGCATAACAGAGCACATCCCACCAATCAATGTGGTCACATCCAACCAACAATCAGGACCCAACAAAACTAATTGTAGCATCATCACCCGCAGTGGTAAGGTCACGTTAAGTATGCTTCCTCCAAAGTCATCACCTTCTCTGTCTAATACCCATACATATAGTGTCATAGACCAACTTTGAAAAACTCCTATCTACATATCTATCTTAGATTTGCTGCGTCTATCTCCCTCCCACAAGGAAATTCTCGATAAAGCCCTAGTGGAAACAACTGTGTTCACAAACCTAGCCCAAGAGAAGTTTCAAGCCATGGTAGGAAATCTAACCTCCTCTAGCACCATCTCATTTATTGAACAGGATGACCTTTTAGTGTCTCAGCCTCATAACACACCCTTGCATATTGTTTCCTTCATTCATAAACATCATATCAAAAGGGTTCTCATTGATGGAGGAGCTAGTTCAAATATTTGCATGCTCAAGCTAGTCCTTAAATTGGGGTTCTCTAAAACTGTAGTGGATGGACTAGGAAAAAGATCACTATTAAAGCCTATGATGAAGAAGAAAGAACTACTAAAGGAATAGTGGTGTTATCAATACAAGTTGGACCAGTAATAAAGGACATTGTTTGCCAAGTCCTCGATAGGGAGTTAGCCTATAATATCCTCCTAGGTAGACCCTAGATTCATGCCATGAAAGCTGTGCCTTCTACCTACCACCAATGCATCAAATTCCCTCATAATGGCAAATAGATCACCATCCAAGGTGATCCTGATCCCTTTTAGCATTGCAACTCTCTACTCAAACCCTGATTACATCATTCCCAACAATAGAGCTTCTACATCCCCTATCTCACAACATGATTCTACCTCTGAAGTTTCATCATCCAAGACCAAAGAATAGAAAATCACAATCAAAGAAACAAAAGTAGGGGAATACTCCATCGAGCACAGCCTCAACTTAGCCAAAATGCCTCTATCTCCTAGATCATTTGGACACCCTAAACATTTTCCAAAGCCATCTGCTCCTCCTAAACATCCTGCAGCTCCCTTTGTCAAATGGGGGACCCTATCAGATGAAACAGAGGAAAGAGATGTCTTACAATGGCTCTACACAGAGGAAGATAACACACAACAAGAACCACCTAAGCTCCCAATAGAAATCTATGGGCATCGTGAGTCTATCTTGCATAGAATGGGTTATGAAGGACAAGGTCCCATTGGGCTAAGAAAAGAAGGAATAATAGAACCCATCCAAACCTCCTCATCCTCATTGGTAAGAAATACAAAAGGGTTTGGATACAAGGACAAAGGCAAAGCTAAGGCCAATGCTTGTTTTGTGGAGCAAATCCATGCCCTACAAGATGACAGTGACACATACTCTAACGAGTATGAGTGGGATGAACTCACAGAGCACTCCTATGAAGACAAAGGAATTAACACCATTCTAACCTATAGCCCCTACCATGAGGGACAATGCTAATGCATAGACCATTAGAGTGTGATTCGCCAACTCCTGAGAGTACGACTTTTGAGGAAGGTCGGAGTTCCAACGCGATAAATAATCTTGAGGAAAGTACCATACTATATCCTATCCCTATCAATCCAAATCTTATATCTATCCAAACCATCACACCCAATGAATCAGATCTATCTTCTGGTCCCCTTCCCCTTGTGCATCCTAAACTTATCAAATGGGATTTATGAGGAACCCCACAACTAGACATGTTCCAAAATGATGATGCCTATATTGAGTTCATGGAACTTAGAGACCACCTACCTATAGGAGATCATAAAGTTGGCTTCACCATTGAACTCAACACCATGGATTATTTTGGAGAGGGTGCCAAGCCTTCCAGTCGCAAAAACATAAGAATAGAAACTGGATCTGATGGTGAAAACTATTCTGTGGCAGTATCAGATCCCAAAATAGTAAAAAGAAAGGATGCATCAAATGGTAAAAACCTCTCTGAGGTGCCAGATGATGGAAGGCTTGACACTCTCCCCACCGACATATATCAAGAGAAGTCTCAGATTGTTGTGGAACCTATAGAACCTTTCAACATTGGAACAGGGGATAATCCTAAGATCATTCACTTTACAAAGTCTCTAACTCCACTAGAAAAGACCAAATTTATACCATTCTTCAAGAAAAAGAATGTCAACTTTGCTTGGTCATACGCAGATATGCCTAGTTTAGATCTAGATTTGATTCTACATCATCTTCGGCTAGATCTTGGGGTCAAACCAGTCAAACAGAAGCTTAAGAAGATGCATCCCCACATTGCATTACTAGTAAAAGAGGAATTCAAGACACTGCTGGATGTAGGGTTTATCAGGGCAATAGACTATCCAAATTGGGTATCCAGCATATTGCTAGTGTCTAAAGCTGATGGCAAAGTCAAATTATGTAATGATTTCTGAGATCTCAACAAAGCTTGCCACAAGGATGATTTTTCGTTGCCCAATATTGATATCATAGTCGACTTGACAAAAGAACATACCATGCTTTCTCTTATAGATGGCTTCTTTAGGTATAATCAAATTAGGATAGCACTACAAGACCAACATAAAACAACTTTCACTTGTCCATGGGGCACGTTCTATTAGAATGTCATGCCATTTGGGTTAAAGAACAGCAGGGCAACATATCAACATGCTATGACCACTATCTTCCATGATATGATGCACGTCACAATGGAGGACTATGTAGATGATATCCTTGCAAAGTCACTAACAAGAAAATCACACCTGGATGTACTAGAGAAGGTCTTTCAGAGACTGGAACAATTCAAAGTCCAATTAAACCTGAAGAAATGTGTGTTTGGAGTCACCTTCGGCAAGCTCCTAGGCTTCATTGTATCAACAAATGGAATCAAGGTAGATCCTAAAAAACTCAAAGCTATCATGGAAATGCCACTGCTGAAGAACATTACTCAATTACGGTCTCTACAAGGCAAGTTACAGGCAATCCACTGGTTCATCTCACAACTCGCAGACAAGTGTCAACCTTTTTCTCACCTATTGCACAAAAACATGCCATTCAGATGGGATGAAAAGTGTGAGGAAGGATTTTGCATGTTAAAGGAATACCTCATGAACCCTCCTATTCTTATGCCACCTATCCAAGGTAAGCCACTATTACTTTACATATCTACTACACAGATAGCCTTGGACGCCCTATTAGCACAACAGGATTGTGAAGGCAAAGAAAGGGCTATTTACTACATCAGTCACACATTGGTGGGCTACAAACTACAATATTCTCAGATAGAAAGATCTTGTCTTGCTATGGTTTTTGCCTCCCAAAAACTATGACATTACATGCTAGCACATTCAGTTAAGCTTATTTCAAAGATAGACCCACTGAAATACCTATTAAGCAAAGCAGCTCTCACAGGTCACCTAGCTAAGTGGGTTATCCTCCTAAGTGAATATGACATTGAGTATGTAGAAGGGAAGGCTATCAAAGGTCAAATTATTGCTAATCAATTAGTAGAAGCATCATTACAGGATACCACACCAATGATATTCGAGTTTCCAGATGAAGTCATATTCAAAATCACAACACACTCATGGAAACTCTACTTTGATGGATCCTATACAAACCATGGATCGGGGGCAGGGATCTTGTTGGTCACTCCTCACGGTGACACCATACCTAAGTCTTATCATCTGCTATTCCCATACACAAATAATATAGCAGAGTATGAGGCCTTGGTCATTGGTCTCAAACTGGCAGCAGAATGGAAAATAAAAGAACTACATGTCTATGGCGACTCCCAACTAGTAATCAATCAAGTCAATGACAACTATCAGACCAAAGATGACAAGTTAATCCCATACAAATGTATGGTAGACGACTTTAACAAATACTTTGTGATCATCTGCTTTGAGTAGATACCGCGCATTGAAAACAAAGCAGTAGATGTCATGGCAACCATTGCCTCACTCCTCGAGATCCAAGAGAATGAGTCATGGTATGAGTTCTTGGTTGAGTTAGTTATGCAACCAACTTATGAGCTTCTTGAAATGCACTTCATATGCCTATTAATCAGATTTGATTCACCTTGGTATGTTAAGATTTACACTTACCTCAAGAATAACACCCTACCACCTGACTCATCTTCCAACCAACGCTGAACTTTCATTTGCCAAACCTCCTATTACACCATTATCGTTGATACCCTATACCTCTGGGGTCTGGATAATACTTTACTCTGATGTTTAGAATGTGAAAAATATCAAACTGCTTACGAGACATACACGAGGGAATTTACGGAACACACTCTAGCATTCCTTCTTTAGCTAAGAAACTGATGCACTTTGGATATTATTGGATGAGCATGGAAATGGATTCATATTAGTTTGTGAAGAAGTACAAGTAGTGCCAAATACATGGAAACCTGATACACGCACCAACTCAAGAGCTACAACCTTTAATGACACCTTGGCCCTTTCATCAATGGGGACTCGACCTTGTGGGTGGAATTCACCCTCCATCATCTAACGGCCACAAGTTCATAATAACCGCCACTGAATACTTTACCAAGTGGGTTGAAGCCGTTCCACTCTCCAATGTCAAAGGCAAATAGATTGCCTCATTCATCCTCAATTACCTCATCTACAGATATGGAATTCCCTCATCCATTATCACGGATAATAGAAGACCTTTCAAGAACTAGGATGTCCAAGAGCTTTGTGAAAAATTCAAAATCCAACACCGTTTCTCCACCCCCTACTATCCACAAGGCAATAATCAAGCAGAAGCATCCAATAAAATAATCTTGAAAATACTCAAGAAGACAGTCAACGATGCCGGTTGTGATTGGCACATACAACTGAATCCTGGTCTATGGGCCTATTGAACCAATATATGCACTCCCATAGGTGCTCCCCTTACACCCTTCTCTATGGATCAGAAGCCATTTTTCCCATCGAGGTCAAGTTACCATCTCTAAGGGTGTTGTTAAAAGGTCTTATCACTGATGAAGACTACAGAGTTTCTAGATTGCAAGAGTTAGAACTGTTGGAAGAGAAGTGGTAGAATGCCTTCAACCATATCAAGGCATACCAACAAAGGATGTCCCAAAGCTACAATCATAGGGTCCATCCAAGGGTCTTCAATGTTGGTGATCTAGTACTTAAGGAGAATCCCCGCAATCAACAGGATCAGGAAAAGAAAGGTAAGTTTGAACCCAACTGGCTGGGTCCTTATGTCATCATTGCAGCCTATGGGTTAGGAGCATATTAGTTAGCAACATTAGAGGGTGAGCTATTCGATGACCCAATCAACAGTATGCATCTTCACTAGTTCTATACCTAAGAGAACCCCAATGTAAGGGGGGTAAAAAATTCAAAAAAGCAAAAAAATAAAAAAATAAAAAAAAATAAAAAGAATAAAAAAATAGAAAAATAACAAAAGAAATCATCCTTTGGTGAAAACCTGTCAAATAGACACCTTGGATAGGTACCATGGAGAAAACCTAGCAAACAAACTTCATGTGTACTTTTAGCTTTCATGCAAATAAAAACAAGTGGTGAAAACCTAGTAAACAAGCGTTACTTGTGATAAACCGCCTCTTCCATCTTTGGGAAACCAATCACTTGGTGTCCATTCCTCCTATCATCATTTCTCATCTGATCCATATCGGTCTCATAATAAAGTACCTTGTGTAACCTAACAATTACCTATCATGGCTTGATACTCTATCTCTTTTGTCGCCTTGTCAACTAAGCTCTTGTCCTGTATCCTATCCATGTAGTGTCAGCCTAGCATAGTGTTTGTCGTTAGTACCATAGGGTCAACCCCCAAACTATGTTGCCTCTACGTCGTCATGTACGCAAGGCCATTTTTCAATGTGTCCTCGAGGCTCCACTTTCCATCCATCCCATATCTTGTTGTCTGTCCTCTAGTCCACCCATGGTCTAAGTACCCGAACTACGTTGCCTCTGCATCATCACATAGGCAAGGCCATTTAGCAATGAGCCCTTGAGGCACTAAGTCAGTCCCTTAGGGCCCATCTCATAGGCAAGAAAGCGTAAGTAAAGCCCGCTTTCAAAGTAGAAGTTTTGATGCAAGATACCAACCTATTCAAAGCAAAGCAAGCAAGTACCTAAAACACTCTAAATGATTCTATCTAAATTATGGCAAGAAAAACACATCTAAATGCAAGATTGTTTTGTGGTTGTGATCGGGTTAGGTTACAACGTCTTAATTTTTGTTATCATGTCTTCCTATGCTACTCAAGGATGCCAAAAGCTAGAGATTCTATGATGGGGGCATGATTATTTTCTTTTTTTTGTTGTTTGTGGATTAATATTTAGTAATGTGAAGCCTTGTCTAAAGACATGATCGACAAAAGATCATCGAGGACATCAGAGGTCTAACATGAAAGGGGGCAATCCTTGTCTATTGCTATGCAAGAAATACTTAGGTCATCTCGGTTCAATTATACCTAGATGCTTGTATTAACTTGCTAAATTAAAATCCATGTAAGCAATACTCAAGTCATCTCGGTTTAATTATACCTAGAAGCTTGTATTAACTTACAACATTTGGAAGCCGATGATGGCATGGTTCGGTGGTTAAGTCGCTCAGGATGTAGTAGCGGCCACCAGAGTTCAAACCCCTGCTGGGCCAACGAGCTCGCAAGGCTTTATGCCTTCATTGGGCCAATGAGCTCGCGGGTTTGAAGTGTTCTTCCTACGGGATGAGGTCCCCCAGTTGTGGCCTCACCGGTTCATTGCTCCAGGCAAAAGCATTCACGTGGAGCCGGAGGGCGTGTCGCACTAGCGTCGCTGGTCACGTTAAAAAGTTTACCAGGCACATTATCATTAAAAAAAAAAACTTACAACATTTGGAAAAAGTACCCAAAAAAAATTGCCCAATGATGAAATAAGCACTTAAAAATACTTGCAACATCAAGATGACAAATATCTATATCTCATATCCATACCCATATCCAATTGCATTTTGCATACTATCCATGCAGTAAAAATTCTGTGCAGAGTATCAATGTTTACAAAAGCTTGTGAGTCCTTCTCTCGCGTCATTCTTCTATCAGTCAAATTTCTATCTATCATCATATCTTTCATCCTTGTCTAGTCAATTTGAGCAATGGTCCAAATGTAATTCTATCCTTAATCCATACCAATCAAGTCAAGTCAATCTTGTCAAATGATCCAATCACAATCAGTGATCTTGATCCTTATCTGGTTGTAAACCAACTCAATTAGTTATAATCAATCCATTATCTTATACATGATGTTGCATTGTCAAAATTAGATCAACACATGCATCTTACGCGACATGTTTCATTTCCTGAAACCAGACACTATCCTATCATGTTTCTCTAGGGATCTATCGTTCCCCACCATGACAACACTATCGTATATCAATATTGATTAATTGTTGGTTTACTGTTGAACATGGGCAATACCTTGTTTGTTCTTGTATAATTCGTGCATACTTGCTTACTTGCTTGTGTGTGCTATCATTTTATCTTGCATAGCGTATCATTCGGCTCTTTCTTCATCCCATTTTTCTTCTCACGTCAACCTATTTTTCTTCATTCTCACCTATTTTTCACCTTCTTTGTGAGATTGTTCGTCTTACATCCTTCTGCCTTCTTCCTGTCTAATCTCTTGAGGGGGCATCCTGTCGTCGTTAAACTTGTACCAGGGGAAAACTGGGGCATGTATCTATTATCACCCAATTTTGCACCCTTGCATGAAGCTGTTAAAGCTCTGCAAATTGGAGTAACATGGGATTGATCTCTAAGTGTGGGACCTTGCTAAATGAGATCAAACCTCTGGAGAAGGCCGGCTTCCTTGTCTAGCTATCACTTGAAACTACTAAATTTTTGGGGTGGAAAAGGGAGAGAGAATACTTATATTAAAAATGAATAAAAAGCTTGAAAACATAAAAAGGTGATACAACAGACAGATTTAAAGAGACTTCCACAGAACTGAAGGATGCACAACACAATTAGAAAATGGCAAGTAGGCATGCACAGGTTAGATGACTCTAGAAGAGGCGAGAAATAACATGATTGAGAGGAATATAATATTCACAGACAAACCATATGCATATTCACACAGAACCAGAAAATTAATAAAGAGGTAAAAATAACTTGCATATATTTGACAGAGAGGCAAGGTTACAGTATATGAAAACTCTATTTGGAAAATAGAAAGACCAGAATGTCAAAAAATTTCCAACCTTATTTACAACATACGAATGCATATTTATAGCATTTCAAAAACTCCTAAGTCGGTTACAAAAAATGCGCTCTAAGAGTTGTCTTCAAAAATATCTACATTTTTTGATTGCCCAGGCGCAGAAGTTATGGCGTGGAATATCTAGCACTGGGCAGTCAGGGGATATTTTGGGTCTTGAATGCAAGCAGCTGCATGGTTATCTTCAACAGTGAACACGTAGATATCTAAAACATGGCAGTGGAGGGATATGTTTTACCATTAATGCAAACTGCCTGATCTTGGTGCAGCAATGAATGCCCCAAAAATATCTTTATCGGTTGAAAGTCGTCGCTGAAATATGCATTTCCAGATCTAAAAATTTAAAAGTGACAAAAGCTCCTGAAAACCCTACCAAAAGAAAGAGGGGACAAAAACATACATCTTTGCCTCTTATAGCATGTCAAAATTTGCCAAAATGGAGGAGATACAGGCAGTCAAAGTTCTAGTGAACTGCCTGTATATACTGCATTGCATCTCTGTGTATATCGCTGCATCTTGGCGCCTGAATCGGCATTCAAAAATTCATTCTGCAACTGATTTGCACATACATGGTGCTTTGCATATCGGCCCCTGTATATCTTTTGTATTTTCAAAATTCTATATACATACAAGCTCCCTTGTATATGCGGGCCCTACCACTTGTATGTTGGCTTGTATCTTGCCTTTGTATATCGAAACATACAAGCACTTATACATACAAGTCAGACTCAATGCTACACTCAACCAAAATATATATCCATTTGCAGTCCGGCTTCCTTTGCACCTGTTTGTATCTTTGTATCTACTCCCTTGTATGTAAAAACATACAAACACCTTTTATACAAGGTGGACACGAAAACACCATAGAACAAATTGAAACTTCTATTCGGGTCTGGGTTCTATATGTTCCTTGTATACTGGCCTTGTATGTGGAAACATACAATTCGACATACATACAATTGTAGCATTTGATCCTTTGTATGTATAGGACATACAATCTTCTTTGTATATGCGAGGGCCCCACCCCTTGTATGTTGGCGATATACAAATGCCTTTGTATATTTTCCCTGCAGCACTGTAGTAAATGTACATTTACTTGTATATCGGCTGTTGCATATTTCCTTGTATCTTTTCTTTGTATATTTTTGTTGTATCTGCAAACATACAAGCCAAATATACATTCCATCCTTGTATATTTTTATGCAACCGGATATACAAACCAGGAATATTCTGAGAATCTATGAAAGATTCCCCCTTTGTATATGTATTTCCTTGCCTTGATATACATTCAAAAAATGTATAAAACTCACTTTTCTCAATATTTCCTAGGGCCGATAGGGATTTGCAAGCCTGCCGAATGTACATTTGAACTGTATGTTGACCAAAACTTTGACCACCTATAACTTCTTTGTTTGGTCAAATTTTAGGGTGAAGTAAAAAGCAAACCTACCTATTTTTTCAAGCTCTTTCCAATGGTAAGGTTTTTTAAGCAGGATTTCTAGGAAAATTGGCACTTTAAGATTTATAGGAACATTTTCCAAAGGATTTTCAAGGAAAATACTAGGTTGACTGTTTGGCTCTAGTCAGACGAAAAAATGGGTCAACAATTTGGTGACTTCTATGGGGTGTTTGCCTGCTAAATAAATGATCAGTGGCCTTAAGCGCCCATTGGGCATGGAGTCATATTGAGACTAGAAACATACAGAGGCTTTCTGACTTTAACAATTTATTACAGCAAAGGGGAACAAAGAGACCAAAACAAGACAAAACATTGCCTAGACAAAACTTAGGGAAAGCAAAAGAAGATCTAAACTAACGTGCAACAACACTTATTGAAAGCATACAGACCTAATTTATTAATTTACAAGGCACTTATACCTCAAAACACCTCTTTAGGTGTATCTCATTGACTGGGATAGGCAGATTTTGTCCATCCATATTTGATAACTGAAATGCATTATGCTCCTTGCATTCAGTAATGAGAAATGGACCACTCCACATGTTGTTGAATTTGGAGTGCTTTCTAGGCCTGCTCTTCAATTCGTCCCATTTGAGCACCATATCACCTTCTCTAAAGATTCTGGGAGTGGCCTTTTGATCAAAACTTCTTTTCATCTGTAGCTGATGATATTCCATAGTCTTCATAGCCTTGTCTCTGATTTCTTCAAGCTCCATAAGATGAGCATATCTAACAACCATGGGATCCTCTTCTTCAAACATCTCTAGCTGATTCATGATGTCTAATGCTAGTAGTTCTATAGAGATAGGCAATCTTGCTTCTTTCCCATATACTAATGTGTATGGAGAATTTCCAATGGACCTCTTAGGAGTTATTCTATCTGCCCATAAAGCATACTTCAAATTAGTGTGCCAGGTCCTCTGGTTGTCCTCCATTGATCATTTAATAATCCTTATGAGATTTTTGTTTGTAGATTCAGCCAAACCATTACCCTAAGGGTAATAATTTGATGAAGTATTCAAATAGATCCCATTCTTAATAGCACAGTCAGTTATTTTTAATCCTACAAAGGCCAAAGCATTGTATGATATAATAGACTCAGGCACTCAAATCTAGAAACCAAATCATGATAGAAATTTAAAACAGCATTCTCATTGGATCCCTTCAAAGCCACTGCTTTAGTCCACCTTGTGAAATAATCTATAGCTGTAAGTATCCACCTGTGGCCTACACTTGATGGAGGATTAATAGGACCTATAAAATCAATGCCCCATCTCATAAAGGGCTGCTCTACTTGAATTGGCCATAGAGGTAAAGCTGGCAGCTTTTCTTTCCTTGCAAAAATGGCACACTTTATACATTTTCTAGCCCATGCATGGGCATCCTTAAATAAGCGGGGCCAATAATAGCCAGCTCTCATTACTTTCCAAGCAGTAGTCCTTATGAAATTCATGCAGTACCTTATCAGTCTGATCTTCAGTAATACACCTCAGCAATACACCATTATTTTAATCTTTCCTAAAAAGAGTGTAATTAATCAAAACATATGGAATGGACTGCAGTCTATAATATCTTCTCCTGGTTTTATCCAGAGCTACTGGACATTTACCAGTTTGCAAAAATTGAATCATGTCATTAACCCAGCTGATGCTTACTGTTGTTGTATCATTCTGATGCTCTTCTTCAATAGTTAGAAGCACTTCCTCTTCTTTTTCTATTTCCTTCTCTGAATTTCTATTTCCTTCTCTGAACCGATAACAAGTTGTTCACTGAGTCCTTTGCCTCTGACAAGCTTAGTTATCTTGATCTCTACGTCATACTCCACAACCTTGGTGATCTGGCTGACTCTTTTCTCATTTATATCTTTGCTCAACAGGAACTCCTTCACGCTGGGATGATCCACCATCAAATGTATCTTGTTATTAGAAACAAGATGCCTAAATTTCTTTAGACTTCTTACCACTGCTAGGACATGTTTCTCAACAAAGCTATACCTTTACTTGTATTCTTCCAGCCCTTGGCTAAAGAAAGCGATTAGTTGCTCAAAACCCTCAGTCTGCTACTGTACCAAAATCACAGAGATTGTATCCAGGTCACCATAAGCATATAGAACAAAATCTTTGGAGAAGTCAGGGTTTACCAGAGTTGGCACAGCTGCTAATGCCTCTTTGATGTTTTCAAAATTGAGTTTGGCCTCCCTCGTGCAACTGAAGACTGTGTTCTTCTTCAACATAGACGTCAAAGGCTTCAAAAGATTTGCTATGTCAGGAATAAATCTTCATAGAAAATTAATTCTGCCAATGAAACTTTGTAGCCCCTTCTTATGACTGGGTAAAGGTAGCTCCAAAATAGCTCTTACCCTTTTAGGATCAATGGTAATGCCTTCTTTTGACACCATGTGTCCTAGCAGCTTGCCTTCGTGCATAGCGAATATGCACTTCCTGGGATTGAGAGATATCCTGAATTCCTTGCATCTTTCAAATACTAATCTCAGATGAGATAAATGCTTAGCTGCATTCTTGGAAAAAATCGTGAGATCACCAAGGTATACCAACACTAACTTATACATCAAGCCCTTAAAGGCCATATCCATGGCTCTCTGAAAAGTAGAGCCAGCGTTTGAGAGGCCAAAAGGCATCCTTTTATAGGCCATGGTACCCCATTTGGTAGTGAAAGCGGTCTTGAACTGATCCTCCTCTTTGACTAACACCTGATTGTAACCAGAAAATCCATTCAGCAAGGAAAACCTTTTTGAGCCAGCCACTACCTGCAGAATTTGCTCCATTGAAGGCAATGGGTAGTGATCTTTTAGGGAGGCCCTATTAAGGTCTCTGAAATCAACACATAGTCTAATCTCTCCATTCTTCTTCCTCATAGGGACAAGGTTTGAGACCCAGGAAGTATGCTTGATTGGAAAAATGATTTTCCCCTCAATCAGCTTGGTTAGCTCTTTAATCATTAGAGGCTCGAGCTTTGGATTTAAAGGTCTTTGCTTTTGCCTCACAGGTTTAGTACCTGGTTCTAACTCTATGGTATGCTGGGCGATATGAGGGTCAAATCCCTTCAGGTCTGAATAATCCCAAGAAACACATCTTCAAACTCTTGACAAAGAGCGATAAAATCTCTCCTATCCTCAGCTAAGTAGATTTTCCGATTTTAAGAAGCTTACCTTTGAAGATTTCTAGCTCCTTAAAATGCTCTTCTTTAACCTGCATGTTGGTCTTGCTTTTCTTTAGTTGATCATCTATACTAAAAATAGATTCCAAGGTTACCAATCCCTTGGGTAGCTTGTTTGATCTCAACTAAACAATTTGATCATTGCCATATTGATGTTTAAGCTTATCATGGTTTATCACAGAAAATTCATCTTCTTCTAACAAGAAATGCAGGATCTGCTCATCGCTTTCAAAGACTTGCCAATGAATATTCTTATTAGGGATAGAGGGCCTATCAACTATTGTTACATGAGGTTGTACCTTCTCCCTTTGAATGTCACTGGGGATGTCAAACTGAGCTCCAATTATAGCTACCCTATCAGCATGGGAATTCTGATTTCTAGGAATGGAGATCAGATTGAAAGCATCAAACTCTTGAATCATATCCCAGATTTTATGTTTGTAGCTTTTTAGAACATCATTTTTTGTAAGATGAAGTCCTCTCACCTGATTCACAATGAGTTCACTATCCCCAAACACTTGTAAACAGCCAATCCTTCTATTTCTTGCCCATTGTAAACCCTGGATCAATCCTTCATATTCAGCAGTGTTATTGGTGCATGAGAAGGCAAAACGGGAAGCAGCGTAATATTTCTCACCCTAGGGAGATACAAGCATTGCACCACCACTGGATCCATTTCTACTCCTTAAGCCATCAAAATACATTTTCCACACTTGATTTTGCTGTTCTGTCTGTTGTTCTGCATCCCTTACCATACTTGGAATTACTGCCTTAGGCTCATGAAGTATATAGACCCCCATGCCGGTCTCTTGGATGTGTCCCTCAGGATCATCCACAACACTTTTTGAGGCCCATTCCCTTAAGAATACCTCTGGTATGCTTTCATTTTGTAGTTCTTGGGTAGCAAGAAGCTCAGGATTGTTAGAAATAATGCAATTTACATTAACAACACTTGGTGTGTAATGCTCTATGTGATGATTTGAAAGTAACTCAGACTTTAAAGTCACTTTGGTGCCATATCTGGTCCTAAAAAATATGTGGGACCAGTCTGAGGATAAATATCCTCCTATCTTGGTTGTAAATTCTCTTGATAAGCACATGACAAAATAAGGAGGCAAATAAATGATGAACACCTCATGTGGAATGGAAACATTTGGGCAGGTATGCAGGGTTAGACCTAGGTCTTTTGTTACACCCACAGTATTGATAGCTGTGCCATCTAATTGGAGTACACCCTTCTCAAGAAGGTGGTATTTGAGCCCTAATTGGTCTGGAATTTGTTTAGGCATCACAGAACTGCTTGCTCCACTATCCACCATGCAATTATGAACTAATTTGTCTCCAATTATCAATGATACATAAAATGGGAGTGGCTTGGCAATTTTGTTGGACTGTTCAATGTTATCCTGAGATGAATTGGTAAGGACAACCCTATTTGGGTCAACAGTTGTATCTTTGGATACTTTCAAATCAGATAAGGCAGACTGCAATATGTCTTTTTGGCCTGGGATGGCTAGGGAATCCCACATGGACATTGTCATGTTCATCTTCTTCATGTTTTGAATTATATTGAAAGGTGGAATGGCACTTACCTTCTGATTTGATTTTGTAGCTACAACCTTTGCTCGTAAATGAGGCATCCCCCTTGCTACTGCTAGAGTATTTCTTTGTAAAATATGGGGAATTTGGCGTGTAGAAGCATCGACATATCCCTTTCCTTTATTTGCAGCTTGTTCAATCTCATGACCCCTCTTCTTGGCTCTTGTATTTGCTGCAACTGAGGTGTTATCACTGTTTATGCCATAGAATTCACCCTCCTGCCAGTTCATGAAAGCAGAATCACTCTAGGGCTGCTCCTGTTGTTGTAGAGTCCCACCTCTAGGTGTGCTTGGCTGTGAGGCTACCACATTTTGCACCATTAAAGCCTGATTTATAACCCCATTTGAATAGGCTGCTTGACTGTGTGGCAGATTACATGGAAAACACCACTCATATTCAGCTGCAAGGTTGTTCTGAGTAGGGACAAGGTCCCTTACTACATTAATAGGTGCCGGATTATAAGGCTGAAAAGGCCTTTGATTTACATTCTATCTGGCCCCTTGGTAGTTGCTTTGATAAGGTGGCCTATTAGCTTGATAAGGCTAATTTTGGCCTTGATATGGCTACGGATTTTGCCCTTGAGGTTGCAGCTAATAAGGTTGCCTACTCTGGGATTACTGCTTTTTGATGTTCACCAACTCATTCCCAAAGGTATGCAGGATATTTTCTATTTTCTGTTGGCTATTTTTGATCTCTTTCAGCTCTTGAGATGAACTAGAAGTAGCAGGCTCAGAATTGGTAGCATTTGGTAATGCTGCCAGAGTAGGTAGAGGGGAAAAATATGGGATTGGTAAAGGCATTGAAGCCTAAATTTTAGGAAAAATAGGCACTGGCAGTCTAAGTGCTATTTTTCTGGCCTGAATCAGATTATTCTCTGCCTTAATAGCTAATTCATAAGCATCTGGTAAACTAGTACCTCCTAGTGATTGAATCATTACTGAAACATCACTATTTAGGGCTTTCAAAAAATACAAGAATGCATATTCAGCTAGAGGTCTTACCATGGTAGGAATTCTGTCCCATGTCTTCTGAAATCTGAAGTTGAAATCCATCATTTTCTTTTGGGGAGCTCTCTTTATGGTGGTCATCTATTCAACCAATGATAGATTATCTGATTTTTCTTGAAATTGTTTGTTTAATTTCTCTCCTAGATCATCCCAGGTTCCTACAGTCTGCACCGGTAGACTCCTGAACCATTGCAAAGATTTCCCCTTGAACGAAGCGGCCAGCAGCCTGATGGCTACATTTTCTTGGGTGACATGATGCACCCCACATAGAGATGCTATGTCTTTAATGTGCTCAACGGGGGTAGTTTGATTTTTCCCTATGAAATAAGGCAGACTCTTCAAAGCTGCCATGGGAATAACATCATGTACCATCAAATTTAATGGGCTACCCCCATCTAAAGTTACGAATGGCTGATTTCTTGCCATCTGAGTAGCCTGAGGTAGATTTACTTGAGTCACTACAAGAACTACAGAAGCAACTGGTCTAAAATTTGGTGCGGTTGAATGTATCTTTTAAGAAACTGGAGTCCTTACTACAGCTCTACTCTACCTTCTGGGTGGAGACAGCTGCAAATAGTCAAATGAGCTTGAGCTCCTGGTTTGTATCTTTCTCATAAAATGTAACAGCAGAACTAATCTACTTGTCTCTCTTCCAGTCTGAGTCACAAGATATGCAAAGTTTAACCTCTTAAAGGTTTGTAATCACTGGCTGCACATCAAAACCAGCAATAGTGATTGTTAAGTTGATTTTTGTTCTGACTCTTGGGTCCCACCGGGCTTGCCAAAGTTGTTAGCACCCAATTTTGCACCCTTGCATGAAGCTGTTAAAGCTCTACAAATTAGAGTAACATGGGATTGATCTCTCAGTGTGGGACCTTGCTAAATGAGATCAAACCTCTGGAGAAGGCCAGCTTCCTTGTCTAACTATCACTTGAAACTACTAAATTTTTGGGGTGGAAAAGGGAGAGAGAATACTTATATTAAAAATGAATAAAAAGCTTGAAAACATAAAAGGGTGATACACCAGACAGATTTAAAGAGACTTCCACAAAACTGAAGGATGCACAACACAATCAGAAAATGGCAATAGGCATACACAGGTTAGATGACTCTAGCAGAGGTGAGAAATAATATGATTGAGAGGAATATAATATTCACAGACAAACCATATGCATATTCACACAGAACCGTAAAATCAATAAAGAGGTAAAAATAACTTGCATATATTTGACAGAGAGGTAAGGTTATAGTATATGAAAACTCTGTTTGGAAAATAGAAAGACCAGAATGTCAAAAAATTTCCAACATTATTTACAACATACGAATGCATATTTATAGCATTCCAAAAATTCCTAAGTCGGTTACAAAAAATGTGCTCTAAGAGCTGTCTTCGAAAATATCTACATTTTTTGACTGCCCAGGCGCAGAAGTTATGGCATGGAATATCTGGCACTGGGCAGTCAAGGGATATTTTGGGTCTTGAATGCAAGCAGCTGCGTGGTTATCTTCAACAGTGAACACATAGATATCTGAAACATGGTGGTGGAGGGATATGTTTTACCATTAATGCAAACTGCCTGATCTTGGTGCAGCAATGAATGCCCCAAAAATATCTTTATCGGCTGAAAGTCGTCACTGAAATATGCATTTCCAGATCTAAAAATTTAAAAGTGACAAAAGCTCCTGAAAACCTTGCCAAAAGAAAGAGGGGACAAAAACATACATCTTTGCCTCTTACAGCATGTCAAAATTCACCAAAATGGAGGAGATACAGGCGGTCAAAGTTCTAGTCAACTACCTATATATACTGCATTGCATCTTTGTGTATATCACTACATCTTGGCGCCTGAATCGGCATTTAAAAATTCATTCTGCAACTCATTTACACATACATGGCGCTTTGCATATCGGCCCCTATATATCTTTTGTATTTTCAAAATTGCATATACATACAAACTCCCTTGTATATGCGAGCCCTACCACTTGTATGTTGGCTTGTATCTTGCCTTTGTATATCGAAACATACAAGCACCCATACACACAAGTCAGACTCAATGTTGCACTCAACCAAAATATATATCCATTTGAAGTCTGGCTTCCTTTGCACATGTTTGTATCTTTGTATCTACTCCCTTGTATGTCAAAACATACAAACACCTTTTATACAAGGCGGACCCGAAAACACCATAGAATAAATTGAAACTTCTATTCGGGTCCGGGTTGTATATGTTCCTTGTATATTGGCCTTGTATGTGGAAACATACAATCCGATATACATACAACTGTAGCATTTGATCCTTTGTATGTATAGGACATACAATCTTCTTTGTATATGCGAGGGCCCCACCCCTTGTATGTTGGCGATATACAAATGCCTTTGTATATTTTCCCTGCGGCACTGTAGCAAATGTACATTTACTTATATATCGGCCGTTGCATATTTCCTTGTATCTTTTCTTTGTATATTTTGCTTGTATCTGCAAACATACAAGCCAAATATACATTCCATCCTTGTATATTTTTATGCAACCGGATATACAAACCAGGAATATTCTGGGAATCTATGAAAGATTCCCCCTTTGTATATGTATTTCGTTGGCTTGATATACATTCAAAAAAATGTATAAAACTCACTTTTCTCAATATTTCCTAAGGCCGATAGGGATTTGCAAGTCCACCAAATGTATATTTGAACTGTATGTTGACCAAAACTTTGACCACCTATAACTTCTTTGTTTGGTCGAATTTCAGGATGAAGTAAAAAGCAAACTTGGCTATTTTTTCAAGCTCTTTCTAATGGTAAGGTTTTTTTTAGCAAGACTTCTGGGAAATTTGGCACTTTAAGCTTTATAAGAACATTTTCCAAAGGATTTTCAAGGAAAATACCAGGTTGACTGTTTGGCTCTAGTCAGAGGACAAAATGGGTCAACAGTATCATTATTAGAAATTCTTATTCTTTGAAGCAACGTGATAAAACACACTACATCAAAGAAGGGCAAAATGTATACACCTAAAAATGATACGATTCGGTCTAAATAAATATTCTTAATATTTATTTCATTCTAATTCCTATATCAATAAATAAATAAATCAAATTATTTATTTGATTCATATTCCTCTAAGTAAATTAAATATCAAAATATTTAATTACCTCTTCTAAAGTCAAAATTAAATAAAATCCTTTATTTAATTAAATTTTTCCAAATCCTCCTATCTACAATTAAATAATTCTTAATTATTTAATTTAAGTCAAATTCATTCTTCGAAATTTAAATAAATTAAATCAAATTTATTTAAATCCTCTCAACCTCTAAAAATAAAATACAATCAAATATTTTATTTATTCTTCTAAATCTTGTACACACAATTAAATAAATTTATTTATTTAATTTGCTTTCTTATCTTGTAATTCTTCTCAAATATCTTCCAAATCTTCTAAAAATAAGTCTTCTTCTTCATGCACACAAAATTAAATAATTTATTATTTAATTTCTCTCAAATCATGCAAAAGCAAATCACAAGTTGAGTTAACTGACTCAGTCAACCTTGTTTTTATCAATATCTCTTAAATTAGAAAAAAACATTCTAATTTATGAAAGCATATCTTATCTTTATAAAAGAAAGTAGTTAACTCAAACAAAACAACTTTTGTGTGACACTTGTCTTCTCTCTATTCATATACATTCTCTAAACCATTCTATACCGTTGATCTTCTCATTCTTTCTATACAGTTGATCTTCTCTCTCACAAGTCTATAAATTGAACCGTATTCCTCCATTTAATTCATCGAATCTTTTAGTACCCTTACTCTGTAGGAATTACAACGCGCCTTTGGCACCAATTCCTTCATTGCTTGCAATCAACTTGTTACTATCACCACTACCATTGTTGTGAAGATCATCTTCATTGCAATAAACTATCACAGCCATTCCCACTTGACATCTTGGAATAGTGAGGAAGTGCACCTTCTGAGGGCATATTCATACACACGATCATTTGTGATAGGCAATCAATGGAAGTGATGAGGCAAAGAGGTTTGTTGAGGCATTGTTCATTGTTTTAAATCTTCTTTATTTATATATTTCATTGAGTTATCAGCATTATTGATGTCATTGATATTTATGCATAATTTTCCTTAACACCTTCATTTGATTATGTATATATATTTAAATCTAGATTCCACCTTAAAGATTTGATTTTTGTCCTTTATGTGTATACTTTTAAAGAAAATCTTCCATTTGATTGTTTTTGTAGATATATAGCCAGATTTGATCTTTAATGATTAAATTTCAGTAGGTTATGAGAATTCTTCTAAATGTTTATATGCTTTTCAAGCCTGATTCAACCATGGAAATTTTAATTTTTGCAGCTTACTTGTATACTCCATAAGCAAATGTGTCCTTTTGAAAAATTTCAGCATTTACATTCTTTTGTAGTTATACTGGCATGTGTATGTTGTAGCTTTTAGAAGGTATCAAGATACAACATGGATTCACTGCCACATGAATCAAATGAAAAAGATTTTATGCATGTACCTTGAAAATAAAATGATGTCCTCTTTTGTATCTTGAATTTCCATGTTTCTCCTAAGCCATGCTCTTTGTAAATTTTGGAATTAGAACTTTCCATTTTATTGCAAAATGCATCCAAATGCATCATAGCTTTCATGAAATAGAAGTTGAAGCCAAAAATGTATTTCTTGAATCTAATAAATAATACTTCAGTGAAAATGTAATCTTTTCTTATTGAAATTTCCAGATGAATGTTTCATGTTGTAGCATTATCTTACATTACCAAGTGTTCACGTTTTCAGGGAGGGTCATTAATAAAAGTGGTGGATTGTATTCTAGGACTCCTACTATGATTAGAAGTAGAAGGGATCACATGGTCTTCTAAAATATGGCGTTAATGTGAGGTTTCCTAATGGAATATAGCTTCCCATCAAAGGACCTAGGAAAAACTCTGAGTTAATGAATAATTTGACATTGAAGAACAATCAGGAACAATCCGAGCAACAAGATCTACTTAGAAATAATGTTACAAGCACTCTTTTAGATTATCTCATAATCAAATTTTCTGAAGCTTCTTTTTTGCAAAGGACTACACAAACAAAGATCTCTTCTTGAATTGGAATGGAATAATAAGTACCCTATAACTATTGCAAGTTGTTTTTCCATTTTGTCTGATACCTTGTTGAAAATATTTTCAGCTTTACATGTACAAGTTATTTTTCATTAGTGTTCTCATTCTGAGAAAAATATTGTATGTGAATTTAGAAAACCAATAGTTTTGAGTAGATTAATTCTTTGGTTTGACAACATCCATCATTGTAGGCAGTCACAAATCTGATAAATAAGCCAGATTTGGCCTTGGAAATTTTAATTTTTGCAGCTTACTTGTATACTCCATAAGCAAATGTGTCCTTTTGAAAAATTTCAGCATTTACATTCTTTTGTAGTTATACTGACATGTGTATGTTGTAGCTTTTAGAAGGTATCAAGATACAACATGGATTCACTACCACCTGAACCAAATGAAGAAGATTTTATGCATGTACCTTGAAAATAAAATGATGTCCTCTTTTGTATCTTGAATTTCCATGTTTCTCCTAAACCATGCTCTTTGTAAATTTTGGAATTAAAACTTTGCATTTTATTGCAAAATGCATCCAAATGCATCATAGCTTTCATGGAATAGAAGTTGAAGCCAAAAATGTATTTCTTGAATCTAATCAATAATACTTCAATGAAAATATAATCTTTTCTTATTGAAATTTCCAGATGAATGCTTCATGTTGTAGCATTATCTTACATTACCAAGTGTTCACTTTTTTAGGGAGGGTCATTAATAAAAGTGGTGGATTGTATTCTAGGACTCCTACTATGATTGGAAGTAGAAGGGATCACATGGTCTTCTAACATATGGGGTTAATGTGAGGTTTCCTAATGCAATAAAGCTTCCCATCAAAGGACCTAGGAAAAACTCCGAGTTAATGAATAATTTGACATTGAAGAACAATCAAGAACAATCCAAGCAACAAGATCTACTTAGAAATAATGTTACAAGCAATCTTTTAGATTACCTCATAATCAAATTTTCTGAAGCTTTTTTTTGGCAAAGGACTACACAAACAAAGATCTCTTCTTGAATTGGAATGGAGCAGTAAGTACCCTATAACTATTGCCAGTTGTTTTTCCATTTCGTCTGATACCTTGTTGAAAATATTTTCAGCTTTACATGTACAAGTTATTTTTCATTGGTGTTCTCATTCTGAGAAAACTATTGTCTGTGAATTGAGAAAAGCAATAGTTTTGGGTAGATTAATTCTTTGGTTTGACAACATCCATGATTGTAGGCACTCACGAATCTGATAAATAAGCTAGATTTGACCTTGGAAATTTTAATTTTTGCAGCTTACTTGTATACTCCATAAGCAAATGTGTCCTTTTAAAAAATTTCAGCATTTACATTCTTTTGTAGTTATATTGGCATGTGTATGTTGTAGCTTTTAGAAGGTATCAATATACAACATGGATTCACTACCACATGAACCAAATGAAGAAGATTTTATGCATGTACCTTGAAAATAAAATGATGTCCTCTTTTGTATATTGAATTTCCATGTTTCTCCTAAACCATGCTCTTTGTAAATTTTAGAATTAGAACTTTGCATTTTATTGCAAAATGCATCCAAATGCATCATAGCTTTCATGAAATAGAAGTTGAAGCCAAAAATGTATTTCTTGAATCTAATAAATAATACTTCAGTGAAAATGTAATCTTTTCTTATTGAAATTTCTAGATGAATGCTTCATGTTGTAGCATTATCTTACATTACCAAGTGTTCACTTTTTCAGGGAGGGACATTAATAAAAGTGGTGGATTGTATTCAAGGACTCCTACTATGATTGGAAGTAGAAGGGATCACATGGTCTTCTAACATATGGGGTTAATGTGAGGTTTCCTAATGGAATAAAGCTTCC
Organism: Cunninghamia lanceolata; assembly: GCA_027924645.1. Lineage (NCBI taxonomy): Eukaryota > Viridiplantae > Streptophyta > Pinopsida > Cupressales > Cupressaceae > Cunninghamia > Cunninghamia lanceolata. Next base: position 2,050,963 of record BSBN01001720.1, on the reverse strand, counting down.
CATCAAAGGACCTAGGAAAAACTCTGAGTTGATGAATAATTTGACATTAAAGAACAATCAAAAGCAATCCAAGCAACAAGATCTACTTAGAAATAATGTTACAAGCACTCTTTTAGATTACCTCATAATCAAATTTTCTAAAGCTTTTTTTTGGCAAAGGACTACACAAACAAAGATCTCTTCTTGAATTGGAATGGAACAGTAAGTACCCTATAACTATTGCCAGTTGTTTTTCCATTTCATCTGATACCTTATTGAAAATAATTTCAGCTTTACATGTACAAGTTATTTGTCATTGGTGTTCTCATTCTGAGAAAAATATTGTATGTGAATTGAGAAAAGCAACAGTTTTGGGTAGATTAATTCTTTGGTTTGACAACATCCATCATTGCAGGCACTGACGAATTTGATAAATAATACTTTAGTGAAAATGTAATATTTTTATATCAAAATTTCTAGAGAATGCTTCATCTTGTAGCATTATCTTACTTTATTAAGTGTTCACTTTTTCAGGGAGGGTCATTAATAAAAGTAGTGGATTGTATTCTAGGCCTCCTACTATGACTGGAAGCAGACAAGAGTACATGGCCTTCTAAATTATGGGGTTAATGTGAGGTTTCTTGATGGAATAAAGACTCCCATCAAAAGACCTAGGAAAAACTATGAGTTAATGAATAATTTGGCATTGAAGAACAATAAGGAGCAATCCAAGCAACATCATCTACTCAGAAATAATGTTACAATCACTCTTTTAGATTACCTCATAATCAAATTACTTGAAGATTTTTGGCAAAGGGTGACACAAACAAAGATATCTCCTTTTATTGCAATGGAAAAGTAAGTAGGCCATAACTATTGCCAATTGTTTTTCCATTTCATCTAATTGGTTTTTGAAAATAGTTTTAGTTTTACGTACATGTTATTTTTCCTTGATGTTCTCATTCTGAGCAAAATGTTGTATGCAAATTGTGAAAACCAATAGTTTTGGACAGATTAATTGCTTGGTTTAACAACATCCATCATTACAGGAACTCACCAATCTAATAAATAATACTTCAGTGAAAATATAATCTTTTCTTATGAAAATTTCCAAATGAATGCTTCATCTTGTAGCATTGTCTTACCTCACCAAGTGTTCACTTTTTTAGTGAGGATCATTAATAAAATTGGTGGATTATATTCTAGGCCTCCTACTATGACTGGAAGCAAATAGGAGCACATGGCCTTGTAAAATATATGGTTAATGTGAGGTTTCCTAATGTAATAAAGCTTCCGATCAAAGGACCTAGGAAAAACTCTAAGTTAATGAATAATTCGGTATTGAAGAACAATCAGGAGCAATCCAAAAAACATGATCTACTTGGAAGAATGTTGCAAACACTCTTTTAGATTACCTCATAATTATATTTCATGAAGATTTTTTGGCAAAGAACTACACAAACAAAGGTCTCCCCTTGAATTGCAATGGAACAGTAAGTAGGCCATAACTATTTCCAATTTTTTTCTGTTTCATCTGATCCCTTGTTGAAAACAATTTCAATTTTACGTACAAGTTATTTTACATTGATGTTCTCATTCTGAGAAAAATGTTGTATGCAAATTGTTTTTGATAAAGTAAGTGGTAAAATAGGGTGCTGATCCCATAGTACAATAGCCACAGAGGCAAAATATAGAGCAAATAAGGGTAGATCCCTTAACAAACAAGAGCCCTAGGGGCTCGACAGAACAAGCCTAAACAAGCCACACCCAAAACAAAAACATGACAAGAACAACTGATAGATAGATGTTGAATAGTAGACCAGGATTAGACAACCCCAGAACCTGAGGGGACAAATCTGACTCCCTTAACCCTAGGTCGTGAAGTAGCGACACACTTGGGGAGTCCCTTCTTCTTTCTCTGAACAATAGACCAAGAAGACTCGGAATCGACCTCCACCGAGTGAGGTGAGAGGAGCGGATCCTCAACATCCACCATGGGCAAAGAGCCTCCATGCAGAGCCAACAATACAGAATAGGAGTCAGGAGGAATCACAAGACTGACAGAGGTGATGGATGAGGGATAGAAAAGCTTTCCCTGAATAGCAACCACAGTTTGATTTACCAATGGTTCCACTAAAGGGAAAACTGGAAGAGGATCCTAGGGAGACTCAGTCTCCTAGAATGATTCAGCTGAGAAAGGAACCTCCTTGGAGGAAACATCAGAAGAGGGAGTGCCCACCGTGAGATGTTTAGTGAGAGCGTCCTTCCACTAGGTTACTACACCCTTGAGGCGAGCAAGAGGGCAACCAGAGGCCATATGACCAATAGACAAACATCTCCTGCAATGAAAAGGGAGGCCCTCATAGTCCAAGAGCTGCATCCATGGTCTGTCCTCCACCATCAAGACCACATTTCCATGGAGAGGTTTGGAGATGTCCATATTAACTAAAATGTGAGCCACCGTGGTATGCCCAAGATTTTGAGTTATAGAGTCCACCTTCAAAAAACTTCCAATGGTGTTGCCAATAGCTTTATAACATGAATCCTCCCAAAACTATAGAGGGAGATTCGGTAGTCAGACCCAAACTGGTCTGGTATTCAGCGGCTCCATAAGAGGATTGAAAGAGCGAGTCCAAGGCCTGATGGATAGTGAATGATCACCACACAACCACCTCCTGTCCAACACTCAGTCTCACTCATCAGAGGAAGCGAAGGTTACGATGAAGAAACCCCTTGCACAGGGGAAGAGTTCAATCTACCCAGAGACAAGAGAGGCTTCCAGGAGACCGAAGCCCAACCATGGAGATTGGGGAGGTAGAGCCATAAACCATTAAACCTATAGACGACACCATGACACAAATAGAAACTCTCATTTTCAGCAATCTCAGGTCCACAGATGACAACAGGGGAAGCATTGGCATAGGGCAAAGGCCTAACCTTAGCCTGAGAAGGAAGAGATTGAGTATGAGCTGCATCAAATAAAGACTTCTTATGGTAGCCTGAGGTGTCCCTTAAGCTAGCAATTGGAGATGGCTTCATTAAACTGGAAGCATCCTAGATAGGAGCACCAACGAACTCGTGTCCCTGCCCACCCCTAATAGGCACATCAGTGCCCACAGGCACACCTAAGGTAGCCTCACCCAACACACCAGAACTAGAGCTGACGTCAATAAGATCCACAGCCTATGAGGGCACCAGCAGTGACCCCTAACCATCTTAATTTAAAACTGTCATTTCCCGCTCAACACCATTCGCTAAAGCACTCAGAATAGTGGCCTTCAAAAAATGTCCCATGAAGGGCAGAATGCCCCCACACAAATTGTTAAAGCCAATAGTTTTGAGAAGATTAACTATTTAGTTTAACAACATCCATCATTGTAGGCACTCACCAATCTAATAAATAATACTTCAATGAAAATGTAATATTTTCTTATTGAAATTTCTAGATGAATGCTTCATCTTTTAACATTATCTTACTTTACCAATTGAACATTCACTTTTTCAGGGAGGGTCATTAATAAAAATGGTGGATTGTATTCTATGCCTCTTACTTTAACTAGAAGCAGACAAGAGCATATGACTTTCTAAAATATGGGGTTAATGTGAGGTTTCCTGGTGGAATAAAGCTTCCCATCAAAGGATCTAGGAAAAAAATTGAGTTAATGAATAATTTGGCATTGAAGAACAATCAAGAGAAATCCAAGCAACATGATCTACTTGGAAATAATGTTACAAGCACTCTTTTTGATTACCTCATATTCAAATTTCTTGAAGATTTTTGGCAAAGGACTACACAAAAAAAGATCTCTCAATGAATTGAAATTGAACAATAAGTAGACCATGACTATTACCAATTGTTTTTCCATTTCATCTAATCTATTGTTGAAAATAATTTTAGTTTTATATACAAGTTATTTTTCATTGATGTTCTCATTCTAAGAAAAATGTTGAATGGAAATTGCAAAAAGCAATAGTTTTTGACAGATTAATTGCTATGTTTAATAACCTCCATCATTGCAGGCACTCACCAATCTAATAAAAATACTTTAGTGAAAAAAATAAATTTTCTTATCAAAATTTCCTAATGAATGCTTCATCTTGTAGTATTGTCTTACTTTACCAAGTGCTTACATTTCCAGGGAGGGTTAGTAATAAAAGTGCTAGATTGTATTCTAGGCCTCCAAGTAGATCATAAATATTCTCATCAAATGATCTATGAAATAATTTGTGTTAATAAATAATTTATAATTAATGAACAATCAGGAGTAATCCAAGCAACATGATCTACTTGGAAAAATGTTATAAGAAATCTTTTATATTACCTTAGAAACAAATTTCCTAAAGCTTTTTTGGAAAAGGACTACACAAACAAGGATCTCTCCTTGAATTGTAATGGAACAGTGAGTAGGCCATAACTATTGCTAATTGTTTTTCTGTTTCATTTAATCCCTTGTTGCAAACAATTTTAGTTTTACGTACAAGTTATTTTACATTGATGTTCTCATTCTCACAAAATATTGTATGCAAATTGTGAAAACCAATAGATTTCAGTAAATTAATTGCTTGGTTTAACAATGTCCATCATTGTAGGAACTTACCAATCTAATAAATAATACTTCAGTGAAAATGTAATCTTTTCATATAGAAATTTCCAAATGAATGCTTCATCTTGTGGCATTATCTTACTTTACTAAGTGTTCAATTTTTTAGTGAGGGTCATTAATAAAAGTGGTGGACTATATTCTAGGCCTCCTGCTATGACTGAAAGTAGACGGAAGCATATTGCATTCTAAAATATGGGGTTAATGTGAGGTTTCCTAATGGAAAAAAGCTTCCCATCAAAGGAACTAGGTAAAACTCTGAGTTAATGAATAATTTGACATTGAAGAACAATTAGGAGAAACTCAAAAATAATGTTACAAGCACTCTTTTAGGTTACCTCATTATCAAATTTCTTGAATCTTTTTTGGTAAAAGGACTACACAAACAAAGATCTATCCTTGAATTGCAATGGAACAATAAATAGGCCATAACTATTTCCAATTGTTTTTCCATTTTGGCTCATCCCTTGTTGAAAATAATTTCAATTTTTCATACAAGTTATTTTTCATTGATGTTCTCATTCTTAGCAAAATGCAGTATGCAAATTATGAAATCCAATAGTTTTGGGCAGATTAATTGCTTGGCTTAACAACATCCATCATTGCAGGCACTCACCAATCTAATAAATAATACTTCAATGAAAATCTAATATTTTCTTATCAAAATTTCTAGATGAATGATTCATCTTGTAACATTATCTTACTTTACCAAGTGTTCACTTTTTTAGGGAGGTGTTACCTAAATTTCACTATGGCTCATTCAAGTAGAGTTTTGATTCAAAACTTGTAAGGTACATCTCATCTGGTCCTTCATACATTACATTCAAGTGCATAAATGAAATAATTCAGGAGATTATGTTTATTAGTTTACTACATTTATCCAAGTGCATGTAACATAAGAAGGGTTTATCCAAAATCTTTTCCAAAAAATAAATAATCTTTATTGAATGTAAAACTACTACCATCTTTAAGCAGTGAAGGCACCTAATGAAAGGTAGTGGCAGTCACCAATCACAAGGAGAAACAGTCATCAAAGGTCGAATGCCATGTGTTAAGGAGATACGGGACTATTTTTAGTCATATATAAAAGCATAGTGGCAGCCTAATACATGTCATGCCACTTCACAAGACCAAGGTCACATCAAAAGAAGGATTGAATATCACAAAATAGGACAGGAGCTATCTTTTTTGTTGTGCATGAAGAGCAAATGCAGATGGACAGTCATATAAAAATGACTCTACAGAACAGTCATCATTACAAGAAGACTTCACAAGAAGACATCATTCATGTACATGAATCTACAACAAGCATATCAAGAGGAACAATGCATGGAGCAGCACTTGCAGGAAGAATTGAAAAAGATTTCTTCAATACACAGTCATGATCTAACCATGAAAGGAACAACAAAGGCCTTATGCATTGTCCAGATATAATAGAAGCAACATAAAATGTTATAGCCATGATAAAGACAACCCAAACTAAAGAAAATAGTCTTGGCATATCATACAGCCATATTTGTTGGCAACAAACAGTCATGAGCATAAAAAAAATAAAGAATGTGAATGACATACCACCTCCCAAGATGTATTCAAAATTCATGGATTTACTATATAGTTTTCTTGATGGATCATCTGGCAATATTGAATTTGAAGATAATTGTCAAGAAATCATTGGAATAGAAGCATACATATTGTTTACATTGGACAACCTTATCTTCAAAATTGTGAGGCAGCTCCAGAATGTTGCATCAAACTATTTGCATATTGATTTACTTTCCACGGTTCTTGACAAAAAAAAAAGAAGACAACAAGTTTTCCTTTCAAGAAATATGTGCACGTATACTAGTGTTGATGAACACTGCTGCCTATCTAAGAGGATGAAGGGTGTTACAGTAGTGAATGAGCTTCATCGAGTGGTATCATGCTGGAGATCTAAGGATTCATATGCTAGACAAACATAGAGATACTTAGAAATACCATTAAAATCGTACCTCTGGTAGCAGATTCAGAGATAAAATTGTGAGGCAGCTCCAGAACATTGCGTCAGACTATTTGCATACTGATTTACTTCCCACGGTTCTTGACAAAGAAAAAAAAGAAGACAACAAGTTTTCCTTTCAAGAAATATGTGCACGTATACTAGTGTTGATGAACATTGCTGCCTCTCTAAGAGGATAAAGGGTGTTACAGTAGTGAATGAGCTTCATCAAGTGATATCATGCTAGAGATCTAAGGCTTCATATGCTAGACAAACACAGAGATACTCAGAAATACCATTAAAATCGTACCTTTGGCAGTAGATTCAGAGAAGATCTATAGGAAATGCAAGAAAGGTTGCAAGCATAACAGAAAATGAAGTTTTTTCAACCTCATGTTACATCAAACTCAAAAATATAGATTTTCAGCAGAGTACAATCCTTCACCTACACTAAAATAGGAGCATTCTATGAACGATTCAGTAATCTTGTAGGGAGGGGCTCTACCTATTACATTTACAAAGGTATCTTATTAGATGGCACAGAGATTGTAGTCAAAAGATTCAAAGACATGGTTCAGAATCAACCTTCATAGAAAGAGGATGGCATAGGTTCTTAGGTTTCTCAGAAAACTTGGTCAATAAGCTTGGATCTCCGGTTATCAAGAGGAATAGCCCAGGTTAATGAGGAGAATTATGACCATGCCATAGCTATATTTAATCAGATATTGAGGGATAATCCAACATCGGCTGAGGCACTAATTGGAAGAGGAACTGCATATGCATTTCAAAGAAAGCTTGAAATTGTGATTTTAGATTTTTCTAAGACATACAATCAAATCCCTCAACTGGAGAGGCATGGAAATGACGTGGGCAGGCAAGAGTAGCATTAGGAGAAAATAGAGAGGCAGTTAAAGACCTAACTAGAGCACTAGAATTTGATCCGAAGTCCTCAGACATCCTACACGAAAGAGGTATGGTTTTCTTCAAATCCAAGGACTATGAAGATGTTGTAGCAGATTTGGGTGTGTGTGTACAGTTGGATAAGGATAATAAGTTTGCATACAGTTACATGGGCTTAGCACTAGTGGCTATTGGTGAATACAAGAGAGCATTTGAAGCACATAGAAAAGCAGTGCAACTTGATCCAAGTTTCAAAGAGGGATTGTGTCATATGGCATAGTCATATCAAGAGCTAGGAGAATCCAAGAAGGTTGTGGAATGCTTACAGAAAGTTTTGTCCATTTATGAAAGGTTTGTAAATGCATATCGTTTACTCAAAATTCTTCAACATGGATTGGGAGACCATAAGAATGCTATTAAAGAGTTGTCTGTTGGTTTGGAGTGGGATAAGTTGAATTTAGAATGCTTATTCCTGTGAGCATCTTGCTGGCATGCTATTGGAGATTATAAAAATGCCCAGAAATGGTGAAATTGAGCCTCATACTATAGTAAACCGAACAAATGTAGATTTTAGAATAGAATGCATAGAGACGTTTTCTTTTTGCAAGTTTTCAAAGTTTTGTCATGTGTTGTGCTCATAAATCAAAAGGAATGCAGATATAAAGAAAAAATTAAGAGTTTTTCAAACTCATCTCAAACAAAATACTCAGAATGCCCTTGAATCTCACCTCTGGCAGCAAGATGCTAGTGAAAACATTAGAAAAATGAAGTGGCATCTACAGTAGAGTGATTGCCTCTTTTCTCTCTACTGTTTGTTTTGCCAAACCACAAAAAACTCTCAAATCAACCTCCATTGCGGCCTCAACACCGTCAAAGTGCAATACAGATGGTCAGCCACAGAACAACAGAAAATACTCAAAAGACTAGTCAGAAATGGCAGCTAAATCGGTCCAAATCGACAGCAAAAGTTGAAACCTCAGAGGAAGCAACCCACCTTGCATTTTTCTTAGAAAATCAGCCAGATTGACCCAGAATCAACAGAAAATCATACATTTTGGCCACAAACCCCAGTCATGGTGGTGCGACAGCAAGCTCGAATAGCAGAAAGCAAATGTAAATGAAATATTTTTAGGTTTTCCTCCTTTTGGGTTGATTAAGACCTATTTCCATTTTGTCTTTTTTGACTTTTGTTTTGCACAAAAATCATTGCTATCTATTTTGCGATGTGGTAAAGACTTGCTAAAGTCTTTAAAAACCTAGTGATGATACAAGGGGGCTGTGAGACATTTTTTTGCCTTTTGATTCTCTTTCTAAGTCGAGTCAAATGCATTATGGAAACCAAGGTCGAATAGTATATATTGCAAGTCATGTCATAGTATAGTTACAAGGTGGATGAAGTGTAGCCATAAGGCATGGTGGTGTGTGTTGGGAGATATAAGGTGATATAAAAGGTAAGTGATGGATAAAAACATTTGATGGGAGCTATAAGGTAGTGTTGAGGTACGAGGCATTTTAATGCATAGGGAGGCATAAGGGTCATTTTAAAATGTATTGCTTTGAACCTTGTAGGCATGGCACATGATATGTATGCATGTAGGAATGGCTAGGGGTTATAAGGTGTGTTGACATAGCTATGAGATGTGAGAGGTAGTACAAGTGTATGTGAGTCGTGTCATTTTGCCTAGGAGTTACAAGAGTTTTAAGTCGATTTTTGCATGGTCTAAGGATAGATTAAACATTGTAAACAAATGATAAAGTAATTAGTTATGAATTACTTTATCATTTGTAATAAAATACAAAAAGGAAATATTAGGCATATTATCACAAATGGCAAAGTAAGTCTCGTTGATTACTTTGTCGTCCTTTCACGACATTTAATTGGTCCCCAAACTATGCAAAATCGGGAAATTAAATGTTGTGTCCTAAATGCCATTTTTTATGCATAGGTTTGTATAAAATTTGGAATGTAAAGACATTAACTAAGTGGTACAATTATAAACCTCTTAGTCAATGTTTGATAAATGCAAAAAAATTGTGAATTTATGTCATTTATTGTGAAAATATCAAACATCTATGATGCTGCAGGGTGAAGTTGACAAATAGGTTGAGGAGTTATTGCACAATTTTTGACTTATTTTCAGTGGCCTTAAAGATCATTTAAAGGCATTTAAAGACATTTTTAGGTGCTTTTATGATTATTGATGGCATGCCTTGACTATTTTTGCATTGGGAGCCCATTTTGGAAGACTTTGGGCAGATATTTTGGGCCATGTTTATCTTGTTACAAGCTATTTGAAAAGTATATAGTCTTCTTCCTTGTTCATTATTCAGAGGTTCTTTCTATTCACTACTCTATATATTGTAATTTTTTGAGTTCTTTTGTAGAAGTGAACAGTCTTGTAACCCATTTTTAGAGATATACAACATTGTAACACCCTTTTTAGCAGTAATAAGCAGTTTATACCTTCCCATTTCTTCTGATATTGTGTGTCCTTAGTGTTAGTACAGATCTTTGTGATGTTCTTTGTCCCTAGAGCTGTATTTCATGTTGGTGCCTTTATGTAGGGATGCATATATTTTTGCAGGTTGTGAGATGTGCAAGGAATAACAATCAGTTGTGAGTGGTGAGAAAACACCTTTCTCCTTTACAGAACTATTGTTATTTAGCCTCCTTACAAATTAATTATGCAAAGATTATGACTTGTTGGGTTGTGTAGGAGAGCCTTATTATTACTGGTTCTGTAGTGTGTCAGTTCTGTGTAGTCTCAAATGATCTTTTGGTGCATCACCTTAGCTAGTAGATTTCATTTTAATGCAATCCTTCTTACCCTTTTCTCTGCAAAGACTTTAGTACAAGTAGTATAGGTGGAGTATCAATAGGAAGCTGACCTTGTCCGGAGGTTCTTTCCATCACAGGTGATCCACAAGCCTGGAAAGATCCCATGTTTCTCTAGATTACCAAGTTTTACAACTCAGCAAGGGTGCAAATTTGAGGGACAACAGGAGGGTCATTAACAAAAGTGGTAGATTGTATTGTATGCCTCCTACTATGAATGGAAGTAGAGGGGAGCACATGGACTTCTAAAATATGGGGTTGATGTGAGGTTTCCTAGAGGAATAAAGCTTCCCATAAAAGGACCTAGGAAAAAATGTGAGTTAATGAATAATTTAGCATTGAAGACCAATCAAGAGCAATCCAAGAAACATGATCTACTCAGAAATAATGTTACAAGCACTCTTTTAGATTACCTCATAATAAAATTTCTTTAAGCTTTTTTCGCAAAGGACTACACAAACAAAGATCTCTCCTTGAATTACAATCAAAATGAAAGTAGGCCATAACTATTGCCAATTACTTCTCCATTTCATCTGATCCATTGTTGAAAACAATTTTAGTTTTGCTTTTTCATTGATGTTCTCATTCTACACATAATGTTCTATGGAAATTGTAAAAATTGATGATTTTGGGTAGATTAATTGCTTGCTTTAACAATGTACATCATTGCATGCACTCACCAATCTAATAAATAATACTTCAATGAAAATGTACTCTTTTCTTATCAAAATTTCCAAATGAATGCTTCATCTTGTATCATTATCTTACTCTACAAGTGTTTACTTTTTCAAGGAGGGTCATTAATAAAAGTGGTGGATTATATTCTTGGTGCAGTCACGGTCAGAGGATTCATAGAATGAATTGTCCAGGCCATCCAGCAAGAGTAATCATAACGTAAACAACACACAAATATAGAATGCAATGGAAGATTCAAATTCTCAATATATCATTTATTCAGAGTACTCATATGCCAGCAACATGCGGCCTACAGTTTATGGCTCATAGACCCAAATTCTAGTTACAACAGATATTGCTTTGAAGCACTTTTCCAAAACAAAACATCTAAGCTAAGCTATCTAAATCATATCATAGAACTACTATTGAGAATTGACTTCCTACTACTCTAAGAGATCTATATGTATCATATGTAAGCTCTGGAAATCTTCCGCGTTGGCCAAGAAAGGTTACAAACTCTAATGAAGGAATGTAACGTGTAGAAATACATAGGTTAGGCCTAAACCTCTTGTAATGCTCTGAAAATGCATTAATCAAGGTGTGGACCTTAAGGAAGGTCTATCTGATCCTTACGTGTCTTCAATTATGTTCCATTTAGCTCCACAAGTCACGTAAGTGCTTCACAAACCTTCTCCTTCAACTGTTGTCTGAATGCTCTGCTCTATGAAAATAAGGGATCTTCTGATAGACATAACTTTTAGCAGACAAGTCCAAATGACCTAAAATTTGGATATGATATAGATGATGTTGTCTAGATGCTAAGTCCTACTGCATGACCTCTAATATGAAAATGCGGCAAAATGTTGTACCAAATTTTGAAATTGCAACTAACTAAAATGAACAGGAAAATGAAAGAAAAGAAAGAATGCAAAATGTTTTTTTGGTTGATACAAGATTGCTTTGCAACCTAGGATGCTCCTACATCAGATACCCAGGGTTTTTGAAAAACTAAGTCCCTCACTTTGCTGGGACTAGAGGAAAACCAAGGCGGTCTACCTCAGCCTGAGAAATCCATGTTGAATCCTCTTCTAGTCTGCCTTTCCACTTTACCAAATATTCCTTTTATTACTTGTCTCTGGTACTGCATCCAACTCTGTTGTCCAAGATATCTTCTATTTGTTTCATTTGCTATTGTGGTAACTAACTCTTCAAACCATCTTCAATGCTATTACTTCATTCTCCTTCATGATACTGATATAAGTCTGCAATGTTGACTATAGGTGATATACCCAATGTCTCCAGTAGCTCCACTTCATATGCATTGCTTGAATCAAATTTCCTAACTATCTTACATGGTCCAAACTTCTTCAACTTCAACTTGTTATATGTGGATACTAGAAATCTCTCTTTTCTTAGATATACCATTACTTCATCTCCAACTAAAAATTATTTGTGTCTCCTCTTCTCATCTGCTTTCTCCTTGTACTTGTTTTTCATCTCCTCCAAATGCTTCTTAACCTAATTATGCACCATCTCCATGTATCCTGTAAATTCTTCTCCCTCTGCACTTCTCTTATTCTCCATACTAATGTCTTTCAACTCTGTAACTCCTCTAGGTTTCATTCCAATCACAATCTCAAAAGGTATCTTCCTTGTACTCCTATTCATTGAATTATTGTATGCAAACTCTTCTTGTGGTAGAATTAGATCCCAATTTCCTACCTTATCTCCTACCAAACATCTCAACAAGTTTCCAAAAGTCCTATTTACCACTTCTGTTTGTCCATCTGTCTGTGGATGAAATGTTGAACTAAACTTTAGGCCTATCTTCATCTTCTTCCATGTTGACAATGTCCTCCAAAAGTATCCAATGAATCTTGTGTCCCTGTCTGAAATTATGCTCTTAGATAATCCATGCAATCTCACAATCTCCATGAAAAATAGGTCAGCAACATGCACTGCATCATTTGTCTTCTTACAAGGTATGAAATGTGCCATCTTTGAAAATCTGTCCACCACTACAAATATAGAATCGGGTAAGTACAAGAAGATGGGGGGCCAAAAATGGGTCTTAAGTGGCCACTTTTTTTCTGAAATCAGGAAATACTGGCCTTGGATGAGAAATTGAGCATAGTTACACTCAAAATTTGGAGATGCAACCAAAATAATGTTCGTAACTTACTCCAAGTCTACTTTCTAAACTATGAATTTTTTTTGAAAATGGTATAGATTAAGGGGTTCAGAAGAGGGAGCCACAGAAATTAGTGTTGTTTTTGTTAAAAAAACATAGCATAGCATGTTTTGTGGCTCCCTCAAAAGGTTAACTTTTTTTGGTATTTTTAAAATTGCTTTGGTGAGAAATTAGCTAACATCATGTAGTTTATGCCTGATTTTTCTGATAATTTTTTGATGAATATTTGATTTTTTACTAATTTTCAAAGTGGACACATCCTAAAAAATAGAATTTTGGCCGTGCTACCCCTATAAATTTTGAAAACTAATTGAAAATTATTTCTTAATATGTGTAGAATGGAGTCTAGTTTCTACAAATGTATTTTTTTAAAATTTTAATGAATAGTTAATTTACAATGGAAAAAAGACTAAACATTGGTTTTTTCCCAAAAATAGACACACAAACAAAAGAAATTAAAGATGAAAGGCTTAACATTGTGAAAATATGAAAAAAATTACATCGTTAAATAGCTAAGAGAAAGCCTAACATTAACTAGGTGTTTGATTTGTTTGACCTTGAAACACATACAAATCTGAGGGTTAGCATGAACAAAATTATGTGAAATCTTGTAGAATTTGCAAAAACATGTTTGTGGATGTTGGGAAGGCACTCCAAGCCTTTGGGTTGGAAATCCAAAGCAAATACCAAGCCTAAGGCTTGGGATTTCCAAAGAAAAATATAACGCGAGCATGTTATAAAGCGCTCATGTTATGTTTTGGTTTGCACTTTTTCTTTTTTCGCAAAAGTTGCCTAATGTTTGTCATGTTCGACATAACATGAGCACGTTATAACATGCTCGCATAATGTCTCCCTTGGAATGTTTTATGTTCAAGGTTATTTAGCATGTATGTATGTATGTATGTATGTATGTATGTATGTATGTATGTATGCATGTATGTATGTATGTATGCATGTATGTATGTATTGATGTATGTATGTATGTATGTATATGTATGTATATATATCTATGCCTATATGTATGTATGTATGTATGTATAGTGTCAAGGGTAGAGGAGGGTAGAGATGGGGGTGAGGCTGATAGGGGAGGAGAGGGGTGGATAAGGGTTGAGGGTTTAAGGTCAAGAGGGATTAGGGTTTAGGGTTGAGGGTTTAGGGATAGGATTTAGAGTTTAGGGATAAGGGATTACGGTTTAGGACCTTGAGGGATTAGGGTTTAGGGATGAGGCTTTAGGGATAGCATTTAGGGTTAAGGGATTAGGGTTGAGGGTTGAGGGATTAGGGTTAAGGTAGAGTGTTGAGGATAGAGGGATTAGGGATAGGGTTTAGGGTTGACAATTTAGGGTTGAGGGATTAGGGTTTAGGGTTGAGGGCTTAGGGATAAGGGATTAGGGTTTAAGGTACAGTGTCAAGGGTTGAAGGTTTAAGAATAGGGATAGTAGTTAGGGTTTAGGGTTGATGGATGTAAGGGTTTAGGGTTTATTGATAAGGAATTAGGGTTGAGGGTTGAGGGATTAAGGTTTAGGGTTGAGGGATTAAGGTTTAAGGTTGAGGGTTGAGGGTTTAGGGATAGGGTTTAGAGTTTAGGGATAAGGGATTAGGGTTTAGGATCTTGAGGGATTAGGGTTTAGGGTTGAGGCTTAAAGGATAGCATTTAGGGTTGAGGGATTAGGGTTGATGGTTGATGGATTAGGGTTAAGGTAGAGTGTCGAGGGTAGTGGGAATAGGGATAAGGTTTAGGGTTGAAGGTTTAAGGTTTAGGGATAAGGGATTAGAGATAAGGCCTTTCTTTGACGAACCCTGGACATTATGGACCCTATCATCTAGAAAAGCACATGACAGTGAACTCTGTCCCACCTTTTTAGATCAAATAAACCTTTTTATTCAATGAAAATGAAGTCACAAAATGTAAACCGACCATGCATACTAGTAAGATCAAATTCTCTGCCTTCTATTCTTATTACTCTTACTTTATTAAGAGAAGAGTGTCAAAAAGAATGGGTTTAACAAGCTAACACAAGGCAAAGTAGTTTTGTTATTACATTTTTGTGAGGGATCTCTAATAGTCTAATATAATGTAATCTTCTATAATATGAACATCTGCATTTGTGTGAATGCTAAGCTTTAATAGTAGTGTATTGAATCAATGCAATCAGATATTTATTGGGTTAAAATAACTTAGTTTTTGTAATGGTTTGGGAATGTAGGAGTTGCCAAAAATAGGTGAATGTCCTCTACAATTACCAATAGAAAACTTTAGTAGTTCTTGTGGATAGAGCTAGTAAACAATGGGAGATTATTTACCTGTTTCATAACAATAGACCTGCCCTAAGTGTGGGGTGGGTATATTTTGTACATCATAATAATATCAAGGAAGGAGATGTTTGCATCTTTGGGAATGTAGGAGTTGCCAAAAATAGGTGAATGTCCTCTACAATTACCAATAGAAAAATTTAATAGTTCTTGTGGATAGAGCTAGTAAACAATGGGAGATTATTTACCTATTTCATAACAATAGACCTGCCCTAAGTGTGGGGTGGGTATATTTTGTACATCATAATAATATCAAGGAAGGAGATGTTTACATCTTTGAGTAGGTGGACAGCAAGAAACATAGATTTATGTTTAGAGTTCATATAGATTGAAAGATAAAATAAGGATCCTTCTGAAAGAGAGGAGGGAAAAGACAGGCCAAAGATAAAAGGAGAAAATTATACAAGAAAAGATCTTAATGAGGATTGTAATATTTTGCCTAAAACAAACAAAAATTAGTTAATTAAAAATAGAAAATCAAGAAAGAAACAATACTAAAATGTACAGTTACTGATATCTAAAATGTATAGTTACTAATATCTATTTTTAAAAGACTAATTGATTTTTATGGCCAAAGTTGTTTATTTTACCTAGTTGATGGTTTTAATTACACCCAGACCTTATATAGTGGGAGCAAATGTGTGCACATTTTTATGGCCCTGATTTAAATTCAAGAAAATAGGTGGAGAGAGTATGCTGATCTTTTAAAAAATCTTAATAAAAAAATGTTGACTTAATGTTGACCAGGGGTTCTGATTTCAACCATTCATTGCCCACTGGATGTACCCCAATGCAAATCTTTTCTCATAATGATCATCCTTTTGATTTCAATTGTTAATTACTCACTATGGATGTACCAGATGCAAATCTTTTCTTATAGTGGGTACGCCTATTGGCATAATGAACACCATATGGGCTAGAAAAAGATGCCATATAATTTGAATATTCACTTCAACTAAAAAGTTTTACTGATGGAGCTAGAAACTCACAGAAATGATAGGGCACAATATGGTGCAAGATGTGAGATGCAAGCAAGGATAGCTCATGAATCTAAAGAGTTAAGGTGCACTTGGACCTTTCCTAATTTCAATGGATGATATTTGCTCTTGATAGTTGATGGTAAATACTGTAGTTTTACAAACATTATTTTCATTATCCAAGAGAGAAGTATATACCATAGCACCAATCTTGGATAGTATACCTAGTATTCATACAATCTTTTTTTTAAAGGAAAATAAGTTCCCATGTTCCAGGGATAGAATTCATTGTAAATAATTTTTAATAGCATTGCATAAAACCTGCCATTGGGTTCTTTGTAGTCAATCAAGTCTGATTTGCTAACCTTCTTTACTAATTAGCTAACCCCTAAAAACTCAAAAAATATCCTCATGGAAACCACTTAAAATACACATAATTATAATAAATATGGTGTAAAATTCAACTATAAATTACATAAATAAATAAGATCAGAAATTCATCATGGGCTAGAGATTGGAGATTTTGTTGTGTTCAAGTACATATCCAAGTCATATTTTAAGGTTAAGATATTTCGAAGAATAGGGTGTGTGAAAATATCAATACTCTTCAGCTTATGTATACCAACATTGATACATATAAAAGATGCCCTTCTTCTAACATAGTATGCAGTTCAAGTCAACCAATGGGTAACAAGTTGTTGAATGAATTGGTTTCTGATGGGGAAAACAACAATGATGTTGAAACAATGGAGGAAAATCAAATTTAGGGTTGAGGGTTGAGGAATTAGGGTTTAGGTTTTAGGGTTGAGGGATTAGGGTTTAAGGTATAGTGTTGAGGGTTTAGGGATAGGGTTTAGGGTTGAGGGATTAGGGTTTAAGGTATAGTGTTGAGGGTCGATGCTTTAGGGATAGGTTTTAGGGTTTAAGGTTTAAGGATTAAGGGTTGAGGGATAGGGTTTAGGGTTTAGGGATAAGGGATTAGGGTTTAAGGTATAGTGTCAAGGGTTGAGGGTTTAGGAATAGGGATAGCATTTAGGGTTTAGGTATGAGGGATTAGGGTTGAGGGTTGAGGGTTAAGGGATTAGGGTTTAAGGTATAGTGTCAAGGGTTGAGGGTTTAGGGATAGGGTTTAGGGTTTAGGGATTTAGGTTTAGGGTTGAGGGATTAGGGTTTAAGGTATAGTTTTGAGGGTTGAGGGTTTAGGGATAGGGTTTAGGGTTGAGGGATTAGGATTTAATGTTGAGAGTTGAGGGTTTAGGGTTGAGGGTTGAGGGTTGAGGGTTGAGGGTTTAGGGATAGGGTTGATGGTCAAGGGATTAGGGTTAAAGTAGAGTGTCAAGGGTAGACTTAGGGATATGGTTTAGGGTTGAAGGTTTAAGGATTGAGGGTTGATGCTCTAGGGATGAGGTTTAAGGGCTTAGGGTTTAAGATATAGTGTCGAGCGTCGAGGGTTTGGGGATAGGTTTTAGGGTTTAAGTTTTAAGGGTTAAGGGTTGAGGGATAGGGTTTAGGGTTTAGGGATAAGGGATTAGGGTTTAAGGTATAGTGTCGATGGTTGATGGTTTAGGAATAGGGATAGTGTTTAGGGTTTAGGGATGAAGGATTAGGGTTAAGGGTTGAGGGATTATGGTTGAGGGTTGAGGGATTAGGGTTTAAGGTATAGTGCCAAGGGTTGAGGGTTTAGGAATAGGGTTTAGGGTTTAGGTTTGAGGGATTAGGGTTTAGGGTTTAGGGTTGAGAGATTAGGGTTTAAGGTATAGTGTTGAAGGTTGAGGGTTGAGGGTTGAGGGTCAAGGGATTAGGGTTTAGGGATAGGGTTTAGGGTTTAGGATCGAGCGATTAGGGTTTAAGGTATAGTATTGAGGGTTTAGGGATAGGGTTTAAGGTTGAGGGATTAGGGTTTAGGGTTGACAAATTAGGGTTTGATGTTGAGGGTTAAGGATTTAGGGATAGGGTTGAGGGTTGAGGGATTACCTGGTTAAAGTAGAGTGTCAAGGGTTGAGGATTTAGCAGTAGGGATAGCATTTAGGGTTTAGGGATGAGGGATTTGGGTTGAGGGTTGAGGGATTAGGGTTGAAGGTTGGTAGATTAGGGTTTAGGGTTTAGGGATTAGGGTTAAGGGTTGAGGGATTAGGGTTGAGTGTTGGGGGATTAGGGCTTAGGGATAGGGTTTAGGGTTTAGGGTTGAGGGATTATGGTTTAAGGTATAGTGTTGAGGGTTTAAGGATAGGGTTTAGGGTTGAAGGATTAGGGTTAAGGGTTGAAGGGTTGAATGATTATGGTTGAGGGTTGGGGGATTAGGGTTTACAGATAGGGTTTAGGGTTTAGGGATAGGATTTGGGGTTTAGGGATGAGGGATTAGGGTTCAGGGTTGGGGGATTACAGTTTAGGGATAGGGTTTAGGGTTTAGGGTTGAGGGATTAGGGTTGAGGGTTGGGGGATTAAGGTTTAGGGTTTAGGGATGAGGGATTAGGGTTGAGGGTTGGGGGATTAGGGTTTAGGGATAAGGTTTGGGTTTTAGGGTTGAGTGATTAGGGTTTAAGGTATAGTGTTGAGGGTTTATGGATAGGGTTTAGGGTTGAGGGATTAGGGTTAAGGGTTGAGGGATTAGGCTTGAGGGTTGGGGGATTAGGGTTTAGGGATAGGGTTTAGGGTTTAGGGATGAGGGATTACGATTAAGGGTTAAAGGATTAGGGTTGAGGGTTGGGGGATTAGGGTTTAGGGATAGGGTTTAGGGTTTAGGGTTGAGGGATTAGGGTTTAAGGTATTGTGTTGAGAGTTTAGGGATATGGTTTAGGGTTGAGGGATTAGGGTTAAGGGTTGAGGGTTGAGGGATTAGAGTTTAGGGATAGGGTTTAGGGTTTAGGGTTGAGGGTTGAGGGATTATGGTTGAGGGTTGATGGATTAGGGTTTGATGTTGAGGGTTGAGGGTTGAGGTTTTAGGGTTGAGAGTTTTGGGATAGGGTTGAGGGTCAAGGGATTAGGGTTAAAGTAGAGTGTCGAGGGTATAGGGATTAGGGATAGGATTTAGGGTTGAAGGTTTAAGGATTGAGGGTTGAGCCTTTAGGGCTGAGGGTTAAGGGTTTAGGGTTTAAGATATAGTGTCGAGGGTCAGGGTTTTAGGGATAGGTTTTAGGGTTTAAAGTTTAGGGGTTGAGGGTTGAGGGATAGGGTTTAGGGTTTAGGGATAAGGGATTAGGGTTTAACGTATAGTGTCGAGGGTTCAGGGTTTAGGAATAGGGATAGTGTTTAGGGTTTAGGGATGAGGGATTAGGGTTGAGGGATTAGGATTGACGGTTGAGGGATTAGGGTTGAGGGTTGAGGGTCAAGGGATTAGGGTTAAGGTAGAGTGTTGAGGGTTTAGTGATAGGGTATAGGGTTTAGTTATAGGGTGTAGGGTTTAGCGATAGGGTGTAGGGTTTAGGATTGAGGGATTAGGGTTTATGGTTGAGGGAATAGGGTTTAAGGTAAAGTGTTGAGGGTTTAGGGATAGGGTTTAGGATTTAAGGTTTAAGGGTTGAGGGTTGAGGCTTTAGGGTTTAGGGTTAAGTGAGACCTAGATGGCTAAGGATGGATGGAGAGGTAGATAAGGAGAGACTGAGAGACATAGAGAGGGGAGAGGTACAGAGGTGAGGGGGAGAGATAAGTGAGATATAGACAAGTGAGAGATAGAACATGAGATAATGGAACTAGAGGTGAGAGATATTGCAATGGTGCTATAAAAGGTGAGATAGGCACAAATATATATGGATCAATCTATAGCAGGACAAAACATGAGTATGTTATAACGCGCTTGTATTTTATCCTACTATACAAATGGTAAAAAGGCCTAGACCCCAGTGATCCAGGCCCACATGCTCTATTTTCATGTTGTTTATGCACTTGTTCTGACAAAAAAAAGTATTTTCATATTGTTGGGAAGTTCACATGCACATTTTGCACTTTCTACCACCTTTTCTTCTTTTCCAACTTGAGAAGAAGGAAATAACATAGTTTTCACATCGAATTTGATATATATCTATTCAAGTTTCAATTTTTGTAGTGTTGCAATGTTAATTGTGATTGAAATTTAGGAATTTAACATTATAGATTGGTTAATAGTATTGTTGTTACTAATTCTATTTGAGTGTTATTCAATTTAACATTGAAAAGGAAGAAAGTGGTGAAAAACTCAAATTGTTGAGGAGTTTGATGCAAGAAGAAAAAAACACTACATAATTGGGTATTCTTTCCATTTGAATCTCCATTTTTTAGGTATGTCAAGCCTTTACATACATGTTCTTTACATTTTCCTTAATTCTATTTGAATTACTTTATCATGCTTTATCATACATGTTTATATCACTTGTATCTAGTATGCATAATAAAAGATATCTCAAAGGTCAACATTAATTAAAATAGATATAATCATGATCAAGAAAGCAGCCTACAATCTCACATGGTGCCATGTATATTTTCTACACTTGGTCTCTTTAATAATTATGTATAATAATGAATTACATAGACCTTAACATACTGTGATGTCAAACTATACAAGAATAAATCCTTACAACATATAAATATACAATCCCTTTATCATAATGAAATGCTATTATCTTGTCATATTAATAAGTTAAAAAACAAATGAATAGGTGCCAAGATCATACAAGTATGCACATGACATGATGATTTGTATACACATATCTTGGTCTAGGAAATTCCTTATGCACCTATTCATGATTATTTGTATGCACATGACACAACAATATTTCAAAATTTCCTAATTATCCTTTGTTAGCACATGATGGTGGTTACCTTGATTGACTATATACCATTCAGTACCCTAAATTATATAGATTAGTCTAATGATTTTTATGATAGTCCTAGGTATGTCTCCAAATATTCATGTTTCCAAGATAATGTCCACTTGTTTCCAACTTCTTAGATGTGCAAGAAATAATTATAAGCATTATATTCATCATAAATAAGTCACTTTTAGTCAATAGAAGCCAAAATACATCCATTTGCAAACATGGATTAGTTAAGGACAACTAGATGGTAAATTTGTTGCCATTGACAACTTCACAAATTTGTTGTCTTATCTTGTCCTCCTTGGTTTTTTCCATGGATCTCCATCATTGTCTTCATGAATCGTATAATTCATCATGTCATAATGGCTTCATCATTCTATAATTATCTTCTATTTCCCTTATAGGACAAGAAACATGGTTTTTGTGGTATATCTTGCAGAAAACAACTCCAACCCACAATCCAAAAGCTGTTTAGGATACCCTTTTGGGAGTTTTAAAACATATCCAAAATTTAAGGCTGGTTGTTTTGTAATACAAGACCTTAAAATTGACTGTCGCACTTGACAAGACGCCCAATTAGGCTTGTGCAAATAGGTCACTACATGTTTTTTGATCTCTAGGCTTATAATCTTCAAATCAAGACTCCAGACATGTCAAATTGGGCCTACCTCAACATTTTCAAGCATTACAAACACCTTCCAAAGAGTTTCTCTACAATCCCTAACCCTTATGCAACTTAATTGCCTAAAAACATGAGTTTTCAGCTTGGAATAATTTGCCTCTAAAATGCACATGATTATCTACTTGAGTTTGGCATTGCCATATTAATGAGCCTTGAATTTAATAATTATCTCTTGATATCCCTTCTTCACCCTCTATACTAATCCAAAGAATGCCCAAGTGTGATAGCTACAATAATGCTTTGTATGGTTGCAATATATTTTAGTTATTTGTATGGATTCATTTCTTAGGAACTAATATTGGTCTCTTTATCATGCTATAGACAAATTCTCCATCATGTCGAGGAAACGATCAAGAATTAAACCAACACAGGAAGAGATAGAAGCTAAGAATGCAAAGAAAGTAGCGGCTATGATGGAACTTTGTGAGAAGAGGAAATTAGACATGATAAATTAAGACATTCCAATTGCAGAGGAATTGCAACCATCACAAAGATATATGGTATTGGTAGCACAATTAGAACGAATGCAAAAACTTCATGCTATGAGAGATTTGAATACTGTAGTTGGAGACACGTAGGGAAACCATCTACCGCATCTCAAGTTGAGAGTACATCATCACTCACATGTGATGTAGGAGGTATGCCATCATTCCCACCTCAACCTCAAGGTATGTCATCTATTCCATCTTCGATCAAAGGTATGCCATCTATTCCTAATGTTGAGACGAATTTACCTATCTTAACACCACCTAGAATTTTGCATAGAAAGAAAAAGTATTATATTGATATTGATGCGAATATTTTGCAGCTAATGGAAGGTAAGATTCCAAAACGCACTTGTAGAAGATATGCTCATAAGATTTGGAGATTGTTCTTTGAAAATTTAAATGAGACTGCAAGATGTTAACTTTTCATTGAAATGATGTGAAGTATAAAGTATAGGTCCATCATGAAGATTCTTGGGTTGAGAACAACAGAGGCTTCAAGTGAAAATCTATTGTCAAGAATCTTATGAGTGCATATGACAGTGTGGGTAACACATCAAGCACAAAAGATAGTAATGCAACACAACGTGTGATTACATCGACTATAGTAAGTAGTCAAATGAAGAAAGCTCATCTCATTAGAAAGATGAGTCAAGCATTGATAATTAATAGGAAAACTTTATCAAGAGGCATTGGAAGGTACCAAAGAATTGAGGACACCAATGCCAATGAATTATGGGTGTTCTCGGGGAGACTACCACAAAACGATAAACCAATTGTTGAAGCATCGAGATCACTAATTGAAGACTTTTGGAAGAATTAACCAAGGGTATCTCAGAATCAAAGCGATGTGGTAAGAAGGAGAATTCGTAGTCGAAACCGTGAGCCACATCCAAAGCATTTTTTGGATATGATTCAAACATAATTTTTTGGTAAATTTCTGGAGATGTAACCTCAAATTAAAATTTTTTAAAGATATTTTGAAATTCTAAAACCTTTCTATGTCAAGATAAATCACACACACACTACTTGTTGTTGTAGATTACATATTGAATTTTCTAACCATTTTGATGTTTATCAATCTATATGTTTAGATTTGCATACTAACAATGTTTTGTAGGATTGTGGCATACATGCCCCACCAACATCTTGAAGAGACTTCATATCAATAATTTTATGTGATAGAGAGGAAGGTCAAATATTCTACAAGAAATTATGCTTGGATGGCACATGTCAACATTGCGGTGGCTTGCAACGTATGCCAATATGTGAACATATGGAAAGAACACATGTAGTTGGAAATGAACTAGTAGAGTTCATCAAGTATAAAATAGTGGCATACAATACAAAAGATGGTAAAGAAGCAAAGAGGTGTGAATTGGTTATTCAAAAGATTCCAGTGTATCAGTTTATGGCTATATTTAGTGACAGTATAGTGTATGAGTATGCAAGACATACCCATAGAGCTCGATGGTTGGACTTGCAATTCAAGTTATGTAAGGACAGATTTCCAGTTGGTAGCATTGTTTCATTCATCAACTTTGCAGAGAACTACAGTCTACAACCACAACGTGAGCTACAATCACAATACTACAACTCAACACAGGTTTCTATATTTGTGCACGTAGCATTCATGCATGTGAATGATAGTACATAGGATGACAGAAAGTTCATAAGGGAGTATCATTTCTATATTAGTGATGATTGTACGCATTCTACAGAGTCCATGCAAGGCTTCTTTTAGGTGTTCTATAATGATTTGTCTAGAAGGGGCATATCATTCAGTCAGCATATCATACGGTCAGATAATTGTGTATCACAATTCAAGAACTCACAGAATTTCTATTGACTGAGTAGGAGCATGATGGTTCAGGAGCATGTATCAAAAGATCCATAACATGAGAAGAATTAAAGTATAAAGACAATGCTAAGTTGATAGATGCAAAATCAATCGTCGAGTGGTGTAATGCTTCCATGGGTCCAGGTAATGAGGGTAAGTCTTCAGTTCGTAGATTTTTTTGGTTGGTAGATGATACTAACATTGCACCATATGAGGGCTATTGTACACTGACAGGATCAAGTGAGATACATTCTTTCAGAAGCTCAATTGCAGGTTCATGAAGTATCCATATGTGAAAGATGGCATGCTTTTGTTCTTCATGTACAATTCAAGCCTAGGATGAGTGCAAGTCAAAGGAGTGGGTTGACAAATGGAAGTTAAGTTATCTTAGCCCACTTGACATGTATCGACCCTTGATGACACTAGAACTAATAGAGATAGAATCATCAGTTGACTTTGACCACATATTAGATCTAGTTCAACCAGGTAGTATATCTATTGCATAGTTTTAGAAATTCCTAATGTTATCTTACTTTGTAGTGTTTTTGTAATGTTGACTAATTTCATCTAATTTGCTACACATATCAATGTAGGGCATGTCTATGTAGTTATTGCAGATGAAGATAACGAACAGGGAACAAATTATTACTTGTGTCATTGTGTTGAGGCTAAAAAGAAATTGGAGGCCCCAGTTACAGATGGAGAAAACATCGAATACCCTACAAACTCAGTGGTTGTTACTAGAACATGGCTTAGAAGGTACCCACATAAGAGTGTTAATGTTTGGTTGTTTTAGGATTTTGGACCGCATCGAAAGATTCTTCATTACTCGAACCTTGTTGTTGCATTCAAGGTTCATTTGATACAATATCGAGGTAGACCTTTGAACAATACCTTGTGGAAGGTGCGTGAGTCTGACCATGAGGCACTGATACTTGACATAATAAAGAGTAGAGTAGACCCAGATGGTTTGTTGGATTAATTTGTAAGTATTCACATTGATTTTGTAAATTCATGTTACATTGACTTGTAAGTATGCACATTAATTTGTAAGTTTACATAGGTTTGTCATTTTTTATTTGCTACAGCATTTTTACACATATACACAATTTTACATCATCATGTTATGCTTCATGGGGTTAGACCTAAGTGATGGATGAAGTTGATCCTGAGAGTAATGTATAAAATCTAGGTAATGTATAAAATATAGGTGTCTCTAGGTGTCTTAGTTTCTAACTAGATAATAGGTGTCTCTACTTGTGTCTTAGGTATATACTATATGTCAACTAGGTAGATAGAGACTAGAAAAAAGGTATTTAATCTAATCTAGGTGTCTTAGGTAGATACTATATATCAATGACCTGTCTATAGACTAGAATAAGGTATAATCTAGAATGATCTAGGTGTCTTCTAGGTAGATACTATATATCAACTACCTGTCTAGAGACTAGGATAAGGTATAATTTAGTCTAGGTGTCTTAGGTAAGTACTATATGTCAACTAGGTCTACCATAATAGGTCTCTTAGGTAGAACTATAATCTAGGTGTCTAGGGGACTTAGGTCTAGACTACGGTAAGGTATAAAGACTAGGTGTCTTAGGTCTACTATGTCTATAAAATCTAGATACATACTATATAATAGGTGTCTTAGGTGTCCTACGTCTACTAGAATACATGTGTCTTAAGTCTTAGGTGAGGCCACACGAGCTTCTACCTTCATGTGGTTGGCCTTGTCAGTATAGAATATTTATATTTCTTGAAGCTAAGGGAAGCTCTTTTTCTTAATAGGAAAACTTTATTGACTTTAGTGTCCTCATGGTGCAGGGGAACCCAGGTTACCATGCCTCCAGGAGGGATCAAAAAGTGAAATTTTATTTTGATTGAGTCAATTGTATGTAATAAGGTCTTCTCAGACCATTTCATATGTTTTTCAGTTGGTTTGAGTCATTTGGGGTTAGTTTGAGTCTTTGAGTCTTGTTACAAAAAAGTGTCAATGTTGTCAAGTTGCACAAAGCAACTTTTGCATTTTTACATTTTTGGTGTTCTGCTCCTGATGCAACCAAACTAACAGTTCCAACGCATCTAGATGGGTACATTTAGACTAGGCATGGTCCTGTTTTGCACCCAAACATGCCGAAACAGTTTGAGCTACATTGTACCAACAATATCCCTGAAGAGTCCAAAGTGTAAAAAGGCAGCAATCTTTGACAAGCTATTACTCAAAAAATATGTCACTTAGAGACATTCCATTTGAGGAAACATGATCACGTAGGGTCCCTCTACAATAACCTCTCTCAATTTTTTATATCTCTAAGGTATTTACCTACAGTGAAAGGTTTTCTGCTGCCCCAAAAATCGTCAGAAGGAGGCAGTGTAAAGTTGCAAAGGGGTGTAACTTTTGTTGTTCTCCTCATGCAGCCAAACTGATAGTTCAAACATGTCCATATGTGTACGTTTAGGATAGGCATGGTCCTTTCTTGCACCCAAACATGCCGAAACAATCTGAGCTACATTGTACCAGTGATATCCCTAAAGAATCCAAAGTGCAAAAAGGCAGCAATCTTTGATGAGCTGTTACTTAGAAATCGTGTCACTTAGAAACATTAAATCTAATGTAACGTGATTATGTAGGGTTCCTCTACAATAACCTCTCTTGGTTTTTTATATTTCTGAGACATTTTCTTGTGGTGAAAGGTTTTCTACTGCCCAAAAAATCGTTAGGAGGTAGTGTAAAGTTGCAAAGGGGTGTAACTTTTGTCCTGCTCCTAATGTGACCAAACTGACTATTCCAATGCATCTGGATGGGTACGTTTAGGCTAGGCATGATCCTTTTTTTCACCCAAACATACCGAAACAATTCAAGCTACATTGTATCAGTGATATCCCTGAAGAGCCCAAAGTGCAAAAAGGCAGCGATCTTTGGTGAGCTATTACTTGAAAACTATGTCACTTAGAGACATTCCATCTGAGAAAACATGATCTCATAGGGTCCCTCTACAATAACCTCTCCCAATTTTTTATATCTCTGAGGCATTTACCCATGGTAAAAGGTTTTCTACTGCCCCAAAAATGGTCAGAAGGAGATAGTGTAAAGTTGCAAAGGGGTGTAAATTTCATCTTGCTCCTACTACGGCCAAACTGACTATTCCAATGCATCTAGATGAGTATATTTAAGCTAGGCATGGTCCTGTTTTGCACCCAAACATGCCAAAACAGTTCGAGCTACATCGTACTGGCGATATCCCTGAAGAGTCCAAAGTGCAAAAAGGTAGCAATCTTTAACGAACTGTTACTCAGAAACCATGCTACTTAGAAACATTTTGTCTAATGAAACATGATCATGTAGGGTCCCTCTATAATAACCTCTCTCAGTATTTTATATCTCTGAGGCATTTGCCCGTGGTGAAAGGTTTTCTATTGCCCCAAAAATCATCAGAAGGAGATAGTGTAAAGTTGCAAAGGGGTGTAACTTTCATCCTGTTCCTGATGCGACCAAACCAAATGTTTCAACACATCCATATGGGTATGTTTAGGCTAGGCATGGTCCTATTTCGTACCCAAACATGCTGAAATAGTCTGAGGTACATTGTACCAGCGATATCCCTAAAGAGTCTAAAGTGTGAAAAGGAAGCAATCTTTGACGAGCTGTTACTTAGAAACCATGTCACTTAGAGACATTCCATCTAAGGTAACATGATCATGTAGGGTCCCTCTATAATAACCTCTCTCAATTTTTTATATCTTTTAGGCATTTGCCCGTGGTGAAAGGTTTTTTGCTACCCAAAAAATTGTTAGGAGGTAGTACAAAGTTGCAAAGGGGTGTAACTTTTGTTCTTCTCCTCATGCAGCCAAACTGATAGTTCCAACGCATCTGGATGGGTACATTTAGGCTAGGTATAGTCCTGTTTCACACCCAAACATGTCGAAATAGTCTGAGTACAAACACTAACTAGTCTTCAATCTTTAAACACTGCAAATACCATGATATCCTACTTAAAACTGACCAATCCTCATGTAGACATGTAGATATTCCTTCCAAAAACTCATATCAATGACAAAAATCTCTAAACATGTCACATAGATCTCATTCTAAAATTTGCTAGCCCTCTGCATCATATTACAAGCCCTAAATGATAAAATTCCTTCATAATTTCTGTGTAATTTCCTTGAAAGACACCATTTAATCATCAATTATTTTTCTCTATTCTTATCATACTATACATCATCACTTAGGTATGTCTTTGTATGCACTCGGGCTTGTGAGAGTTTATCGGAGAGGCCAGTTGATTAAGGTTGAAGGGCCAGTGAACTAATGACGTAAAGACCCTTTAGTAGGTTGACTTAAGTGGTAGTAACCTGTGATTATAAGTCAGTATTAAATTAAAACAAAAGTGCACTTTACACATGATAGGCAATTGAGGGTTTTAAAGTCTTATGAAAAGTAGATTGTTTTTAGGGTTTAATGCCCAATATGCAAACCCTAACTACCAATAAGAAAGACTTAAACATTCTAATTTTCATCAAGAGATATCTAGGACATTTCAGAGAATTCAGGGACATCAAAAGAAAGACATTTGAGTATGACACTTATCATAGGCTTAGGGGTTCTAAGACATGAATAACTTCACATTTGAATCAAACTCATGACTCCCCTTGATAAATATAACTCTCCTTGATGATGACATTAAAGTATGATTATGAAAACTTGTGTCTTCTCTAACTTCTTATTGCATGAACAAAACCACATCCACCATGAACATGAACCTTGCATCATATCAACCTTCCATGATAGACCTTATCATGAAAACCATATTCACAACAAAACCTTTCATGAACAAAACCACATCCACCATGGACATGAACCTTACATCATATGAACCATGTTTGTCTTGTGCAACATCAACATGAATTGATAGACCTTATCATGAAAACCATATTCACAGCATCATGCACCTCATGACCATCACCTACCTTGAATCACTGTATCACCTTATCAACATCATGGCATCAACCTTGACATCAATGACAAACAATCTACAAATTGGTTTATGGAATTAGAGTCAAATTAGTAAATGTGATGACATGATACAGATTAACATGGTGAGATACAAAGTATACATTTATAATATTAACAACATTCTCAAAGGGATTTTTGATGACTTATGGAAGCCTATGGCCCCAACGTTATGTTGCATACTCAAATTAGGTAAGACTCAATGTACTCTCATAACCTCGCCTTATATGCAAGAGGAATTACATTTAATAACCACAATGGTCATCAGGTGCTCATAAGCATATGATTTTGACTATCTTATTCAAGACAACAAACATATTCTTGCATCCCAATATGGTATAATAACAAGAAATTAAGAAATATTTTCAATTGACCAACTCATAAAGAATATGGATCAACATACTCATTTGAATGTTTTCAATTGAGCAACTCATAAAGAATATGAATATTTTCTATTTAACATGATGATTTATTTTTATTTTAAATATAACTTTTATCTTTTAGTTCTTGAATGAGGTTTAGCTGATACTTGAATAACAATAGCTAGCTAATTCGATCAACAAACATCCTATGTAATATAATTGGACTTTAAATATTTGAAGTAACCATCTACAAATATCCATTGAAACATGGATTTATAATGCAAATATGGACGCCATCAATACAAAGATTTGTATTAACCAAATATCCATATAGGCATACATCAATATTTGTCGATATAAGTATAACATATATACATAATAGCCATATAGGCTTACAAGAATGCCATATAGGCCTACAATGTCTCCTATATGCAATACAAAATATATATCCACAAATGCCATGTATGCATACAACAAAGGACCCCAATAAGCATTCATTCCCCTCTATTCGGTGAAGGGAATAGATCACGAGCAGCCTTTGATCTTTGGGAGGATAGAGATGTGTATGAGGGTGGTCTACTACGAACCCAAGGGCTACTCCTCCTATTTAGTTCTTTGTGGATCTGTCGTTACAATAAAAAGTGTAGACATTAATATATAGAAATTACATGTTATAAAAAAAAGAAGCATTTAACAAAATAATCACTTACCGCTACAATATAATTTGTCTCCTCATTTGCCTTAGTAGCAAGATTAGGCTGTGGTGATGTCATGTCCTATAGAAACCATCCAGATAGAAATTAAACTTCAAATCAATAATCATTTCATTTTTTTAAAATAAACAACTATAACAATGAATGTAATTTGAAATTTAGTAATCTGCCTCATACCCCCATCAAAGGCATGGAGCTATGAATCGCAATGGACACAGCATGCTCCATTGCCCTATGAACTTCGGGAGGTGTCTTCGCAGCTTGCATCACCTAAAAATAAAATAACATTATTCAATTATGAAACTAGAATAGTGATGCAAGTCATGGTTCCTAACATACACATTCACCTAAACATGGAAGTACACACAATAAAGCACACTATGATATTCATTGTCACCAGTGCATCACTATGATACAACTAGACACATAATACACAATCACAGTGAAGATTTTGCTCTCTTTTTGATATACTATAGATCTTTCTTATGCTTCCTCAAGTCTCCATTTCCGTTGCGCTCTTTTGGTACATGTTTATGTGAGTTCTTGAAGGATTTTGTGCTCTCTTTCATCTCAAATAATATAGTAGTATTAAATGAAGGGTACTCATTAGACTTAGGTGGGTTATATGTAGGATTAGATGTAGGGATGGAAGAAATTGAGCTGATAGGATTGACATAAGTTTGTAGGGGAAAGGGTCAGTGTAGATTTGAAGATTTTGGTTAGGGGTGACTTGTTACCCCATAATTAATACCTAAAACCTAGATGATGTTCGAGTCAATCATATGCTATATAAGATGTCACAGGCTAATGCCCCTCTCTGGTGTCATGTCCTAGGGTCCAATTGGTGGTAATTGGATGAGATTATTAGAGAGAATTTGTTGAAGAATAGTGTGGAGGGGATCAACAAGTTTTGGTAGACATGTATGGAAAATGTGGTAGCATAGACAAGGCAGTGAGTTATTTGAAAAGATGTCTCAAAGAAAAGTGGTCTCATGGTGATGTCCTTGTCTATGCATCTACTTCTAATGGCATTCCATGAGAGCACATTTCTTTGAGGCATTTTTTCAAATTTAACTATATTGTAATTGAAATTTTGTCATCTATCAACATCTAGCTATTAGTTATGCAATGTCTAATAATGCTTTGACTTTGAAAGATGTGCAATGCAATGTAATCAACGATATGAATATAAAATACAAAAATCTAGTAAATACAATTTATTAGTTAAACTGTTTAGTTTATTACCTTAGTGAAGCTTCGAACTACACCACCACTAGTAGGTGTTACTGTGAAATCTCCAAGATTAACCTATTCAACATCCAAAATCAGATACTAGAATACCATTCATATAACAATGTTGTTCACATGTAATATTTATAATTGTTTACTAGTTACATACCTCGGCAGTAGATGTCGTAGTGTAAAATGTAGGTGGACTATTATTGAGAACTGCATCAATGCTATGACCCTAAAATTTCATCAAAATTATCAAACTAAATTAGTTAATCTTGCATTTGAAAAATGAAATTTAATAAATTAAATGCAATTAAATTTCTAACATTTACCTGAGTATCAAGGCCAAAAGTCTCACTCATGAGGGTATCTATCATCACCACCTGCTCAGTTATAGATGTAGCCTGGGCACCTGCGTCCTGACTATCCATGGGTCATAACCACAGGATGACCTGCAATCTGACAAGTATGGGGTGGAACCCTACTCCTCGCGGGTAGGTGCAAAAAGATGGGGGGCCAAAAAGTGGCCAAATTCTTAAAACTTTTTAAAAATTCATAATGCGAGCGCGTTATAATGAGCTCGCATTATAGCGTGCTCACGTTATGGCTTAGTGTTGTCGAGCCTTTGGCTCGGCAACACAAAACCATAATGCGCTCACGCTATAACGCGAGCGTGTTAGTGTTTTCTTTGCATTTTGTGTTTTTGCAAAAGTTTGCCCAATGTTTAAGGGTTGAGGGTTTAATGGTTGAAGGATTAGGGTTTAAGGCATAGTGTTGAGGGTAGAGGGTTTAGGGTTGAAGGATTAAGGGATGAGGGTTGAGGATTTAGGGATGAGGGTTAAGGGATTAGGGTCTAAGGTATAGTGTTGAGGGTAGAGGGTTTAGGGTTTAAGGTTTAAGGGTTGAGGGTTGAGGATTTAAGGATAGGATTTAGGGTTTAAGTTATAGTGTTGAGGGTTGATGGTTTAGGGTTTAAGGTTAAATAAGAGACCTAGATGGCTAAGGATAGATGGAGAGGTAGACAAGGAGTGACTAAAAAACTTAGAGAGGGGAGAGGTGGAGGTTAGGGGGAGATAGAAGTGAGAGATAGAGAGGTGAGGTGAGAGATAGAATAAAATGAGAGAGTGAAGTTGACAACTTGAGGAAAAGATGGGTAAGGAGGAGGGAGAGAGGTGGAGAGGAAGGGAAATATCTAGAGACCCCTGAGAGATATACAAGTGAGAGACCTGTAACCTAGGGAGAGAGGGATGAGAGAGATAGGGGAGAGATGGAAGTGAGGCAGATAGGGGAGGAGAGGGGTGTATAAGGGTTGAGGGTTTAAGGGTCAAGGGTTTAGGGTTTAAGGGTTGAGGGTTTAAGGGTTGAGGTATTAAGGGTCTAAGGGTTGAGGGATTAGGATTTAAGGTATAGTGTCGAGGGTTGAACCCTAATCCCTCAACCCTCGACACTATACCTTAAACTCCAAGGTTGAGGGATTAGGGTTTTAAGGTATTGTGTCAAGGGTTGAGGGATTAGGGTTCAACCCTCGACACTATACGTTAAACCCTAATCCCTCAACCCTTAGACCCCTAATACCTCAACCCTTAAACCCTCAACCCTTAAACCCTAAATCCTTGATCCTTAAACCCTTAACCCTTATCCACCCCTCTCGTCCCCTATCTACCTCACCCCCATCTCTCCCCTATCTCTCTCACCCCTCTCTCCCTAGGTTGTAGGTCTCTCACTTGTATATCTCTTAGGGATCTCTGGATATTTCCCTTCCTCTGCACCTCTCTCCCTCCTTACCCGTCTTTCCCTCAAGTTGTCAACTTCACTCTCTCATTTTATTCTATCTTCCCCCTCACCTCTCTATCTCTCACCTCTATCTCCCACTCACCTCTCTACTTCTCCCCTCTCTAGGTCTCTCAGTCATTCCTTGTATGCCTCTTCGTCTATCCTTAGTCATCTAGGTGTCTCACTTAACCTAAACACTACACCCTATCTCTAAAGCCTCAACCCTCAACTCTTAAA
Organism: Cunninghamia lanceolata; assembly: GCA_027924645.1. Classification (NCBI taxonomy): domain Eukaryota; kingdom Viridiplantae; phylum Streptophyta; class Pinopsida; order Cupressales; family Cupressaceae; genus Cunninghamia; species Cunninghamia lanceolata. Next base: position 2,017,384 of record BSBN01001720.1, on the reverse strand, counting down.
CCTTAAATCCTAAACCCTATCCCTAAACCCTCTACCCTCGACACTATACCTTATACCTAAATCCCTTAACCCTCAGCCCTAAAGCCTCAACCCTCAACCCTTAAACCTTCAACCATAAAGGGCAAGTGCAAAAGGATGGGGGGCCAAAAAGGGATCTTAAGTGGCCACTTTTTTTATAAAATCAGGAAATGTTGGCCTTGGATGAGAAATTAAGCATAGTTATACTCAAAATTTGGAGATGCAACCAAAACAATGTTTGTAGTACTCCGAGTCTACTTTCTAAACTACTATTTTTTTTTTAAAATGGTATAGATTAAGGGGTTCAAACGAGGGAGCCACAAAAATTGGTGTTGTTTCTGTAAAAAAACATAGCATAGCATGTTTTGTGGCTCCCTCAAAAGGTCAACTTTTTTTTGGTATTTTTAAAATCGCTTTGATGAGAAATTAGCTAATAGTATGTAGTTTATGCCCAATTTTTCTGATAATTTTTTGATGAATATTTGATTTTTTACTAATTTTCAAAGTGGACACATCCTCAAAAAGAGAATTTTGGGTGTGCTACCCCTATAAATTTTGAAAACTAATTGAAAATTATTTTTTTCTTTTTTAATGTGTAGAATGGAGTCTAGTTTCTAAATATGTAATTTTTTTGAAATTTCAATGAATGGTTAATTTACAATGAAAAAAGACCAAACAATGGTTTTTGCCCAAAAACGGACACACAAACAAAATAAATTAAAGATGAAAGGCTTAACATTGTCAAAATGTGAAAAAAATCACATCGTCAAATAGCTAAGAGCAAGCCTAACATTACCCAAGTGTTTGATTTGTTCGACCTTGAAACACATGCAAATTTGAGGGTTAGCACGAATGAAATTATGTGAAATCCTGTAGAATATGGAAAAACATGTCTCTAGATATTGGGAAGGTACTCCAATCCTTTGGGTTGGAAATCCAAAGCAAATCCCAAGCCGAAGGCGTGGGATTCCCAAATCAAAACATAACACGAGTGCATTATAACGCACTCGCGTTATGTTTTACTTTGCATTTTTCATGTTTGTCATGTTTGACATAACGCGAGCACGTTATAAAAGTTTGTGCACTGTTTGTCATGTTTGACATAATGTGAGCGCGTTATAACATGCTCGCATTATGTCCCCCTTAAATTTTTTATGTTCAATGTTATTAATCATGTATGTATGTATGTATGCCTATATGTATGTATGTATCTATGTATGCCTATATGTATGTATGTATAGTGTCGAGGGTAGAGGAGGGTAGAGATGGGGGTGAGCCAGATAGGGGAGGAGAGGGGTGGATAAGGATTGAGTGAATAAGGTTTAAGGTTGAGGGTTGAGTGTTTAGGGATAGGATTTAGAGTTTAGGGATAAGGGATTAGAGTTTAGGACCTTGAGGGATTAGGGTTTAGGGTTGAGGCTTTAGGGATAGCGTCTAGGGTTGAGGGTCGAGGGATTAGGGTTAAGGTAGAGTGTTGAGGGTAGAGGGATTAGGGATAGGGTTTAGGGTTACAAGTTTAGGGTTGAGGGATTAGGATTTAAGGTATAGTTTTGAGGGTTGAGGGTTTAGGGATAGGGTTTAGGATTTAAGGCTTAAGTGTTGAGGGTTGAGGATTTAGGGATAGGGTTTATGGTTTAGGGATAAGGGATTAGGGTTTAGGGTTTATGGATTAGGGTACCTTAAATTATAATTAGGGATTAGTGTTTATGGTTTAGGGACTAGAGATTAGGGTTTAGGGTTAAGGGATTAGGGTTTAGGGATGTATAATTAAGGGGTACCATAAATAAATTGGAATTTAGGAAGGGTTGGGAAAATTTTGTGAATCATCATGGGCTGGAGATTAGAGATTTTGTTGTGTTCAATAACATATCCAAGTCATAATTTAAGGTTAAGATATTTCAAAGAACAGGGTGTGTGAAAAACATCAATGCTCTTCGGCTTATGAATACCAACATTGATAAAGATAAAAGCTGCCCTTCTTCTAACAGAGTATGTAGTTCAAGTCAACCGATGGGCAGTAAGTTGTGGAATGAGTTGGTTTAATGGGCGTGCCTTCTTCTTCAAAGTTATGCTTGGAGACTTTACACAAAAACTAGTAACTCTATACATTATTTTTCATTCATTTATTTCATGTACACTGTTAAGACCTTGTAAAATCTAATTGTGTAATGTGTTTAAGGCAGTGTATTCCTCCTACATTTGTTTCATCGTTTATAGACAAAACAAACAAACATATGGTGTTGCAAGGCCTAGGTGGGTAGGAGTGGGATGTACAATTAGGGGATACCATAAATAAATTAGAATTTAGGCAGGGTTGGGAAAATTTTGTGAATCATCATGGGCTAGAGATTGGAGATTTCGTTGTGTTCAAGTACATATCCAAGTCATATTTTAAGGTTAAGATATTTCAAAGAATAGGGTGTGTGAAAAATATCAATGCTCTTCAGCTTATGAATACCAACATTGATACAGATAAAAGATGCCCTTCTTCTAACAGAGTATGCAGTTCAAGTCAATCGATGGGTAGCAAGTTGTCGAATGAGTTGGTTTTAGGGGCGCACCTCCTTCTTGAAGGCCCAGGTGGGCAGGAGTGGGATGTACAATTAAGGGATACCATAAATAAACTAGAATTTAGGCAGGGCTGGGAAAATTTTGTGAATCATCATGGGTTGGAGATTAGAGATTTCGTTGTGTTCAAGTACATATCCAAATCATATTTTAAGGTTAAAATATTTCAAAGAATAGGGTTTGTGAAAAATATCAATGCTCTTTAGCTTATGAATACCAACATTGATACAGATAAAAGATGCCCTTCTTCTAATAGAGTATGCAGTTCAAGTCAATCGATGGGCAACAAGTTGTCGAATGAGTTGGTTTAATGGGAGTGCCTCCTTCTTCAAGGCCCAGGTGGACAGGAGTGTGATGTACAATTAGGGGGCACCATAAATAAATTGGAATTTAGGCAGGGTTGGGAAAATTTTGTGAATCATCATGGGCTGAAGATTGGAGATTTCACTGTGTTCAAGTACATATCCAAGTCATATTTTAAGGTTAAGATATTTCAAAGAACAGAGTGTGAAAAATATCAATGCTCTTCATCTTATGAATACCAACATTGATATAGATAAAAGATGCCCTTCTTCTAACAGAGTATGCAGTTCAAGTCAACCGATGGGCAGCAAGTTGTCAAATGAGTTAGTTTAATGGGAGTGCCTCCTTCTTCAAGGCCCAGGTGGGCAGGAATGGGATGTACAATTAAGGGGTACCATAAATAAACTAGAATTTAGGTAGGATTGGGAAAATTTTGTGAATCATCATGGGCTGGAGATTGGAGATTTCGTTGTGTTCAAGTACATATCCAAGTCATATTTTAAGGTTAAGGTATTTCAAAGAATAGGGTGTGTGAAAAATATCAATGCTCTTTAGCTTATGAATACCAACATTGATACAGATAAAAGATGCCCTTCTTCTAACAGATTATGCAGTTCAAGTCAACTGGTAGGTAGCAAGTTCTCGAATGAGTTGGTTTAATAGGTGTGCCTCCTTCTTCAAGGCCTGGGTGGGTAGGAGTGGGATGTACAATTAAGTGGTACCATAAATAAATTAGAATTTAGGCATGGTTGGGAAAATTTTGTGAATCATCATGGGCTAGAGAATGGAGATTTTGCTGTGTTCAAGTACATACCCAAGTCATATTTTAAGGTTAAGATATTTCAAAGAACATGGTGTGTGAAAAATATCAATGCTCTTCAACTTATGAATACCAACATTGATACAGATAAAAGATGCCCTTCTTCTAACAGAGTATGCAGTTCAAGTTTATTGATGGGCAACAAGTTGTCAAATGAGTTGGTTTAATGGGCATGCCTCCTTCTTCAAGGCCTAGGTGGGTAGGAGTGGGATGTACAATTAGGGGGCACCATAAATAAATTGGAATTTAGGCAGGGCTGGAAAAATTTTGTGAATCATCATGGGCTGAAGATTGGAGATTTCGCTGTGTTCAAGTACATACCCAAGTCATATTTTAAGGTTAAGATATTTCAAAGAATAGGGTGTGTGCAAAATATCAATTCTCTTCAGCTTATGAATACCAACATTGATACAGATAAAAGATGCCCTTCTTCTAACAGAGTATGCAATTCAAGTGAATTGATGGGCAGCAAGTTGTCGAATGAGTTAGTTTAATGGGCGTTCCTCCTTCTTCAATGCCTAGGTAGGTAGGAGTGGGATGTACAATTAAGGGGTACCATAAATGAACTAGAATTTAGGCAGGGTTGGGAAAATTTTGTGAATCATCATGGGCTGGAGATTGGAGATTTCACTATGTTCAAGTACATATCCAAGTCATATTTTAAGGTTAAGATATTTCAAAGAATAGGGTTTGTGAAAAATATCAATACTCTTCAGCTTATGAATACCAACATTGATCCAGATAAAAAATGTCCTTCTAACAGAGAATGCAATTCAAGTCAACCATTGAGCAGTAAGTTGTTGATCTTGAATTGGTTTCTGATGAAGAAAATAATGATGTTGTTGAAGCAATGGAAGAAAATCAAAATTGTAAGTGTAATTTAATTTATTTTAACTTTCAAAGCAGGCATTTGAATTGTAGCTTTACCTAGAGGATTGGTATAACAAAACCTTATGTTACAAGCCTTTCTTTGAAGAACCCTAGACATTATGGACCCTATCATCTAGAAAAGCACATGACGGTGAACTCTGCCCCACCTTTCAAATCAGATATTTACCTTTTTATTCAATGAAAATGAAGTCACAGAATGTAAACCGACCATGCATACTAGTAAGATCAAATTCTCTACCTTCTATTCTTATTACTCTTACTTTATTAAGAGAAGAGTGCCAAAAATAATGGGTTTAATTGTAAGCTAACATAAGGCAAAGCAGTTTTGTTATTATATTTTTCTGAGGGATCTCTAATAGTCTAATATAATGCAGTCTTCTATAATATGAACATCTACATTTGTGTGAATGCTAAGCTTTAATATAGTAGAGTATTAAATCAATGCAATCAGATATTTATTGGGTTAAAATAACTTAGTTTTTGTAATGGTTTGGGAATGCAGGAGTTGCCAAAAATAGGTGAATGTTCTCTACAATTACTAAGAGAAAAAAGTTTAGTAGTTCTTGTGGATAGAGCCAGTAAACAATGGGAGATTATATGCCTATTTCATAACAATATACCTCCCCTAAGTGCAGGGTGGACAGCAAGAAACATAGATGTACCCCAATGCAAAGCTTTTCTCATAATGATCATCCTTCTGATTTCAACTGTTAATTACTCACTGTGGATGTACCATGCACAAAGCTTTTCTCATAGTGTGTACACCTATTGGCATAATGAATCCCAGATGGGCCAGAAAAACATGCCATATAACATTACTAACATTAAAAAAGTTCATAGCCATTTTTCTGACATATTCTTACAACTCAAATATCTTTAAGAGAAGAGTGTCAAAAATGATAGGTTTAACAACCTAACATAAGGCAAAGCAGTTTTGTTGGGATTAGGGTTTCGGGTTGAGGGATTAGGGTTTAGGGTTGAGGGATTATGGTTTAAGGTATAGTGTTGAGGGTTGAGGGTTTAGGGATAGGGTTTAGGGTTGAGGGATTAGGGTTTAGGGTTGATGAATTAGGGTTTAATGTTGAGAGTTGAGGGTTTAGAAATAGGGATAGCATTTAGGGTTTAGGGAAGAGGGATTAGGGTTGACGGTATACAATAAATAAACTAGAATTTAGGCAGGGTTGGGAAAATTTTGTGAATCATCATGGGTTGGAGATTGGAGATTTTACTATGTTCAAGTACATATCCAAGTCATATCTTAAGGTTAAGATATTTCAAAGAACAGGGTGTGTGAAAAATATTGATACTCTTCAGCTTATGAATACCAACATTGATACAAATAAAAGATGCCCTTTTTCTAATAGAGTATGCAGTTCAAGTCAACCAATGGGAAGCAAGTTGCTAAATGAATTGGTTTCTGCAGTTCAAGTCAACCGATGGGCAACAAGTTGCTAAATGAATTGGTTTTTGATGGGGAAAACAACAATGATGTTGAATCAATGGAAGAAAATCAAAATTAGCGTTGAGGGTTGAGGGATTAGGGTATAGGGTATAGGGTAGAGGTTTGAAGGTTGAGGGATGATGTTTAAGGTTGAGTGTCCAAGGTTAAGTGTAAAGGGTATATAGGGTTTAAGGGTTTAAGGTTTGAGGGATTAAGGGTTTAAGAGTTGAGGGATTAGGGTTTAAGGCATAGTGTCGAGTGTAGAGGGTTTAGAGACAAGGTTTAGGGTGGGTGTAAAAAGTTGGGGGGCCAAAAAGTGGCCAATTTTTTTTCAAAAATAATTAAGCTATAACACGAGTGCGTTATAATGTGCTCGCATTGTGGTTTGGTGATGATGAGCCTAAGGCTTGCCAAAACCAAGCCATAACATGTTCAGATTATGTTTAACTATATAAAAAAGTGTATTTCTACTTATTCATTCCTTTTGTTTTCTCTGCACTCACGGCCTGCAAACCCTAAGGAGCGCGCTCACATTTTTGAAGACCAAATTGGACACCAAAATCTCATCGATTCATCGCCCAAATGCTGCCATGATGTCAAGGAAGCCAAAGGAGTGAGTTTTATTTATTTTTTGTGTGAATTTGTTTCTAAATAGGTAGGTTTAAGTTGATTTTTGATGTAAATTTTCTTAATTGATAGGAAATGTTAATGCAACTCCTGCTCCTCCTCCTGAAAAATCCACAAAATCCTGAATCACTTGAACAGGAAATACCTACCAAAGAACAACCCAAATAAAAAACTCCACCATCCATTCCTCGACATGCCCCTGGAACACAAGAAAATCTAATGGGGCAAATTGAAAACAATAAAAAATAAATTGAAGGCATAATTTCAAGGTTGAAAGGTCCTTCAACCTCAACCTTGCATAGATCCACGCTTGCTCAATCTCTTGAATCTATGTTATCAAATATAGATTCAATTAACAAGCAAATATCTAGTTGGTTAGAAAAGAGGAGACTTTAGAGACTATTATGCAGATAAGTTATTGTATGAAGAAGTAAAAAAGTTACAAATTATAAAATTGGACTTGTGTTCCATTTTCAAAAACCCATGAACAAATCAAACTCCACCCATTTCATGCAAGAAGTTCCCTATCCATTGGTACAACAACCAAGAAATAAGGGACAATTTTGGGTAGAGGTGGTGGATGGTTTTTGACCATCCTCCATGCAACAATAACGAGGTCCCACAACACTTTTTGAGGAAACTCTACAACGAGTTTGTCCTCAATAAAGTCCCAAACTATTTTGATATTCTGGAGTTTTAGTGTAGAGGTGGGGGTCAGCACAAGATAGACCAGGGGCATGTGTTGACCCACAGTGGCCAGTGAGATGAGTAGTCAACAAACCAGCCTATGAGCATGTGTCTATTGCTTCCATTGTGAAGGACAGTGTTGAGGTCGAGACACTTCAGTCCATTAGTGCCTTGAGCTAGAGCATCATAGAGCATGCCAGTCCTACAACATAGCCTGGGTCAGGGGAGAGTGCTCTCATGTCCTCTTTGTGTTCTTGGTAACCCTAATATGAAATCCATACTTATGTCTTCCCAAGGTCTCTCTGACCTACTATCAAAGATTTGTACAAACCATTATTTTGACTGGTCCCTTTTGTAACTTGACATATTCTACAACTCTGCACAAATTTCCTTAAATTCTTATATATCTTAGGCCAAAAGTAATGTTCACTTACCAAAGCCACTGTCTTGTCAATTCCAAAATGTCCTGCCAATCCACCACTATATTTTTCCTTTATCAAATTATCTCTCATTGAACTCCTAGGTATACATAACTGATTTCCTTTGAACAACATATCCTCTTGAATGAAATAATCTAACCACTTCTATCTGTCATGATAGGTTCCTTACATGCTTTCCATGGTTCTGTAAAATCAAGATCTTCTTCATACATGTGCTTCAATTCTTCAATACCTAATACTTCAACTCTCATCTTTGTCAACAAATTTCTTCTTCTACTCAATGCATTTGTAACTTTGTTTAACTTCCCACTCCTATGCTTCAATGCAAATGTGTAACTCTACATGAACTCTACTCATATCATATTTCTCTAATTTAACTTTCCTTGACTATTCAAATATTGTAAAGCCTGATGATATATATACAACTCAAATTCTTTATGTAAGAAGTAATGTCTCCACTTCTTCAAGGCTTGAATTATGGCATAAAATTCCTGATCATAAACTAAATATCTTCTCCTTGCATCATTCAATTGCTCACTAAAATATGCTATTGTTCTACCTTCTTGACTTAACACTACTCTTATTACATTTTTCACTTGTATCACAATCTACTTGAAATACTTTCTTGAAATTTGGTAATGCTAACACTAGTTGTTCTGTCACTTTTTTCTTTAACAATCTACTTAAAATCCTTTCTATCACCTCTCATTGTCTCTGTCATTGGTGTGCATATTGAGATGAAATTTCTAATGAACTTCTGGTAGAAACTAGCTAATCCATGAAATGATCTGACTTCTCCAATTCTCTAAGGTGTTGGCCACTCAACAATTGCTCTAACTTTCACAAGGTCCATCTTCAATCCTTCCACAGAAATCACAAATCCCAAATATACCAATTCTTTCTTCATGAAACTACATTTCTTGATGCTTAGCAACAATTTCTCTTCTCTCCCTCTGCAATACTTGTCTCAAGTGCCAAAAATGTTCTTCTTTTGTGTTACTAAAAATTGGAATAACATCCAAGTATACAATAACAAACTTACCCAAGAATTATTTCAAAACATCATTCATTAATCTTGTGAAAGTATTTGGTGCATTAGTCAATCCAAAATGCATCACTAACCATTCATACAATCCATCATTTGTCTTAAATGCATTCTTCCACTCATCTCCTTCTTTGATCTTGATCTGGTAGTATCCACTCTTCAAGTCCATCTTTGTGAAATATTTTGCTTCACTCAAACAGTCCATAATGTCATCCATCCTAGGCAATGGAAATCTATACTTAACTGTGATCTTATTGATTTCTCTAGATTCTGTTCACATTCTCCATTATCCATCTTTCTTTGGTCCTAACACTATAGGTACTACACATGGGGTCAAGCTTTCTATGATCAATCCTTTCCTCAACAATTCCTGTATCTGTCTATTTAGTTCTGCAATCTCTACTGGTGTCATCTAGTGTGCTTCTTTGTTAGGTAAACTACATCTAGGTATAAGGTTCATATGTTGAATAATACTTCAGATTTGTGGCAATCCTTTAGGTACATTATCTGATATGATGTCTTCATACTCTGTCAACAATTTAGTTATCTCCTTGGGCTGTGATTCTTCATTCTCTGCACTTAGGGTTCTATGTTTCTTAGGAATCAAAGCAAAACACATATTCTCACATACCAGTCCATCCAGAAATTTCCTTCCATCTACCAAACAGATTCTAGCATTGCCACATACTTCACTCTTAGGCTCATCTTCCAAAGGTATCAAGGTGATTTTTCTTCCCATTAGATACTATAGTGTAATTATTCTTTCTCCCATCATTTATATCTTTTCTATCATACTACCATGGTCTACCCAATAATATATGACATATATCCATTGGCAAAATATCACACAATACTTCATCAGGATAAGGTCCTATATGAAATTTAACTAAACATTGTTCACTCACTAGTACCTTGTGTTCATATTTAATCTATGCTATCTTGTAGGGATTAGGCTATTTCAATCTCTCCAAGATAGCTTAGTCACCATCTCCTCTGAAACTAAATTATCAGTAATACCACTATCACTGATAACCTTACAACATTTACCTCCTGATTTGCATTTGGTCTAGAACAAACTTTTCCTCTACAGTGGTTCCTCAATTATCTCTGCTTGAAATAGTGCTCTCCTCATGACTAATGATTCTCCTTTCTGTAGCTTTCCAACATAATTAGGTGATCCAACAAGTTCTTCTTCTACATAAAATGTCCTTGCATTGTTCTCTATCCTCTCTCTTGTACTTCCCTAATGACATTCAAATGCTATGTATCTTTAACCTCCACACTTAAAACAACTTCCTCTAAATGTTCTCTTATCCAATCCTCTTTCATCTCTCCTATGCCCTTTACTCTAGTAAGAATTATGATTTCCTTTGCGGTAGAAAGTTCTATCATCTCTCCGGTATGAACTGTTATCTCTATCTTCCATCTTGAATGGACTATCTTGTTTATTCTGCTCCACATATGATCTATCTCCTCTAGAATAAGTTCTACCTCTTTAAAATTTACCTCCTATACCTCTCTTCCTTTGCTCATGCTTCTTGTTCAACTTGTCTTCAACTTTCAGGGAAAACTGATATGCTTCTTCTATTGTTGTCATCCTTAGCTGACTCGGTTCTTCTTGAATGTTCAACCTCAGCCCATTGATGTAACTTGCCACTTTCTCCTTGCTTGCTTCACTATGTCTAGTACTAATGATCATCTTATGAAATTCTTCCATGTACTCTTTCACAGATTCCTCCTTTTGTTTCAGGTTTTGCAATCTTTTCAATAGTTCCAACTCATAGTCAGGAGGTATAAACTAATTTTTCAACTTTGTCACCATCCTATCCCATTTTGTGATCTTTTCTTTTCCTCTTCTATTTCTATCCAACTATACTTCTTTCCACCAAATAGCAGCATGTCCTTTCAACTTAGTCTTTGCAAATTTCACCTTCTCCAGATCTTGAATTTCTTCATATTTAAAGTATTCTTCCAAGTCATTTATCCAATCAATCAATTCCTCTGGATTCAAGTTTCCAGTATAATTTGGTACATCTACTCTAGGTCTTTTTACAATATTTGAAATAGCTTTGAACATCAAGATCACTTGATCTGATTCTTCTTCTTCTTCTAGAGTTTCTTCATTTTGATCGGCAAACTAAAATTCTTCATCATCACTTTCAACATCATGTCTCAGGGTTATTCCTCTTCTTCTATCTTCTTCTACAACATCTAATCTAACTTTCATCATTTTCATCATTTCATCCATGCTTCCAACCATAGTTCCTACAATAGGTATCCTCCTCGGTGGCATCTCTTCCTAGGATCCGGTGTAATTGCCTTAATTCAGTGATCTGGCTACAAGGTAGCAACTCCCTCACACTCAGATATTTGTTGACAAACACAAGTAGATTACCTTAGGTTAGCAATTGGTTCACCAAAATATCTTATGGAATGCATTCACTTCAAAACTTTGCTCCCAAAGGATTCAAAACTTTGCTCTGATACCACTCGGTGTAGTCACGATCAGAGGGTTCACAGAATGAACTATCGAGGCCATACATAGCAAGAGTAATCACAACAGAAACAACACATAAATATAGAATGCAATGGAAGATTCAAATGCTCAATATATCATTTATTAAGAATGCTCATATGCTGGTAACATGCGGGCTACAATCTAGGGTTCATAGGCCTGAATTCTAGTTACAATAGATATTGCTTTGAAGCACTTTTAAAAAAAAAACTTCTAAAATAATCTATCTAAATCATATCATAGAGCTACTATCAAGAATTGGCTTCCTACTACTCTAAGAGATCTATATATATCATATGTAAGCTCTGGAAATCTTCCACATCAGCCAAGAAAGGTTACAAACTCTAATGAAGGAATGTAATATGTAGAAACAAATAGGTCAGGCATAAACCTCTAGTAATGCTCCACAAATGCATGAAATAAGGTGGGAACCTTAAGGAAGGTCTATCTAATCCTTATGTGTCTTAAATGATCTTCCATTTAGCTCTGCAAGTAATGGAAGTGCTTCACAAACCTTCTCCTTCAACTGACTATTTGAATTCTCTACTCTATGAAAACAAGTGATCTTCTAATAGTGACAATTTTTAGCAGACAAGTCCAAATGAACTAAAATTTGGATACTATGTAGATGATGTTGTCTAGATGCTAAGTCTTGCTCTGTGAGCCCTAATATGAAAATATAGAAAAATATGGTACATAATTCTAAAACTGCATTGAACTAAACTGAATTGAAAATGAAAGAAAAGAAATAATCCAAAATGCTTTTTTAGTTGATGCAAGATTGCTCTACAACCTAGGATGCGCCTACATCAATTCTATTCCTCCTACTATGACTGGAAGCACACAAGAGCACATTACCTTCTAAAATATGGTTTTAATGTGATGTTTCCTGATGGAATAAAGCTTCCAATCAGAGGATCTAGGAAAAAATCTGAATTAATGAATAATTTAGCATTGAAGAACAATTAGAAGAAATCCAACCAACATGATCTACTTAGAAATAATGTTATAAGCACTCTTTTACGTTACCTCTAATCAAATTTCCTAAATATTTTTTGGCAAAGGATGACACAAACAAAGATCTCTCCTTGAGTTGCAATGGAATAGTAAGTAGGCAATACCTATTGCCAATTTTTCCATTTCGTCTGATCCCTTGTTGAGAATAATTTTAGTTTTATGTACAAGTTATTTTTCATTGATGTTCTCATTCTAAGAAAAATGTGTTATGCAAATTGTGAAAACCAATAGTTTTGGGTAGATTAATTGCTTAGTTTAACAACATCCATCATTGCAGACACTCACCAATCTAATAAATAATGTTACAAGCACTCATTTATTACCTCAGAATCAAATTTCTTGAAGCTTTTTTGGTTAAGGACTGCACAAACAAAGATCTCTCCTTAAAGTGCAATGAAATAGTAAGTAGGCCATAACTATTGTAAATTGTTTTCACATTTTGTTATTTTAGTAAAAGTTATTTTTCATTGATGTTCTCATTTTGAGAAAAATGTTGTATGCAAATTGAGAAAACCAATAGTTTTGGGAAGATTAATTTCTTGTTTTAACATCATCTGTCATTGCAGGCACTAACCAATCTCATAAATGATACTTCAATGAAATTGTAATCTTTTCTTACAAAATTTCTAGATGAATGATTTATCTTGTAGCATTATCTTACTTTACCATGTGTTCACTTTTTTAGGGAGAGTCATTAATAAAAATGGTGGATTGTATTCTATGCCTCCTACTATGACCGGAAGTAGACAGGAGCACATGGTCGTCTGAAATATGGGGTTAATGTGAGGTTTCCTGATGGAATAAAGATTCCCACCAAAGGACCTAGGAAAAAAATTGAGTTAATGAATAATTTTCCATTGAAGAATAATTAGGAGTAATCTACTTGAAAATAATGTTACAAGAACTCTTTTAGATTACCTCTTTATCAAATTGTTATATATGAAAAGTGAGAAAGATGATGAATAATGTCAAAATCTATCAAATCAAACCCCCCTTTCACAATAACACTCAAGGACCAAAACCAACCCAAGTCACTATAGATGAAGAGGACTCAGCTACAGGTTACTATACTTAGGAATGTTTTGGAAAGACTGATTAGATTAAAAGATTTTTCAAGCCCTAGATTCGATAAGCCTCAAATGTTAATTGTAATGAAATCAAGTATAGACGAATAAACTACTACAGATCACCACATAAGAAGACACTCAAGAAAGAATAGAAACTCACCAAAAGTTGTATTTTCAGAGGTGGAAACTTTTGGGACAATGGGGTGGGTGCCCTAGTCCAACTGGGCAATTTTTTTGTAGATCTGGAATAGAGAGGTGTGTCAGGTGATATCTTGGTCCTACTTTCTGAATGAATCCTTTCAAGAGAACTATGGGGCAAGCGCCCTAGTATAGTAGGGTTGATTTTCTACACTTTTTTTGTAGATCCTGAATCTCTACCCTTTGCTTTGCTTCTCTGCAACTCCACTTCACCAAATCTCACACCTGTAACTTGCAATCACAAAGAGAGGGGTTTGGGGGTTGTGGTGTTGAGGAGCTGTAATGTAGAAAAAGAGGGCTTTTCAATTCAATGTAAGACATAGTTAGATCCTCCTTTCACTACATACATTTAAGGACGTTTAATTGAGTACAATCACTTCTCTTGCAAGAGGATTCAATTACAAATTGGTTGTTACTTGGAACAAAGAGGAAACTTGGAAATTGCTAATTAATGTGTTAACTGAAGCCCGATTATGCTCAAAACCTTAATTATGCAAAATCATATGTAAAAAGATGAATTTCGACAAATACCTACACACAAAGATCTTATATTCAGAGTAGATACATACCAGATTTCAAGATTTAGGATGTGGAAAAGTTGAGGGCTAAAGAGTAGGTTCCCAAGCCCAAGATAGTGTTTTCTTCAGGGGTTCCCAAAAGTTATCTGTACTATTCATCACTGTCCCAGAGGTTTTCAAGCCTGCAAATCTGGAGAGCTTCGAGGTAGATGCCCAAGCCCTTGCAATATTCTTCTTCTCTGATCTAGAATCTACACACTCTATCATAGACCTCTGCAACTCCACTCCTCAAGATATGACACCTGTCACCTACAATCACAAGGAACGAGGTTGGGGGTAGTGGTGTTGAGGAGCTTACCTTGGTCAAGCCCTGAAATGGCATTCAAGCCATCCAACACCGTTGTTAGATAGAGAGTGCATATCCTTGTAGGATAGAGGCAAACACAAATAGATATCACCTCAGAGGTTTAGCTCGCATGTAGATGAATATCCTTCACATCATGAGAAGATGAAGCCAAATCTGTATAATGAACACAATAACAAGACAAGTCTTCTCTCCTAGAATGAATACTTTGAATGCTCTAAAATCATAAGTTCACCAAAATATTATAATTATCTTCTAGTTTACAAATGAAACCCTAAACATTCTTATATATGCATTCCTGCTTTAATTTCGTAATTCAAACTTGAAATGCTGACAATGAACACCTCTAATGGTAACATTATCGTCATTGAAATTTGGGAGCCTATAAAAATAGGGTAGGACTAGGGCGCAAGTGCCCAAGCCTTGGGTCCTATTTTTGGCAAGGGTTAAGTTTAACAGTGCCCCCTAGGTCCCATTTGACATGGGTTTTTGGGGATTCTTCATCTAGAGATCAAATGAACATGCATAATTAAATCCAAGGGACCCAAGAGCTAAACCTTGGGAGTTAAAAGTCCTAGGGGTACATTTTTGTTGGAGTATAGGACAACACTGAGAGGGGGGTGTGAATAAGTGTTGTATAAACTTTTACAAGTTTTTACACCTTTTAACTTACAAGACAAAGAAAGCGAAAGACATCAATGATCTGTTAAACACATATGCACAAGTATGGTAATGAAAAGTGTGAATCAGGACCTTAATAACAAATCATTTGATCACATGAACACATAAAGACAAACAAGAAACATAACACCTGATTTGATGAGTGGAAAACCCTCAAGGTGAAGAAAAACCACTCTAAAATGCCTCACTGGTTACATTCAAGCCTCACTAGCTACAAATAGGTCTCACTGACCATACAAGCCTCACTGGCTACAAAGAGGTCTCACTGACCATACAAGCCTCACTAGAAACATACAAAATCAATTACCTTGGACAAAAGAAAACAATTCAGGGGGTTTCCCTGATTCACTTCTTCACAAAAACTTATCTATCCTTTTGTATTCACTTGACAAAATTATTATGATCAACCAAGCTTCTGAAACACATGACAATCAATCACCTGCACATTACAATCTCTGCAATTTACAATCTCTTTCTCTGTTCAAGAATCAACATCTGCATTTTGTCTTTTGCACTAAAAATTATCTTCATACCCTACGTGATCTTCAAGCAAAATTCTCTGGCCCTCTGTGTCATTTTTTTACACACATCATATCATGATTTTTGCCATCACATTTCTTCCTCTGCATATGTCATTCCTACAATAATATATCTAACACTTCACACAAATTATCTCTTCAATGTTGCATAATTGTCCACACACAATCAATTCACAAGCATCTGTAATCTAAATGAAATGAATTTTGATATTCCTCTCCTATGCATGTTCATCTTCACCATTTCAATTTTGAAAAATTAAAATCACAAGATGTTCTCCACCACCTGCAAATAAAATCATAAATATCTCTTCTCTACATGACCATTCAAATTCCTCTATCTACAATAAGGAAGTTCTTCAAAAGAAATTTAAACACTTCTTAAAAAGTTTCTTAAAAAATCTTAATAAATTCTATAATTACCTCTTCAAAAAATAAAGTTTTCACAAAGTAATTTTCTCACTTTAAAAAAATGACAAAAGACTTCCATCTCTTCTCACTAAAAAAACTTCAATAAAATTTAATTCATCTAACCCTTTCAAGAAAAAAAAAACATTTATCTCCTCAGACCTGCTTCTCAAAAGCCTTCTACATGAAGATAAGGAAAGAGGAAAAAAAGTCCTTAAAACATTATTCACAAAAAAAATATCATCTCCATAAAGAAATATGCCCTCCTTAAAAAAACTTCTTCTTTTAAATTTTCCTTGTCATGAGTAGAGAGAGTAGAATAAATCTCCTAAAAAATTGACCTTTCAAATCCCTCAAAAATTTGCTTTTCTGAAATACTAAAAATAGCCTTATAAAAACAATACATTGCAGTTACACTAAATTGACAGGTAAATACATGTCAACGTTCATGCTCGAGGAGAGAAGGCTAAGTTTAAATTTAGACCATTGATAAAGGTCTTTGCACCCACAGAAACATTTAAAAGGAGCCTTAGATTGTCTTTTTGGGGCTCATGCGCTCAAAGGGGAAACCGTTGCCAAAGGTAAGGAAGATCAAAAGGGACCGGTCAACAATATGAGTAAGGGCCACTTTAGCAGATCAAGTTAAGTGATATGAGCTATGTTTGTAGGTCAATAAAAATTAAAACAAAAAGTACAATATGTCATGATGGGTAGAGGAGAGTATAGAAAGGTTTTAAAAGGTTAGGGTTTATAACCTTTAAACAAAAGACCTTAAACTGTTAGGCCATGAAAGCCTCAAGATAAGTAGAGACCAACTTGATAAAACCCTGTATGAAATTTGGCACCCACGAAGTGAAAGTTAATACTGGACAGTTCTCAACAAACTTGATTTAAAAACTTTAGATAATGAAATATGAAAGACCATATCCTCATTTTCCTCTGACAAGCACAAATCACTGATAACAAATTTCTTGTAATGAATGATCAAGATTATTTGAGTCAACCTCAACAGACATCATGGTAAACATCAACACAATTCTAATGCTACAGATGTAGAATAAGTTTTTTCTCCTAATGTTGGTGTATGAAGACCACTATCACAACTCAACACCATTAATCAAGTCATTTATCAACACCTAGTTATAAAATAATATTCTTCAACTCAACCTTTCACTTGCATTCACTTGTAATATCATGACAAGTCTTCCTTTCTGATGTACTTTTTGATCACCATCCAGACTTTTGATTTCCATCTTTCAACCCTTGATAAGAGCATCCTTTCAAAACTTGAAAACATCACACCATATGACGACATCTTGATTGCTTAAGACAAGAAAACAAGAACCTAAGAGATCAACCTTATAACCATTTTGACATAGAAAATAATGCAGATCATAAATAGTATGCACACTTAAAATTTCTGAAATGAGTGCATGAACATCATGAAGCAACAAAGCAACATCAAAGACATCACATCTCCTTGTCATGCTAACATGAAGCATCTTGATCCTGCATACATGAATTCTTGTATCATAGTGACATGAAGCACAAATAATCAAATGAGATGGAGATAGCATGAACACCTCCTTGCACATGAACCTTATTAAGTAAATCATGAAAAGCATCAACATCAACTCCATGTGAACATCTTAATTATGCCATACCAACATTGGTACAGATCTGAAGAACTGTTCCATAAGCATTCTTCTTATCTTTTGAAGCATAACAATTCTTCCCAACTCAACTTGATCACCCCAAGAGAATGATATCTACATTGGAACCTGACAACCTAACAACCTATGAAAAACATAACTACATGAAGCAATTCTTTGTCAACCTTCTTGTGTATGACCAATCTTGTATCATCATTACTCAACCAAACCATCAATGGCAAACTACTCAACACTTTTTTGACATAAATGACAATCAATCTCCATCAATCTCCCCCTTTGTCATTGATGGCAAAACTACATGATGCATTTTCTTTCTCTCCCCCTTTTTGTCATCGAATGACAAAGGATAAGGTACTCCCCTTGTCATTTAACTCCACTGAAAGATGTTAAAGCTTTTTCAACATTTACAATCACATTGCATTATGAAGATTTTGAAGACATAAACTCATGTTATCCTGTTATCTTCCCTTTGAACCTGTGATGACCTATGATGAAAAAAAATAACAATCCTAAAGCAAGCATATGACAAACCATGTTGACAATACCTTGAAACAACTCTTCAACTTGAGAGCAACAAGTCACCATGAAACACACATCTGAAGACAAACATTCTAAAGCATAGGACCTGAGGGTAACATCATGTGAGGTACACCAAACAAAGCACCAAACCACTATTATCAATTGCCCATAGACTGTACCATACTTTTAGCACAATACTACTTATTGTCACAACACTTATATGAATATGAAGATGAAAACTGACATCATTAAGATCCTCTGATCACTTCTTTTGACAAGATAAAAGCAGACAAATCTCTTCTATCAAATACAAACTCCTAATGACATCACTTATGATTGCAAAACAAACTTTTCATGACAAACAATTCTTTCACAATCATCAACCCTTTAAAATCTCCAAGATCTCCTAAAGCATAAAGTATGATGTATGATTATGATGACATAAAAATGAATCTTAGATAAATCAAGCCTTTGACATGACACATGTATGAACTTGAACTTCATGCAAATATATCATAACCACTTCAACACCCATAAACACCAACATGAAGACTACTCATCACACTATTCACAACTCATGATGGCATGATGACCTTGACAAGACTTCAATGATAGTGACAACATGATACATCTTAATGGACAATTAACCTGCAACCAATCTACTTCTAACCACACTTCTTGACATGATAAAGAATGAAGACCATCTGTAAAGAATGAAGACTATCTTGATGAAGACCATCCTCCTGTTCCTACACAACACACTTTTTACAACACAATGTCAAATCTGATATATACAAAACCACATCTAAAACATACTGCAATCAACAAGAACTGTTGTCTCTTGAATGTATCATTCAAATAAGCTCATCAAGTCTGCACGTCAACAAACTAACTACACCATCAAGTTCTTCCTGTATAACTGACATACACTAAAGATCAACATAGTTATCAACATCATCATGAACTTTATTTTATAGGACTGATATGAGTAGCATCTTAGCAATCATTATTAGACAAGAATCTCATAATATGATAAACAAGACAAGATCATCATATTGACAAGCAACAAATGATCTTCTCCTGAAACTTCTTGGGGATAATTGATAGGACATTGGACAACCCTCCCTCACTTCATTCTATATGTTATGCAAGTAATGATGTGACTTGTGCAAGATGCACAAGTTTAGGATCTATCTTCTTTTGACTTTGTTTCATTCTCTAAACTTTTACATGTTCTTTTTTCTATTCAGTTTTCTTCTTCCAAACCTTTTCAACATTTTTCCTTTTCCAACCTTTTGAAACCAGATGATGTAATTCTTCCATGCATTTTGCAGTTATATGCTTTGTAACTAGGAGAGTTACACTTGAAACATACAAGATTAGTATTCCTTCTACAATCAACTACTTTGTGTCCAAAATGATTATAGGTCTAACAATAACCAAAAAAAGAATAATTATACCAATACATATTTTCTTGTCTTACTGGAGAAGCCCTTCTTGAATTTCTCTTTTGATAGTTCATTTTGATAAACTCATCTTTCATTTTTACCTCAGCTTCAATCTTCTTTTTTCCTTCAGGAGCAACAACATGATAATTTAGGTCAATTTTCCTTCTAGGAATCTCTGTGACTTTGGAACACTCTCCTTCTTCATAACCTAGACTAGTAGTGTCCTTATGATGCTTTTGTTTTCCCAACATTTCATGCAACTTGTTTGAGCTTTCTTCAAACTCCTGATATTTCTTTGACAAAACCTTGAGACCTTCATAATCTTTTCTCAGATCGATAATTTCAGCCTCTAGTTTTAGACATTCAATTGATTTGATTTGAAATTCAAACTTAGTAACATCTATTATTCTCTTGGCTTCTTCAATCTTAGTCTTTAGACTGATAATCAATTTATGTCCTTAAATTCACAATCTGACTTCTTGCCTTTTCAAGATCAGAAAATACTTTCTCAAGGTCTGAAAGTACTTTGTCTTTGAAGTCTTTTTCTTGTTGTAGCTATAACTCTAGTCTCTAATTCTCCTTTCTGTATTTCTTGATTTCACTCAGAGCACACATGAGTTCTCCTTGAACATCAACCTCACATTCTTGTTCATCATACTCCTGATCATAATCACTCATAATGTAACCTCCTTCTGAAATAAATTGGACCTCATCTCCTTTGTGTGAAAGCTTCCATCATTGTCACTCTTCTCAAATAACAAGATGTCCTCTCCTTCAAATACATCACCTTGATAGATTCTTATCAATTCCTTTCACACATCCTAAGTTGTTTCACAATGCATAACTTTACAGGAAACTTCATTAGTTAATCTAGACAAAACGGCCTTCTTTGCTATATGATTACATTCATAAGCCTCTTTGTTATTTGTAGTATTAGGTTATTGAGAGGAAATAAAATATCCATTTTCAACTGACAACCACACACCATATCCTAAAGAGGATAAATAGAATTGCATTCTAATATACCAAATAGAAAAATCTGAACCATCAAAGAAAGGAACTCCAAAAAACTCTTCCTATAATTTAACATCTGACTCAACTTGTGAGACATTTCTATCAACTGATTGTATATCAACATCTGAGTTTGGTACAGATAATGCCTTTTGACCAGTATGTGACTTGACATTACTTCTACTCTTATTTCTTCTACATGTTCCCATGGTACTCCACTATCAGGACCTACCCAAGCTAGTTAGACTTCTATAGCGAACCTATGCTCTGATACCACTTGTTGGAGTATAGGACAACACTAAGAGGGGGGGATGAATCAGTGTTGTATAAAGTTTTACAACTTTTTCTACCTTTTAACTTACAAGACAAAGAGAGAGGAAGACATTAATGATCTGTTAAACACATATGCACAAGTAGGATAATGAAAAGTATGAAACATGACCTTAATAACAAATCATTATAGCACATGAAGACAAACAAGATACATAACACCTGAGTTGATGAGTGGAAAACCCTCAAGGGGAAGAAAAACCACTCTGAAATACCTCATTGGCTTAATCAAAAACCTCACTAGTTACATTCAAGCCTCACTAGCTACAAACAGGTCTCACTAACCATACAAGCCTCACTAGCTACAAAGAGGTCTCACTGGCTATACAAGCCTCACTGAAAACATACACAATCAATTACCTTGGACACAAGAAAACAATTCAGGGGGTTTCCTTGATTCACTTCTTCACAAAAACTTATCTCCCCTTTTGTATTCACTTGACAAAATTATTTTCATTCTTAAAATGATCAACCAAGCTTCTGAGACACATAACAATCAATC
Organism: Cunninghamia lanceolata; assembly: GCA_027924645.1. Lineage (NCBI taxonomy): Eukaryota > Viridiplantae > Streptophyta > Pinopsida > Cupressales > Cupressaceae > Cunninghamia > Cunninghamia lanceolata. Next base: position 1,995,757 of record BSBN01001720.1, on the reverse strand, counting down.
ACCTGCACATTACAATCTCTACAATTTACAATGTCTTCCTCTGTTCAAGAATCAACATGTGCATTTTATCTTTTGCATTGAAAAATTATCTTCATACCCTAATTCATCTTCAAGCAAAATTCTTTGGCCCTCTGTGTCATTTTTTTACACACATCATATCATGATTTTTTCCATAACATTTCTTCCTCTGCATATGTCATTCCTACAGTAATATATCTAACACTTCACACAAATTATCTCTTCAATGTTGCATCAATTGTCCACACACACAATCAATTCACAAGCATCTGCAATATAAATAAAATGACTTTTGATATTCCTCTCCTCTGCATATTCATCTTCACCATTTCAATTTTGAAAAATTAAAATCACAAGATGTTCTCCACCACCTACAAATAAAATCATAAATATCTCTTCTCTACATGACCATTCAAATTCCTCTATTTGCAATAAGGAAGTTCTCCAAAAGAAATTTAAACAGCTCTTAAAAATCTTTTTAAAAGTTCTTCTCAGTAAATTCTATAATTATCTCTTCCAAAAAAAATGTTTCTAGAAAGCAATTTTCTCACTTAAAAAAAATCATAAAAGACTTCCATCTCTTCTCATTAAAAAAACTTCAATATACTTTAATTCATCTACCCCTGTCAAGAAAAAAATAATCCATTGATCTCCTTGGACCTTCTGCATGAAGATAAGGAAAGAGGACAAAAAGTCCTTAAAACATTATTCATAAAAAAATATCATCTCCATAAAGAAATATGCCGTCCTTAAAAAAAATTCTTTTAGATTTTCCTTTTCACAAGTAGAGAGAATAGAATAAATCTCCTAAAAAATTGACCTTTCAAATCCCTCAAAAATATCCCTTTTTGAAATACTAAAAATAGCCTTTTAAAAACAATACACTACAGTTACACTGAATTGATGGCTAAATACATGTCAACATTCATGCTCAAGGAGAGAAGATTGAGTTTAAATTCAAACCATTGATAAAGGTCTTTGCATCCATAGAAACATTTAAAAGGAGCCTTAGATTGTCTTTTTGGTGCTCATTCCCTCAAATGGGAAACCATTACCAAAGGTAAGGAAGATCAAAAGGGACCGGTCAGCAATATGAGTAAGGTCAAGTTACGTGATATGACCTATGTTTGCAGGTCAATAGAAAATTAAAACAAAAAGTGCAATATGTCATGATAGGTAGAGGAGAGTATAGAAATGTTTTAAAAGGTTAGGGTTTATAACCTTTAAACAAAAGACCTTAAATTGTTAGGTCATGAAAGGCTCAAGATAAGTAGAGACTAGCTTGATAAAACCCTGTATGAAATCTAGCACCCCCAAGTGAAAGTTAAGGCTAGACAGTTCTCAACAAACTTGATTTAAAAACTTTAGATAAAGAAATATGAAAGACCATATCCTCATTTTCCTCTGACAAGCAGAAATCAATGATAACAAGTTTCTTGTAATGAATGATCAAGATTATTTGAGTCAACCTCAACAGACATCATGGCAAACATCAACAGAATTCTAATGCTATAGATGTAGACTAAGCTCTTTCTCCTAATGTTATCCAAGCCCAAGATAGGGTTTTCTTCAGAGATTCCTAGAAGTTATCTACTACTATTCATCACTATCCCAGAGGTTTTCAAGCCTACAAATCTGGAGGGCTTCGAGGCAGGCGCCCAAGCCCTTGCAGTATTCTTCTTCTTAGATCTAGAATCTACACACTCTCTCACGAACCTCTCTAACTCCACTCTACAAGATATGACACATGTCATCTACAATCACAAGGAATGGGTTGGGGGTAGTGGTGTTGAGGAGCTTTTCTTTGTCAAGTCCCAGAATGGCATTCAAGCCATCTAACACCGTTGTTAGATAGAGAGTGCATAACCTTGTAGGACAAAGACAAACACAAAGTGATAAATGATTGATTCAAACACAAATAGATATCACCTTGGAGGTGTAGCTCACATGTAGATGAATATCCTTCACATTGTGAGAAGATGAAGTGAAATCTGCATAATGAACACAATAACAAGACAAGTCTTCTCTACCAGGACGAATACTTTGAATGCTCTAAAATCATAAGTTCACCAAAATATTATAATTATCTTCTAGTTTACAAATGAAACCCTAAACATGCTTGTATATGCATTCCCGCTTTAATTTCATAATTCAAACTTTAAATGGTGAGAATGAACACCTATAATGGTAACATTGTCGTCATTGAAATTTGGGACCTTAGCAAAGTAAAGTAGGACTAGGGGGCAAGTGCCCAAGCCCTAGGTCCTATTTTTGGCAAGGTTTAAGTTTAACAATGCCCCCTAGGTCCCATTTGACATGGGTTTTCAAGGATTCTTCATCCAGAGATCAAATGAACATGCATAATTAAATATAAGGGACCCGGGAGCTAAACCGTAGGAGGTAAAAGTCCTAGGGGGACATTTTCTGATGTAACATTTTGTGCCCACTTTAATGTATGTATGATATTATGACTCATACATGCATTAAAGTATGGTCAACCAGCACATCAAACACGCTAGGCATTTAGAGCTAAGGCATACACCAAGATTGAGAGACTATTTCTAGCCCCCAATCTAAGGTAAGCACTAGAAAACATATCACAGACACACAAAACATAGAGAAGATAGTAACATGCATGTAAAACATGGAGAAGATAGTTACATGCATGTAGAACATGGAGAAGACACAAGAGTAGTCATGAATAATACACTTGATTTTTCTTTTTCATTTTCATATAAAGGATGTAGATGTAGGAAAGTAAAAATGCAATAAACAACCCCAAAATGTAGGAGGGGCATTTCGCCACGCTCTTGAGACTACACTTGAGAACAAGTGTGCCATACAAATATCAAGAGGGGAATTTCACCACACTCTTGAGACTACACACGGGGAAAACATATGGAAGACACATGTAATACATGAGCATCATATAGCATGCCAAAGCCATCCTATATGTCTAAAACATGACAAACAAGGTGATGGAAGAAACTAAGATACAATATCCTGCCTCCGCAGAGTGCTTACAAACATGCTTTGTTAATACCAAAATCATCAAACATCTTACCTTTATATATGCCTCCACCTTAAGGTGGTTGATGTCGTGTATAGATATCAAGCACGTTAAGGTAGAGAGAAAACACACAAGGAAAGAAGAGCTCTCGTAAATCCCATGACCCCAAGGTGACATGTGCTTCACGATCACCAAATGTTTCCACAAACACATATTATACTAACATAACTACGGTGCATGAAAACAAAGAAGCCTAGGCTACACATACATGTTTGAGTTTGAGTATAGCTGTGGGGCTTATACTGTAAGCATCTTAGAAATGAGTGTAACAACAACATAAGACACCCAAAACAATCAAAGTGCATGGAGCAGATGTATTGTTATGATTTGTTAGCATATAAGACAATATCAAATATCACATGGAGTGATTCTACTAGCCAAACATCGGATATAATATATCAACCCCATCGTCATATATGGACTAGGTCCATTTTGTCTCTACTTGCTGAAGGGACTCTTGGTCTGTATAAGTATTTATTATTTTTCATCATCCGTTGACTAGATAGAACCACTAGAAGAAGGTAAACAATAAATCAAGAGAGGAGAACAAGTGCCTTAGGTTCATCACATAGGAAGGTGCCCCCTGATCACCAACCGCAATGCTATGCCCCTAAGGCATGACACACAACAATAAAATAGAGGAGAAACAAGCTAGAAGAATGATGATAAAAATAGAAGAATGGTCACAATAGAGGCAGTCTCCTTGTATCCTTGACCTTACAAGAGTGTCAAGGGTCATCATAGGAGGCCTAAAAAACACACAACACATCATGGGAGGATCACAAGATGGAGAGAAGGGTTAGAAATACTTACCTATATGCATACCCATGCTAGAAATTGTCAACAAGCAAATCATCCTCTTCTCAATCATGAATGTTAGAGGAAAGAGGTACATAAGGTACAATTACCAACTCTTTGTTTTTGTTCGTAAACTCTTTTTCTTTAAAATATTCCTTGTTTGATTCGGTGTTAGATGGTGGAATTTTTTCTGGTTCAAGTGCATTTTGTTGTGCAAAATCTTGTCTTCTCTTCCTCCTTTCTCTTCCTTGTCTATTTCTTCTTGTCTTATTGCTTATTTCTTTTAAGGTAGTGTCATGTTTTTCCATTGGATTTTGTATTTAAGAGGATGAAGCAAATGGATAAGTAGTTTGAGGTGATGCATTGTATTGATTTCCATGGGTACCTCCCAATCCTTGTAGGGATGATGAAGGAGGAACCTCAGAATATACTCCTTTTCCTTTCAACCTAAGAGGTTCTTGTAATGCAAGTTGTTCTTCATTTATTGTTTCTTCAATAGAAAGACCAGCCACTCAATGTAGTAATTTGGCTTTATATCATCTATATCCCAAGAAATTATAATCTCTTCATGGCTCTAATTCCTGATTAGATTGTGGCTAGAAATAATCAAGGTTGAAGTGTTATTGTTTAACCAAGGGTTTATATCTATTGCGAGGAATAGTATGCACTTGTCTATTCAAAGGAAGTTTTATGCAATTATGAATTGTTGAAGAGACAACATTCATAGTTTTTAACCATGTGTGTCCCAATTTTATGTAGAAAAGATCAAATATAGGGATGACGTCAAATATTTGTTCTATATCTTTTTTAAATATCGTGACTAATAAAGATATCTTCCCAAAAGTAGGTATGAAATCTCCGTTATGTGCCTTAATAATCATGTCTGAAGGGTCATAGGAATCTTATATCAAACCATGTTAATAAAGGAACTCTTCTATTGCCACATTAGTCATGCAATTAGGAACTACAAGTGCTCCATCCATAGGATATTTCATTATCCTCACAGTGATATAAAGAGGTCCTTTAGTGTCTCCAATTGTTCTATCATGAGGTGTAAATACAATTTCGGGTTCAGGAACCTTTCTTTTCATATAAGGCCTAGGAGGGAACCTAGTGTTATTGTTGTGATTAGAAGCCATGTATCTTTGTTTTCAAATGGATAGAAGATCTGGTTTTTAAATATTTTTATATATATGCAATGAAAGTAAGTGCAAACCTATATGTATTTGTGACCTAAAATGCAAGGTTTTTACACCCTATTTGTGAAATTAAGGCATGAATATGTGAAAAATGATATATGAATGAATTATAATCTGATTTGTGATGTAAAACAATTTCTCTCAGATTTCAAAATGATTTTAAAGTCTGACAATGCTTAATGCAAGTGCAATTTTAAGGATGAATGAGTGAATAATGCTAGTTTTTGTTGAAATTAAATATGTGTAAATTCAATTTTTTAAGATAGGAATGAAAAAAAACACAATAATACAAAACTACAAACAAAATAAGATTTGAATGAGTGCCTAAGATGAGTAGTAAAATTTGAAACAAGTTTTGAACTACAAACCCTAGTTTTTGAAATCACTAGGTTATGATAAAAATGCAAAATTTCAAACAAACCCTAGCAATTTTAACATGAAGATTCAATGCAAAAGATTGTAAGAAGATGAATTTATGTAATTTATATCAGATATGATGTAAAAATCAGAGATTAGAGGAAATACAATGAAATTGATGCAAACTATACCTTTTTTTTGTTTATGTATACCTTGGTAAGGGCTAGGAACCCATATCAAAAGCAGAGCCAAAGCCTTTGCAGTCTTAAAAACAACTATCTTGACAAGCTAGCAGACAATATAGGAGGGAAAATTACACAGGCCTCTCCATAATCTTAAAAACTAGGACCTACATACATATAAGGACTGAGAAAAATACTGAACACAAGAGCCAAGTTACCCGTCAACCTCATCCTTGCTAGAGAGATCCACCAAGTTGAATTCATCATCACACGGTCAACTGAACTTGGCCTTGTCATCTTCTTCCACCTTCAAATACATTTTCTCTACCATTCTCTCCACTAGCTTTCGAAGCTTAATCTGATCTTCCTACAGATCATGTACGTGATCAAGGAGGAACTTTTGATTCAGTTAAGCGTCCTTCGTCTGTACCACCAAATCTTCATGGACCAAAATGGAAGATGAAGCAACTAACGTCATCATTACCATCATCAAAGACTGTGCAAAACCAAATACATTCCATCTCCCACGAAAAGTCTGAGGATCCAACAGAAAGGATGAAATTGCCTCACGGAGCCCATTATTTTCCTTCGACTCCATCGTCTTAGCGATGTCTATAATTCTTCCAACCCAATGACGCAATAGAGGGTTCTTGATGCCTGCATTAAAGAGCTCAACATAATCCACAAGGACACTCCTCCACGAGACCTTCAGCTTCATCTTCCCCTTCCCCTTCCCCTATACCATAACTCCACCAATCATAGTATTTTTCCCCTTCCTTTGCAATTGCCTTCTTCTCGAAGGAGGCCCTGCAGTGTTTGAGCATTCGCCAACCACCCCTGCCATGAAAACCACCCAAAAACACAAGTAACAGACACAAGACAGAGAATGGAGAGAGAAAGGTGATGAAAATAAATGTGTGCATCCTTCTTAAAACCATGATGCACCTACCCTGCCTTGAAATGAATGCTTGTACAAGTCTCCAGCTCACAAAAATGATGAAAAAATCACCTCAAACTATCTACACCACCTCCAGTCATAATGGGAGAAACCATGCCAACACCCAATGCCATGAATACACTCTTCCAACCATCCCATCAACTTAGCACATACTCTAAAGCCTTGTATTTATTATACTTCACTCTCTTAGCCAAGGTGCTCACCCATTATCAAGTGGATGCAAACTATACCTTAATGCAAGCCTAGAATGTCAATTTTTTCAAAATTTTCAATATTTTTCAATTTTTTTCAAGATATATGAATGTAACATGAAGTAAAATGAAATGTATGAATGTAAATCTGATGTATAAAATTCAACAAGATGCAATTCATAGAAAAACATGGGTTCACCAAAATGTAATGTAGAAAAAGAGGGGTTTTCAATTCAATGTAAGATTGTAATGGGTGGAAATTGGATAGTTGAGTTTTTGGTTGTTTTGGTGTATATCCTCCTTTCACCCTTACATTCAAGGACCTAGGGTCAAGTTACAATGTACTATCATACCCTAGGTCACTATTGAGATGTAAGGAAACTTGAATTTTTATGATTAGATTGACAATTTCCTTCTCTTATGCTTAATTGTACCTTAAAACCCTAATTATGCAAATACGACAGTAAATGGATGAATCATAGAAAATGCTTCTGTAGAAAGATGTAAAATAACAAATAACTGTGCACCTATTTTTGGGGTTCAAAAATAGAAAAGTTGGGGACTAAACAGCAGGTGCCCAAGTCCAAGGCCCTATTTTTTGTCGAGATCTAGAAATAAGGTCTGCAACCTATATCTGATGTATCAGAGATTTTCTCATTGTAGAACTTTGAGGACTAATGAGTGGGTGCCCAAGTCTAGGTAGTTACTTCTTTCACTGATCTACAATCCTGACACTCTATTGTACCCTCCTGCAACTTCACTTTTACAACTCCAACCTATAACCTGCAATCATGAAAACTTTGGGAGGGGGTTGTGGTGCTTAGAGGCTTGCCTCAGTCAATCCCCAAAGAGACATTCAAGCCTTCTGAAAACCATTGTCAAATAGAGAGTGCATGCCTTGGGAGGCAGAGGCAAAAACCAAATGATAAATGATCAATAATCACAATAGATATCACCTTGTAGTGAAGATCTCATGGGAGGAAGATGCTCTTCATTCCATGAGGAGATGGATGCTCAAATCTGCAAACACAAACACATAGACAACACAAATCTGCTCTTGCAACAAAATGAAATCCTTGAATCACCTTTAGCATGCATAAAGTTTACAATAACAATCTAGTTTTGAAATGAATGCCTAAACATGCTTTTATATGCAACTACAAACATTCTCGCCAAGATTTTATAAATTTAAACTTATCATGTCAGCCTAGGGACCAAATAACGGTCATAAACCAATAATAGAAATTTGGGCCTGACCCAAAATAGGGTAGGACTAGGGCACAGGCACCCAAGTCCTCCCCCTATTTTGGGTAGGGTTAGGTTCAAGGGGTCCCCCTAGGTCCCATTTCTCATGATACATAGGGTTCATTCCATCAGGATATTGAATTATGATGCAAGATCTCCTAAATGCACGCTAAAGACCTAGGAGCTAAACTTTTTGAGGGAAAAGCCCCCAAGGGGATGTTTTTTGACATTACATTTACCCCCCACTTTAATGTATGTATAAACGTGAGGCCAATACATGCATTAAAGTATGGTCAACAAGAATAGCAAACACACCAAGCACAAAAAAGACATGCCAAGCACATTGAAGACAATGACAGGCACACAAAACATGGAGAAGACAGTTACCGTCACGCAAAACACGAAGAATACAGTAAATTAATAGAAGACACATTAATGCATGGAAGACATGAATGATTTCTTTTCTTTTCTTTTTCTCATATATATGAAATGCATATGCAAATACAAGAAAATAAACAAACCTCCCATAATATAGGATGCACTCATCACATAGATCTTTAAACTATATATGGGGCAACACACACAAAACCTTGCACAATGTAGGATGCACTCATTGCGCAGATATTTAAATTGCATATAGGGCAACAAACATGCCACACAAAGCAAGCACACCAAACACACACACTTTGAAGACACGAAGAAAACACGACAGACAAGCGATGGAGTGTTCTTATTTCTAGGCTTAACACCATCTTAGGCATATTACAGGCACACACTGATGATTGGGATTTGCCACAACAATCTCCAAAGACATGCTTAAGGGTTGAGTTATTCACAGAACTACTCCCCACCTCTGTAGAGGACTTTCAAAAAATGCAACCCCACCCACATCACAAAGACGCCTTACAGTGAAAAGGAAGAATGGCATACAACCCCACTCACATCACGGAGATGCCTTACTATGAAAAGGAGGTATGAGATCAAAAGTATACAACACCACCCACATCACAAAGATGCCTTATTGTGAAAAGGAGGTATACAAAACAAATTTCAAGATTGTTCAAGATTGTTCAAACACACTTTATTAGCATCTAGAACAGACAGCTTACCTTATATATGCCCCCACCTTAAGGTGGTTGATATCATGCATTGATATCAAGCATGTTAAGGTAGGAAGAAAAACACACAAGGGAACACAAACTTTCACAAAGACCATGCCCCCAGAGGTGACATGTACTTTACGATTGCCAAATGTTCCCATAAACACATCCCTGCAAGAAACATGTTAGTGTCCACATGAAAACAACAACATCAATACATATGAAATCTGAGGCATTTAAGATTCAAGATAGACAAAGTGCATGGAGCAGCAGTATTGTTATGATTTGTAAATGAGATAGAACACCATCAAAATTACTATGTGGAAAGCATGAGTACTTCCACTAGCTAAGCATTGGATAAAATATACAACCCCATCGTCATATTAGGAACTAAGTTCAATTTTTTATTTATCATGAAATGAACACCAGGTCCGCATCAGTATAAATGTTTTTCTCTCTTTTCTATTCCTCTTTCTTCTACCACTTATCTCTTGTAAGATAGGGCTTATCTCTTCCATAGGTTTTTACAATTTAGAAGAGGAAGTACCAAGATCAAATCTCATTTGTCTAGGTGGCATATTTTGTTGTTGACTGTTACCTCCCGATCCTTGTAAGGATGATGGGGGAGGAACCTCAGAATAGCGAACTTGTCCTTTTGGTCTATGGTTCTCTTGAAATGCAGGTTGCTTGTCTTTTGTCATTTCTTACATAGAGGGTCTGGTTGTTGGATGTAATCGTTTTGCTTTATAATTTCTATAGCCCAAGAAGTTAAAATATGTTCGTGGTTCAGGTTTCTCTTCATTTTTGTCCCAAAAGTAATCCATTGTGTAATTTTTTCTTTCAACCAAAGGTTTGTATTTATTTCGGGAGATGGTAATCACATGTCCCTCAAAAGGAAGTTTTAGACAATTATGAATTGTTGAAGGGACAAATTTCATTTCCTTTAACCAAGGGTGTCCCAATTTTATGGAAAAGTGGTCAGAAATGGGGACAACATCAAACCATTGTTCTACATGTTTTTCAAATTAGTTACCAACAATGATATCTTACCCAAAGGTTTTATAAAGGTTCCCTTATGTGTTTTAATCATCATGTCCAAAGGGTCATAAGATCCTTGCATCAAATTATGTAAATAGAGGAACTCTTCCATGGCAACATTAGTCATGCAATTAGGATCAATAAGGGTTCCATCCACGGGGTTTCCCATTATATTCATAGTGATGTAAAGAGGTCTGTCAGTGTCTCCAATTGTTCTATCATGAGGTGTAAACACAATTTCAGGTTCAAGGACCTTTCTTTTCATGTAAGGCCTAGGAGGGAACCTATTTTTGTTTTTGAGATTAGAAGCCATATGTATATTTTCAAATCAGTGCCAAATCAGATTTTGAAAGCTTGTCAAAATTGATGCAAAAGACAAGTACAAAGTTATATGCAACAATGACCTAAATGCTTGATTTTTTATACTTTTTCAATGCAAATATATGAAAGCAAAGGTGTTGTAAGGATTTCAATTAGGGGAAGAAAATTATATGTCTAATACAGTAATAAGATCCTTCACAACACACTCTTGATGCAAATCTAAGATGGTGACAAGTCAAAATATAGTGAAAATACACTAAAACATGCGATTTTTCACCAAATCTCAATGCAAAAGAGCATGGCAAAGGGTGTTGTGAGGAAAATGATGATGGAAAGCAAATTATATCAGTAATAATAGCCTCTTAATTTGAAAATATCTGTCACAACATGCTTTTAGTGCCACTCTAGGTCAACCCCTAGTGAAAATATAGCAAAAATAGGCAATTTTCACGGTTTTTCAATTCCTAGACCTAGCAAAAGGGGTGTTGTAAAGAATTTTAGGAGGTGTAGAAAATAATACTAATGATATTAAAATCCATAATATTTGTTACAACACACTTGGAGTGCAAACTAGGCCAAACCCTAGGGCAAAAATAGCAAAAATGTGCAATTTTTTGCCAAATTTTTAATACAAGAGCCCGAAAAAAAGGTGTTGTGAAGATTTTTAGGAGGGGTAGAAAATTATTACCCTGATAACAACCAATTAATGCAAAAATATCCTTCACAACATGCCTTTGGTGCAAATTTAGAGAGTCGATAAGGTCAAATCTAGTGAAAATCAATGTTTTTGAAGCCCCAGGTTTGAGATCTTGACACAAAATGCTATATGAATGTTTTGAAAGCTGATATAAATGTTATTAGATCTGAAAATTATTTCCAAGTTCTAACATGTAATATGCAAGTGCAAATCTAATGAAAAATCAATGAAAAGGCTAGTTTTTGTTGACTTTTTCTATGCAAAAATGCAAATTTTTAAAATCTAAATGCAAATTTGTTCTAAAATGCAAGACTATAGCCAAATACAAATTTTAATGAGTCTCTAAAATTAGTAGAAAAATTTGAAACAAGATTTTACCTACAAACCCTAGATTTTGGAATTACTAGGTTATATGCAAAATTCACAATTTTCAACAAAACCCTAGCAATTTTATGATGAAAATGCAATGCAAATTATTGATTTTTTTGTAATTTTCTGTGATTTAAATCAGATCTAATGCAAAAATCAGAAAATTAATGAAATTCAAATTAAGTGATGCAACATGCAAACCCTAAAATGCTATTTTTTTCTAATTTTTCCAATTTTTCTAATTTTTCAATTTTTTTGTAAATTTTCCAACACAATAAGATGAATGATAATATGAATGAATGAAAATCAATGCAAATCTGAAGCAAAACACTCAGCAAGGTGCAAACAAGTCCAATAACACGGGTTCACCAAAATGTAATGGGTGGAATTTGGATAGTTGAGTTTTTGGTAGTTTTGGTGTATATCCTCCTTTCACCCTTACATTCAAGGACCTAGGGTCGAGTTGGAATGTATTATCATACCCTAGGTCACTATTGAGATGTAGGGAAACTTGGATTTTTATGATTAGATTGACAATTTCCTTCTCTTATGCTTAATTGTACCTTAAACCCTAATTATGCAAATATGATAGTAAACAGATGAATCACGAAAAATGCTTTTGTAGAAAGATATAAAATAACAAATAACTGTGCACCTATTTTCAGGGTTCAAAGAGGAAAAAGTTTGGGACTAAAGAGCGGGTGTGCAAGTCCAAGGCCCTACTTTTTGTTGACATCTGGAAACAAGGTCTGCAACCTATATCAAATATTTTCCCGTTGCTGAACTTTGAGGACTAATGAGTAGGTGCCCAAGTCCAGGTAGTTGTTTCTTTCACTGATCTACAATCCTGACACTCTATTGTACCCACTCGCAACTTCAATTTGTCTGCAACTCCAATCTGTAACCTGCAATCATGAAAACTTTGGGAGGGGGTTGTGGTGTTTAGAGGCTTCCCTCAGTCAAGCCCTGGAGAGACATTCAAGCCTTTTGAACACCATTGTCAGATAGAGAGTGCATGTCTTGGGAGGCAGAGGCAAAAACCAAATGATAAATGCTCAATAATCAAAATAGATATCACCTTGTAGTGAAGATCTCATGGGAGGAAGAAGTTCTTCATTCCATGAGGAGATGGATGCTCAAATATGCAAACACAAACACATAGACAACACAAATATACTCTTGCAACACAATGAAAGCCTTGAATTACCTTTAGGATGCATAGAGTTCACAATAACAATCTAGTTTTCAAATGAATGCCTAAACATGCTTGTATATGTAACTACAAACATTCCTGCAAAGATTTCATAAATTCAAACTTACCGTGTCAGCCTAGGGACCAAATAACGATCATAAACCGACACTAGAAATTTGGGCCTGACCCAAAATAGGGCAGGACTAGGGTGCGGGCACCCAAGTCCTCCCCCCTATTTTGGGTAGGGTTAGGTTCAAGGGGTCCCCCTAGGTCTGATTTGTCATGATACCCAGGGTTCATTCCATCAGGATGTTGAATTATGATGCAAGATGTCCTAAATGCACACTAAAGACCTGAGAGCTAAACCTTTTGAGGGAAAAGCCCCCAAGGGGACGTTTTCTGACATTACAAAGATATAGTTAGATCCTCCTTTCACTACATGCATTCAAGGACCTTCAACTGAGTAGAATCACTTCTCTTGTAAGAGGATTCAGCTATAGCTTGGTTGTCACTTGGAACAAAGAGGAAACTTGGAGTAGATAGACAAATTTTGACAAATTTTCACACACATAGATTTTATATTTAGAGTAGATACATACCAAATTTTGAGATTCAGGATGTAGAAAAGTTGGAGGCTAAAGAGCAGATGCCCAAGCCCAAGGCAAGGTTTTCTTCAGGGATTCTCAAAAGTTATTTGCTACTATTCATCATTGTCCCAAAGGTTTTAAAGCCTGCAATTCTAGAGGGATTCGGCGCAAGTTGCCAAGCCCTTGCAGTATTCTTCTTCTCAGATCTAGAATCTACACCTCTGCAACTCCACTCCGCAAGATACAACACCTATCACCTACAATCACAAGGAATGGGGTTGGGGGTTGTGGTGTTAGGAGCTTTCCTCGGTCAAGCCCTTGAATGGCATTCAAGCCTTCTAACACCGTTGTTAGATAAAGAGTGCATATCCTTATAGGACAGAGGTAAAAACAAATTGATAAATGATTGATTCAAACACAAATAGACATCACCTCGGAGGTGTAGCTCACATGTAGATGAATATCCATCACATCATATGAGAAGATGAAGCCAAATCTGCATAACAAACACAATAACAAGACAAGTCTACTCTGCCATAATAAATACTTTAAATTCTCTAAAATCATAAGTTCGCCAAAGTATTATAATCATCTTCTAGTTTACAAATGAAACCCTAAACATGCTTATATATGCATTCCTGCTTTAATTTCTTATATCAAACTTGAAATGTCGACAAGGAACACCTCTAACGGTAACATTGTCATCATTGAAAATTGGGACCCTGCCAAAATAGGGGCAAGACTAGGGTGCAAGTGCCCAAGCCTTGAGTCCTATTTTTGGAAAGAGTTAAGATTAACAATGCCCCCTAGGTCCCATTTGACATGGGTTTTTAGGTATTCTTCATCACTAGATCAAATGAACATGCATAATTAAATCTAAGGGACTCGGGAGCTAAACCTTAGGAGGTAAAAATCCTAGGGGGACATTTTATGATGTAATAGGAGCTTGCCTCAGTTAAGCCCCAGAATGGCATTCAATTCTTCCAACACCATTTTTAGATAGAGTTTGTGCCCAAGGGAGGGTATAGGCCAAAGCAATGATGAAATAAAAGGATTGAAGCAAAAATAGATATCACCTTAGAGGTGAAGCCTTCATGGAGATGAAGATACTTCAAGCCACAATGAGATTGATTGATGAAGCCAAATATGGAACAAACAAAGACAATAATAATGCAAGTCTTGTCTACAAGACAATGAATGCCTTGAAACCTGTTAGCTCAATATCGCAAGTTCGCATTATCCATCTAGGTGTAAAATGAAGTCCTAAACATTTTTATATATGCATTCCCGCTAAACTTTCATAATTCAAATTGCAAAGGCCGACAAAGAAAAAACCTTTTTAAAGGTCCTATTCTGACATAACAAAGTTTAAATCTTGGCAAATCAGCCTAGACTTGAGCACGGGCGCCCAAGTCCCAAGGCACTTTTTAGGTCTTGATTAAAGTTTAATGTGGACCCCTAAGCCCCATTTGACATGGTTTTCAGGGGAAATTGCTCTGGGATAAGTTTTAAACATGCATAATGAAATTAAGGGGACTTAGGAGATAAACTAGGAGGTAAAAAGTTGTAGGGAAACTTTTTATGACATAACATTTAGCCCCCACTTTAATGTATGTATGATCTTACTATTCCTTACATGCATTAAAGTATAGTAAAAAACACATCAAACACACTAGGCACATGAAACTAAGGCATACACAAAGATTGATGAACTATTTATAGCCGCCAATCTCAGGTAAGCACTAGAAAACACATGGAAGACAGAAGATACAATGAAGATAGTAAGAAGCACGCAAAACATGGAGAATACAGTGGAAGCATGCAATACACAAAGAAGACACGAGAGCAGTCACATAGTACATGGAGAATACATGGAGAGAAGACATGACTAAGCAAATACACACACATATATATACATATATATACATACATACATACATATACATATAATATATACATATAATATATATATTATATATAAATATACATATATATATTATATATATACATACATACATATACATATAATATATATATTATACACACACAGATATATATATATATATATATATATATATATATATAAAATACTAAACGAATGGGAGGGAGCTCATCGCTACATTCCACCATCAAAAACATGTAAGAAATGTATAATACATGCCAAACATGCTAGACATGCAGAAAACACATGGAATACATGAACGCCACATAGCATGCCAGAGACACACTATACATCTTATACACGACAAAAATGAGCAATGGAAGGAGCTTATCGCTAAGTCCCACCATCTAAAACATGCCAAACACACTTGATAGTTGAACTATGCTACCACAACTGCCAATAACACATTTAAGGAAGGATGACTTAAGATCCAACCCTGCCTTGCAATGAGGACTTTGTATAAAAGGATGTCCACTAGCTCAAGAGATACACCATCTCACCTTCCGTAGAAGGGATTTCAAAATGCAACCCCACCCGCATCATGGAGATGCCTTATAGTGAAAAGGAAGCATGTGCTCAATGTACACAACCCCACCCACATCACAGAGATGCCTTACAGTGAAAATGAGGTATACACAATAGTTTAATGTATGCAAACATGCTTTGTTAGTGCCAAAATAATTAGAAAGATACCATTATTTATGCCCCCACCTTAAGGTGGTTGATGTCACTTAAAAATATCAAGCACATTAAGTTAGATTGAAAACACACTTGAGGGAACAAGAGCTCTCACAAATCCCATACCCCCAAAGATGGCATGTGCCATGATCGCTGAATGTTCCCACAAACACATTGATAAGAAATGCTAAGATAATGAACAAGAGATAAGGTTAGAACATCTTACTCTAAGATAATAACCAAATCAAATCATGAAATATATGCACGTATTAGCTCACATCCAAGAAACAAAGGATACACTTATGGGTTTAGATTTGAGTATAGCCATTGGGCTTATACTGCAGTTATCTTGGAACCAAGTGTAACAACAAGGTGAGATATGAAACAATCCAAAGTGCACAGAGCAGCTATATTTCAAAGGTTTTTTAGAAGACATAAGAAAAAATGATGCATCACACAGAGTGATTCTACTAGTCAAGCATCAGATATGTATATATATCAACCCCATCTTCATATATGGACTAGGTCCATTTTTGCTTACTTGCTAAAGGGACACACAGTTCGTATCGATATTTGTTTGTTTTCATCATTCACCAACTAGGTAGAATCATGGAAGAATGGAAATAATAAAAATGAGAGAGGAGAAAAAGTGCCTTAGGAACACCACATAGGAGGATGCCCCCAAAACACCCTCCACAATGCTATGCCCCTGAGGCACAACACACAACAATAAAAGAAGGAGAGAGGAGAAGTACAAGAATTGAGAAACAAATAGAAGAATGTTACGATAGAGGCAGTCCCTTTGTATCCTTGACCTTAAAAGATTGTCAAGAGTCATCCAAAGAGACCTAAACAATATATAACACAACATGAGGGAACACAACACAATGCTAACAACATACATATCTAGGGGGAGGCCACCCTTGAGAGAAAATAGAATAGGTGCTACATCAAGTGTGGCTAAAGGATGGAGAAATACTTACGTGATTCAATGGGATATTTCCTGGCAGAGAATCTTTGTCTATCAAGTTAGGATATCTCACATGTAGGTTTGGTCTTGTTGATATTGTATTGACATTAAGTTTAGGATGATGGTAGGCTTTGGTGGGCTTCAAAGAATGGTATCTAATACTAGCCGTGTAGTTAATTCCAACAACTTGTAAAGGTACTCTAATTCCTTGTTGGTTTACACCACAACTATTGCCTACATAGTCATAATTTTTGTATAAAATTTGAAATCCATGACCATCGAGAGAATCCATCTCTTTAGAAGATGGTGAGGCCTCGTAGGTCTAATAATTTGTAGTATAAGTAAGAGCATTATTTTTATTTTCTACCAAGGAGACTTTAGGTTACTTAGGTTTCTTCGAAGATTGCTTAGATGAAATCAATGCTATATTTTATGCATCAAGATTAGAGTTATTAAGTTTATATTCCCCCACACAGGAAGGGGTAAAATCTAATGAACCCCAATCATCACCAAAAAGTGTATTTGATGGTTTAGAGTCTTGCACAGCACTATCTGTGGCAAGAGGTATTGATGAATCAACTCATAAGTTGTTTAGACTCATATGATTGCTAACTTGTTTTTGTGTTTCAATATGTAAACAATTATTTGGTTCAGGATTTGATTCAATGATGTAGAGCTTGTTTTCATAAATAAACTTTATTGACCGATGGAGTGTAGACGGAACTGTCCCCATGGCATGAATCTACATTCCACTGAGAGTCATATTATATGAAAACAAACCAGGCATGACATGAAAAAGGGTAAATAATGTCATGGGTCCAACCTTTATAGGTAAAGTTATGGTATCCAGGGATTGTCTACCAACATTATCAAATCCACCAATGCTAATCCTACCTGATTTGATTAAAGATGTGTTAATCTTCATTCTGTGCAATAAGTCAATGCCACAAACATTAAGATTCGATCCATTGTCAATCATAACTCTTTTTATCAACTTTTTATCTATTGTGACAAATATTATAAGTGGATCATTTTTGTTTTGAACTTCAATTGATAGTAATTCATGTGGTTGAAAGAGAATATACATTTTCGTTACATGCATAAAATCTAACAAAGCTACTACATCATTTGTCTTAACAACAAGTTGTACAATCACCTTTTGTAAAGCTTCTTAGAGCATTCCATGGTATGTAGGTGATGTTTGTATTAAATCCCAAAGAGAGATCTTAGCCGAAGTAGTGCGAAGCTATGCAACAAGATCATATTCTTGACTGCCTTTATGAGTAAGATGAGATGGTTGAGGGAGCATAGTTTGAGAAAATGGAAGTGAGACAAGCACATGTTGTGCTTTCTTACTTTGCTTGTTATTATGGGTGTTGTATGTGTCAGAAATCATATTGTAATGTGGTTGTTGCGACACATTTTGAACACCTTGATTTCTTTGAGTGATTTGTCTTGCATAGTTTAGATTGTAATCTGAGGGTTGAGGTGGTTATTGATCACCTTGAACCATCATCACCAATTTTAGACAAGAAGGTGCATTAGGTGCCCCTTGTACAATCATCTTAGGAATATTAATAGACTTTTCTAGTAACCCCTTAGTGGGTGGAAGAAACCTATTAAAGGTAATTGAATTAACATTGTGATGAAGGGGGTAAATCATAAAATACACAACAACATAAATTACAAATAGAAAATAGAATGTTCTTTTATTGATTTGGACAACTCATTACATTATAGAAGCTCAAATATAATTAAAGGAATCAATCCTCTACAGGCCGCAACACATTACAACTACCTATCCTCAGGCTCTGGAATCTCCAGCCTTCTGTAACCCCAAATCAGCTAGGATTTCTATTTTCCCACCTATTCTTGACTCTACACTTTCCCCCTTAACTCTACTACTGCCAAGGGTTCCCAAAAATGGTCATAAATAGCCATTGTTGGTGGCCAATAGCCAAATTTCAACTATTGCATCTTCCTCCAAAAATAGGTCAACTTCTGGGAGTCATAACTTTTGATCCGGGTGTCTAATTAACACGATGTTTGAAGTGTTGGAAAGATTATAGAGTACTTTACGTGCTAAGAACCCACTCTTCTAGTTTTGGCCATTTTTGGGCCTGCACGGTACTATTTAGTGCCTCAAACCTGAATTTAAATAATTTTTAGGCATTTTTTGAGAAACCAAAACTTTAATATCTTACAGCTCACAAATGATCTTTGCATGATTCCTTTGCCAAAGGTCTTATTTTTCATTTATGAAGCTTCTTGTAAATTTTCACTTCAATCTATGCCCAAATGCAAACTTTCCTAAAATGTCATTTTTCTATTTTTAGCAGTTTAGAAAAATTGAAAGTTCTACATCATTATTCAAGCGATTATGGAACCAAAAATACTAATTTTGAAAAGAAATGGAAACAACATCAACAATTTTCAAACATCATCTTTTTATTGGGTGATGCAAGATTGTCCTTACACCACTGGATGCTCCTGCATCAGACACCTAGGGTAATTTTGAGAAGTGACCTTGTCACATCTCAGGTGTTTGAGGAAAACCCCAAATAGTCCACTTCTGCCTTAGATAACCAAGAAGAATCTTCAACAGACCTTCCTTTCCACTTCACCAGATATTCTTCATATTTCCTATTCTGAGTACTCCTTCCCACATGGCTATCCAAGATCTCTTCTATATCCTCCTTTGAAGTAGATGCCAAGATACTCCATTGTTCTTATGTTGGTCCATCCTTTGTTCCACCTTCATGATATTCTGATAATTTAGCAATGTTGAAAACATGGGAAATTCTGATCCCACTTGGCATCTCTACCTCATATACATTTCCTGAGTCATGCTTCTTTAAAATTTTGCTTGGTCCAAACTTCTTCATTTTCAACTTATTATATGTTCCAACTGGAAACCTTTGTTTTCTCAAGTGAACCATGACTTTATCTCCTACTTGAAATTCCTTATATCTCCTCTTCTGATCTGCCTTAGCCTTGTACCGAATATTCATCTTATTAATGTGCTTCCTCACCTCTTCATGCAAATTCTTTAGGTGTTTTTCAAAGTCCTCATCTTTGGCACTTGTCTTTTCTCCCTTGTCCATCTTCCTTAGCTCTAAAGCATTTCTTGGGCTACTCCCATATACAATCTAGAATGGTGATTTACTAGTACTCATATTGACATAACTGTTGTAAGCAAATTCTGCATGCATGGTAAAACAAAATCCCATCCCTTGGGCTTATCTCCTACTAAGCATCGTAGCAGGTTACCCAAACTCCTATTCACTACTTCTATATGTCCATTAGTTTGTGGATGGTGTGCAGAACTGAACTTCAAATCTATCTTCAACTTCTTCCATAATATCCTCCAAAAATAACCAACAAACTTAGTATCTTGATTTGAGACTATGCTCTTAGGTAGACCATGTAATCTCACCACCTCCCTAAAAAATAACTCTGCAATATGAACAACATCATTAGTTTTATTGTAAGGAAAAAAAATGTGCCATCTTTGAGAATCTATCCACCACCACAAAAATGGAATCATGCCCTCTCTGTGTCCCTGGTAAACCAATAACAAAGTCCATACTAATATCATCCCATGGCTTCTCTAGTATAGGTAATGGTTGATATAGCCTTGCATTCTAACTTGTTCCTTTTGCCATCTGACACACTCTGCAACTCTGCACAAATTTCCTCACATCCTGCTGGCCAAGAATAATTCTCACCAACAATAGCAATGGTCTTATCTTGACCAAATTGTCTAGCTAATCCCCCACTATGCTTCTCCTTAATCAGGTTCTCTCTCATGGAACTCCTTGGAATGCACAACTGGCTTCCCCTAAACAACATGTCATCTTGGATTATGAAATCCAACCATTTTGTCCTGTCCAAAGTAATAGGTTCCAGACAAGCTTTCCAAGCCTCTACAAAATTTGGATCTTCAGGAAACAAACTTTTGAGCTCATAAAACCCAACAACCTTTATCTTCATTTATGTCAGCAAATTTTGCTTTATGCTTAAGGCGTCTGCAACCCTATTGGACTTCCCACTCCTGTTCTTCAAAACAAAAGTATAGCTCTACAAAAACTCAACCAATTTTAAGTGCCTCTGGTTCAATTTTCCTTGACTATTAAGATACTGCAAAGACTAATGATTAGTATATAAACAAACTCTTTTGGTAACAAATAATGTCTCCATTTCTTCAATGCCTGAACTATTGCATAAATTTCCTGATCATAAACAAAATACTTTTTCTTGTTATCATTAAGCTTCTCACTAAAATAGGAAATGGGCTTACCCTCTTGACTCAAAACAACTCCTATAACACTGCCACTAGCATCACAATCTACCTGAAATACCTTATTGAAATCTAGAAGTGCCAACATAGGTTGCTCTGTGACTTTCTGCTTTAATGTATCAAAACTCTAGTTTTCTCTTGTAGTCCATCTAAATTGTTTTCTATTCCCTCTCATTGTCTCAGTTAGGGGTGCACAAATGCTACTAAAATTCTTGATAA
Source organism: Cunninghamia lanceolata (assembly GCA_027924645.1). Lineage (NCBI taxonomy): Eukaryota > Viridiplantae > Streptophyta > Pinopsida > Cupressales > Cupressaceae > Cunninghamia > Cunninghamia lanceolata. The sequence continues at coordinate 1,974,326 of BSBN01001720.1, read as the reverse complement.
ACTTTCTATAAAAAATTGCCAAACCATGAAAAGATTGTACATCTGTAGCACTCCTTGGCATAGGCCATTTAATGATAGCCCTTGCTTTTTCTAGGTCCATCTTAAGACCTTCCTTTGAGACAACAAATCCCAGGTATACCAACTCATTCTTTACAAAACTACATTTCTTTAGATTAATCAACAAATTCTCCTCCCTCGGCTTCTCTAAAACTCTTCTGATATGCATTTGATGCTCATCCCAGGTCAACTAAAAATCAAAATATGATCTAAATAAACAATAACAAAACTTCCCAAAAATTATTTCAATACCTCATTCATGAGCCGCATGAACATGCTCAGTGCATTGGTTAGCCCAAATGGTATGACTAACCACTCATACATACCTTCCTTTATCTTAAAGGTTGTCTTCCATTCATCTCCTTCTTTGATGCGGATCTGGTGATACCCACTCTTCAGGTCAATCTTTGTAAAGTACTTGGCTCCACTCAAAGAATCCATTATGTCATCCATTCTTGGCAATGGAAATCTGTACTTGATCATGATTTTATTGATGGCCTAGGAATTTGTACACATTCTCCACTCTCCATATTTCTTCAGTGCTAGTACTGCAGGTACTGCACATGGACTTAGGCTCTCCCTTATTAGTCCCTTCTTTAATTGTTTGTGAACTTGTCTATTTATCTCTTCATTCTCTATAGGAGTAATTCTATGGGTTGCCTTATTTGGAAAACTAGCTTCTAGTATCAAATCCATTTGGTGACTTATCTTCCTCACTGGTGGTAAACCTTCTGGTACATTATCAGAGACAATATCCTGAAATTCTTCCAACAAATCTAAGACTCCTACTAGTACATCTTCACATTTCTCTTGACTAATCTTAGGAATCAATGCAAAGCAATGATGCTCATGCTTCATACCCTCCAAAAGTTTCCTACCATCTACCAAGCAAATTTTGGTAGTACTACATACTTTTTCTTCCACCTCCTTCAAGGGATTCAACTTGTGATGAACTCCATCCTTTGTTAGGGAATATGTGTTTGCACAACCATCATGGACAACGTACCTATCATACTGCCAGGACCTCCCCAATAACATATGACATGCATCCATTAGTATGATGTCACACAACACATCATCATGGTAGTCACCAATCTTGAACTTGACTAAACACTATTCATTGACCAAATCTCTATAGTCCTTCTGCAACCATGCAATCCGATATGGATGTGGATGCTTTCTTCTTGTCAACTTCAACTTGGTAACAATCTCCTCTAAAACAATATTGTCAGTGCTTCGACTGTCAATAATAATATCACAACACTGAGCTTCACACTTACATCTTGTGCAGAATAAACTCTTCCTCTGGTTTGGTTCTTTCTCCCCATTCAACAAGGTTCTTCTAACAACTATGGTTTCTCCCCTTTTAGCATCTTCAGAATGCTCAGACTATGCATCTTCATCTACATGTGCAACTCGTGCATTACCTTCAGGTCTTCTATTTTTCCTTCCTTGATGTTGTGGACACTCGTATGCCCGATGTCCTTCTCCACATTGAAAATAGGTTCCTCAGAAACCTCCTCTTCCTCTTCATCTTTGCTCACCATTATTCTTGTCACGAGGGTGGTAGGCATTATCTCCTCTCTGATTTTGACTGGCGCTAGCTTGTTCATTTTTCTTTTTATATTCATTTTGGCCTACATAGGATCTTCCACTAGTCCTACCTTGACCTCTTCCCTTCTGCTTTCTTTTGATTCTTTTATTCAGCTTCTCTTCCACCGTCAAGGAAAATTGGTATTCTTCTTCTATGGTGGTCATTTTGACTAGGCTCAGCTCCTCTTGAATACTTGGCCTCAACCCATTAATGTAACGGTCTACCTTCTCCTTGTTGGCCTCTGCATGGCCTATCCTAATAGTAATCTTATAAAAATATTTTGTATACTCCTTAACAGACTTGTTACCTTGCTTCAATCCTTGTAGCTTCTTTAGCAATTCCATTTCATAGTCCACAAGAATGAACTGATTCTTTAGTTTTTCCACCATCTGATCCCATCTGGTAATCTTTCCTTTTCCTCTTCTATTTCTCTCTAACTAGACGTCCTTCCACCAAATACTAGCATGGCCCTTCAACTTTGTTTTTGCAAACTTGATCCAATCTGGGTCCTCCACATCTTCATACTCAAAATATTCCTCCATGTCATTGATCCAATCCATAAGCTGTTCTGATTCAAATCTCCAAAATAGGTAGAAACTTCAATCCTAAGCCTCTTTTCAATTTTTGAAATGGCCCTCAACAACCTAACTTCTGTAGGATCTCCTGCAGCTTCTTTTTCTTCCTCAGATAGCTCTTCTTCAGCTTCATCCTCGCTTTCTTCTCTTGTTCTCAGTTCAAACCCTCTTCGTAACTTCTCTTGCAATGTATCGATCTGCCTTTGTAGGGCTCTAAAACCCTTTTCCATCAAAGCATTTCTTCCAACATGGTTTCTTTGTGGAGGCATCTTGATCTCCGCAGCAAACCCGCAACCTTAGGTTCTGGTGCAAACTATCTCATGGTTGGTGATCTGTCTACACACTTAGGAACCCTCGACCTGATACCACTTGATGTAGGGGGTAAATTAGAAAACACACAACAACAGAAATTGCACATAGAAAATAGAATGTTCTTTTATTGATTTTGATAACTCATTACATTATAGAAGCTCAAATACAATAAAAGGAATTAATCCTCTACATGCTACAACACATTACAGCTACCTATCCTTAGGATCTGGAATATTCAGGCTTATGTAACCCAAAATCAGCTAGGGTTTCTTTTTTCCCACCTATTATTGACTCTACACTTTTCCCCTTAACTCTACTACTACCAAGGGTTCCCAAAAATCATCATAAATAGCCCTTTTTAGCAGCCAATAGCCAAATTTTGAATTTTGCATCTCCCTCCAAAAATAGGTCAACTTCTGGGAGCCATAAATTTTGATCCGGGTGTCCAATTGATGCACCATTTGAAGTGTTAGAAAGATCGTGGAGTGCTATACACGATAAGAACTTGTATAAGACCGTTTAGTGCCTCAAACCTAAATTTGAATAATTTTAGGCATTTTTTAGGAAATTGAAACTTTAATATCTTTGATCTCACAAATGGTCTTTGCGTGATTCCTTCATCAAAGGTCTTATTTTTCATTTTTGAAGCTTCTTGTAAATTTTCACTTCAATCCATGCCCAAATGTAAACTTTCCTAAAATGACAGTTTTCTATTTTTAGGAGTTTGGAAAAACTGAAAGTTCTACATCATTATTCAAGTGATTATGTAACCAGAAATACTAATTTTGAAAAGAAATGGAAACAACATCAATGATTTTGAAACATCATCTTTATTTGGGTGATGTAAGATTGCCCTTAAACCACTGGGCACTCCTACATCACATTGTTTTGATATTGATTAAGCTTGACATTCATCCCTATAGAATTTAATGTGAGAGACCTTCCTTTATCCACCAATGCTTCATCTTTTAAAGGGAGAGAATTGGAACAAAGAGAAAAGGAATTGTTGATGGTTTGATCCTTAGTGACATCTAATGGAATAGAACTTGCAACCAAAGGAGGGCTACCCAAGGTCTTCGCATCCTTAGAGATATCCAAGGATCCTGAACATTCATCCAAAGGAGGAAGATCAAAGGTCTTCACTTCCTTAGGGATGTCTAAGGTATTTAAACATTTAGCTAGTGGAGGAATAGGATAACTCATGGAATCATCATCATCATCATCATATATTTTAGATATTAGTTCCAAGGCATTAATAGAAGAAGAACTTTCATACTCATCTTTCTCATGAGTCTTAATGGAGATGTATTCAATTAGATATTCTAGTATCGAAGGGTAAGTATTCATGAGAGCTATGAAATTGTCAAAATAAGATACATAATCAAGAATTTCTAATGAAGAGCACTTAAATATATCCTTATGGTACATGGATTGTATATGAAAGAGAGCATGATGATTCATATTAAGGAGTTTGTAGAAATTTTCAAAGTCTTTGATATATGCATGTAAAGATTCCAAAGAGTAACATGAGATGAAGATTAAATAATATAATGTCTTGGAACAACAATACACAATAAGATCTTTTCATTTATCAAATATAACCAATATGAGAGACTTTTGTACACCACATCACTAGTTTGAGGAAACCGGGTTTTTGAAACTTCTTACCAAGAAAAAAAACACACTAGTGTCATTACAAATGGAGTGATTAAGATGTAAATATTGCTTCACACAAGGTAGTATGGACCACTTTTAAGATTTCTTGCAAAGAACTATTAGAGAGAGGTTCAATTGTTTATGTTGAAATACACATTGTGTAATTACAAACATGTGAAATTTCCAAAGTAGAGTATGAAATTATGAAAAATTTTAAAATGAGTAATGAAAATATTCCTAAAATGAATGCAAGATCAGAACTTAAATATATTTATGACATATGCAATGAAACAATGCCAAACTATGCTTGTTTATGAACCTAAAATGCTTTATTTTTTCGTTTCAATGTAGGTGCACAAAATATGTTATGATACTATGCAAAATGAGGAATGAATGGAATATTAGTGTGTAAGATAGCTTATATCTGATACAAAAAGGATACCAAAGTCCTACAATGCTCAATGCACAATCAAAGGATGAAGATAGTTGTTTTTGTTGAAATACACAATGTGTAAATGCAAAAAGTGAAAGTTTCAAAGATAGGATGCAAACGTATGCCCTATGATCCAACACTACACTTCAAATCAGATTTGAATTAATGTTGAAAAGGAGTAGCAAAATCTGAAAATGAAATTTTGTCTACAAACCCTAGTTTTTGCTAAGACTAGGTTATATGAAAAATGCAACTTTTTAAGCAAAACCCTAGCAAATGCAACTTGTCAATGCAAGATTTGAGATGAATTAATGATTAATTACCATATTAAATATCAGATCTGATGTAAAAATCAGAAAATTAAATCTTTTTATGATATGCAATGCAAAATATGTAAAACTATGTCTTAATGCAAGCCTAGAATGCTTGTTTTTTCAAAATTTTCCAAATGTATGAAAATTTTTTCAATGCAAGATGATTGATACAATATGAATTAATGCAAGGAATTATTACAATACTTAGAAAAATGAAAGTTAAAAAAAAAAAGGGTTCACAAAAATGTTATATATGAAAAGTGGGAAAGATGATGAATAATGTCAAGATCTATCAAATCAAACCCCCATTTCACAATAACACTCAGGGACAACAATCGAGACATGTCACTACAAATGAAGAGGACTTAACTATAGGTTGGTGTACTCAAGAATGATATGGAAAGACTAATTATATTGAAAGATTTGTCAAACAATAGATTCGATAAGCCTCAAAGTCTAATTGTAATGAAATCAGGTATAGATGAATAAACTGCTACAAATCACTACACAAGAAGACACTCGGGAAGGAATAGAAACTCACCAAAAGTTGGATTTCTAGATGTGGAAACTTTGGGAACAATGGGGTGGGCTCCCTAGTCTAACTAGGCAGTTTTTCTTTAGATTTGGAATAGAGAGGTGTGTTGGGTTATATTTGATCCTACTTTCAAGATGAATCCTATTGCGAGGATATGGGGTGGGTGCCCTAGTCTAGTAGGGTTGATTTTTTGCACTTTTTCTCTAGATCCCAAATCTCTATCCTCTTCTTTATTTCTCTACAACTCCACTTTGCCAAATCCTACACCTGTAACCTGCAATCATAGAGAGAGGGGTTTGGGGTTGTGCTATTTAGGAACTTGCCTTAGTCAAGCCTCAGAATGGCATTCAAGCCTTCCAATACCATTGTTAGATATAGTGTGTGCCCAAGGGAGGGAAGAGGCCAAAGGAATGATGAAATAAAATTATTGAAGAACAAATAGATGTCACCTTAGAGGTGAAGCCATCACAAAGATGAAGATCCTTCAAGCCATGAGGATATTGATTGATGAAACCAAATCTACAAGAAACAAACACAATAACAATACAATTCAGCTCTACAACACAATGAATTCCTTTAAATCTCTTAGCTCAATATGACAAGTTCGCATTATCCATCTAGGTGTAAAATGATGTCCTAAACATGCTTATATATGCATTCCCACTAAACTTTCATAATTCAAATTGCAAAGGCCAACAAGGGAAACCTTTTTAAAGGTCCTATGTCAACATAATAAAGTTTAAAACTTGACAAATCAACTTGGACTTGGGCGTGGGTGCCCAAGTCCCAAGGAAATTTTTAGGTCTTGATTAAAGTTTAATGTGGACCCCTAAGCCCCATTTGCCATGGGTTTCAGGGGAAATTGCTCCGAGGTAAGTTTTAAACATGCATAATGAAATTAAGGGGACCTAGTCCTGAGCTAAACTAGGAGGTAAAAATCCATAGGGAAACTTTTTACAACATAAGAAAATTTTTCTAAAGCTTTTTCAGAAAAAGGACTACACAAACAAAGATCTCTCCTTGAATTTCTCTCCTTGAATTGCAATGGAACAATAAGTAGGCCATAAATATTGTGAATTATTTTTCCATTATGTCTGATCCCTTGTTGAAAAAAAAATTAGTTTTACATCCAAGTTATTTTTCATTGATGTTCTTATTCTGAGAAAAATGTTGTATGCAAATTGTAAAAACTAATAGTTTTGGGTAGATTAATTACTTGGTTTAACAATGTCCATCAATGCAGGCACTCACCAATCTAATAATAATACTTCAGTCAAAAAGTAATCTTTTCTTATTGAAATTTCTAGATGAATGTTTCATCTTATGGCATTATCTTACTTTACCAAGTATTCACTTTTTCAGGGAGGGTCATTAATAAAAGTGGTGGATTGTATTCTATGCCTCCTACTATGACTGGAAGCATATGAGAGCACATGACCTTTTGAAATATCAAGTAAATGTGAGGTTTCTTGATGGAATAAAGCTTCCCATAAAAGGACCTAGGAAAAACTCCAAGTTAAAGAATAATTTGGCATTGAAGAACATTTAGGAGCAATCCAAGAAAGTGGATCTACTCAGAAAAAATGTTACAAGAAATCTTTTATTTTACCTCATAATCAAATTTCCTGAAGTTATTTTGACAAAGGACTACACAAACAAAGATCTCTCCTTGAATTGCAATGGAACAGTAATTAGGCCATGACTATTTCCAGTTGTTTTTCCATTTCATTTGATCCCTTATTGAAAAAAATTTAGTTTTATGTACAAGTTATTTTTCATTGATGTTATCATTCTTAGCAATTGAGAAAACCAATAGTTTTGGGCAGATTAATTCATTGGTTTAACAACATCCATCATTGCAGACACTCGCCAACCTACTTCTCAAAATTCTATTGATCTTTTATTTTTTCTTGGTTTCTTTATACTCTAGAATTTTAATGCAATTGTTCATGGAATTAAGTAGTAAGGGAAATGATAATCTATACTTTCAATCAAGGTTGTGGTACAATGGTGAAGTTGCTTACCTGCTATGTAACCTACTAGTATTTCAGGGTTCCATCTAGTAGAATGCTTAGATGCCCTATAATGCATCTCCCTATAATAGGTTTATTTTAATAGGGTTATAGTTAAATTCTTTCCAAACAATGAAACATTAAAGGTACGGTCATAGGATTATTAAAGTTTTTTCACTTTTCTTCTAGACAATGTTTGTTATATGTACACATGAAACAATCTTTAATGTGTTTTTCCTGATAAAGGTTGAGCCATCTACATTCATTATAATAGTCAATGCTACACATGCATTGGTGCAGTCACAGATGGAGGGTCCAGAGAGTGGACTGCCCAACCATGTAGCCTAAGTAAACACAATAGAAACAACACAAGAATAACAAAAAAAAGAATTGCAATGGAATATTTATAGATTTAATATCTCAAACAATTACAATGCTCATATGCCGGCAACATGTGGGCTATTATGGCCTCATACCTGCCTGTCCTGCAACAAAATTACATGAAAGATATAGCTTTGAAGTGCCTTCTGCAAATCCACAACTAAAGACAAAAACTTTATTTACATCTAATGAATGCTTATATATCATCTTCCAGCTTAAGGAATGCTCCGCGTCGGCATTAGGAAGTTCCAAAAACTGATGGTGGATGAAACATGTAGGTCATGTGGTAATGCTCCACGTTATGAAGGAAAACATTGCAGTTTTGAGTGAAGATGTACTGGGTCCCAAATTACCTTTTGAGATGTTCCATTTGGCTCTGCAAGTCACAACAATGTTCTACAAACCTTGTATGCTCTATTTTGTGAGTTTTGATGATAGAAGAAGTACAAACAATTATTTAGTGGACAAGATTCTACTATGATCACATAGGAGTATAGATACACCCAAGTTTGTAGAGGAGTGCATACCATTATAGGGGTGTCCTTTATTAAAGAAAGAGATAATGCATATATATAGAGTGACTACCAAATTTAACCTAGGTAAAAGAAAAGAACATCCAAGATTAATATGGGTCACATAGAAAAAGTAATGTACATTTCTAGGAGAGAAATTATGAAATATAAGGAACCGAGGAAAGTGAGACAATATCTAGTGTTGAAGTGGAGTGATAGCTATATTTATCCTTGGTAAAGGAGAAGAATGTAAAAGATAAATATCTACCTATTAGAAAGACATCTCATGGTTAGAAAGGATAAACTATGAGATATATGACATCAAAGAACCTAAGGTTGTTCTTGAGGAATGACCAATTATAAAGTCATGGCATATAGGAGAAAGAAACCATAATGCTTGTGGTTCATGTACATAGAGAAAAATAATTTGATTCTAGATGATAAAGGGAAACATCAATAGAGATGGAATCAAGGATATAGGATGAGAGAAAGAATCTTATGCATAAAACTAATGGAGATGAGAGGTGTTAAAATATTCCTTCAAGGGTTGTTCATCCATGATAGAAAGGCTATAAGAACTAGAACCATAAATAGATGTAAAAATATAGGGGCCCAAAAAATTAGGACTAAACTTGGATTTATGTCCCTCTTCACATTTGTATTATGTTTGTTTTCATGAAGAGATCATTGATCTAGAAACAACAAGGAAGAACATGTTGATTATAGGACTGATTGTGTTACTCTTGGTATACGTAAAGGTGTTCCAAGGTATTTTCATAGTGCTTGTAAAGAATCTCTAGTTATTGAAGATGGTAGTCTTGATACATATTATCATTAATGACCCCTTCAAGAGAGACACAAAAAGAAGGGATATAATATCTAGAGGCATTATAGATTTAGCACCATAAATGAGAGAGTATGTAATGACCATGCTAACTTGGGAGTATGAATGTTCACATAATATGCCCACAAAGTAGGAGATAATTGACAATGCTGATTTTTACTATTAGTATCTATAGTCTTTCATATGATTTGCTCAATTATTTTATTAGAGAGTTGAGCATACCCATTAGACTATAAATAATATGGCATGGAAAGGCAATCTTAAATTTGAATCTTGTCAAGGAAATAGTTCACATCTTTATTTTTGAATGATGAACTATTGTTAGACACAAACATAGAAGGAAGTCCAAAGTGAGAGATGATGGTGTAGTCTATGCAAGGGGGTCCAATGATGGAAGACTACCCTACCTATTAGCCTACATTCTTACACACAATATTGTATGCCAAGCAAAAGCCTCAAAACATTACAAATTTACTAATTTAAATAAATATACTATTATAAGATAAAATAGGTTGATAAGAAGCCTAAATATCTACCCATATACATCCCCGCAATCCTTGCCAACTATAGTTTTGAATAGGCTTATTGATTTCACATTACAAAATTAAAATACATGACTAATTTTATTCTCTGCCTCCTAACTTCTCTTTATCCCCCGTTCCCTCTCAATCTTAAGAAACTCCTGACTATCCTCTAGCCAAGTCTCAATTCTCCAACCAAACTTTGGTTGATCAACCCATGACTATACTCTCAATAGCCAACCTCTCTACTTCTTTTTACTAAGTAAATAATATCTCTTGTCCTTTCTTGATATAGGATCCCTCTATATAGGAAAGATTCAATAGTTTTATTCTTCCATGGAGCTATCATAGTAAATAAAAAAGAATTTCTTACCCCTCTTAATTAGATTCATCTTTTGGTTTACTCAAGAAAATGGTTTCATCTTTCACTCTACTAGTCATGAATTCTCAATGATCTACACAATTGCTAGTAGATGGTGTTGAAAGGCACAAGACAACTGAGAGGGGGGTGAATCAGTTGTATAAAAAACATTAACTTCTTTACACAATAACACTTTCACATTCACTTAATTTAACTCCTGATTTTGTTATGAACATTAAGCATGAATAGAAGAATCAAAACATGGACACATCAACACCATAAACACATGAACACCAGATTTTTACGTGGAAAACCTTAAAAAAGGAAAAACCACGGTGAGTGTTAGCTCACAATATAATGTAGTAACAATACCAAATATCAAAGAGGCTCACTACCAAAGGGGCTCACTGCCCAAATAAAAGACTCACTGCCAAAGGGGTGGCTCATTGCCAGGGTTGGCTCACTACCGAGTATTGGCTCACTACTAGGATGAATTGATATAGTAGAATCTACACCATGCCAAAGGTCAATTACATTGAAGCACAATTTATCTCCTCTACTCTGCTCAGCTTTTACAACTCACACTTCATCTTTGCATCTTCGCATTCACAACTCAATCATGAATTCATTGCATACATTTATACCAATCATCAATCTTGGAATGTACATCAATGTCAGTATTCCAATCTACAACCATTGGAACTATCTCCAAGGTTGGCATACATACAAAAATCAAAATTAGGACTAGACCTAAATAGACTTGTGGACCAAATGAATGAAAGAAGAATGATTCATGGCTTAGCTCAGACCTAAATACTTTTCCACGCACTTGGACATGCTTCTATAATCCACGAATCACCTCCTCAACAAGTGTAAATAACTAGGTCAGCCATAACTAGTGCACACATCAACAACACTTAGATGCATGCTTCCAAGAACTTCATTGTAGTTTGCAGATTAAGCACACGCCTTTAATACATTCTAGAGACATACAAGAACAATATAGAATTACTTGGGAGCTGAAAAATCTAACCGCAATAGATCTCACTTGAAGACAAGAAATATCACTGGAAGACATATCTCAAATTGTTTCTCAACAGACACTGTCAAACTCTATTAATCAATAACTTGCTTTTTGGAGAACCAAATTACAAATTCTTTGGGATGAAGATAGCTAAGGACTAGGTTATAAGCTTAAGTCCATAACCACAAGACCAAAATCCAATTTACGGAGAAATATGGAGCAAAATACTATCTCCCTGTCATTTTGCAAACATTGCTAGGCACAGTCTTCAAACTAGTGAATAGAACTTCTTCTGTAAAATGATTTGAACCACCAAATTCTGGATTTAGCATCTTCAAAAACTTTTCTAAATCATATCCAAATCTCATACTCCAGTCTTCAATACAGAGAAAATGTGGAGAAAAATACTTAGACAGTGTTTTTGACTTGTCAACTCAATCAATCAACAAACAACAATACCAAAAGATACAATTGGCACCAATGACAACACAAACATGTTGACATCAATGACAACACTAGTTAGCACATACTTGCAACAATCTCCCCCTTTGTCATTGATGGCAACATATGATATGAAAAACTAAATCACATGTTCCTCCATCAAGACACACTTCTGCATCAGGGCTCCCCCTTTCTTTTTACACATCTGAACTCTTTCTCCCCCTAAGTTTTTCACATGATCTCTCTCCCCCTTTGACATCAATCAAAATGGGTATCACATCTCTTCTACTACACATACTTACAAACAACTGATTTGATTAGTCTAAAATCATTCTTTACTCCCCTTGAATGCAACAATCATCTCAAACCACTACCTGCTCCTCCTGAGAGATAGCCTCCGACATCAGTCCAAAAAGGAGAAATGTACTTTGAAGCACACTGGACTGATGCATCTTTTTATGTATCTATTTCAAGGAAGGAGGGGAAATAACCCCTAATTTCTCTTAGAGATACGCAAATGTGTCTTTTTGAAGAGCCTTAGTGAATATATGAGCAACATGATCTTTTGTGAGCACATACTCAAGCTTCACCTGATTCTCCGCAACATTCTCTCTCAAAAAGTGATACTTAATTGAATGTGTTTTTTCTTTGAATGCATCACTATATTCTTTGAAATATTTATGGCACTTGTGTTATCACAAAGAATAGCGATTGGCCCATCATACTCAACTTTGATATCCTTGAAGGTCTGTTTCATCCATAGCATCAGAGTGCAACATGATACTGCAACAATGTATTCTACCTCTGTAGTAGACATGGAGATTGATTCTTGTTTCTTTCTATGCTAGGATACTGCCTATCTCCAAGGACAAATGCACCTCCACTTGTGTTTTTCCTGTCATCAGCACATCCAGCCCAATCTACATCTGTTTAGACACTTAAAGATAAATCATTGTTCTTAGGATACCACAAGCCATGATCAAGAGTGCCCTACAAATAGATAATTATCCTCTTTAGTGCCATCACATGTGATTCTCTAGGATTTTATTGAAATCTGGCCATAAGATAGATTGCATGCATGATATGTGGTCTGGTAGCAGTCAGGTAAAGTAGTCCTCCAATCATTGATCTGTACTTGCTTTGATCAGCCTTAGGAGATTCATCATTCTTTCTTAGTTTACAACTAGTAACCATAAGAGTGCATACCAGTTTAGAGTCCTCCATTCTAAACTTCATCAGTAATTCCCTAACATACTTTGATTGAGAAATGAAAATGCCTTTATCTATCTGATTGATTTGCAGTCCAAGAAAGAAGTTCATCTCACCACACATAGACATCTCAAATTCCTTTTGCATTTCATTTGCAAAATTCTTGCACATCTCTTCATTTCCACCAAATATTATATCATCTACATAGACTTCAATAATCAAGATTTGATCTTTGCTTACCTTGATATACAAATTACTACCTACAGACCCTTTATTGAAACCTTGCTGCAACAAATACTTATCTAGTCCTGCATACCAAGCTCTAGGAGCTTGCTTAAATCCATACAAAGCCTTCTTCAACTTGCATACCATGTCTAGTTTGTCTAATAAATGGAACCCATCTGGTTTCTCTATGTAGACCTCTTCTTCTAGGTCACCATTTAGGAAGGTAGATCATTTCACATCCATCTGATATACCTTGAAATTTTTATGTGCTGCAAATGCCAAAAATAGTCTAATAGCTTCCATTCTTTCCATTGGAGCATATGTCTCTTCATAGTCAATTCCTTCCACTTTTGAGTAGCCTTTACACACAAGTCTTGCCTTGTTTCTCACAACTTCTCCAACTTCATTTAATTTGTTCTAGAAAACCCACTTTGTTACAATTACATTCTTGTGTGCAAGTCTGGGGACAAGCTCCTAAGTCTTGTTCTTCTCAATCTATAGTAATTCTTCTTCCATTGCCTTAACCCCGCGCTCATCATTGCATGCTTCACTTACTGTTTTAGGTTCCACCTTTGAAAGCAAACAAAGATTTACTTGCTCTTCTGCAACCCTGCTTCTTATCATCACAACTTTCCTTTTGTCACCAATAATCTAATTTTTAGAATGATCTCTTTGCACATACCTGAGAGTTTTAGGAATTCTTACCAGAGCTTCATCTTGAGTATCTTCTTCTTCCGGAGCAACTTTCTCTTTAGTCTGAACTTCATTTTCTTTATCTTTTTCAACCTTTTCTATATCAGCAGGTCCATCTGACTCATATTCATCTAGTTGGATATCTTCATCTACCTTCACATTTTCACTTTCAATTATCTTTCTCAGTCTTTTGTTATAACACTGGTAAGCCTTGCTCTTAGTAGAGTACCCAAGAAATATGCCTTCATCATATCTAGCATCAAACTTTCATAATTCTTCATCTCTTCTGATGTAGCATTTGCTTCCAAACACATCAAAGTATTTGAAAGTAGGATGTCTACCATACCATAGCTCATAAGGTGTATTTGTTTCTTCTGCTCTGATTTGCACTTTGTTCTGAATGTAGACAACAGTGTGTATTGCTTCTTTCTAGTATATTCATGGTAGGTTTTCTTCCTTGATCATTGCTTTGGAAGCTTATTGAATAGTTCTATTCTTCCTTTCAACCACTCCATTTTGTTGAGGAGTCTGGGGGGCAGACAAATGTATCTTTATTCCATGTTCTTCACAAAAAACATTGAACTCACTTGAAGTAAACTCACCACCTCTATCAGACCTTAAGCACTTGATTCTCAAATCCAACTCATTTTCAACCATAGCTTTGAATGCTTTGAACTTATCTAGTGCTTCTACTTTTTCTCTAAGGAAGGTAACCCAAGTCATTCTTAAAAAATCATCAAAAAGAAGCATAAAATACCATTCACCTTTTAATCTTCTTGTTCTTGTAGGACCACACAGGTTTGTATGCACCAACTCCAGCAAACCAATAGAGGATTGTTCTTTGCTTCTAAAAGTAGTCTTTGTCATCTTCCCAAACTAGCATTCTTTACATATAACATTGGCATGCTTCACAATCTTAGGTAGGTCTCTTACAACTTGAATAGTGCTTATTATCACCAAATTATTGAAGTTAATTTGACACATTCTCCTATGCCCTAGCCAACTTTCATATGTCTTAGCCAACAAACAACAGTTTTTAGCACCTTTCAAATGATATACATTATCATGAGTCTTCTTACTAGCAGCAATTAAGGTTCTAGAGCTATTCTTTATCTTACACCCATTGTCCTTGAACACAAGATTATACCCTTTGTCACACATTTGTCCAACACTTAGAAGATTATGCTTTAGGTCCTTGACATAAAGAACATCATCTATATTATGATTTCCATCAAAGGCAATAGATCCTTTTCCACAAATCTTACTAGTTGCATCATCACCAAACCTAACAATTCCTCCATCATACTTTTCAAACTTAACAAACTTACTCTTGTCTCTTGTCATGTGATTTGAACATCTGATGTTAATGATCCATTCATCTTCCTTTTTAGCATGAAATGTAGACAACTCTCCTGGACTTTCTTCCTTCAGACAACTTGCAAGATTAGCAAAAATAGGTTCTTCTCTAGGTGTGATAAAACAAGCATTCACTACTATTACCATCATTAGAATTAGATTTATCGTCAGTTACACCATCATCATCTCTAACATAGTAAATCTTTCTTACCATTTTTCCTTTACTTTCATTAATTTTCAAATATTTGTTAGGATATCTGAAAGTATAGTGACCAATTATACCACAACTAAAACATTTGTAAGGTAACTTACCTTTGAACTTTCCTCTGCTACCCCTTTTTGTTCTGCTTGCAAATTTTGCCTCAAGCTTTGCAAAGTCTTCTTAATCTGATTCCACAGCATATTTCTCTGATCTAGCAGTCTTTTCTTCCTTGGCCTTGAAAGTAATCTTAGTTTTCATAAGACCATTAGTAGTACCAAACTCTCTCATCTCAAAAGCAATCATTTTACCAAGCAATTGATCTTTTGAAAGTTTGCCCATATCAAACAATTCTTCAATGGTAGTTATGCTGTGACTATAAGATTTGGGGAGAGTTCTAAGTATCTTATCTACCACATCCTCATCCTTTAATTTTCCACCAAGACCCTTGATGCTGCTGACAACTTCATCAATCTTCTATATGTAGCTTGTTATGTTCTCATCTTCAACCATTCACATGGTTCCATATGTGGTCTTCAAGTTCTGCAACTTAGCCTTCTTGACAGATACATCACCTTCATAAATTTTCTTCAACTTGTCTGAAATCTCATGAGGAGTTTCTAGATCCACAACTCTTACCATTTTAGTGTTAGGGCATTTAATAGAGCATTTTTAGCTTTATGATTGGCCTCAAAATCTTTAATGTCTTCTTCAGACTGCAGACCATCTTTAGGTACTAGATGTACTTGTCTTTAACCATTATCCAAACATGATAACCAATAGAGATAAGATAGCTTTGCATTTGTACCTTCCAGTAGTCATAGTCAGATCCATTGAACTAAGGATTGTTAAAAGTATGGGCCTGACTGGTGTTGTCATTGATGTCAACATACTCCTGTTGCATTGATGTCAAGGATTCGATGAGCTGTGTGTTGAGGATATTGAGAAAATTAGTCCTATTAGAAACAGAGAAGAACAGTGAAGACAGTGAAGCTCTATGAAGTGAAGATCCTAGCTAGATGAAGATTAGAGAATGCACATCAAAGGGTTTGTAGATATGTGTCTAAAGATGATCCAGTCAAGATTTGAGAGGTCCGCATGAAATTGTGAAGGAGTTATGGCCATATGAGTAAAACTAGTTTTGGTAGCTGTTCAGAGGTGACAGAGTGACACAAATAGGTCCGGTGAGATCTAAAAATGCAATATCTTGTTTTGCAGATCTCGTGGCATGTTTGGGAAGCCAATGTGAATTAACAACTCAATTAGATCATGGTATGGAGGTCTTCAAGAAATTATTCTAATGTGATAGTGATGACCGGCTGTGTTCTTAAGGTTCCGGATGAAGATGCAAATGACTACATCAAGAAGAAGTGGTGCAGATGTTCCTAGTAATTCAAGAAAGTTTGTGGGGGTCTCTAGATTGTGTCCAGTTCATGTTGGCAGTCCACATTGAAGATTGAGCTTGTAATTGAAGATTTACCTTCGGGTGATGGTGTTCTTCCTAATCTTGGCCGACTGGATGTTTTACACACATTATGGATGGTCTTGAAGATGTTTTACAAAGCATGGCATGTTCCTTGAAGAAGATTGAAGTCCCAGATAGGCATGGCCAACTGGGTAGTGATGCGCATGAAGTTTTTGTAATGAATCAAGTTATATTTATGTAATTACTCTATAATAAAATAAAGTATGTGTTGTGCCAACTTTGATGATCATCCCGAAGTCAATGTCATGTATAAATAAGATTTGAGAAGTCATTTCAAAAGATATCCTTGGTCATGATGAGAAAGTGGTAAAGAGGAGAGGAGCGAAAAGCAGAGCAGAAGTGTTGAGCTTAAATGGAACTATCTCAAGCATGGTGAAGATGCTAATCTGAAGTTCAAGTATGTAATATTTATATTATTTTGTAGATAGTGTGTCTCCTATAGGTAGTGGGCCTCTTGTGAGCAGTGTGCTCGGGCAATGAGCCCTAATTGGAAAGTGCCATTTTATTCTTCTTATTCTATTAATAGAGAATAGAATCTTGGGTTAGTCACTGTATGGTTTTTCCCTTAACCAGATTTTCCACGTTAAAATCTTGGTGTCATATGTGTTGAATGTGTTTCTGCTCCTAAATTATTGCATTGTGCTTCCATGATTGAATGATTATTATCCTGTAGAAATATAAGAAGGATTTAAGTGTTTAAAGAACATAAATTTTGGTGATAGCTGATTCACCCCCCCTCTCAGTTGTTTGTCCTAAAACCAATAATTGGTATTAGAGCTAAGTTCTTCTAAAAGAGTTTAACCACTTGAGGAGATCCAGGATGTCTTCCTACAAGAAGGATAGTCTGAGGTTTGATGGAACAAACTACACTCTTTGGAAAATCCGCATGGATTGTCACTTACAATCTATGGGAATTCAATATTGGAACATGACTATAAAGAAGTATATTCCTCCAAAGAATGGTTTGACAACTACAGATGAAATCAGAGATGTTGAAGATAATCTTCAAGCTAAAGAAGCCTGACTAAGTGCCTTATCTGATACAGAGCTAACAAATGTTATGGAATTAAAAACTACATATGAAATTTGGTCAAAGTTGGCACTTCTGAATGAAGGAGACAAATATGTTAAATGTGCCAAGCTACAAAGTTTGAAAGGAAAATTTGAAAACCTGAAGATGAATGAAGATGAGAATATCACTACATTTATGCCAAATGTAAATGAGCTTGTTTGTGGCATTAGATGTGCTGGTGGAACCTTGGATGAAGATGAGATTGTTGGCAAAGTTCTCAGATCCTTACCTCCTACTTACAAACACAAGGTTGCTGCTATTGAGGAATTCATATCTTTTTCAAATATTACAAGGGATCAATTGGTTAGGAAATTAGCTACATTTAAATTGGCTGAGTTTGGAGATACACCTCCCAAGACTGAATCTGCATTCAAAGCTAGTGCCTCTGTAAAAGGCAAACAAAGGTATGATCTAGGAGAAAATTCCTCAAAGAAATTATCATGATGCTCAAGGGGTTGCAGGTGACATGATGAGGTTAGAGTAATGGACATGCTTGAAGGTTCTCTAATAAGGTCAAGGACCAAAATTTGGGGACATGGTTGACTCTCTACTGGTAGTCCTTGGATCACATCCTTTGTAGGCATTTGGGTAGATGAATGTGGTAATGGATGAGTAGATTTGGAGTTCTCCTTAGCTTTTCTTTTGTTGTGTAAATCTGGAAAACATATTTCCCAAAAATCATCTGAGGCTTTTTTGGTTGTCCATTTAGAGCTCGGGGAACTCGATGGCAGTGTTGGTGTAGGATTGGTATGCTTTTGGATATGTGTCTTAGAAGATGGTGAAGGAGGACTAGTAGACAGAGTGGTATATGATTTCCAACTTGAGGTGGTGCTTGCCTTGTCATGAGCATCATTAAGACAGGAAAAGGATGTATGAGTTTGGGGCGAGGCGTAGCTAGTACTGACACATTCAGCTTGTAAGATTGCCATTTCTTGTTGTATGACTTGGAGTTCTTGAGAAATTGCTATACGATCTTGGAGCAAGACATCAAAGTCTAATTGCTCTCATAAGTATTGGAGTTCTTGAGCAATTACTTCTAATTGGTATGTTATCTCTACAGAAACTGACACAAGATTGAAATGGGTACCTAGAAAACCTATATTTTTTCTCTGAAAAGATGTGGAAATGCTCACTATCACAGATGCGCAGAATAGATGCGCTGTAGAGACTGGTAAATGCGCAGGAAGTCAAGACAAATGCACTACACTGGTAAAAATTAAATGCGTTGTAATAGGTATCAAAAGTGCTGCAGGTCAGTACATATGAGTTGCAGGTCGGTACAAATGCGTAGCAATAGAGGATGGATGTGCCACTCTGGTTTTCTCAGTATTTTTGCAAGTTGTTGGAAATTTTTTGATGTTTTTGGTACTTTGGTTGCAAGGTCTTTTTGATCTAATTTTTTGAAATTATGGCAAAAAGACATAGCAAACACAAAGAATATTTTTATGGTTTTTTTATTATTTTTTTGTGATTTTTTGACTCTTTTTGGACTAAAAAGAAAGCAAGTTCACCCTAGGTTTCAAAGGATAGTATAAAACTGAATTCTCACTATCTCTTGTGAAGCATCTTCAGGAGGTGATAATTGCCCTTCCTTACACCAGATTATAGGGGTTTTTCGTCTACTAAAACAAAGGATGAGTAATAAAGGCAACCGTTCGAGTGGTTATACATGCGGCAACACTACTCTCCATTATGGAGTCTCCCAGCCTGCAAGGGTTGCACCTTGGAGAGTTTTGGGGGAGGTTGGCTGTCGGTATAACACAACTGCACTCATTGTTTGAAGCTTTCAATCCAAACACAATTTATTTATAGTGGCTTGATAGGGCTTGGCGTCTAACCTATTACCACTTATGGTTGTTCCTACTTGGATGAACGGTATCCAAGAGTAGGCCCCTCTAAAGGAAAAACACATGCAAAAATAATATGTCTGGCATTTTGGTCACCCAAGATAGGGGAGAGTATAGGCCTAGTATCATTCCCAAAATACAGAATATAGTGGTTCTTTTCCCCTAGTTAAAATGAGAAAAACTAGATGAGCTATCTACTTGGGCAAGCACAAAAATTTGTTAACTTTGAAGTGATAACAAGATAGCAATGGTCCAGTTTTACCAAGATAGAAATGATGTGTTCAATTTTAGCCCAGATAGAAATGAGTCGTTAACTTTGAAGTGATAAAAAGATAGCAATGGTTTAGTTTTACCAAGATAGCAATGATGTGTTCAATTTTACCCATATAGCACTGATTTGTTAACTTTGAAGTGATAAGAAGATAGCAATGGTTCAATTTTACCCAGATAGCAATGTGTCTAATTTTGAAAGATAGCAATATAGCAATGATTCAATGATATGCAAGATAGCAATGATTCAATTACCACCTTCCTAGTTAAGACTATGTGAGATTTGCATGAGCATCCATTTAATTTCCCATTAGAAATCAAATTGTGAGTTAACAAATGTAACTATATGATCTAAACTAGCCCCTAACCTACAAGTAGATCAGAGAATATTCCTGCAAATTATGTTAGCATTAGAGATTTCTCAAGAAATAACTCAAAAACCTAGCAGAATGGATGCACAACAGAATGGAGTAAATGCACAGCAGAATGGAGCATATGCACAGCATAATGGATCAGATGGGCAACTTTGGTAAAATCAAATGCACCACAGAATGGGATATATGTGCCACAGAATGGAGTATATGTGCCACAGAATTGATCATATGCGCAACTCTGGTAAAATCAAATGCGCCACAGAATGGGGTATATATGCCACATAATTGATCATATGCACCACATAATTGATCATATGTGCCATAGAATTGATCATATGCACCACAGAATGGATCATATGCGCAACTCTGGTAAAATCAAATGTGCCACTGAATGGGGTATATGTGCCACAAAATTGATCATATGCACCACAAAATTGACCATATGCACCACATAATGGAGCATATGCACAAAAACGTAATGGATGTGCAGAAACACCCTGTGTACAGATTCTAACACACAAAAACTCAATTTTTGGGTTAACAAAATACATAAACAAAGAGATCAATTAAACAAAAGAACTTCAAAAACCTTTGCAAACCTCAAAGCTTCATAGCTTCCGTTGGTTGCCTATCTCAATCGCTCTTGCATGTATGAATAAGGCCCTCAAAGAGTGCACGTCCTTTCTATGATTCCAAGATTGTCAACGGACAACGGTTATGATAGTTTCGCCATGAAGATGAGCTTCACAGCAATGATAGTAGTATGGTAATGAGTGTGATCACAAGCAATGAAGGAATTGGTGCCAAAGGTGCGCTGAAATTCTTGCAGAGTAACAATACTTAAAGCTTGGATGATTGAAATGAAAGAATAGGGTTCAATTTATAGACTCACGAGAAAGAAGATCAATGGTATAGAAAGAATGAGATCAACTGATGAGAACTGTTGAGGAATGTGCGCGAATAAGAAGAAGACATGTGTCTTGCTCTATTTTGCATGAGAGGAATTAATAAAATAGAAGAAGAGTTAACTGAAGAGATTAAATCAATTAAAAGAATAGATTAATCAGTTAAGAGAATAGAACTAGAGAATAGAAATTGCATGAGGATGAGAAGATATTTTAGCTTAACTAAATATTTAGAATATTCAATTGCATATGCACAAGGATTGAATTATATTTAGAGATAACTCAATTTAGAAGAAATGGACAACTTAAATAAATATTTGATTTATTTAAATTTTAGAGAAGATATTATTGGAAGAAACAATTAAATAATTGGTATTATTTAATTTAGAACTATTTTGGAAGAATAAATAAAATATTTGAATATATTTTATTTTTAGAGATTGAGAGGATTTAAATAAATTTGATTTATCTATTTAAATTTGGAAGAATGATTTGATTTAATTAAACAATTAAGAATTATTTAATTGTTTGGAAGAATTTAATTAAATAAAGGATTTTATTTAATTTTGACTTTAGAAGAGGTAATTAAATATTTTGATATTTAATTAACTTAGAGGAATATGAATCAAATAAATAAATTGATTTATTTATTTATTGATAGAAGAATTAGAAGGGAATAAACATTAAGAATATTTATTTAGACCAAGTCATGTCATTTTTAGGCATATACATTATGTACCTTCAGTTCAAATGGTTCGTGATTTGGTGCTTCGCAGATGATCTTTCCTTTATGATAGTGGCCGACAGTAATGTTCAAGTGCTCCAGTTTGAAGAATCTTATGGATAAAGTGTTTAAAGGTTGTGCGGATGTTCTTGGTGATTGTAACGTGTTTGTGGGAGTCTCTAGATTGTGTTTCTACCTTTTGATTGGTCTACAAAGTATAATCTAGATCATGCATGTCGAAGCGTGTTCTTAAAAGTCCTAATGTTAACTCTAGTCTTGGCCGACTTGGTTATTCTCACTACTTGCGGTTGTGCTTCAAAGTTTGTAAAGCATGTTGTTGTGTGGAAAATTGCATTTGAGTCCTAGCTAAGGATTGGCATGGTTTCCATTCATTTCTCTTCTCCCTCAATCTATTTAGGTCCAGACCTAATTTAAATTTGGTTAAATATGTATGTATGTCAACCTTGGAGATTGTTCAAAAGGTTGATGATTGTAATGCTGACCTTGATGTTCATTCCAAGGTTGATGAATTGTATTAATACATGAAATGAAGTCATGAATGAAGTTGTAGAATGCAAAGATGTTAAGATAAGTGCCAAGTGAAGAAGTAGAGTAGAGCAGAGGAAAGTTATTGTGCTTCAATGGAACTAAACTTTAGCATAGTGTAGAAGCTACTATCTCAGTTCACCAACTCTGGCAGTGAGCCACCCACAGGCAGTAAGTCACCCCATTGGCAGTGAGCCACTTCTTTTGTAGTGAGCATTATGGGTAGTGAGCCTTATTGTAAATTTGGATATATCTTTTATATTGTGAGCTAACACTCATCGTGGTTTTTCCCTTATAGGGTTTTCCATGTAAAAATATGGTGTCTCATGTGTTGAATGTGTGAATGTGTTTAAATTATGATTTTATGCTTTCATGGTTAAATTAAAATAACAGTAATTAAGTGGTTGTTGTGTTGATGGTTTTAAAGTTTTGGTTACAACTAATTCACCTCTCTCTTAGTTGTCTTGCACTTTCCCAACAATTGGTATCAAAGCGAGGGTTCCTCAGTAAACAGCCTAATAACTCAAGGTAGATTCGGGATGGCACACATGAAGGAGTCACCGTAGTTTGATGGAACAAATTATGCTCTTTGGAAGGTACAGATGAAAAGTCATCTTATTTCTCTTGGTTATAATGTTTGGAAGATAACAGAGAAAAAGTATACTAATCCTCAAAATGGACCAACAGATGAAGATGAAGTCAAAAAGTATGAGTTTAATGGAAAGGATAGAGATGCTCTGTTAAACACTTTATTTGACACTGAGTTGGTGATGGATTCAGAGACTACTCATGAGATCTAGGAAAAGTTGAAAATTTTATATGAAGGAGATGATTCTGTAAAGAGTGCCAAATTACAAAATCTGAAGGTGAAGTATGAAACCCTGAAGATGAAAACATAACTATCTACATGTAGAGAATTGATGAAATTGTCAATGGAATCAAAGGTCTTGGAGGTACTACTAAGGAGGAAGAGGTTGCAAAGAAGATTCCTAGGTCATTGCCTAAATCCTAAAGTCACAAAGTGACATCAATTGAAGAGATTATGAGTGTACAAAAGGTTTCAAAGAATCAGATGCTTGGGAAACTTATATCTTTTGAAATGAGAGAATTTGGTGATACTCTACCAAAGATTGAGACTGATTTCAAAGCTGGCACTTCATAAAAGACTTTAAGAGCTTAGAAATATGCTGTGGAATCTGATGATGACCTAGATGAGGTTGAAGCAAACTTTGCAGATAGAATGCAAAGAGGTACCAGTAAGTTCAAAGGAAAATTACCATTCAAATGCTTCTCTTGTGGTAAAATTGGTCACTATGACTCCAGATGTCTGAAGAGAATTGAAAGAGGTAAGAAGAAATTTGAAAGTAGACCTAGAATTCTCAAGAAATGCTATTACGTTAGAGATCTTGATGATGATAGTGTAACAGATGATGAGTCTGATGATAACAGTACTAGTGCAAATGAATGCTTGTTTATTGCTATTAAAGAAGAACCTATGTCTACTAATCCTACTAGCTGTGTGAAGGAAGAAAAACCAGTGAAAGAAGAAGTTTTGTCTATTCAGGTTGAGAAAGATAATGATGAATGGATTATTGATAGTGGATACTCACATCACATGACCAATGATAAAAGTAAGTTTGTAAGTCTGGAAAAGTATGATGGAGGTTTATCTAGGTTTGGGGATAATGTAGCTAGTAAGATTTGTGGAAGAAGATCTATTTCTTTTGATGGTAAATATAACACAGATGACGTTCTATATGCGAAGGGTTTAAAGCACAATCTTTTAAGTGTTGGAGAGATGTGTGAAAAAGGATTTGATTAGTTTTAGGGATAATAGATGCAAGATCATGGAAAGCTCTGGAATAGTCATTGCAACTGGTAAGAAGACCAAAGGTAATGTTTATCATTTGATGGGAACTAATAATTGTTGTTTGTTGGCTTAGATAGATGAAAGTTGGTTGTGGCATAGAAGGATGTGATGTATCAATTTTGATAACTTGGTGAAGATAAATTCACTACAAGCTGTGAAAGATTTTCCTGAGCTGGTGAAACCTGCTAATACTATTTGCAAGGAATGTCAATTGGGAAAATAGACAAAGACAAGTTTCAATAGAAAAAAACAATTTTCTATTGGATTGCTTGAGTTGGTACATACAAATCTGTGTGGTCCTACAAGAATAAGAAGTCTACAAGGAGACAGGTACTTTATGTTGCTTACTGATGATTATTCTAGAATGACATGGGTCACTTTTCTAAAAGAGAAATCAGAAGCCCTAGACAAGTTCAAAGATTTCAAGGCAATGGTTGAAAATGAGTTAGAATTGAGGATCAAATGCTTAAGGTCTGATCAAGGAGGTGAGTTTACATCAAATGAATTTAACATTTTCTATGAAGATCATGGGATAAAAAGATGACTGTCTACTCCTAAGACTCCTGAGCAGAATGGAGTTGTTGAAAGAAAGAACATGACAGTTCAAGAGGTTGCTAGGTTAATGATGATGGAGGCTAACCTACCGAAAGAATATTGGAGAGAAGCTATACACATTGCTGTCTGCATTCAAAACAAAGTCCAAGTCAAGGGTAATGGTACTAAAACTCCTTATGAATTGTGGTATGGAAGAGTTCCTACAGTGAAATATTTCAAAATTTTTGGAAGCAAATGTTATAATAGAAGAGATGAAGAGTTAGGCAAGTTTGATGCTAGGTGTACTAAATGAATTTTATTTGGATACTCTACTAAGAGTAAGGCCTACTGGTGCTACAATAAGAGATTGAAGAAGGTCATTGAAAGTGCTAATGTGAAGGTTGATGAAGACAAGGAAATAACATTAGATCTGAGTGGCTATGAATCAGATGAACATGCTACTACAGTCATTAAAGAAAAGGTGGAACAAAAGGATAGTCAAGTTGAAGAAGAAAAGGCTCTAGAAAGTGTTGTTAAAACTCCCAGGTATGTAAGGATTAATCATTCTGAAGATCAAATTATTGGTGACAAAAGAAAAGGGGTATTGACAAGGAAAAGCGCTGCAGAGGAATAGGTGAACTACTGTCTGCTTTCACAGATTGAACCTAAAACTATAAGTGAAGCCTGCAAAGATGAAAGATGGGTAAAATTCATGGAAGAAGAACTGATGTAGATAGAGAAGAATCAAACTTGGGAATTGGTTTCTAGACCTGATGATAAGAATCTAATTGGAACCAAATGGGTTTTTAGAAACAAGATGAATGAAAGTGGTGAAGTGGTAAGAAACTGTAATGTCAGAAAATGTCCCCTTGGGGGCTTTGCCCTCAAAAGGTTTCGCTCTCGGGTCTCTAGTGTACATTTAGGACATCTTACATCATAATTCAACATCCCGATGGAATGAACCCTGGGTATCATGACCAATGGGGGGGTTAGTGCAAGAAGTTGGTTCCACTTTTTAGCCAAAAAGTGGATGTGTTTTCCCTGATTTTCAGAATTTGTCACATTTGACCTTAAAATTTGAAGTACTTAGAGATGGAATCTTTAAAAAATTCACTAAATATAAAATGTAGTACTCAGAGTCTAGTTTCCAAATATGTAATTTTTTTCAATACCCAGATGATACACATTGATTTTCAATATGCATTTCTAAAAACCACTATTTAAAAGTCACTTTTTTTTAACCATACCATGCATGTGTATGGCCAACATAATTTGACCTAAATGAAATTATTTTTCAAAATCCTTTTGGGAAAAGATGTCTAGTACAGTGAAGTTTGATGAGGATATTTTTTTATAATTTTTTCCACATAATTTTTTTTTTATTAATTTTTTATTAGGCCTAATTGATACTTTTAAAAACCCCTCGTGTATGGCCAACAAATTTGAGCAAAAAAAATCATAAAATTAATTTTTTTTTTCATTGTGTAAAGAATGATGTGTAGATTGATGACATATAATTTTTTTTTTTAAATTTAAAAATTGAAAGTTATTAAAAAAATACACACTTGTCATTTCAAGTTTGTAGACTAGTTTGCTCATAAATTAAATAAGAAATAGAAGAAAATGTCCAAAAAAAATAAAAAAATACATATTTGAAAACTAGACAATGTCATCTGTAATGGGTTTTCATTTCGTAAAAATATTCAAAAAAAAAGGTCCTCAGCCATATAGGTAAACTCAGTGTTTCTTCTTGTTTGTACTTAGAAAAAAATTTGCAGGTCCAAGGCTCAAGGTCAGCCAACCATGCCTATCCCAAGCCTAGAACCCAAACAAAGGGTAGGGAAAAGGTGGTTAGAGATTTTCAATTTCAAATAACGGGTACCCGTTATAAAATGGGTACGCATTACATAATGAGTACCTGTTATAAAATGGGTACCCATGATGTTTTTAATAATGGGTACCCATTTCTATTATACCCGTTATTTCCCATATTAGGGAAAAATGTACTATTACTGTATCCTTTCAACTTGCAAGTCTGATCAGTATGGCACGACAGCGACAATTTCTACATTTTTTTTACTTACAAGTGTTTTGTGTAATCTCTTGACAGGTCATATTCTATTCAGATTTTGAAAGGAGTCAATCATATGAATAATTCTGAAGTGAAATCAAGTGCATGAGCTATTTTCAAGAGGAATAAAGAAAGAAGGTTTTTGTTTTTACATCTACCTTTTATTCAAAATCTATGGAACAAAGGATCTATATCTAATTCTACTTCAAAATTTTAAATAAGGACATCGATTATGAAATTGGATTAAGTATCAATTGTTATTTTATCAAGAGGGTTTGGTAATCATGGGATCACATCAACGTCAAAGAAAAAAACAAAGGAGGGTAATGACACCTCAAGAAATTGAAGCAAATAGAGAGAAGGAAGCAAAAAGGCAAAGAGATAGAAGAGAAAGGATTCAAGAGATGAATAATATTAAAGCATCTAGTTCCATGAGTATTGAAGAGAAAGACATTCAAGAGACTATAAATGATGGGATAAATGTAGATGATGCAAATGTGGAAATGGTGAATTTGGAAGAAAATGTGTCTATAGAAACAAATGCATGTATGTCTTCAAACCCAACTTTCGAAGATATGGAAAATGTGACTATACAAACAAATCCAAGTATGTCTTCAGAGCCAGCTTTCAATGATATGGAAAACACAACTATAGAAACAAATCTAGGTGTGTCTTTGGAGCCAACTTTCAATGATATAGAAAACACGACTATAGAAATAAATCCAAGTGTCTTCAGAGCCAACTTTCAATGATATGGAAAACACGACTATAGAAACAAATCCATGTATGTCTTCAAACCCAGCTATTGATAATATGAATGAGAATTATCTCCCTTTTAGGAGAGAAAACGAAAATGTTTTATTTGAGATTGAAAGAAATGTCTTAGATAATCTTCCTGGTAATATTTCTTGGAGGCAAATGAGAACTCATGCAAATAGATTATATAAAAACAAATTTATAGAAAAAGTCTTAGATTTCAATGTCAACTTATGATGCAATTGATGAAGATGTGGAAATTGTGAAAAGTAATGAAAAAGTTAGGCATCTTTGTAAAACCTAAGAAAAAAGATGAATCAATCAAACAAGTTTTATCTAGTGTTGCTAATGCTATTGATTCTATTGGTAAAAAGAGTCAATCTAAAGATAGCAATGTAGCACAAAGAGCTATAACAGCTACTTTAGTCAATAAATCATCTTCTAATAAAAGAATGATAAGTAAGACAAGTGAAATTCTAAAGATAAATCCTAAAACTTTGAGAAGAGCAGCAAAGAGAAGAGAATCTATTGAAAAAGATCCACTTAACCAATGTTGGAGTTTTAGTGGTAGACTCCCAAGGTATGACATGAAATTAAATAGTGAAATCAAATCTTTAATTGAAAAATACTGGCATGATAATACAAGGGTATCATCTAATGTTAGAGATGTTTTAAAATTACGAGTGGGGTCTAAAATTCATGATCCTCATCCAAAACATCTATTAGACATGACTCCAACTGAATTATATAAAAAATTCTTAGATGATTTAGTGTTAAAACCATTTAATATTACCATAAGCCAAAGATCTTTTGAGAAATGTAAACCTTGGTATGTGAAAATTAATAAACAACAAATCTCTTGTTGTTGTAAAACTCATGTGCAATTTCGTTATTATTATGATGTTTTTTGACATATACATTCTACTTTGCATACTGACAAAATTATGTAGGAATGTGGTATTAATATGCCACCTCAAGCAATTAAGGAGTTTGTAGCAGGTTTGTTTTGTGAAACATCTATTGGATACTTATTTTATTCAAAAGCATGTATTTCTAGACAATGCAATAGATGTGGCAACTTTTCATTGTTAGGAGAATGTATGCATGAAAATATTTCACATGAATTTGGACAATAATTAGTGGATGTGAAAAGATTCAAGAATGTTGAATATTCTTTAAAGGATGGAAAATTTGGAAAGCGTTGTGAGTTAGTCACTGAAAAAATTTGTGTGCATGCATTCATCAAAGATTTTAAGGATAATATTGTATCCAAATATGTCAAACACTCCCAATATGCTCGGTGGCTTGATGGACAATTCCGTTCATGTAAAAACACCTTTCTAATTGGAACTATCCTATCAGTGGTTGACTTTGTAGAAAACTATACTCTTGCTCCACAAGAAGAAATTCAATCTCAATATTATAATTCAGTGCAAGTGGCCATATTTGTTCATATTGTATACAAACATGCAGATGATAGTACAAAAGATAATATAAAATTTTGAGGGAGTATCATTTCTATTTGAGTGATAACCGGTTACACTCTTCAAAGTTTGTGCAATATTGTTTCACAAAATTTTATGAAAGTTTAAAAGAAAGAGGAATCGAGATGGCACAACATTTCATATGATCAAATAATTGTACAGGGCAATTCAAAAATCAAGAATATTTTATTGGCTATGTAGGGCTCACAAAGAAATCAATATCCAACATATGTGGAGTTTTTTTGAAGATGGACATGGTAAAGAAGAACATGATGGAGCTAGAGCATGTGTGAAAAGAGCTCTTGCTAGAGAACAACTAAAATTTGAGGATGCAGCCAAATTTAGAGATGCACGTGCAATTGTGGATTGGTGTAATAAAAAATTATCTACGGGATCAAGTCAGAACTCTACAATTCGATGATTCTTTTGGTTAGTTGAAGAAGAGAATATTCCTACTCAACTTGATTGTGAGACAATAACTGGATCAACAAAATGGCATTCATTTAAGAGTTCAAATGCAAGCACATGTACTATATGGACTAGGGAGCTTGCATGTTTTTGTCAATTTTATATTACAGATGATTGGGGAGCATGTGAAAATATAGAATGGGTTGAAGAATGGAAGCAAAGATCCTTGACATCTACAGAAATAGAAGATCAACTTGAAACAACAATTGAAGATGATAATCAAATGTTTGCATCAGATGACTATGATCGTGTTTCAGACCTTGTACAAGAAGGTACTTTTATTTTCAATATTTTTTTATTGTCATTTTTTTGTACATCTATATATAATTAATTATATATGTATGCATGCATAAATTTATGTGATTTAGATACATGTCACACTTTATTGAATTACATAATTTTTTTGTAGCACATGTGTATGTTGTTGTTGCACCTGAGGGCAATGAAGAGGAAATTGAGTATTGGTTGGCTCAATGTGTTGAGAAAAAACAAAAGTTGTTACATCTGAGAGTAGATGATGATAACATGGAGTATCCAATAGGTTTTGTGGTTGTTGTTGGCACTTGGCTATGAAAATATCTAATAAGAAGGAATGGTTTCCCTGCATTTGAAGATTATGAAACACATAAGAAGATCATACACTACTCATAGTTGGTTGTGGCAACAAATATAAAACTAGTCAGATATCAATGCAAACCTTCTAATAAACAGTTATGGATACTTTTAATGGAAGAACATGAGTCAATTATAGATGCATTACAAAAAAATGAGGATGCGGATGGTACAATGGAATAAATTTCTAGGTATGTAAACCATACTCATACATCCCCTAAATCCATCCTCTTAAATGTATCCTATAATGTTATCTAGTTACATGTAATGCATCAATGTTTTGTCTTTTTGGTATATAAATTCTTTCATTCTCATTTCAGCTTCTATATTATTCCCCTTGTCTTAAATTTTGTATCGACTCATGTAAATATATAGTTAATTTACTTGTACATTTGAACATTACTTTTTATAGGTGTACCCTAGACAAGTAGTCAAATTTGCATGATTGTCAATAGAAGTTTTCACCATACAAGTATGTGAGGTCAATTTTGTAGTCTTCAACTAAAAGTGAACGCAAATTAGGTAATTACATATATATATACTCATATATTTCTGATCCATCCTCTAAAGACACCCGCTTGTACATCCCCTTAATTCATCCTCTTATCTCCCCTTAAGCCATCCTCTTACATCCCCTTAAGCCATCAAGTTTTATCTTATACTTTGTAAATTGACTCGTGTACATCTCTCCAAGTAAGCTATCCTCTTTTGTATCCCCTTAAGACATCCTCTTCTAGCTCCCCTTTTAATTAATCCTCTTATACATCTCCTAAAGCCATCCTCTTATGTATCCCCTTAAGACATCCTCTTAGCTCCCCTTAAGCCATTGTCTTACATCCTCTTTTGTGTTATTTAGTTACATATTGCATTAATATTTTGTGTTTTTGGTAAATATTCTTTCATTCTCATTTACATTCATTATTTCTTGCAGGTGTATCCTACAAGTAGATTTTTCCATGATGGCCACTACAAGATTTCATCATAATCTAAATGGTAGATCAATTTTGTGGTCATGTCAAACTAATAACATGGACCTATAAGCTAATTGTATAGATATACTCATATGTTTAATAATGGACCTATTTTTTTGTTTTGAGACTCTTTTTATGATCTATGTATTTAATTTTCACAGATTGAATATTATTTTATGATTGCCACAAATGATATTAGTGTAGAGGTTCAATAAGTATATAGTTTGTATTTTTCCTATTTTTTTTGTACCCACTTTAGCTATGTTTTGAGATGTGTTGATTTAGCATTTATTTTATATTATTTAAATGCACAAAAGTTGAAAAGTAGTGTCATGATAGTTAAAGGGAAATAGTCCTAGGATAGTTTGCATATTTGAAACATGGTTTAATATCACCTCTATGAATTCCATTGTGCTCCTCTATATCCTTCAATCATTGTCTTGAATAGTCTAATGCTATCACTAATAATTATGGGACTGTCCTATCATATTACGTAGGTGTGGTCATTGGTGTTGTAGAGTTATTTATGACTGCTAAGGTAATAATGAGGGTTATCATGCATAGGTAAGGTATTAAATAGTCATTATTTCAAACTAAATGACTACCAAACCAATTATAGGATTGTCCTAATGAAACAAGAGAGGACTGTAAAATGCATAAGTGGTCATCCAAACACCTATATGATTGTCATAACAATCCCTAATAGCCACTTGCCTTCATGACCAATCAAAGATGTTATTAAGAACTTGAAGATAATCCCTAATACCCACTCAATAGAACTACTAAGAGAATGGCCAATCAAACCAAGACAAGAATCTACATAGCAAAAGGAATCTCAAAAAGCTAATAATTCCCTAGCACTATAAACATTCTGAGTTAGTTTCTTTACAAGAATTGAATGCTACTTCTTGAATAATTTCAAATTGTGATATTTTTTTTTGTAGCTTATATTGTGTGGATAAGATTTGAATTTCCTTTTAGTTTCTTCTAAAGAGTTAGTTTCTCTAGAAGAATTGAATGCTTCATTTGAATCATGTTTTGAATGTTTTTTAAGGAAGATTTTGTTTGGACACTATCAAAGTGAGTCTAACATCCTTATCCTTTTATCATGATTTTGTAGGTTTATCCTAGGTAAATTACCTTGTTATAAAGTGCCCTAAATTTATCTAATCGATAATTGTAACACCAAAATTATCTATTAGATAATTGTAACACCAAACCTATCTATTCCACTATGTAAATTTTAACTTAATTTAGGTTTGTGAGGTGATGTATTAGAATTTTGAATTTTGAATATAAATATAAATGAAAACATTTAATAAATTTTTTGGCAGTTAATAGATTGTTCACTATTTCAAGAAGAACTATTGAACCATAATGCGGAAAATGGATTGTCAAAAATAGGAAAAATTGGAAAATAGATTGTGATAAATTTTTTTGTAGCTTATATTGTGTGGATAAGATTTGAATTTCCTTCTAGTTTCTTCTAAAGAGTTAGTTTCTCTACAAGAATTGAATGCTTGTTTTGAATCATGTTTTGAATGTTTTTATAAGGAAGATTTTGTTTGGACACTATCAAAGTGAGTCTAACATCGTTATCATTTTATCATGATTTTGTAGGTTTATCCTAGGTAAATTACCTTGTTATAAAGTGCCCTAAATTTATCTAATAGATAATTGTAACACCAAACTTATCTATTCTAAAATAATTGTAACACCATTTACCTATCTATTCCACTATGTAAATTAACTTAATTTAGGTTTGTGAGGCAGTTAATAGATTGTTCACTATTTCAAGAAGAACTATTGAACCATAATGCATAATCATTTCTTAAATTAAAAAATGTCTAGTAGAGAGAAATCTTCAAACATGTCTCAATTAAATAATTTATAATCTAAAAGTGAACAATGACGCATATTTAACATATTATCTTTAACATATTATCTAGCATACTAAAATACATTCAAGCATATACTTAATAATATATACATGTAGATCTCTATCTAGATAAGTCCATGAAATACTATAAAATATAGGTAAGACCCATGAAATGTGTACTAAAACATCTACTCATCATCAGCATATAAATAAATACAAATCATAGTTCAAATCACTAAAATATATCTAGAAGTACATGTAATAGCAAGTTTGACATATATAGTCAAAGTCCTGGCACGACATATATAAAAAATAATGTGCACATCATGCAGTTCAGTCTATGAAATAAACATCTATGTCAGGTATGATCATCACTCAAGTTCAAATCTGAAAGAGGCCTCTTTCTTCCTTGTGAAATAGATGGATCTACCTCATGCTATACACAAGAGAAAAAAACTTGCAATCAGATTTAAAAATTTAAAAAATGACATATGAAATTAAATATTTAAATGTAGGCTTTAAAATGTGCATTTAAATTACCGTGCAATCATGCTCATCTACAACCACATTTTGTTATGTAGGTGGTATAGTTGTTTCATCTTCTTCACCAAAAGTTTGATGTGCTAATTGCTATAATTTCAAATAAAGCAAGTTTGAAATAAGTTGGAATTTATTTAGCATATAAAGACCTAGAAATTGCACATAGAAAATTTAGTAAAGTTTAGGACCTCAAAATGTGTAGATGGCTCATGAAATTCTCCCTGACTAGCAACCTGACCAATTGTATCACTCCTATCATCCTGCACTTACATATGTATGGGTGCATATATAAATTTATATAAACTCAAAAAAGAAACTTAGTACAAATTTAGTACAATTTTTTAAAACACACACGAGGGAATATTTAGGCATAATAGCTGACGATGGAGGATCAGTGGAAGAAACACCTGAACCACGTGGTCGGTCAGACATGGGAACTGCCACATGACCTGAGCCTCTCTGCAATAGTAGTGTTTCACATACATGTACATATATAGCTATTTATTTATTTATACACTTGTTAATTTAAAATATAATATTGATAAGTTTCAAGAAGAAAATTTAAACTAGAATTAGATACATATGGTTTTAGGCTTAAGATATATTGGTTTACCCCATAAGGTGTGCCAATCTCTACAGCTGTCGATGCAAAACTCAATGTATCAATGCATGATGTGGCCCTAGAGCGACTTGAGATCTGTACAACAAATAGTTCACAATTATATATTAATTCATTAAATTATTTATATAAATTTTGATACGTTCAAATTATGCACTTGAAATATTTAATAAAATGTGGTCAATGTACCTATGTAGGATTATCATCCAAATATAGTAGATCCAAGTATGACTCCACTTCTGCTGTAGCTGCATCTGATGTGGATGTAGGAGCAGGACCATAAAACAGTTGATTACAATTTGTACACAAATGTGCCCCTGACATGCCTGAGGCTCTATGATGAGATGCATCGACTCCTCCATGATGCTCTCCACCACTGAATTCATCTGCCATGTGTAAGCTTGTTCAGTGAGATTGCTCGAGAGTCTACTCAATGCTCCTAATATCGACAACACTACCTGGTGCTGAATAGGTGCAGGAATCGTGGGCAAAATAGGAGCAACCATAGGAGCAGGAGGAATGGGTCGATTGGGGTCAACTCGTGCCCCTGGTCTATGTTGTGGCATGCCATGACCAACACCCTGAAATTCTCTCATATCAAAATAATTGGGTTTTTGACCCAATTGAAACTCCACCCATAATTTTCTCAAAAAATATAGCGGTACCTCACAATTAGCATGTGGTGGGTGACCAAACACCATCCACCACCGATCCCAAAAATGTCTCAAAATCGCATCATGCATACACCACTTAATTGATATTCTTTTTTTTTGTTGCAGCTATAGGTTGATTAGTTTTTGGGTGACAAAAAAATGGGGCTAATGTTTGTTTTGTTATGTGGAGGTCATGGATGTCTTTATATGAAAGACCATCCACATAGAATTGTCTCCTCTCCTCCCGCCAAAGGTGAAATCTATTTAGGTCTGCATCGATAGACCTAATAGAATCAATAATGGTTTGCATCGAAGATGCAAACCGAACCACATGAGGAGGCATCAAGTGAGGTTGATTATAAATCAAATTAATGTTCTCCTCAATTGCATTAATATTTTCGTTAATGCTTTTCCGCAATTGGGCCTTATCAAGTGGAGGGGGTGGGGGGTTTTGAGGTGGATCACAGGCTGGGGAGTTTTCATAAAGAATGTCATCTATTAAAAATTCATCTAGACTTTGGTCATCCATTAGATGTCTCCTGCAAATTTCAAAAGATGTATCCATATAAAAAACTTACAAATGTATAATTTCACAAATATATACATATTGAAAACTTACAAACAAATATCTATAAATTTAAACTTAATCTAATAGATCTATAAATGAAAGTTTAAAATATCCATGAATTTAGAGAGCAAGTAATACTTGAAAATTAAACATGCACAAGTTTATCATATAATATGATCAAATGATGATGCCTCAACCCTATAAATGAAAGTTTAAAATATCCATGAATTTAGAGAGCAAGTAATCCATTGTCTTGTTTATTTAACTATCAAATTGATTATTTCCTTTGATCATTTATCACATTATTTGGACTTATATTTTTGTATGAAAATATATAAAATAGGCCTCCCTCTCCCCATTTGAACATAGAAAAAATGTGAAGTTTCCACTTGATTGCTATTTTGGAGCCATCTTTCTTGAATAAGTGTAGGAATGTTAGTGTTTACTATATTTGTTGGTTTTAACTCCATTCTTCCTCTATTATACATTTTATCTTCCCTTTTCAAACTCACATTCCTTCTCCTTACCTCTTTCTAAACCATTTTCTTTCCTCAATTTCATTTTAGATTCTCATTTCTACTTTATTTTTCATCAAGTATCTTCCATATTATTTCTTTTCTTCTCCTATATTAGTCCTCTCTATATCTATATTATTCCTCTTTACTTTTTTTCATTGAGTCTTATTTTTCCATCTCCTAAATTCCCTCTTTCTCCTTCAAACCTTGGTTTACCCAGCTTTAGTTTTTCATACCAATGTCTCCTTGAATTAATCCAACATTTCCCTAAAATATTATATTCTCCTTCCTACTTCATTCTTCTTTAACCATTTTTTAGAGGGTTTCTTCTATAGAATTGGTATGTATAGATAAAATATGGAATAGTTAGAAAAAATCTCACAAATTACCAAGAGGAAGTTATGCAAAAAATCACAAGATGAAGCTATGTCTAAATTTTTAGATCATTTTCACATAGTGGACAAGGTTGCCTTCTAGGTCCTGGTCATACACCAAGGTACTAGGAGAGGTCCATGTGACACCCAAGGTGTCACTCTACCTAACAACCTTGTCCTATCATCATTTTTCCCAAAATTATAATGGAAACATTTTGACACCTTATATAGTCCAAATTTAAAAGTGCATTCAATAGCCCATGCCAAGTGTATTCTTCCCATTTCTCTATTATCTTACTTCTAGCTTAGTTAAACTCAATTGTGACATATTTTACTATTTTGCACCATCTTCTACTTTTTATCTTGATGGGTTTCTAGATAGAGAAGTTATTAGTAAACTATTCTAAACACACCCAAAAATTTATTAGTTAATGTTTATTTTGAGTCCATTCAAGTAGTGGTAACCATCTCCTACAAGTGCATCTAAACCCTTGTATTTATAGTTTACTATTTCCTAATCCGGTGTGAATTTCTATTTCCATTGTCTCAAGTTTGTTTAACTATCATTGATTATTTCCTTTGATCATTTATCACATTAAATCAAATTAAACATAATGAGATTGATATTTCATGAGATGTAAGAGTTCTAATGCATGGTTTAACCCTCTATCTCTTCCATTCAATCACACCACCATTTTCCTAAGTGATTGCTTTACCTTCACAATTTGAACAACCATGATAATCTTGTGAAGGAAAGATTTAGGAAGGACAAAGGTGGCTTTTTCACATAAGATGGGGTATGCATGCTTGTGTACATCTTATTGTGAGGTCTTGTAGGTTTATTCATGGTTTTTAAGAACTTATTCATATTTCTTCATTTCTTTTTAATTATCCTATTAGAGAGACCTCAAGGATCACCCTCCAAGGTTCTGTAAATCTTCAAAAAGAAGAGGGGATACCATACCCTATGACTTGGTTGAAAGTTGTTCTCTCCTTGTCGATGTTTCATATTCTCTACCTGATATCTATTTTATTCCCCTTTTCTTAGTTTGAGTAATATTTCTAGAAGAGAGGGATTATATTTTTAATAGCAAACAAAATCTAAAGATGCATCAAATTTACGTGCTTTTGCGGGAGAAATACATACACAAGACAACTTGAATCTCATTAAGACAAATGCCTAGACTAAAAGCCTAATCAAACAAACATGAAACCCCAGTGTATAATATTTCCAATCACTTGTCAATGTAGGGTTTACCAAAGCAATAAGGCACATAAGAAACATAAAAATTTGCACTTTGGGGCATGGGCCAACAACCTCCTAGGTCTAACCCCATGCAACTAGAGTAATATACAAGGGCTCATCACTAAAGATTAGACTAGGCTAGTAATGACATGATAGATGGGTATGCATGCAGATGAGTTAATAACTTTTAAAGAATGTATTTCTTTTCAATGTGGCTCATGGTAAGATAACTCTTTGGAACTCAACACTTGATGAATGAAAACATGAAAGATCCACCTACAAGTCTATAGGAATCAAAAGTGGGATTTGATATTAGGAAAGTGAGATGAGAAATACTTGAGCATGGACAAATCATGGAATTCTACATAGCATAAGGTAATAAATACAAATAATGCTAGTAAGAATTTAATGATAATAGAAATGTGGATAATGAAAGTGGTTGCAATGGAATTAATAGGAGGAAAAGAATGCTTAAAGCGGAGAGAATCTAAGAGATGAAGAACTATGTAGTCAATGGGTATGGCATGGAATTCAAATGAAACTATGGGATCCTCAAAATTAATAACAGTTGTAGAGGTCATAAATGGAATACTAGTAAATGATGATGAAGATATATATAGTAAAGTAATTATAAGATATTTTTATTAGTAGTTTGCATTTTTAGGAGGATGGAATAGTGGCTTGTTTGGAATTTCAAGTCAATTCAATATAAAATTTTGTTTGACCACAATAATTCAATTCATAAAGCTTCTTTTGAATGCTATTACGTTCCCGTTAGAAGTCATTGAAAATTCGAATGCATTCGAATCATACTCACACAAAATTAAATCTTTATAATTTGATTTTTTAGGGTTTATAGTTTAGGTTTTTAGGGTTTGCAGTACAACATGGTTTTAGGGTTTATAATTTGGTTTTTTAGGGTTTATAGTTTAGGTTTTTAGAGTTTGTAATACAACATGGTTTTAGGGTTTAAAATTTGGTTTTTAGCGTTTATAGTTTAGGTTTTTAGGGTTTGCAGTACAACATGATTTTAGGGTTTATATTTTGGTTTTTTAGGGTTTATAGTTCAAGATTTTTAGGGTTTGCAATAACATGGTTTTAGGGTTTGCAGTAACATACAATCACAAAAAATTATAAAACTCTAATAATAAGTAAAACCCTAGTTTTCATTTTAATCCTACAATCACAAAAAAAATCTAAAACAAGCTAAAAACTAGCAAAGAACCAACCTGGAGGAGCTCAGTAGTGACGAGGTGGTGGGAGGAGGTGAGAGGGAAAAAAAATCTCTGGTGTTGTGCTTGTTTAGCCTTCAACAATGTGTACTCATTCTAAGTCATCTGCTATCCCTGTCGTTGTCAGCTGGAATGGAAGAAAATGAGCCTGTAGGGCTATTTTTTAAAAATATATACTTTTTTGAAAATGGGTACTTGTTTAGTAATGGGTACCCATTTAGTAACACGCACCCGAAGCTAAACGGGTATCTATTTAGGCTCGGGTCCACATTACTAAATGGGTACCCGTTACTAAACAGGTACCCGTTTAGGTTTGGGCACCCGTTCCTGTCGACATTTTTGTTTCCCTGTGTGACTTCCCCTACATGTGGATCAAGTTTCTTGCTTTTACCCAGGGCCTAAGGGGACCCCTTGAACTTAACCCTGCCCAAAATAGGGGGGAGGACTTGGGTGCCTACGCCCTAGTCCTGCCCTATTTTGGGTTAGACTCAAATTTCTAGTGTTAGTTTGTGACTGTTATTTGGTCCCTAGGCTGATACGGTAAGTTTGAATTTACGAAATCTTGGTGGGAATGTTTGTAGTCACATATAAAAGCATCTTTAGGAATTCATTTGTAAACTAGATGGCTATTGTGAACTTTATTCATCCTGAAGGTGATTCAAGGCTTTCATTATGTTGCAAGAGTAGATTTGTATTGTCTATATGTTTGTCTTCACAGATTTGAGTGTCCATCTCCTCATGGAGTGAAGAGCTTCTTCCTCCCATGAGATCTTCAATACAAGGTGATATCTATTGTGATTATTGAGCATTTATCATTTAGTTTTTGCCTCTACCTCCCTAGGCACATACTCTCTATCTGACAACAGTGTTCGAAAGGCTTGAATGTCTCTCTAGGGCTTGACTGAGGCAAGCTTCTAAACACCACAACCCCCTCCCAAAGTTTTCATGATTACAGGTTACAAGTTGGAGTTACAGATAAAGTGAAGTTGGAGGAGGGTACAACAAAGTGTCAGAATTGTAGATCAGTGAAGAAAACAACTCCCTAGACTTGGGCACCCGCTTATTAGTCATCAAAGTTCCACAACAGGAAAATCTCTGATACAACAGATACAGGTTGTAGACCTTATTTCCAGATCTTGACAAAAAGTAGGGCCTTGGACTTGGGCACCCGCTCTTTAGTCCCCAACTTTTCCATGTCCAAACCTCAAAAATTGGTGCACAGTTTTTTGTTATTTCACATTTTTTTGTAGAAGCATTTTCTGTAATTCATCCGTTTACTGTCGTATTTGCATAATTAGGGTTTTAAGGTACAATTGAGCATTAGAGAAGGAAATTGTCAATCTAATCATAAAAATCCAAGTTTCCCTACATCTCAATAGTGACCTAGGGTAAGAAAGCATATTGCATCTCAACCCTAGGTCCTTGAATGCAAGGGTGAAAGGAGGATATACACCAAAACTACTAAAAACCTAACATCCAAATTTTAGCCTTTACATTTTGGTGAACTTGTGTTATTGGACTTGTTTACACCTTGCTGAGTGTTGTGCTTCAAATTTTCATTGATTTCATTCATTCATATAGTTATTCATCTTATTGCATTGGAAAATTTACAAAAAAATTGAAAATTTGAAAAATTGAAAAAATTGCATGCTAGGGTTTTGCATGTTGCATAAATTAATTTGAATTTCATAAAATTTCTATTTTTGCATTAGATCTGATTTAAATTATATAAAATTATAAAAATTAATTAGTTTGCATGGCATTTTCATCATAAAATTGCTAGGGTTTTGTTGAAAATTATTAATTTTGCATATAACGTAGTAATTCCAAAATCTAGGGTTTGTAGGTAAAATCTTGTTTCAGATTTTTCTACTGATTTTAGAGACTCAATAAAATTTGAATTTGTCTTTAGTCTTGCATTTTGCAACAAATTTGCATTTAGATTTTAAAAATTTGCATTTTTGCATAGAAAAAGTCAACAAAAAACTAGCATTTTCATTTATTTTCATTAGATTTGCACTTACATTTTACATGTTAGAGCATGTAAATAATTTTCAGATCTGAGATTATGTAATTTTCATCATATACCAGCTTGAAAAACATTCATATAGCATTTTGTGTCAAGATCTTAAACCTAGGGCTTCAAAAACATTGATTTTCACTAGATTTGGCCTTATCGACTTCCTAAATTTGTACCATAGGCGTGTTGTGAAGGATATTTTTGAACTAATTGGTTGTTATCAGGGATATTTGTGAAGGATATTGGTTGTTTGGCCTAGTTTGCACTCCAAGTGTGTTGTGACAAATTTTATGGATTATAGTGATGGATATAGTCAATATTATTTTCTTCACCTCCTAAAATTATTTACAACACCCCATTGGCTAGGTCCTGGAATTGAAAAATTGTGAAAATTTGCCTATTTTTGCTATATTTTCACTAGGGTTTGACCTTAAGTGGCACTAAAAGCATGTTGTGATGGATATTTTGGCATTAAGAGGTTGTTAATACTGATATAATTTTTTTTCCATCATCATTTTCCTCACAACACCCTTTGTCATGCTCTTTTGCATTGAGATTTGGTGAAAAATCGCATATTTTAGTGCATTTTCACTATATTTTGACTTGTCATCATCTTAGATTTGCATCAAGAGTGTGTTATGAAGGATCTTATTGTTGTATTGGACTGATATTAGACATATAATTTGATTTCCCTTATCAAAATCCTTACAACACCTTTGCTTTCAGTTATTTGCATTGAATAAGTATAAAAAATCAAGCATTTTGGTTATTGTTGCATATAACTTTGCACTTGTCTTTTACAAGATTGCAAAATCTGATTTGGCACTGATTTGAAAATATATACGTGGCACCTTCATGTCACTTTTCAATGGTATCTTTACATGCATTTATCAAAGATCTTGATTTTGACCAATTTTTAACCCTCATGAGTGAACATCCTACGATATTAGAAAGCTTAACCGAGTTCTCCATGAGTAGCAATGAAAAAGATAATGACAATAGTATTTCAATATCTGCTCCATGTGATGATGACATAAAATTGTCCTCTAGTCATTCTTTAAAAAATTATTCTTCCCATGAGGGTATGTTGGTAAAAAATGATGAAATCAATGACACTTTCCCTACCATAAAAGAACAAATCCATCATGATGTTGAGGCTCCTCCCCCATCATCCTTGCAAGGATTGAGAGGTTATTGTTGACAACAAAACATTCCACCTAGACAAATGAACTTTGATCCTGGTACTTGGAGCGGTTCTATGACTAACTCAACCTTTAAGCGTGTCTTCGGTGATTTTTGTGGCGAAGCGCAATCATCAGTGTGTGCATGTAATGTGCATGAGATGGTGCTGAATGTAGAAATAGGGACACTCCATCACTCATCTACCATGTTTTCTTTGTGTCTTCAAAGTGTGTGTGTTTGGCATGCTTGCTTTGTTTGGCATGCTTGTTGCCCCATATGCAGTCTAAAGACCTGCACGATGAGTGCATCTTGCATTTTGGGAGGTTTTGCGTGTGTGTTGCCCCATATATGTAGTACATCCTGCATTATGGGAGGTTTGTTTACTTTCCTGTACTTGCATCTACATTTCATATATATGATAAAAAGAAAAGAAAATAAATCATTCTTGTCTTCCATGCATTAATGTGTCTTCTATGTATTTACTATATTCTTTGTGTTTTGCGTGACTATAACTATCTTCTCCGTATTTGTGAGCCTGTCATTGTCTTCAATGTGTCTGGCATGTCTTCTCCATGCTTGGTGTGTCTTTTCTATGCTTGGCGCATTTGCTGTGTTTGTTGACCGTACTTTAATGCATGTATTGGCCTCGCGTTTATACATACATTAAAGTGGGGGCTAAATGTAATGTCATAAAATGTCCCCTTGGGGGCTTTTCCCTCAAAAGGTTTAGCTCTCAGGTCTCTACTGTGCATTTAGGACATCTTGCATCATAATTGAACATCCTGATGGAATGAACCCTGGGTATCATGAAAAATGAGGCCTAGTGGGACCCCTTGAACTTAACCCTACCCAAAATAGGGGGGGAGGACTTGGGCAC
Organism: Cunninghamia lanceolata; assembly: GCA_027924645.1. Taxonomy (NCBI): domain Eukaryota; kingdom Viridiplantae; phylum Streptophyta; class Pinopsida; order Cupressales; family Cupressaceae; genus Cunninghamia; species Cunninghamia lanceolata. The sequence continues at coordinate 1,931,377 of BSBN01001720.1, read as the reverse complement.
CCGTGCCCTAGTCCTGCCCTATTTGGGCTAGACCCAAATTTCTAGTGTCAGGTTAGGACCGTTATTTGGTCCCTAGGCTGACACGGTAAGTTTGAATTTATGGAATCTTGGAGGGAATGTATGTAGCCGCATATAAAAGCATGTTTAGGTATTCATTTGTAAACTAGATGGCTATTGTGAACTTTATGCATCCTAAAGGTGATTCAAGGCCTTCATTGTGTTGCAAGAGCAGATTTGTATTGTCTATGTGTTTGTGTTTGTGGATTTGAGCGTCCATCTCCTTACGGAATGAAGAGCTTCTTCCTCCCATGAGATCTTAACTACAAGGTGATATCTATTGTGATTATTGAGCATTTTTCATTTCATTTTTGCCTTTGCCTCTCTAGGCACGCACTCTCTATCTGACAATGGTGTTCAGAAGGCTTGAATGTCTTGACGGGGCTTGACTGAGGCAAGCCTCTAAACACCACAACCCCCTCCCAAAGTTTTCATGATTGCAGGTTACAGGTTGGAGTTGCAGACAAAGTGAAGTTGTATGAGGGTACAACAAAGTGTTGGAATTGTAGATCAGTGAAGAAAATAGCTCCCTGGACTTGGGCACCCTCTCCTTAGTCCTCAAAGTTCCGCAATGGGAAAATCTTTGGTACAACAGATACAGGTTGCAGACCTTATTTCCAGATCTCAACAAAAAGTAGGGCCTTCGACATGGGCACCAACTCTTTAGTCCCCAACTTTTTTGTCTCCAAACCCCAAAAATAGGTGCATAGTTAATTGTTATTTCACATCTGTTTGTAAAAGCATTTTCCGTAATTCATCAGTTTACTGTCGTATTTGCATAATTAGGGTTTAAGGTACAATTGAGCATAAGAGAAGGAAATTGTCAATCTAATCATAAAAATCCAAGTTTCCCTATATCTTAATAGTGACCTAGGGTAGGAAAGTACATTGCAGCTTGACCCTAGGTCCTTGAATGTAAGGGTGAAAGGAGGATATACACCAAAACTACCAAAAACCTAACATCCAAATTTTACCCTTTATAGAAACAATGCAAGACTGGTATGCAAAGGATATTCTTAGGTTGAAGGCATAGATTTTGAGGAGACTTTTGCTCTTGTAGCAAGGATTGAAGCTATAAGAATGCTTTTGGCTTTTTTTGCACACAAAGATTTCAAGGTGTACCAAATGGATGTGAAGTCTGGCTTCTTGAAAGGAGAGCTAGAAAGAGAAGTTTACATTGAATAACCAGAAGGATTCCAATTATCAAAACAAGGTGACATGGTGTGCAGATTGAAGAAAGTCCTATATGGACTCAAGGAAGATCCTAGAGCTTGGTATGTAAGGTTTGACAAGTATTTGATGCAATTAGGGTTTAGCAAAGGTACTACAGACAGTAATCTCTATTTCAAAATCAATGATGATCAAATTATGATTGTTGTAGTTTTTGTTGATGATATAATCTTTCGAGGAAATGAAGATATGTGCAAAATATTTGTAGAAGAAATGTAAAAAGAATTTGAGATGTCTATGTTTGGTGAAATAAATTTCTTTCTAGGAGTGCAAATTACTCAATCAGAAAAAGAAATTTTCATTTCTCAGTCCAAGTATGTGAAAGAATTGTTGAAGAAGTTTGGAATGGAGGATTCTAAGCCACTATGTACTCCTATGGTAACTCACTGCAAGCTGAGCAAGAATGATGAATCACCTAAGACTGTTCAGAAAAAGTATAGGTCAATGATTGGAGGATTGCTCTATCTAACCCATACTAGACCAGATATAATACATGAAGTCTATCTTGTGGCAAGATTTCAAGAAGATCCCAAAGATTCACATGTGATGGAAGTCAAGAGGATCATGAGGTACTTAAAAGGCACTTTAGACTATGAATTGTGGTATCCGAAAGATATTGATTTCACTCTTAGTGCTTATACAGATGCAGATTGGGCTGGAGATACTGATGATAGAAAAAGTACAAGTGGAGGTGCTTTCCTCTTGGGTAACAGATTGGTTTCTTGGTTGATCAAGAAGCAAGAATCAGTTTCATTGTCTACTACAGAAGTAGGATATATTGCTGCGGCATGTTTTTGCACTCAACTGCTTTGGATGAAGCAAACATTGAATGACATAAGAGTTGTGTATGAAGAACCAATTTCAATCTTTTGTGACAACACAAGTGCTATAAACATTTCAAAGAATCCAATGATGCACTCAAGGACAAAGCATATATCAATAAGGTGTCACTTTCTAAGAGAAAAGGTAATAGAGAATGGAGTAAAGATGGAGTATGTGTCTGCAAAGGATCAGATTGCAGATATTTTCACTAACCCTCTACCCAAGGATACTTTTGAGTATCTTAGGGAGAAGTTAGGGGTTATTACCCCTCCTTCTCTAAACTAAGATGCATAGAAAATGCATCAGTCCAGTGGTGCTTAAAAGTCTCATTCTTTGATTTGGATTGATGTTTTGTAGGCTACCTCTTAGGAGGAGCTGATAGATGTTGCTGATATGAGTTTTTGATTAAGAGTAGTAAGTGTTACAACATTGACGACAAGGGGAGTTGTGCAGTAAAGAGAAAGAAAAGGTCTGTAATCCTTTTCCATTGATGTCAAAGGGGGAGAGAAGTTCATGTAAAAAACTGAAGAAGAAAATTGTAGGTAGAGAAAGCATCAAGTAAGGGGGAGCAAAGAAGCAAAGCAAGATTGTATGTCTTGATGGTTTTTCACATCATGTGTTTCCATCAATTACAAAAGGGGAGATTGTTACAAGTATGAGCAGTAAGTGTTGTCATTGATGTCAACACCTAAGGAAGTTATTTGAATAAGTCTAAATAAGTATTTGACGAATTAGTACAAGTGCAGAGTTGCTTTATCTATCAGAACAAGTGTAGTGTTTTACTCTGCATATCCTATAGATTGAATATATTTCTATGTGGATTGGAAGTAATGTTAAGGGATGTTTGTACATGGTATGTTTCAATTTTGAGCCTCCGGTGTGAAGATTTGAGCGAGTTCTATTCACCAGAGTAAAAACTATTTTTCTGTGTATTTAATGGTGATAGTGAGAATGTATTCTACTCTGCATTTCTTCGCATTTAAGTTTCACAGTCTGTGGTTCTAGAATTAAGTTTGTGATGATGTTATGTGCCTTCAATTCAAATAGTTCATGATTTGGTTCTCCGCAAGCAATCTTTCCTTTATGACAGTGGCTGACCGTAATGTTCAAGTGCTCTACTTTGAAGAATCTTATGGATAAGTGTTTAGAGGTTGTGTGGATGTTCTTGGTGATTGTAACATGCTTGTGGGAGTCTCTAGATCATGTTCCTACCTTTTGATTGGTCTGCAAAGTATAATCTGGATTGTGCATGAAGTGTGTTCTTAAAAGTCCTAGTGTTAACTCTAGTGTTGGCTGACTTGGTTCTTCTGACTACTTGCGGTTGTGCTTCGAAGTTTGTAAAGCATGTTGTTGCATGGAAAATTGCATTTGATGTTGGATTTAGGATAGACAACTGAGAGGGGGGGCTGAATAAGTTGTTCAAAAATTTCTTCCAATTAAACACTTAAATCCACTTTGTAATTCAGCAGCATAATAATAAATTGATCATGGAAACATAATGCATTAAAGCAAGAGAAGAAACACATTAACACACAAGACACCAAGATTTTGATGTGGAAAACCTAGTTAAGGGAAAAACCACGAGGTGATTAACCCAAGATTGTATTCTCTGTTAGAAGAATAGAAAGAACAAAATGGCACATGCCAATTAGGGCTCACTACCTGAGCACATTGCTCACAAGAGGCCCACTGCCTACAAGAGACACACTATCTACAGAATAATAAGTATCACATACTTGAACTGGAGAATAGCATCTTCACCATGCTTGAGTCAGTTCCATTTCATCTCAATACTTCTGCTCTACCTTTTGCTCTGCTCCTCTCTACCACACTCTCATCCCCACAAAGTACACTTTTGAAATGACTTTACAACTCCTTATTTATACAAGACATCAACTTAGGAATAACCATCCAAGTTGGCATACAATACAGAGCAAATATATAAATGCAACAAGACTAATTACAAAAAGACTTCATGCAGATCAACACACTATTGGCCACCCAGATCTAAGACTTCAATCTTCTTATAGGAATATGCCAATCTTCACAGAACATCATCAAGATCATCCGCAAGATGTATAACTCATCTGGTCAGCCTGACTTGGGAAGAACACCATCAACCAGAAGTAATTCTTCAATTATGAGCTCAATCTTCAAAGCAAAACACCAACATGAACTGGACACAATCCAAAGAGCTCCACAAGCTTGCTTGAATCACCAAGAACATACACACTACTTCTACTTACTAAAAACATCTTCATCCAGAACTTCAAGAACACAGTGTGTCATCACTGTCATATTAGAAAAGATGCTTGTGGACCTCCAGACCATGAACCAATTAAGTTTTTAGTTCCCATTAACTCCTAAACACTTCACCAAATCCGCAGAACAAGATATTGCATTTCTGGAGCTCACCAGACCTATCTATGTCACTCTGTCACCTCTGAACATCTGTCGAAACTGGTTTTACTTGAGTGGCCATAACTTCTTTAGATCTTCATGCAGACCTCTGAAATCTTTACTAAATCATCTTAAGACACATATCTACAAACCCTTCGAAGCGTATCCTCTGATCTTCATCTTAGCTAGGATCTTTACCTCACTGTCTTCACTGTTCATCTCTTCCTTTCCTAATTAGGACTAATTTTCTCAATATCCTTAGTACTAAGTTCATCCAATCCTTATCATTAATGCAACAGGAGTATGTTGACATCAATGACAACACCAGTTAGGCGCATACTTGCAAAAATCTCCCCCTTTGTCATTGATGGCAACATATGATGTGAAAAACTTTTTTAACCATCAAAACTAGAACTTCTACTTACTGTCACAACTCCCCCTATCAGCAACAACCACTCACATGTCTTCTCTTCCTTTCCTACTCCCCCTTTGATCAGTAACCATATGTTTGTCACATGTCTTCTCTCCCCCTTTGACATTAATGGCAAAGGGCACATACTTGTGTTACTTCATAATCATGCCAGCTGCTCCCCCTGAGTAGCATCTTCCTATCATCAGTTCAGACCACAAGATATGACTGTGAGATCCACCAGACTGATGCACATCAGTGCACCTTAATGAAGAACCGGAGGGGTAGTAACCCCTAACTTCTCCCTGAGATACTCAAAAGAGTCCTTAGGTAGAGGTTTGGTAAAAATATCTGCAATCTGGTCCTTGGAAGGCACAAACTCCAATTTGACTTCATTCTTGTTCACTTGTTCTCTCAAAAAGTGAAACTTGATGGATATATGTTTAGTCTTTACTCTCTCAAAAAGTGAAACTTGATGGATATATGTTTAGTCTTTGAATGCAACACCAGATTCTTAGATATATTTATTGCACTTGAATTATCACAGAAGATTGTGATAGGTTCTTCATACTCTACTCTGATATCTCTTAGCATTTGCTTCATCCACAAAACTTGTGCAACTACCTACTGCTGCAATATGTTCTGCTTCAGCTGTGGATAGAGATATTGCCTCTTGTTTCTTGCTTAGCCAAGAAACCAATCTCTTCCCCAAAAAGAATTCTCCACCATTGGGACTCTTCTGGTCATCCACATCTCCTACCCAATCCACATTTGTATATGCATGAAGAGAGAAATAATGATCTCTAGGATATGACAAACCATACTCAACTGTCCCTTTTAGATATCTAAAAATCCTCTTGATTGCTATGACATGAGATTCTCTAGGATCAGCTTGGAATCTAGCAACAAGACCAATAGCATTCATAATGTTAGGTCTAGTTTGAGTGAGATACAATAGTCCTCCAATCATTGACTTGTACTTTTTCTAATCAGCCTTAGGAGAGTCATCATCTTTGTTCAATTTACATCTGGTTGCCATGGGAGTATTCATTGGTTTTGAGTCTTCCATCCCAAATTTCTTCAACAATTCTTTCACATATTTGGTCTGAGAAATGAAGATTCCTTTCCCTGTTTGAGTGATTTGCAGACCCAAGAAGAAATTCATTTCCCCAAACATGGACATCTCAAATTCACTTTTCATTTGATTTGCAAAAGTCTTGCACATACTATCACTTCCTCCAAAAATGATATCATCAATAAACACTTCAACTATCAAGATATTTTCATGATCAATTTTGAAATACAAATTACTATCAACAGTACCTTTGTTGAAACCAATCTTCAAAAGATGCTTATCCAATCTTTCATACCAGGCTCTTGGGGCTTGCTTCAGTCCATACAGTGCTTTCTTCAACTTGCAGACCATATCACCATGATCAGACAATTGAAATCCATCCGGTTGCTTAATGTATACTTCTTCTTCCAAGTCACCATTTAGGAAGGCAGATTTGACATCCATCTGATATACTTTGAAATCCTTGAAGGCAGCAAAAGTGAGAAATAATCTGACTGCTTCAATTCTTGCCACCGAAGTAAAAGTTTCTTCAAAATCAACTCCTTCTACGTGGGAGTAACCCTTGCAGACCAATCTGGGTTTATTTCTGACTAATACACCATCTTCATTTAGTTTATTCTGGAAGACCCATTGGTTCCAATCACATTCTTATTTTTAGGTCTAGGAACAAGATCCCAAGTGTGATTTTTCTCAATTTGCATCAGCTCTTCCTCTATTGCTTTAGTCCAGTTTTCATCATTGCAAACTTCATTCACTGTCTTAGGTTCAATCTTTGAAATTAGACAATACTCTTCTGAATCTTGAGCAATCCTTCTTCTTGGTTGTACACCTTTACTTTTATCACCTATGATCTGATCTTTAGAGTGATTTAGTCTTACATACCTGGGAACTTTGGGAGTTTTTTGCACTTCTAATTCTTTAACATGTTCATTCAAACTTATCTCTTCTTCCTAATTTAGTGGATCAGTTTGAATCTAAATTTTAGAGGGAGCTTGGACTTCTTGAATAAAAACATCATTTTAATCATCTTCATCATATTCATAAAACCTTGAGGGTTTTTTAATACCTTCATCAACCTTCACATTTGTGCTTTCCACAATCTTCCTTAATCTCTTGTTATAACACTGGTATGCTTTGCTTTGAGTAGAATAACATAAGAATATTCCTTCATCACTTCTAGCATCAAATTTTCCTAGATCTTCATCTCTTTTAATGTAACATTTGCTACCAAAGACTTTGAAATACCTCACAGTAGGAGTGATGCCAAGCCAAAGTTCATAAGGAGCCTTACTGGTATTGCTTCTGATTTATACTCGATTGAGAGTATAGACTGCAGTGCTTACAACTTCTCTCCAATAGACCTGAGGAACATTTGCTTCCATTATCATGGTTCTAGATGCTTCCTGGATGGTCCAATTCTTTCTCTCCACTACTCCATTCTGTTGTGGAGTCCTAGGAGCAGACAACTATCTTTTTATACCATGGTTCTCACAGAATTCTATGAACTCACCGGATGTGAATTCTCCACCTCTATCAGACCTCAGACATTTTAATTTTAATCCGGTTTCATTCTCTACCATAGCCTTGAATATTTTGAATTTCTCAAGAGCTTCTGATTTCTCTTTCAGAAAAGTCACCCACATCATCCGAGAATAGACATCAATTAATAACATGAAGTATCTATCACCTTGCACACTCCTGATTCTTGCCGGACCACATAGATAAGTATGAACTAAGTCAAATAATCTAATAGAAGATTGGTCCTTGCTTTTGAATGAGACTCTGCTTTGTTTACCCAACTGACATTCTTTGCACAAACTATTTGTAGGTTTCACCAATTTTGGAAGATCTCTTACAGCCTAAGTGTTGCTTATCTTGATGATATTATCAAAATTCACATGACACATTCTCCTATGCTATAACCAACTCTAATCAATGTGAACAAATAGACAACTTTTACCAGTACCAACTAAATGGAAGATATTACCTTTTGTTTGAGTATCAGATGCAATATTTGTTCTAGAACTTTCAAAGATCTTGCATTTTCCATTCTTGAATCAAAGATCATAGCCTTTGTCCACCAATTTGCCAACACTGAGAAGATTGTGCTTCAGACCTTCAACATATAGTACATTATTGGTTTTGTTCTTTCCATCAAAAGAAATGGTATGGTTCCTCTTCCTCTGATTTTGCCAGCAAAATTATTACCAAACTTTACCACTCCTCCTTCATACCTTTCCAAATCTATGAACTTATTTTTGTCACCTGTCATATGGTGAGAGCATCCACTGTCAATGATCCAATCATCCTTTTCTTCAACTTGGGCAGCCAGAGCTCTTTCCACAATTTTATGATTGACAGATACAAAGGGCATTGGATCTTCTTCCTTGATGGCAATGAACACCCAGTCACTTCCGGATTTGTTTCCTGTCTCTAATTCATCATCTGTTACTCCTTCATTATCATCATCTTATGAACATAGTAACAATTCTTTTGGAACCTTGATCTGTTAGGATTTGGCCTTGAAAATCTTTCTAGACACCTTGAGGCAAAATGACCAATCTTATTGCAGTTAAAACATTTAAAAGGCAATTTCCCTTCATACTTACCGGATCCTCTTGGCAGCCTTTTTGCAATAAGGGCTTCAAGTTGAGCAGCTTCTGCTTCATCTTCTTCCAGGTCTTTTCTTTCTTTTTCATACCATGATAGTTTCCTTGAGGAGTTTTCTCTTGGATCAAGCCTTTGTTTTCCTTTTACAGAGGCACTAGCTTTGAATGCAGATTTAGTCTTGGGGGGGCATCTCCAAACTCAGTCAATTCGAATGCAGCTAATTTACCAACCAATTAATCTCTTGTGATACCTGAAAAAGATCTAAATTCTTCAATAGCAGCAACCTTCTATTTGTAAGAAGCAGGAGGGGATCTGAGAACTTTGCCAACGATCTCATCTTCATCCAAGACTCCACCAGCACATCTAATGCCACAAACAAGCTCATTTATTCTTGGCATAAAAGTAGTGATATTTTCATCTTCTCTCATCTTCAGATTTTTGAATTTTCTTTTCAGGCTCTATAGCTTGGCACATTTAACATACTTGTCTCCTTCATGTAGAAGTTCTAGTTTTTCCAAAATCTCAAAAGCAGTTTGTAGGTCAACAACATTTGTCAGCTCTAAATCAGACAAGGCACTTAGAAGAGCTTCTTTAGTCTACAAATTGTTTTCAACATTTATGATTTTATCTACGGTTCTCAGACCATTCTGTGGAGGAGTATACTTCTTTGAAGCCATGGTCCAATACTGCATTCCCATACATTGTAAGTGACATTGCATGCGACTTTTCCAAAGAGTAAAATTGGTCCCATCAAACCTCAAACTATCCTTCTAGTAGGACGACATCCTGGATCTCCTCAAGCAGTTAAGCTCTTTTAGAGGAACTTAGCTCTAATACCAATTGTTGGATTTAGGACAGACAACTGAGAGGGGGGGTGAATCAATTCTTAAAAATTTTCTTCCAATTAAACACTTAAATCCACTTTGTAATTCAGCAGCATAATAATAAATCAATCATGGAAACATAATGCATTAAATCAAGAGCAAAAACACATTAACACACAAGACACCAAGATTTTGACGTTAAAACCCGGTTAAGGGAAAAACCACAGGGTGATTAACCCAAGATTGTATTCTCTATTAGAGGAATAGAAAGAACAAAATGGCACATGCCAATTAGGGCTCACTGCCCGAGCACACTGCCTACAAGAGACACACTATCTACAAAATAATAAGTATCACATACTTGAACTGGAGAATAGCATCTTCACCATGCTTGAGTTAGTTCCATTTAAGCTCAATACTTTTGCTCTGCCTTTTGCTCTGCTCCTCTCTACCACACTCTCATCCCCACAAAGTACACTTTTGAAATGACTTTACAACTCCTTATTTATACAAGACATCGACTTAGGAATAACCATCCAAGTCGGCATACAATACAGAGCAAATATATAAATGCAACAAGACTAATTACAAAAAGACTTCACGCGGATCAACACACTGTCGGCCACCCAGATCTGAGACTTCAATCTTCCTATAGGAATATGCCAATCTTCACATAACATCATCAAGATCATCCGCAAGATGTATAACTCATCTGATTGGCCTGACTTGGGAAGAACACCATCATCCGGAAGTAATTCTTCAATTATGAGCTCAATCTTCAAAGTGGACCACCAACACAAACTGGACACAATCCAAAGAGCTCCACAAGCTTGCTTGAATCACCAAGAATATCCACACTACTTCTGCTTACTGAAAACATCTTCATCCGGAACGTCAAGAACACAGTCTATCATCATTGTCATATTAGAAAAGATGCGTGTGGACCTCCAGACCACGAACCAATTGAGTTGTTAGTTCCCATTAACTTCCTAAACACTTCACCAAATCTATAGAACAAGATATTGCATTTTCGGAGCTCACCAGACCTATCTGTGTCACTCTATCACCTCTGAACATCTGCCAGAACTAGTTTTACTTGAGTGACCATAACTTCTTTAGATCTTCATGTGGACCTCTGAAATCTTTATTGAATCATCTTAAGACACATATCTACAAACCCTTTGAAGTGTATCCTCTGATCTTCATCTTAGCTGGGATCTTTACCTCACTATCTTCACTGTTCTTTTATGTTCCTAATTAGGACTAATTTTCTCAATATCCTCAGTACACAGTTCATCCAATCCTTATCATTAATGTAATAGGAGTATGTTGGCATCAATGACAACATCGGTTAGGCCCATACTTGCAACATTTGAGTCCCAGCTAGAGATTGGTGTGGTTCGCATTCATTTCTCTTCTCTCTCAATCCATTTAGGTCTAGACCTAATTTGAATATTGGCTAAATATTAATCTATGCTGACCTTGGAGGTTGTTCCATAGGTTGATGATTGTAATGTTGATCTTGATGTTCATTTCAAGATTGATGAATTGTATAAATAAATGAAATGAAGTCATGAATGAAGTTGTAGAATGCGAAGATGCGAAGATAAGTGTGAAGTGAAGAAGTAGAGTAGAGCAAAGAAAAAATACTATGCTTCAATGGAACTAAACTTTGGCATAGTGTAGATGCTACTATCTCAGTTCACCAACTCTAGTAGTGAGCCACCCATAGGTAGTGAGCCACCCACAGGTAGTGAACCACCCCATTGGTAGTGAGCCGCTTCTTTTGCAGTGAACCCCATTGGTAGTGAGCCTCAAGCAGCGAGCCTTATTGTAAATTTTGATATATCTTTTATATTGTGAGTTAACACTCACCATGGTTTTTCCCTTATAGGGTTTTCCATGTAAAAATCTAGTGCCTCATGCATTGAATGTGTGAATGTGTTTAAATTCTTATTTCATGCTTTTATGGTTAAATTACAATTACAATAATTAAGTGGTTGTTGTGTTGATGGTTTTAAAGTTTTGGTTACAACTGATTCACCCCCCCTCTCTCAATTGTCTCGCACTTTTCAAAACTTGGTTCACCGATCAAGTGATTCTCTAATATGGAAAGGTAGAGTAAGGGAAAGAAGACAAGAGCTTGTCGGAAAAATTCATAGAGCGCAAACCCTTCCCCAAGTTTAGGAATCTGCTAGTTCACCAATGAGGCATTTTGCTGACAAGGGCAAAGATGAAGTTGCCAGGTTCACAAAAGGGTAAATGGGCTGACAAAAGGGAATTTTGGCTAAGGAATTAATGGTCCAACATCTGGAGGTTCAGTCAATGGGAGATTCACCGACAAGGCAAAAAAGGAAGGCGAAGATGTCGGCAAGGAAGCAGTTAGACAAAGTAAGGAACATTTTGTAAAAGAAATGGTTCAAGATTTGATGGTTTTGCCAATAAGGCAAATAGAAAGCATAAAATTAGCTACAACAAAGAAAGAAGGAGATCTTATTGGTGAACCGATAAAAAGAAAAGTTTTCAAAAGTTTGAAAATATTCAGGTTCTCTAATAAGGCAATTCTTCGATAATAAATAAGGCAAAAAGAAGGCTAAGCTTCCATAGTTCGAGATGCAGTAACTTCACCAACAAGTAGAGAAAGTAGGCCAAATGTGAGGTTTAGTAAAAGTGACTTTTGCCAACAAGGCAAAATCCAAGCCCAGTTCACAAATTGAAGAATTTGCTGATAAGGTGAAAATGGCTAAGGGAAAGATGAAGTTGGTAGGTTGGTGAAATGGAGAACAAGGTGAATGTTCAATTTTCTCATAGTTCACTAACAGGGCAAAAAGATGACAACAGGCAAATAACAAAGGAAAGAGAAGTTCGGCAAGAGCCACTTTTATCAACAAGGAGGAAATAGTTTGAAAAAGACAACTTTTGTCGATAGGGAAAAAGTAGAAGCAAATGGTTCAGCAATCCAATAAAGAGGCCAAGGTTCATCAAGGGAAACTTTTTCTGAGAAAGAAAAAGGGAAAAAGTAGAATGGTTTGGTGAAGTGACATTTTGCTGATAAAGGTGAAAGTAAGACCAAAAAGAAAGCTCAGTTCGGGAGTGTTGTTTTTTGCCGATAAGGGAGAAATGATGATGTTTGGCCAAAGGTTCAAGAAAATGAAAGTTTGTTGATAAGGCAAAAACAAAAAGAGGCCTGAATAGTTCTAAAAAAGAAAGGTTTTATCGATAAGGAAAAATGAAAAACACCTAAGATCAAAAAGATATATTTTCACCGACAGGGTGGGAAAGGAAAAGAAAATAGAACCTAATGGTTCTAAAAATAGAGGATTCACTTATAAAAGGGAAATCATATGCATACATAGGGTGGATTCACCTACCATGGTAAATTCAAAGGCAACATGAGAGAGAAAAAGGTAGAACACGTTGAAGTGTTGTAAAAGCTTGCATCTCCATAAATCATGCCATTCTTTTAGGGAGAGGTACCAGTATTAAATTTCTATAGGCTAGGGCCAAATGAGGGTGTTTGGAATAGGAAAAATCTTCAATGCTAGAGTATAAATGCAGTTACAAAGTATATTCACAAGGACAAAATAATATGTTTTTGCATTTCCTCTTTAATGCGACTGCCATCCATTCATGTAGGCAATCTCTTTTGCAGAGTTACATGCCTGTTAGGGGCATGGGTTCTGTCCCAAGTTTGAAAAATTCTGAGTGAAAAATTTAATGAAGCGTGGGTTGTCCTGGGTCAATTGACTAGTTCTAGTATCCACTATAGCAGAAGGAAAATGAAATGTTATAAATACATTAGAATGTGATGTATTTATGTTAGCTATTCTTCTAAGCTATTACAAGTTAGAGAATTCTTGTAACCAAGCCTCTATAATGCAATTATACTCAAACTAACTGGATTAGATGGACTTTGCTCTTCTGCTGAGCCTCTCACATCTCTAGTTTTGTTCACCAATGAATGTAATTAGTTATTCTGTGTCAAATTTCTCTGCATTATTCTCTCTTTCGTAATGGCTATTTGGCATGCACAATCAATATAAACTATTATTTTTGCCTCTCTCATCATTCTTGCACTGTGTCTACTTTTGGATTAGTGTGAGCTATGTATTGTGGACAAAATGGTCCCTTTCATATGTCAATTGGTTCTACTCTAACCTCTATTAGAATTAGTATGAGTCTGTGTGAGTTCTTATCAGTTTTGAGATTTTTTTTTGTTTTGATTCAATTATAGTTGAACATTCCTTATCTAGTGCATCACCTCTTTTTATTTCAGCAATCCTTCTTACCCTTTTCCCTTTCAAGTATTAGCACTAGATTTAGTTTGTTTTCTCTTATTCTTAAGCTCAGAAAGAGGAACCAACCTTCTCTAGAGGTCTGATCTCATTTGCAAGGTCCCACACCTTGAGATCAGTCCCATTGTGTCATTGAAGTGTTTGAACTAGCTTTAAATAGCGTGCAATTTCACATAATAGTTTTTCACACACCTGGTGGGACACTCCACTCTGAGTAAGAGCTAAGTTGAGAATTCAGTGCTTTTCTTAGTTTTATTTGTTGCTATGGATGCATTCAAGAACCTGGCAACTCTGTGGATCTAGTATCTAGAATAATCAACATTTCATGCCTGGAGTCCAGACAAGATCATCTTCTAGAGGTAATTTCCAATTCATTGAACTTTCGTTTACTGAATCTAGAAGAAGAAGGAGCTTATCTAGATCACCTGTGATGTAAAATAGGAGTGAGGTTCCATCTTCTACAAGATCTTAGTCTACGCCCACTCCAATGAATTTCCAAGTTAGGTTTCAGTACTCAAGAAGAACCCTACGCATACTCGTAATTAACCTGAGCATTCCCAATATGGTGAGGAATCTTCAATTTGTTACTTTTAACAGGAGTAGCCCAATGGATCTATCTCAATACAATGATATCCTCATCTCAGCCTTAAAGGCTATACCATTATCTACAGGTGAGAACTCCACCACCCCAGTTGAGCATACCCAAGATATAGCAAGGATCTGTTCTATCCACAATGTCATTGCTGACAACATGACAGTAAGACTCCTAGCCTATTCTTTCAAGGGAAAAGCCTTGCAATGGTATAGGGGTCTCCAAGCAAATTCTATCCATAGTTGGGATGACCTAGGCACTAAGTTGTGCCAACATTTTGAGGATAGAAGTGACCACCTATCACTAATGGAGTAGTTGCCTACAATCAAGAGAGCCCCCCATGAATCTATGGTGGACTTTAATTATAGATTCTAGAAGACATGGGATAGAATCCCATTGTTAGTGAAGCCCTCCCCAAATACAACATGTATCTATTATTTGGAATCCTTGAATCCTGCCATTGTTGTCATGAATCAATCCATGGGAGGGATAGTGTTGCTAGATGCATATGATACAACAATCAAGGCAAAAAATGCCTAATTTAGGTTGGAAAAATAGCTCTAAGTCCACCAATGCCTTTATTTCCAAAGGCCCATGTTATGCAGCCTGTTGTGGCTCCAATTCCCACCACCACTTCTGTTGCTCCTCTAATTACACCTACAATTGAGTAATTAGAGAAGGATGCTCTGATCAGGAAATTGAGCAATGATTTGATGCTGGTAAGGAGAGAGAATGCACAACATAATAGGCCATATCAGCTATCCAATCAAACATATTAGCCTAGTAATCAGACACATCAACCATTCAACCATAATTACCAATAGAACAAGCCATATTATCAAGATAATGTACAGAGGCAAAATTAGCCCAGCTACATCAGACCATTAAATGTTGTGCATCCAAATGTTACCTGTACATCCAGGCCCCTTGTGCCCATACAAAACAATTTGGCTCAGGATAACAATTGGTGTTATCCATGTAATCAACCACATGATCAGAATTTGTGCCAAAGCAAATAGTTCAGTTAGGCCTTGACAACACAAAATCAATTTGTTTCTTCAAAATAGCAGGTTAGTTCCAGTTAGGAGATGGTGGGAGGATAGGAGCAAATGTAAAACAACTCCACTTTGATGAACCGGACATAGGATTATTTTTGTGGTGTAAATCAAGGCATAGGACCAATTACATTCAACACAAGAGCCAAGAGAAGAGTCCTTGAGGATGCCTCAATGCCTGCAGTTGGCTAGTAGATGCCCTCTTCTCATACATCCCAAACAACAGTAGGAGGAGAGGTGGAAGCTAGTATTCCATCAAAACTCACTGATCATTCTACAGGGTAGCCAAGTTCAATGCCACTATAATAGATTCAGGTCAGCCAGTAAATAAGAATTGACCCTGCTATTCCCAAGACATCACTAAAGGGAAATCAGATCCCCTTCAACATTGTTGATAAGATGAAAAAGACCAATACAAGTGTCACAATGTGGGAGACTCTGTTGATCCCAGCACAAAGATTTATTGAAGGAAGCTTTAATGAGCTTCAACCAGCCTACTATAGAGGTAACAAAAGAAAAGGCCACCATCCCAATGAACCTGTGTTATCCAGAGAAGGAGGAAGCAAGTAAAAGAAAAACTAGTAAACCCACTCTATTCTTTGTTTTCTTAATTATTGGTGACAAATTGTTACACAATTGTATGATAGATTCTGGGGCAAGTACCTCTATCATGCCCAAAAACATAGCTGACAGGTTGGGTATAGATTATGAGCCTTTGATCAAAGGGGTAGTGCAATTAGATGGTACTGCTATTAAAATAGTGGTTTGTATTAATGATTTACAACTCCCTTTACATGCATGCCCCAAATGTTCTATTTCCCAAGACATCTCTATCATTGATCTCCTAGCCTACTTTAGCATATGCCTATCTAGAGACTTCACAACCAAATAGGTGGGTACCTATCCTCTGATTGGTCCCACATGCTATTTAGAACTAGGTATGGTACCAAAGTAACCATCAAAGATGAGCCTTTTGCCAATGACCACATAGATCCCTACACCCCTAATCTCACCAATAAGAATTGTACAATCCATGAGTTAGAGGATGACAACAACAATAGGCATGAGACTGCCACTCTAGTAGACGAGATACCTGACATATTACTCGATGAATGGATAGATTGTTTTCAATTTGACACTCCTGTTCATGTAGAGGAAACAAGACTAGGTACTTGTTGTATCCATGAAGATGATGCCATCATCCCAATATTGAAAAGACAACAACAGATCCAAGTGGGATGTGGCAAATGTATTTTGATGGCTCCAGAAGAAGAAATGGAGCAAGTACTAGAGTTGTATTGATTTCACCCCAAAAGGAAAATTATTTCTCTTCATTTAGATTGTGGTTCAATTGTACTAACAATGTAGCTGAATATTAAGCTTTGATTCAGGGCATACAGTTGGCTTAAAAAAGAGGAATAAAAGTTTTGCAAGTGTTTGGTGACAACGAGCTAGTTGTCGTTGAAATCAAAAAATTAAGTGCTTCAAAGAATGACTTTCTAAAGTCATACAAACATAGGGTCTGGGACCTGATTAAAGACTTTGATGCCTTCAACATTTAGGTTGTTCCAAGGTAGAAAAACAAGGATGTTGATAGGCTAGCCACAGTTGGTGCATAGTTTGTCATTCCTCAGAATATCAAATAGAATTCAGATTAGTATGTAAAGGTAGTTGTAAGGCCTGTTGTACCTAACAACATCATAATTTGACAAGTATTTGAAAATGACCAGCAAATTGTGAATTTCTTGCAAGATGAGGCAAAGTATGCTGCTAAGAACCAATCAATATTACAAGAGCAGTATGGTGATCAGGTGATAAATCTAAAGACCAACAAGCTGCCTAGGGGACTGATTACCTTAGAGAGCATATTTGGCATAGATGATTAGCCAAAGAAAGAAAAGATGAACATTACTGTCAAAAAAGAGGATTATGAAGAGATAGAAATTGCTCAAGGTAGATTTCTCAAGCATGGAAAGGTATGTAACCTAGCTAAAAGGAAAGGTTTTATTGAACTTTGCAATGAATTTAATGATTTAATTGCTTAGGATTATCAGAATTTGAAACACTTTGATCCTGGCTTAATCCAACATACCATTGAATTGGACCCTAATGCAAAGTATGTTTGCCAAAAGAAAAGGCCCATCAACCCCAAAATGGAACCACTGATGAGAAAAGAGTTGTCCAAGCTCATAGAGGCAAAGATTATTTATCCCATCAAACATTCCTCTTGGGTGACAAATTTAGTTCCAGTTAGGAAGAAGAATGGGGAAATAAGATTATGCGTGGACTTTAGAGACTTGAATAGAGCCTCCCTTAAAGATCACTAGGCACTTCCTTCTATGGAACAAATCCTACAAATAGTAGCAGGAGTTGAAAGGTTTTCACTCCTAGATGGCTATTCAGGCTACAATTAGATTTTTGTAAAAGAATCAAACTAGTATAAAATTGCCTTTACCACCAAATGGGGTACCTTGGCTTACAAAAAAATGCCTTTTGGGTTGACAAATGCTGGAGCTACTTTTCAAATAGAAATGGACTTGGTCTTTAAAGGCCTAATTAATGATATTATTCTGGTGTATCTTGATGATTTGACTGTGTATTCTAAGCATGTAGTTGACCACTTGGGTCATTTAAGAAAAGTCTTTGAAAGATGTAGAGAATATGGGATGTCATTAATCCCAAAAGAATGTGTATTTGATGTCCCAAAAGGTGGATTGTTGGGACATGTAGTCTCCAAATAAGGATTTTCCATTGATCTCGAAAGGACAAGTGCAATTCTAGCTCTTCCTCTTCCCAGTCATAAAAAAGGCCTCCAAAGTTTCCTGGGAAAGATCAACTTCGTGACAAGGTTTGTTCCAAATTTTGCTTCAATAGCAAAACCTCTCACAACTATGCTAGAAAAGAATGCTTCCTTTACATGGTCTAAAGAAGGTAAACATCATTTTGAATCCATCAAACAAGCCATTGCAAAGGCTCCAACGCTGATGAATCCAAACTATGAGAAGGATTTTATCCTTTATGCCTTTGGAGGCAAAGAAGATATATTAGTTGTCTTGACACAACAAATTAAGGAGAAGTTGGAGCAGCCAATCGCCTTCCTTAGCTAGCCACTCAAAAATTCTGAATAGAGATATGATTTTGTGGAAAAATAAGTGTTTGTTGTGGTGAAAACCTTAAAGAAGTTCACACATATGCTTTCTAACAGCAAGATATAATTTATAATAAACCAACCTGGCGTCAAAGAGTTCCTACTGAGCAAGGACGTCAGTGAGCAAAGGGTTGGATGGATAACTAAAGTGATGAATATGATATAGACATCCATATTACCAAGATGGTTTGTGGCAAAGGTCTATGTGAACAGATGGCAACAAATGTCAAAGACTGAGATGTTGTATGTGTCCAAGGGAAGACGCAACCAGTTGATCTGCACTCCCAGACTGACTGGTATCATGACATGGCCACTTTTCTACAGTCAGGAAGATGCCCTAACAGATTTGATTCAGCAAAAAGAAGGTATTTTAGACTTCAATCCATCCCTTATGTTCTTATAGATGGTGTTTTAGTTAGAAAGGACATCAATGGAGTTCTTCTTAGATGTATTACTCAAGATCAGACATCTAGGATCAAAGAAGAATTTCATAATGGTCCTACTAGTGGACTTTATTCTCCAAGAACAACTACTATTAAGATTATGAGGGTCAGTTACTACTAGCTTGATTTATTCAGAGACACCCATAAATGGGTAAGGAGCTGCAAGGAATGTGCATTGTTTGTAGGTAAACAGAGGCTGGTAGCTCTTCCTCTCCATCCAATTTAGACTGACCAGCCATTTGCCCAATGGGGCTTGGACTTCATTGGGATGATCAATCCACCTTCTATTGCTAGCCACAAGTGGGTTCTAGTAGCCATAGACTATTTTACAAGGTGGACAGAGGTAGTTGCATTAAAGGATGCCATAGAGGCCTCCATTTTAGTTTTTTTTGAAGGTATTGTTACTAGGTTTGGTGCTCCATTCACTATTATTTCTGATAATGCTAAGGCCTTTATAGGCACAAAGATCAGTGAATGGGCATTAAACTATGGCATTTATTTAAAAATATCATCCAACTACTAGCCCTAATGAAATGGCTAGGCTGAGTCCACAAACAAAAAATTGATCAGGACAATCAAGAAGACTGTGGATGATAATCAAAGAACTTGACATGACAAGTTGAAGACAACTCTTTGGGCTGATCGGATCACTCCTAAGAGGGCAATTGGCAATTCGCCCTTCATGCTAGTATATGGAAGGGAAGCAAGGCTTCCTTTATCATCAGAATTACCATCCTTGGATCTAGTCGAGTAGTTACAATTGCTTGAAAATGATGCCATGCTAGTTAGATTGGTTGAACTGATGGGGCTCGAAGAGAAGAGGAGTGCTGCCATGAAAACGCTTGAAGAACACCAAGAACAAGTCAAAAAGACATTTGATAGGAAATTAGTTGATAGAGTCTTCAAAGAGAGAGATTTGGTGTTGAAATGGGATGAAGATAGGGCCAAGGCAAGAAGACATTTCAAATTTGATGCTATATGGAGCAGCCCCTACATTATCACTAGTTGCAAGCATGCCAATGCCTTTCAACTATCCAAACTGATTAGTGAGGAACTTCTAATCCTAGTGAATGGGATTCATCTCAAACCATACTGCTGAGTTTGGTTTTGAGATCCTTGTAAATATTTAGAGTAAATTTGCTTTCTATTTTAGGTTTTCTTTCCTCCAAGTGTTGTTGCACGGGCATCTTTCTCATTAAGAGATTGTCTTTCCTTGTTTGTTTTGTTCTCATTTTTGGGAGCCATTTTTAGTTGGTTTGGTTATGAGGTTGTTTTCTTTTGACCCTATGCCCAATGGACTATATAAGGTAGCTGGATGCCTGTGTTTAGCAGACAAACACCCCTACAAAGTGACTAAAATGTTGTCATATTTTGCCCAATCTAAAATATTCTAGAATCCTTCCTATCAGAAAAATATGATAAGAGATAGCCTAAATAGAAGGAGGTAAAACCTAAAACCCTTCAAAATCTAGTGAATTCCCTTGCAAAAATTCACAAAATTTCATGTGGAGGATCCTCTTAGAAAACCCAGAGAAACCCAGAAAAATCTAGGCCTTTGCTTTAGTTTTTGACCTCCTTTTGGCCTTTATCAGCAAAAGTCAAGGTTCTTGAACTCACAAAAAAATCATAAAATTGACTAAGGCATGAAAAAATGTTTCTCCCTCTGGTCAGAAAATTTCATATTTTATGATCTCTTTAGGAGTTCAACTTTTCCACAGGTTCTCCAACTCAGCAATTTCCTGGCAAAGCAGAGAGGGTGGGCTTCGTTGAATTTGACTAAGTAAAAGAAATAAATTTGTTTTTTGTCAATGATTTTCATGTTTGGCAAATTTTTCAAAAGGTTCAAAATTTTGTCAGTTCATTGATTCAACAATTCACCAACAAAGGACCAAGTAAGCAAGCGTCATTAGAAAATGACTAAGGCAAGTCAAAGGAAGCAAGGATTGCCTTATCAGAAAAGTGCAAAAAGTGTGAACTTTAAGCAAAGTTCATGATTTACTTGGTTCACTGATCAAGAGATTCTCTGATAGGGAAAGGCAAAGTAAGGGAAAGAAGACAAGGGCTCATCAGCAAAATTTATAGAGAAGGAACTCTTCTCCAAGTTTAGGAATCCGCCAGTTCACAGATGAGGCATTTTACTGACAAGGCCAAAGATGTTCAAAGTTGCCAGGTTCACAAAAGGGTAAATGGGATGAAAAGAGGAAAATTTGACTAAGGCACTAATGGTCAAACATCTACAGGTTCAGTCGATGGGAGATTCACCAACAAGGCGAAAAAGGAAGGCGAGGATGTTGGCAAGGAAGTGGTTTGGCAATGTAAGGAACATTTTTCTGACAAAGAAGAAATGGTTCAGGATTTGATGGTTTTGTTGATAAGGAAAATAGAAAGCATAAAATTGAGTGAGGTAAAGAAAGAAGGAGGTCTTATTAGTGAATCGGTAAAAAGCAAAGCTTTTCAAAAGTTCAAAAATCTTTGGGTTCGTCGATAAGATGATTCACCGATAATAAATAAGGTAAAAAGAAGGCTAAGCTTCTGGAGTTTAGGATGGAGTAACTTCACCAACAAGAAGAGAAAGTGGGCCAAAGGTGAGGTTCAGAAAAAGTGAATTTTGCCGACAAGGCAAAAAAGTAAGCCCAGTTCACAAATTGAAGAATTCCCCGATAAGGTGAAAATGGTGAAGGGAAAGATGAAGTCAGCAAGTCAGCAAAATGGAGAACGAGGTGAAGGTTTAATTTTCTTGTAGTTCACTGATAGGGTGAAAATCTGACAACAGGTAGATAGAAAAGGAAATCAAAGTTTGGCAGGAGCCACTTTTGCCAACAAGGGGAAAATAGTTTGAAAAAGACCACTTTTGCTGATAAAGCAAAAGTATAATAAAATGGTTTGGCCAAACAAGGTTTTGTCAATAATGAGGCCAAGGTTCATCAAGGGTAAATTTTGCTGATAAAGAAAAAGTGAAAAACTAGAATGGTTTGGCGAAGTGACATATCGCCAATAAAGGTGAAAGTAAGACCAAAAAGCACGCTCAATTTGGGTAGGTTATATTTTGCCAATAAGGTAGAAATGATAATGTTTGAACAAAGGTTCAATAAAACAAAAGTTTTCCAATAAGGAAAAACAAAAGGAGACCCAAATAGTTCTAAAAAGAAGGTTTTGCCGAGAAGGCAAAATGAAAATGGCTAAGTTTGAAAAGATATATTTTCACCGACAAGGCAGGAAAGGAAAATAAAATAGAACCTGATGTTTCTAAAAATGGAGAATTAACTGATAAAAGAGAAATTAGACACATGCATAAGGTGGATTCCCCTACCATGGTAAATCTAGAGGTGCCATGAGAGAGAAAAGGTACAACACGTTGAAGTGTTGTAAATTCTTTCCTCTCCCTAAATCATGCTATTCTTTCAAGGAGAGGTACTCGTACTAAACTTCTGCAGGCCAGGGCCAAATGAGAGTGGTTGGAATAGGAAAAAACATCAATACTGGAGTACAAATGCAATTACAAAGTAGATTCAAAGGGAAAAAATAGAATTTTTTTGAATCCCTCTTTAATGTGCCTACCATCCATTCATGCAAGTAATCTATTTTGCAAAGTTGTAGGCCCGTCAGGGGCATGGGTTTCGTCCCAAGTTTGTAGGCTTCTGAGTCAAAAAATTAATGAAGCATGGGTTGTCTTGCGTCAATTGACTAGTTCCAGTATCCACTATAGTAGAAGGAAAATGAAATTTTATAAATACATCAGAATGTGATGTATTTTTGTTAGCTATTCTTCTGGGCTATTGCAAGTTAG